>CM017556.1:76980455-77709596 GCA_007844125.1 Sinonovacula constricta | reverse complement strand
TAGGTTACTTAGTAAAATTCTAGAAAATGTTATCAACCCAGTGGCCACACTAATGGTTCAATCTTCACCAAAGATTTCTAAAGTAAATAACTCTTAATTACTTGATGCTAGTTTTGAGCCTACTTAAAGCCTGTGTCATCAGGTGAGCGCTTAAGGGCCATCATGCCCCTCTTGTTTCTTTTTGTTACTTCATCTGACACAATTATGATACCATGTCAATGTAACTATTAGTAGAGAAATACCCCAAATATATATCAGATTAGAACAACCAGCACATCACAGGTAACCTTGATGACCTCCCCTCATGAAAGTTATTTTCCTGGCCTCGACTCCAGCCACGTAGTGAGGTCTGAGAAGTTACAAGTTGACATTTCCTAACGCTCAGCCATGGTGCCCTTTTCTTCCAAAATCCTAATCTTAAGTCAATCAGACTGCCCCGCTGTTGATAGCATTCAATTGAAACTTAACAGATTATGGCATCGTCACCTCTTACATCTGTTAAGATTAAGGTGATAGAAAAGATAATAAATATATATCGACAACATCACAAGGTTAATAAGTACAGACATTTTTTTTAATATTTATTTTTATTTTTGTTTGTATGATGTATTGACACTATGCCTTCTGGGCATGGAAACAAAAGTCTGCAAAACATTTGAATGCTCCCATGAAGATTGTTGCTATTTTACTATTTTAATCAGTTTCATGGTTAATGACAGAAACCATAGCAACATACAGTGTGGTGACATAGATATATGCATTCCTTTTTTTATATCGAAAGTTTAGTTATGAATATTGCTATTGTTCCTATGCACAATATACAATATTCAAAGGATAAATTCTCACGCACAGTTATATTTTGTTTGTTTCCCAGTTGATCGGTGTCATCATCCAATATGGATACGTAAAGACTTCAACTGTTATATGATATGTGGACAGAAAAAAAAATTTGTTTTTTGTTGACAGTGTCGAATCATGCGGGACCGCACTAGACTGAATAGTGCAGGGGTGGGCAAGTCACAAGGTTTTGGATTTGTCAGCTTCTCCGAGCATCAACATGCACTGACTGCACTGCGGCATGTCAACAACAATCCTGATATATTCGGCAAGGACAAGGTAAATAATCATTTCTACCCGGTATATATTATAATTGTTAATTTAAACAACAGTTATCCTCTCTTGTGCAGCAAAACACTCAAGATCATCATAAAAACCTCACTACAGTCAAAATCCCTGCTATGAAATTTCCGAGGCAGACAAAATGTCTGGTATAATTTGGTCAGACCAGAACTTCCTTGTTTGGCCAAAATCTGCTTACATATTATACTATAGTGATAATGTGGGTTGTTTACTGTATGATCCCTTACATATTCTTTATTGCATTAATTACTAGGTGTCAATTTTGTAACTGCATGATTATGTATTTATTTCATAGTTAAATATTTGATTTTGAAAATACATGGGAGTTACATGTTTTAGTATTCAAAATGACTTAAAATGAGTCTAAAGGACATTATTCTGACAATGAATGACTTTTTAAATTGCTTTTGTTAGAAACATTTCGTTACAAATCAAAATAAAGGATAACTTAAAATATATGAGGACTAAAAGAATTAAAGAAATAACAAAAAGTATAAGAAATAACAGAATCAACCAACAAAGTAAGAAAGAAAACAAAGATTTATCAGAGAGCTGTCATCCCTTGCATATAATGATTCATGCTAAGACACTTTGAGAACTGTCAACCCTTACATATAACATTACATGCTGAGACACTTTGAGAACTGTCAACCCTTACATATAACATTGCATGCTGAGACACTTTGAGAGCTGTCAACCCTAGCATATAACATTACATGCTGAGACACTCTGAGAGCTGTCAACCCTTACATAAAACATTACATGCTGAGACACTTTGAGAGTTGTCAACTCTTACATATAACAGTACATGCTGAGACACTCTGAGAGCTGTCAACCCTAGCATATAGTGTACATGCTGAGACACTCTGAGAACTGTAAACCCTAGCATATAGCGTTACATGCTGAGACACTCTGAGAACTGTCAACCCTAGCATATAGCGTAACATGCTGAGACACTCTGAGAACTGTCAACCCTAGCATATAGCGTTACATGCTGAGACACTCTGAGAGCTGTCAACCCTAGCATATAGCGTTACATGCTAAGACACTCTGAGAGCTGTCAACCCTTACATATAACATGACATGCTGAGACACTTTGAGAGCTGTCAACCCTAGCATATAGCGTTACATGCTGAGACACTCTGAGAGCTGTCAACCCTAGCATATAGCGTTACATGCTGAGACTCTCTGAGAACTGTCAACCCTAGCATATGGCATTACATGCTGAGACACTCTGAGAGCTGTCAACCCTAGCATATTGCGTTACATGCTGAGACACTCTGAGAACTGTCAACCCTTACATATAACATGACATGCTGAGACACTTTGAGAGCTGTCAACCCTAGCATATAGCGTTACATGCTGAGACTCTCTGAGAACTGTCAACCCTAGCATATAGCGTTACATGCTGAGACACTCTGAGAACTGTCAACCCTAGCATATAGCGTTACATGCTGAGACACTCTGAGAGCTGTCAACCCTAGCATATGGCATTACATGCTGAGACACTCTGAGAGCTGTCAACCCTAGCATATAGCGTTACATGCTGAGACACTCTGAGAGCTGTCAACCCTAGCATATAGCGTTACATGCTGAGACACTCTGAGAGCTGTCAACCCTAGCATATGGCGTTACATGCTGAGACACTCTGAGAGCTGTCAACCCTTACATATAACATGACATGCTAAGACACTTTGAGAGCTGTCAACCCTAGCATATAGCGTTACATGCTGAGACACTCTGAGAACTGTCAACCCTTACATATAACATGACATGCTGAGACACTTTGAGAGCTGTCAACTCTAGCATATAGCGTTACATGCTGAGACACTCTGAGAGCTGTCAACCCTAGCATATAGCGTTACATGCTGAGACTTCTGAGAACTGTCAACCCTAGCATATAGCGTTACATGCTGAGACACTCTGAGAGCTGTCAACCCTAGCATATGGCGTTACATGCTGAGACACTTTGAGAGCTGTCAACCCTAGCATATAGCGTTACATGCTGAGACACTCTGAGAGCTGTCAACCCTAGCATATAGCGTTACATGCTGAGACACTCTGAGAACGGTCAACCCTTACATATAACATGACATGCTGAGACACTCTGAGAGCTGTCAACCCTAGCATATAGCGTTACATGCTGAGACTCTCTGAGAACTGTCAACCCTAGCATATAGCGTTACATGCTGAGACACTCTGAGAGCTGTCAACCCTAGAATATAGCGTTACATGCTGAGACACTCTGAGAGCTGTCAACCCTAGCATATAGCATTACATGCTGAGACACTCTGAGAGCTGTCAACCCTAGCATATAGCGTTACATGCTGAGACACTCTGAGAACTGTCAACCCTAGCATGTAGCGTTACATGCTGAGACACTCTGAGAACTGTCAACCCTAGCATATAGCGTTACATGCTGAGACTCTCTGAGAACTGTCAACCCTTACATATAACATGACATGCTGAGACACTCTGAGAGCTGTCAACCCTAGCATATAGCGTTACATGCTGAGACACTCTGAGAACTGTCAACCCTAGCATATAGCGTTACATGCTGAGACTCTCTGAGAACTGTCAACCCTTACATATAACATGACATGCTGAGACACTCTGAGAGCTGTCAACCCTAGCATATAGCGTTACATGCCGAGACACTCTGAGAACTGTCAACCCTAGAATATAGCATTACATGCTGAGACTCTCTGAGAACTGTCAACCCTTACATATAACATGACATGCTGAGACACTCTGAGAGCTGTCAACCCTAGCATATAGAGTTACATGCTGAGACACTCTGAGAGCTGTCAACCCTTACATATAACATGACATGCTGAGACACTCTGAGAGCTGTCAACAACTAACCAAGTGCAGCACTAACAAAATTAATATATGTGGCGACATTGTTAAATCACAAAGCTGTATTAAATATCTGGGTGCATTTTTGGATGAGTCTCTTTCCTATAAGGAGCATGTTAAGACAAATTGTAAAGCTGCTATGTTGAACTATCTCAAAATTAAAAATGATAGTTCACAACAGGCATTATTTGAACTACATTGGCTGCCCATAAGAGCTCGCATTACATTTAAATTTTTAGTATATATGTACAATTGCTCAGTGGGAAATGCCCCTTCTTATCTACTAGATCTCCTGTCCCGTCCAGTATCTAAACATGCTTCAAGATCATCTGCTTCATCTGTCGGCTGCTACGCTGTTCCATTTAACAAAAATAAGACTATTCCGACCGGAGTTTTAGTACAGTGGGACCTCAATTGTGGAATAATCTACCAATAAGTTTAAAATCCTTAGACATTTTCCAAAAACGGCTTAAGGCCTGGTTCTTTGAACAGTATGAATCATTATTTTAAATTGAGTGACATTTTTGTATAATATTTAAAGAGTGTATATATTGTGACTTATTGTAAAACGCCGCTGAATGTGTGTGATGCAGAAACAGGCGTTTCATCAAATTGGACATTTGGATATTGTTACATGCTGAGACACACTGGGGACTGTAGACCCTTGCATATATTGTTGCATGCTGAGACACTCCTGGAGCTGTAAACCCTTGCACATATCAAAGTGGCAGACTGATTGCTGTTGGGGCTTTGCACACTGTTCTGTTTCGACATATGCTTAATCTAGCAAAGTAGTTATATCCCCACAACTGAAGTTTGGGGTGGGGGTGGGGGCCAGATTTAAACATTTTTGGTGCATCATAATTTACAGTTAATGCTCGACTTTAAGGCTGGTGAGGTCAAGGTCTCTTACTAAAAATAGAAAAATGGTTTCTCGATGATACCTTTTAGAAGGCTACACAGATTTAAACAGTTTTTGGTACACAAGAGTAACATCACAAGATACAGGACAAGTTTGACATTGGGGCTGGTCTGGTCATTGTCAAGGTCACTGTTTCTAAAAATAGAAAAAACACACTTTCCTCTAAGAAAATTTAGTTAGGAATGAGATATTGTGATGAAGTTTGCTGCAGAGGTTTCTTTGTGAAGACAACACTTGGGATTGAAAGTGAGGTCATTTGGGTCAAGGTCACTGTTACTGACAATAGAAAAATGGTTTCTGCTCATAGACGTAAGTTAGAAATGAGATATTATCATGGAACTTGCTGTATAGAAAGCTTCTGAGAAGCCAATGCTTGGGACTGAAAATGAGGTGGGTGGGGTCATGGTCACTGTTACATGTGTTAATGTTAATTGTGTTAACTTATCAAGTACCCATGTGGGGGTATTAATAACCTTAAGTGATAGTTCCAGTTTCCATGTATTTGAACAACTTGTATTTGTTAGACAGAGTTGCCAATCTGTGTGTAGGTCTTAGCAGTAATGAGCAATACTTAATTTTGCTTGATGAAACGTTTTAGGAATTAAAAGTATGTCTTTGCTTGCAACAGTGCTCTTTGTTAATCATCCTATATTTGGTTACCAAAGTCATGAAAACTAATGTTGCCATAGTTTCACATGCTCAGTTTTAAGATAATGGGACTAAGTGTGGCATCAGGGATGGAATTTTTTTCTTTTCAATGACTAGTCTTGGACTAGTAACCTGGACAAATTTACTTGTCCGAAAGTTTGCATCATTTTCAATAAACAAACAAAAGTTTTTTTTATTGTTTTTTTGTCTAGAAGCGTTTATGTATTGCACGTCATGATTGGCTGTATTGGACAGGTGAGTTCATTGTTCATGTACCACCTTTGTGTGTTGTTGATAAATGCTCCAAGCATGAAATTGATTATCTTCATCTCTAATTAGATATGGCTGTTTATTTGTTACTTGTCCGACTGCCAATTTATGACTTTTCCGGGACTAATTTAATGATCAATGACCAGTAGCCCAATGCTGCATTTTGACTTGTCCGGGAGGTCGGGCTACTATATTTTTTCAGCCCTTGGCATACAGCATGGTTTAATAGTGTAGGCAGTTCTTATAAAGACACTACAGAGAACTTGTTTTCAAAATATTAATGAACTGTCAGCATGCTGCAGCTAGTCCCATGCACATCCTTTTATTGATTGATTAGATTAACATTTAGAAATAAAATATTTAAACAAAATGAAAAGCAAACTTAAATGTTTATACAAATGAAAGGAATATCAACGACTGTCAGAAGTAGAGTACTCATCCAGAAAGGATTTCACCACTATACACTGGCTCTCTAAGGTTTTATTAAATTGGTTGTATTTATAAAACAGACGGCAATGTAACACCTTGTCAACTGAACTTAAATTGATCAGGCTTAGGCAAATAGTATAGGTAATCCAGCTTCATAATGGGCTTTCGGATCAGGATCTACACTACTTGCTGCTTAGTCTCCATCAAAAGGTCTTGTTTCCTGTCTTAACTCCTAGTAGTTGCTAAAAATAATTGAGAACTAGTCTCTAGCATTTAAGTACATACAGGTAAAGTGGCAGAAATTGTAGAGAATCTTTTTTTTTCAGGTGAACTTTTCTGATACCCCCTTTTGTCCAGCATCCATCTTGTGTTGTGTAAACAATTTGCTTGTGAACACTCTAGATAAAATCTTTACCAAACTTGGTCAGAATATTTGTGTGCATAAACTCTTGGATCAGTTTATGATTGGTTCATGTTTCGTAAAAAAGAAGGTTACTTGATTCAATCCTAGAACAACCTTTTGAATAAACTAACGACCATGTTCATGGCCCAATTTTTACCAAACTTGGGCAGAATATTTTTGTGCATGAAATCTCTGTCCGTAACATAGTCACCTGGGCTTAAAGTAGGATCTCTAGATCTAATCCTAATAAGATTATAGCCCTAGAGTCCAAATTTGTGGCCCAATTTTCAACTTGGTCAGACTGTTTGTTAACATCTTGCATTAGTTCATAACTGGGTCACAATGGGTCAAACAGTAGGTCACTAGCCAAAGTCACTGGACTGCAATTTGAGACCCTAAAATATTTTTCATTTATACCTAATCTTGTCAGAACTTAATCAGAATCTTCGTCTGCATGGAATTCTTGATGAGTTGATGTGTGCAAGGGTGGCTAAACAAATAACATGTGATAACTAAATGTAGAAGGCACAGTTTTGCGCATTTAGTCTTGTGCCTTGATTTTAAGGAATAGTGCAAGCCAGGATTGTCAGGTGAACAATATGATATAAAGTTATAAAGCACCCTTTTTCTGTGTCAACTCTAACTACTAAAATCTAGTAGTTATACAACTAATATATTCGACAGGACTACTGTATGTAGTTAATAGCTTCAGTTTCATCTTGTGCTATGATGCAACTTTCTGATAGCTTTCTATCTTTGGTCAAGTAAAAGGAAGCATTTCATCTCTTTATAGAGGGCATTGTCCTAACTTCACTGAAACCTAACAAAGAAAAAGAACAGAAAGCAAACTGATACTTCTGAGACATAATTTGTTGATGTTTTTCACTAATTTCTGACCAGAAAGTTTCTCTGGTGTCATCAAAATGTTTACCTCTAGTCATTACCATTCTCGTTAACTCTAATTGGTTGTCATGACATTAAGTGTCATTGACCTGTCATTGAAGATCAGCCTCAGCTTCTTGTTGTCCTCATTAACTACAAAGCCCACCAAGTATGAACTGATAAGGCTTAGACAAATAGTGTTAATCAAAATCAGGCAGCTGTCAACAGGACCTGCACTGTTATGCTACTAAGTTTTCTTCAATGTGTCGAATGGTACACTTGCACCTGAGATGTTTGATGTTGGGTAATGCCGTGGTGATTGTCATGGTTCTCTTTCATACCTGGGATCTTTATTACAGCAAGGAACATGTAAATAAAGTTTACAGGTCAATGTCTGTAAGTGTGGACCTAGGAAGACAATGTTGCTGTTGTTTAAATATGAAAGTGATGAAGTAGTTAACATTATCAGATTATTATTAAGAGTTTTATTGTAATTATCATCATTATCACTATTTTTATTATTATGATTATTATTATTATTGTTAACTTATTATTATTATAACTATTATAAACTTCACTGTTTGTAGGACAATGTGGAGCTATAACCATGACCATCTATTCATCTTAATTGTTGGTAAACATTTTTGTTGCAGTGATTGTCGTTGTTCCCTTCATATCAGGGATCTTTATGAATTGAAAACCATGATAAGATATCCACATCTAACATTGAATGCTTGCTCCCTACATCAAAGTGAAGCTAATTTCGTAGGGCAGTTTACCCTACCATTATACTACCCAGCACTAAGAACATAGGGCAGTTTACGCTACAATTATACTACCCAGCACTAAGAACATAGGGCAGTTTACCCTACCATTATACTACCCAGCACTAAGAACATAGGGCAGTTTACCCTACAATTATACTACCCAGCGCTAAGAACATAGGGCAGTTTACCCTACAATTATACTACCCAGCACTAAGAACATAGGGCAGTTTACCCTACAATTATACTACCCAGCACTAAGAACATAGGGCAGTTTACCCTACAATTATACTACCCAGCACTAAGAACATAGGGCAGTTTACCCTACAATTATACTACCCAGCACTAAGAACATAGGGCAGTTTACCCTACAATTATACTACCCAGCACTAAGAACATAGGGCAGTTTACCCTACAATTATACTACCCAGCACTAAGAACATAGGGCAGTTTACCCTACAATTATACCACCCAGCACTAAGAAAACTGGAGCACACTGTCCACAGAACATTAACTCCAGAATGATAGAAGAAGTTCGAGTTTAATTCCATATCCTAACATAACAAAGTCACACAAATGGATTGGTTTGGTTTCCTTGTTTTCTCTCCTTGTATAAAAGTAGATATTTGACATGACCACAGTTAAGATAATGTGAATTGCTTTTGTATATTATAAGATGTTCAGGTCTTGTCATCACAGTATAACAATGGCCCATTTATCCATTAGTATCACATACCCTGTGAATTCCAGTTTTTATTGGCCAGTTACTTGTAACCAGGTCCTATAACTACCGGTATAAAAGAACCGCAACAAAAGTTTGTATTTGAAGAATAATCAAGGAATTTTAACATTGAAAATGTCTGAATTATCTCTTATTGTAAGTGAAAAGCTTTTAGTAATTTTTTCTTGTTTTTCCTTCATCAAACAAGGTCTCCTGGACTGGGGTCTTGGCACTTGTTGGTATGATTTAAATCTGTAAAAACAGTTCAGTGGTATTCATATATTGTACATAGTTGACATTTTTAACAGGATAAAAAATAAGACATGTCAGCTACTAATTGAGAATTACTAGCCAGTTTATTACTCCAAGACAGATTTGAACAGAAAATAATTATGTATACTCTTTGAGTCTGATTTTATGTCAAGCTTAAAATTGTCATTAAGTGGTTACAAGACTTGTACACAAATCCAGACAAACTCATTTATTTAATGGCTGCTGTCATTAAGTGTCTTATTTCTATTTCAGAGACTAATCGTAGAATTTTCCCTGGAAAATAGAAAAGCATTAGAAACACAGGCAAGACGGAAAGAGCGATTTTTGGTAAGTAGATTCTGGTGTCTGCAGTTGTTTATGGTAGTACTCTTTTTAATGAAAACATCCATTCATGGAGTTAACATTTTGTTACATTATAATAATAGGCACAATCTTGTTGAGATTTAAAGGGTTGAGGGTTCAAAAGTCATCAGAACCCAACTTTAAACAAAAAATATTTTGTCACCATGCACTACAGCTTTTATCGTTGATTATCATCATATGATTAAGTAATGTTACAAGATACAGATTAGATGAGGTTTGCTGCAGATTGGATGATTAATTAAGACTGATAATATGATTTCAACTCTGGTATTCTGTCACATTGTTTAGCTTGCATTTTTATAAAAGATTAGTTCTTGATGATGATGTTTTGAGACTGGATGGTTGTTTAATATTGATAATTTGATTTTAAATCTTATATTTTATTTGGATGACATAATTATGTAAGGTTGGGTGATTACAATGTTACAATATCATAGCATCAGGAAAACTCAGCTCTACTCCATTTTAACTTAGTAGGCGCTGACCCTAGACTTAAAAGCCTGTAAACCAGTAAAAAGAAAATGTCCAACCTAGTAACTGGGCATTAGATTGATAGGGTGATACTGATAACTGAACCAAGTTTTGATTCATTGCAAACAATCGCTTCATCTGGGTTGCTCATTGCCTAGCAGTTAAAGTTGCTAACCTGTAACTCGTCAGCCGACACCACATGGGTTTGAGTAACAGTAGGGGTGAAAACTATCAGTGGGAAGGTTATCTAGGTAATCTGCAGTGCATGTTAGTTCTATCCAGACATAAATCTACAGGTCTTCCTTCTCCAATAATTAGCTGGGCATCATCAATATGACCATAATTTTGTAGGTGTTGCAAAAAAAGAAAAAAACTAAAATTTTATCTGATTCCCAGTCTAAGAGAGAGCAGCAAAAGAACCAGTCTGGAGGGTCCCAGGCCAACTCAGACCAGTCTGGACAGAGACCTGTCAGCAAGCGGGGTAAAAAAGCTAACCAGCAGAACCCGATGATTTACATGTCAGAACAAGACCGCAAGTTGAAGGGAGACAAGCTGGGACCTAAAGGTGAGTGGAGAATGTTATTGTTGTGGTATGGTTATAGGTCAAAAAATGATAACTTTTAAGGTATTACAAAAGTATTTTTTTTCTATTTAAAAAAAATCTTTAGAGCTGCATATTCAGTAAGGTTAACATAGTTGTCACAGTTGTGCTTTGTTTAGATTGTAGGCTACAGATGTTAAGCAAATGGAAAAAAACAACTCCTTTTGTTCTTTATTTATAAGGTTTGCCATCCCATTGGGGCCCAAAGATTCGACACAAGCCCCGCCCCTCCCAGGTTGCTAAAGGTAGTAAAAAGGGACAGAAGGCAACTACAAATCCTGGCAGGCAAAACCAGCCAGTAAAACAACCACAGAAGAGAACAATGGAGCATACAGAGGTAAGAGACAAGACAAAGACAGAGCAAAGAGCTTAGATTACGATCAGCTGGACCTGTCTTATCTGATCAGGTCCATCCTATTGCTGGCAAATCATTAGCAATCCCTTTAGTAATGTGTACCTGGTACTAGTTTGTTAACAATAAAAATTAGATTGGGTTATAACTATATTTTTACATTATCTGATAATTATCTGTGTTAAGGCCCTCCCCCCCTCACCCCCTCCATATTGTCAAACTAAGAACAGATGTATCTGTGTGGTTCTTCCTAGACATTTGTCAGGGGTCTTTCTCCATCAACAAATTCCTTATCTGATAGAAATGTGACATTTTATAAGAAAACATTGTAAATATCATATGTTACATTCGAAACACTTCAAAGATGCCAATGTCATTATCGTTAAATGTAAATAAACATAGTTAGAACTGCTTCCTTTTTCTTGTTGTCTTCCTTATTTTTAAGAGTTTACAATGTATTTTCTTGACCTGTATAAGTAATGTGTTTTGTTTGATCAGTTTAAAAAAAATAATGTGTTTAACATTGATGACATTTTAAATGATGGATATCAAATCAATCCTTTGTATTCAGATATTATGTCAAAAACATATCTTTTGTCTAAGAATTTTAGTATCATTAACATATATAATTTATAAAGGTCAAAGTACAACATTTAAGTGAATTTGTGTCCAGCCTGTCAGCTTGCTTATTAAATAATCTACAAATTATTTGGCACAAGTGATCATTAGATCAAGATGATGTGTTGCTTGCAGCATTTGGGTTTCTACCTTAAAAGTCAGTGTCACATGATTGCATTTTTCTTTACGAATGTCCAAGTTATGTAACAGAAGTGATAATCACATCAAGACAACTTGAAGCATCTCAGTGCATTGCAGCATTGAATAAAAGTTTATCCTTTAATATGTTAATGATTGTGTGATTTTAAAATATGATTTTACAAGTTATTGGCCAAATAACTAACATTTCATAGTATGTGAATTCAGGTTGCTATATCAAAGGTCATAGATTTTTCAGATACTTTTTGTCTTTACTTTTGATCATATGTACATTGTGTATTATATATTGTATATTTATGCCACATGGGTCTTTGATGGATTTTAAATAAAAGCTTATCAAATGTCAGTGTTACTGTGCAGCATTGAAGCAAATTCTTCCCTAAAACTGTGTGCTGGGATTTTAGGACTATTTTACGTTGGGGTAGTATACCTCTGTTACACTGTCAGATACACAGTCTTGTTAACTTGAGTGTTATGTAATTGATGTGTGTGTGTACCAGATTTTGTAAATTTTGAATTTGTAAGAATGCACACAAAACATCTTTCTGGGCAGAAAAAGAAAGGTTCTTCTAATAAGAAAAGATAACACTTTTTTAAAACACCCTAGTTTTGTTAAGCATATTTACATGACACCTGTAAACTCACAATTTGCATTTTATTTGTAATGGTATATAAATTGTTGCCTAACTATTGAACTCTTCAATGCACTGTTTATGTCTGACTTAGACAACTGACATATATTCAATGTACTTATAATTTTAGCTTTTTTATTGCATAATTTAAAAAAATGCAAATAAAAACAAAATGTTACTATGACATTTTCATTTTAAGAAAGATAGTTGAATGGTTGTTAATCATTTCAGTTCACTGGGAGCTGGCTGATCTAGATGTACGACTATATTTCTAAGTCAATCAGTTCAAGCTAAAAACAAAGATTTAATAGGCCTAACTCATGAGCATGTATACTTAGCTTGTGAGTATGTATTCCTAGCTTGTGAGCTTGTATTCCAAAATTGTGAGCATGTATTCCTAGCGTGTGAGTATGTATTCCTAGCTTGTGAGTATGTATTCCTAGCTTGTGAGTATGTATTCCAAAATTGTGAGCATGTATTCCTAGCATGTGAGCATGTATTCCTAGCTTGTGAGTATGTATTCCTAGCTTGTGAGTATGTATTCCTAGCTTGTGAGCATGTATTCCTAGCTTGTGAGCATGTATTCCTAACTCATGAGCATGTATTCCTAAGTGGAGGTTTAATACTTGTCTCTGTTCGCAGGGTCCAGTGCGGAAGAAGTCCAGGCGTGGAAACAGGAATGAGTCAGATAGTTTTGACAAGCTAGTCAGCAACTACAGGAACAAGTTCATACAAAAACGACCCGACCAGAAGTGGTTTACCAGTTGATCTCCTCAGTATTGTTTTTACAGTATCTTAGTGTCTTGACACAAATTGGTATTTTTTTAATGCACCTTAACAAAAAAATTTAACGTTTTACTATCCGTGTAGAGGCTGCACTTTTCTTGAAATGTCACTGAAATGGGTTTGAAATTTTCTTGTACTGTTTATCGTGAATGACACCCACTAGCAAGAAGGAATGATTAAACTATAGAAAAAAATGAAATATGTTACAATTTTAATAAAAGTAAAGTGTAACTGTCTTTTTGTCATTGCCTCGTACTTTTGTCTGAGGTATTCATTGAGCTGTCATTGACAGGTTAACCACAACACAATTGTGATCTTCATTTACAGCTGGAATTAAGTCTGTTGTATTAAAAGATTAAATGTTAAATGTCCCACAAAGAGACAATGAATGATTAATTTTAATGTTTAAAGTGCAGAGTCCGTTCAAACAGCAGTGTTGTCTCCATGAATAATCTTATTAAAATATTGCTGTACATAAGCAGTACATTTGTTTTTGTTTTAAGCTCACCTGAGCACAACGTGCTCAAGGGGAGCTTTTGTGCTACCGCTTCGTCCGGCATCAACATTTTAGCTTGTGAACACTTGTGTACATTACATCTAGTCATTACATATAATATGTACATTACATCTTGTCATTACATATAATATGTACATTACATCTAGTCATTACATATGATATGTACATTAAATAAAGTCATTACATATAATATGTACATTAAAAATAGTCATTACATATAATATGTACATTACATATAGCCGTTACATATAATATGTACATTACATAGTCATTACATTATATACATTACATCTAGTCACTACATATAAAATGTGCATTACATATACTCATTACATATAATATGTACATTACATCTAGTCATTACATATAATATGAACATTACATCTAGTCATTACATATGATATGAACATTACATCTAGTCATTACATATAATATGTACATTACATCTAGTCATTACATATAATATGTACATTACATCTAGTCATTACATAAATACATTACATCTAGTCATTACATGTAATATGTACATTAAATATAGTCATTACATATAATATGTACATTACATCTAGTCATTACATATAATATGTACATTACATCTAGTCATTACATATGATATGTACATTAAATAGTCATTACATATAATATGTACATTACATCTAGTCATTACATAAATACATTACATCTAGTCATTACATGTAATATGTACATTAAATATAGTCATTACATATAATATGTACATTACATCTAGTCATTACATATAATATGTACATTACATCTAGTCATTACATATAATATGTACATTACATCTTGTCATTACATATGATATGTACATTACATCTAGTCATTACATATAATATGTACATTACATCTTGTCATTACATATAATATGTACATTACATCTAGTCATTACATATGATATGTACATTAAATAAAGTCATTACATATAATATGTACATTAAAAATAGTCATTACATATAATATGTACATTACATATAGCCGTTACATATAATATGTACATTACATAGTCATTACATATATACATTACATCTAGTCACTACATATAAAATGTGCATTACATATACTCATTACATATAATATGAACATTACATCTAGTCATTACATATAATATGTACATTACATCTAGTCATTACATATGATATGTACATTAAATAAAGTCATTACATATAATATGTACATTAAAAATAGTCATTACATATAATATGTACATTACATATAGCCGTTACATATAATATGTACATTACATAGTCATTACATATATACATTACATCTAGTCACTACATATAAAATGTGCATTACATATACTCATTACATATAATATGAACATTACATCTAGTCATTACATATAATATGAACATTACATCTAGTCATTACATATAATATGTACATTACATCTAGTCATTACATATAATATGTACATTACATCTAGTCATTACATAAATACATTACATCTAGTCATTACATGTAATATGTACATTAAATATAGTCATTACATATAATATGTACATTACATCTAGTCATTACATATAATATGTACATTACATCTAGTCATTACATATGATATGTACATTAAATAGAGTCATTACATATAATATGTACATTACATCTAGTCATTACATAAATACATTACATCTAGTCATTACATGTAATATGTACATTAAATATAGTCATTACATATAATATGTACATTACATCTAGTCATTACATATAATATGTACATTACATATAGTCATTACATATAATATGTACATTAATATACTCATTACATATAATATGTACATTACATCTAGTCATTACATATGATATTACATAACATATACTCATTACATATAATATGTACATTACATCTAGTCATTACATATAATATGTACATTACATCTAGTCATTACATATAATATGTACATTACATCTAGTCATTACATATAATATGTACATTACATCTTGTCATTACATATGATATGTGCATTACATATAGTCATTACATATGATAATTATGTACATTAAATAGTCATTACATATAATATGTACATTACATCTAGTCATTACATATAATATGTGCATTACATCTAGTCATTACATATAATATGTACATTACATCTAGTCATTACATATAATATGTACATTACATCTAGTCATTACATATAATATGTGCATTACATCTAGTCATTACATATAATATGTACATTACATATACTCATTACATATAATATGTACATTACATCTAGTCATTACATATAATATGTACATTACATCTAGTCATTACATATAATATGTTCATTACATCAAGTCATTACATATAATATGTACATTACATCTAGTCATTACATATAATATGTACATTACATATAGTCATTACATATAATATGTACAATGTACATTACATCTAGTCATTACATATAATTTGTACATTACATCTAGTCATTACATATAATATGTACAATACATATAGTCATTACATATAATATGTGCATTACATATACTCATTACATATAATATGTACATTACATCTAGTCATTACATATAATATGTACATTACATATTGTCATTACATATAATATGTACAATACATCTAGTCATTACATATAATATGTACATTACATATAGCCGTTACATATAATATGTACATTACATCTAGTCATTACATATAATATGTACATTACATATACTCATTAAATATAATATGTATAATCTTTATTTCCTCCAATGATGAAGATTCACAAAGATGTTCAAAATGAGCAATTTCAAAAAGGAAGAATAAAAAGAGCGATAAACATATATACATACAAGACATTATCATATCAAAAGTTTTACATAGATTGATAGATTGTACACAAATATATAAATCATCACTTTGAAGTGTATTCATATTTTAAGTAACAAATGTACAAATAGTGATGAGTTTTATCGAGAAGTAATGATATCATCAGGAAACATGACAAAAAAAGCTCTTTATCCATTCATTCGCAGATACACTCTTACAAAACATTCAAATGCCCACACAGCCATTCTAAAAAGAACTGTTACAAGGAGATTATAGTGACTCATATTTAATCAGATGGAAATCAAGTTAACAAATGCACAAGTGCACCTGCGACGAAGAGAATATTAATGATGAGTATTAATTAGACATACTAAAATATATGTTGTTGTGAATAGAATTTTTGCGGTGATTGAAAGTCTTACCGGAACGAAAAGCAAGAATTTCAACGGCCGTATCGATAAATAAACAAATAAATAAATAACACCCGAGAAAAGAATAATCGCTATATCCATTCATTCGTTGATGCACTCTTTCAAAACATTCGAATATCCACATAGGTGTGTAAACAAATGCCCTTTCACAAGGAGAGAATTAATACAGTCTGTCATAGAGACAGGCATACAAACATACAAAAATATATGTTGTTATGAATAATGTTATGACTGTTTGAAAATCTTGTCGAAACGAAAAGCAAGAGTTTCAACGGCCGATCACAATCGTTAAAAAGACATGCATCTTCTTTCTTTTTTTTAAACACATGAAGATTTACGATTGATAGTATTAATATAAAATAAACACCATGTTAATTTACAAAACAACACATACATTAAGGCAGTTATTTACAATTTATCTGGTTAATGAAGTACTTATGTTTTTTTTGTGCTCGAGCCAAACAACGTGGCAAATTGAAAGGTTGTAGAATAAAATTCCACAATTCTGTCTGTTGTCATGCATACTAACGCTTGACATTGTACGCCTAGAAGTGTATTGACTACTGTTTGATTGTCCAGGTTAGAAAATATGTTTATTAAGCGTGATCCAAACACCTTTGTTAGTTTTGCCTTAAGCTTATACCTCTGCGTTGCCATGTGACTACAGTCTAGGAAAAGATGGTCTGTAAGACAGGTGTTTGTTAACAAAACTGAACATTTGCTACAAGTTTTGTTGAAGCGAGATGTGTACGCGATTAGTTTACAGATTTACAATGTGTTGCTTGTCTTGGAAATGCTGCTGCATAGTACCATATGTTACAAAAGCTGTACTGCGTGTGTATAGAGTGAAAGCGGTTAAAATCTTTCGAGGACACGTCTTGTTCCCATGCGGTTATGTAATAATTTCTGATATTGTGAGTTATTATATTTTTCCACTTAATCTTATCTGGGAAAAGTCCGTGGCTAGCATAGGAATCAAGATATGAAGCCAGGTTAAATTCTTGAAGTACCATATTTATGTCGTTGAAGAACATGTTGAAGAACCCGTGACATTGCAAGTGAATAGTAAACGACGCCAGTCTTATCAGAACAATCGCTTTGCCGCGCAATCTCTTTTTAAGCGACATAGTTGTCCGAGAAGTGTCAACTTTCTTTTCTCAATCTCGGCGCTAATTGGAAGAGCGTTTAACATGCTCAGCGTTATTTGAGTGCGAGTGCGTATCCCTAGATTTTGAATTGACATGATACAAAGTCTGTGCGCGACATAGTATTTCCCTATTGCTCATATTATATAAACATTCCGTTCCGAAGAGTGCTTTAGGCAGAACAATGTGGTCATACACACGTTTATATGTAATCGGATTTAAGCCATAAGCTGTGCCTGCGATGCTGAAAAATTTACGTTTAAGCCTTAAAGGCATCTCAAAACCCTTATATAAGTGACCCCCCCCCCCCCCCCCCCCCCCCCCCCCCCATTTATTGCCTCACCCAGCATGTGAGGGCCTCTGTTTTGTGATAAGCCAGGCTGCCACAGTCTGTAACGATGTGTCTGTCACACAGGTATTGTTCAAGATCTAAGTGTATGTCTGCTTTATCTGGGGGTTGAACATAGTCATTCACAGTTTATAAAGGAAACAGTTGTGAATATACCAATTACGCAACGCAATCCTATATATATGTATATATATATGTAGTGTCCTTCAGACTCATTTTAAGTCATTTTGAATACTAAAACTTGTATCTCTCATGTATTTTCAAAATCAAATATTTAGCTATGAAATAAATACATAATCTTGCAGTTACAAAATTGACACCTTGTAATTAATGCAATAAAGAATTAGTAAGAGATCATATAGTAAACAACCCACATTATCACTAACAATAATGTTTGTGGCTTTGTGTAAAACTAGCCTACTGTCTCGCATCCATACTAGCAGGTAATTTAGCTTTGCATTAAACCATCAAAGGTTTTACTGTGACAGATTAGTACTATGTTGGCTAAAGACTCCCTGCAGTGATGACAAGCAATTAGCAGGTCTGGTCATAGCATGTGGGGGCCTGGCTCAGTGGGATACCACATTCCTTTCGAGATGCCTTTAAGCTAATATCACCAGCTCTGTGCGAACGAGCGGAGTCGGTGTGGCATAAGACACCCAGGTGATTGTAGCTCTCGACCTCGGAAATGGCTTCGGGTCCAAGCAACCATCGGCGATTTGCACGCGATGCGGATGCCCGTGATTCGTTGAACACCATGATGGCGCTTTTAAGCAATCAACATTACGCCGAAATTTGATTGACAGGACAAGACGCCTAGCGTTAGCTAATCAGCTCGCTCCATTTGGTCACGTGATTCTTTTGTTTTCGGTCGCCATTTTCCTTGGGCAAGCTGAGTGCATTTCGTTGACCAAGAAACGGAGGAATAATTCTGATTTTAGTAACAAAAAAGCGAGAAGAAAATGGTTAAAAGATGTCAGTGGGTCCCTGTGATTCAGATAGTCGATATCCGGAACGTTTGACAGGCGGCATAGTTTTTATTCCATTTTCAAAGCCGAAACATAACTTGGACAAATGTAAAAGATGGATAAAATCGTGTAATCGTGAACACCACCAGTTGAATGTTGAAGAAGTCGACGGAAATTACAACTTGTATCGTCTAACGCATTCTCGTTTTAATATATGTGTATATATTCCATCTTTGTTATGACCTACTGCAGTAACTTCTACCCAGATCAAAGAAATAGATCCCCTTTAACTTGAGTAACATCGGACGATTTCGTTGTGATATATGGTAACAAAAATAATAAACACATTATCAAAGGTTAAGTGCATTTATAAATGGTGGATTTAATGTTATAATGAAAATTACCCGGATTTACACGAACAGTATGCGATCTAGGCCGATCGTCATGTGCACACTGTGTGGCTTCTCGCTCTTTCGTTGTGATCGGAAAACACAAGAATTAACGTCAATTTCTTCCTTCGATCTAAAAGTCAACCTGACTGAATGAATGTAAGATTCATTTGCGTATTGTCTGGCTTGAATTCTTTGCCGAAGTGACGATTTTCTGAGCATAAAATGCTCACCAAAGTTCGGTGGTAGATCGCTTAAACAGGCAGCCATGTTTGTTGACAATGGGTCCTACTAGGATTAACATTCGATTAAAATATGGTACAGAGTATACTTGAACATTTTATAGCATTTCAAATCTGGTGTTAATTGCAATAATTATTGAAGTTTGCTCCACTTACCTTTCAACAAGGAAGATGCCGCGTAGGTGCGAAATGTATTGCTTTAATGTTTAAACCTCCCGCTTTTGTTATTATGGATATTCCACATTAGGTGTTAATTATATGTTTTGATCAACACATCCTTTTCAACTGCACCTGTGTTATTCAATTTTCTTACCGACAAAACATAGAAAACATTTATCGCTTTGTGTTTATTTTCAATTGTGTTTATTTTCAAAGCAGTCATAATTATTTGACATATCTCGCTCACAAACGATAATACATTGGTCATGCTTTGTAATTTAGGTTTTATCTTTATATCTTACCGCGCTTGACGAGGAATCAGTCCGTTGCGTCAACACACGGTCAAAATGACCTGTGTGAATGCACTCGGTGTATTGTGGGTAAAGTAGTTCTTCAACATGGCTGTTATGAAAACAGAAGTGATTGCTAAAATGAACAAAACAAGTACGAAGAGGTATACAACAGATTATTTTGGCATTTTTTAAACATTTTAATAGTTAAAATGTTTCATGCAAACATTTTGAACTAAATTTTGAAAACGGTCCAGACTTTAACGTAGTGACGTCATACGCTATGTATAGAATGGGAACCAGTCCGATTCATGACCATTGTAAACCACTCGGCTATAGGAATAAGTGTGCAGTTCAATAACGGTAAGCCGCAGGTGTCCCGTTATTCCCATGTGATAAAGTTTGTGAAACAGGCCATCGTGCCATATACTATCAAACGCCATACTTACATCGAGATGGCACACAAACAATTTGCTATTATTTTCAGAACAAAAGTTTACACACTCATAAGAAAACTTGTCATAACCGTGCCCATTCCTTCTTGGAAACCGCCTTGTAATTCATGTATAGGTGTAGTGATGTTATTACTCAGCCTAGTATAAAATGACGCTTAAGAATGCACGACAATAGCGTTACTGCCTGTAACTATTGGGGTCATATTTCCTTTTGTTACCACCTTTGTAGAGAATTATGATATTACCTAGTTTTAATGCTTCCGGAATATACGATTTATGATATAGTACGTTAAAGAAGACTAATAAGGATTTGTGTAGGTGCTCACCCCCATGGATCAAATGTTCGTAATAAACACCATCATTTCCGCACATTTTACCAGGCTTCAACTTCTTTATGCATGTTAGCACTTCCTTTAAGCTAATTTCCGCACAGGTTGTGCACAATTGCTCATTGCGTTTTAGTTCAGCTACTTCCGTCTTGATTTTATTGTAATGTGATTCATCCTGGTGTGTATGATCGGATTCGTCACCTGTGTATATGTTTTTAAAATGGCTTCCCCAACATTGTGCGATGGATGCTGGGTCTCTACTCTGTGTATCTTTGAACCTAATTTCACTACCAGCTTTCGTGTTATACGGCCGTTTTCGATTAAAAAGTCTCCAAAATAAGCCACTGTCTACGCTGGCCGCTTTATCAATTTCATTATTCGTATTTATTAAGAATTGTCCGACAGCCTGGCGGTGGATGGCGCGAAATCTACGTTTCGCTGTTTTGTAGTCGCGGTAGCTGGGGTGATCATCACCACGCGGACGGCCCTCGTTCAGCCACATGTTGCGCTTCGTTTTTATTTCATTGGGAGTAGAGTTCAAAGCGTTATTCCAGTGCGGCTTAAGAAAGGGTCTAAAGCGCGAAGACGGAAAACTTTTGAATGACGCTTTTTGAATAGCGTCGATTATTGTCTTGTATAGAGCATCTATGGCTTCAGTATTCGAATATTCGCCATTAAGATGGTCATCTATCGTATTTTGGTTGTATGAGAGGCACGATTTATATTTTTCGTATTGATCTTTTGTGATATATTTCCATTTTATGGGTGTTTTCGTGCATTGATTTAAGAGTTGATTGGTTATTATGCTCCCCGAAAACTTTCGGGGGAGCATATAGTCGCCGCCTTGTCCGTCCGTCCGTCAGTCCGTCCGTACGTCCCATTCGTGTCCGGCCCATAACTTCGTTATTTGAAGTCGAATTTCGAAACTATTTCACAGAAATGACCACCATGTTGAGACGACGTGTCGCGCGCAACATTTGGATCCCTACCTTGAAGGTCAAGGTCACAGCGTGACCTTGCAGCAAAATCGTGTCCGGCCCATAACTTCGTTATTTGAAGTCGGATTTCGAAACTATTTCACAGAAATGACCACCATGTTGAGACGACGTGTCGCGCGCAACATTTGGGTCCCTACCTTGAAGGTCAAGGTCACAGCGTGACCTTGTAGCCAAATCGTGTCCGGCCCAAAACTTTGTTATTTGAAGTCGGATTTCGAAACTATTTCACAGAAATGACCACCATGTTGAGACGACGTGTCGCGCGCAACATTTGGGTCCCTACCTTGAAGGTCAAGGTCACAGCGTGACCTTGCAGCAAAATCGTGTCCAGCCCATAACTTCGTTATTTGAAGTCGGATTTCGAAACTATTTCACAGAAATGACCACCATGTTCAGACGACGTGTCGCGCGCAACATTTGGGTCCCTACCTTGAAGGTCAAGGTCACAGCGTGACCTTGCAGCAAAATCGTGTCCGGCCCATAACTTCGTTATTTGAAGTCGGATTTCGAAACTATTTCACAGAAATGACCACCATGTTGAGACGACGTGTCGCGCGCAACATTTGGGTCCCTACCTTGAAGGTCAAGGTCACAGCGTGACCTTGCAGCAAAATCGTGTCCGGCCCATAACTTCGTTATTTGAAGTCGGATTTCGAAACTATTTCACAGAAATTACCACCATGTTGAGACGACGTGTTGCGCGCAACATTTGGGTCCCTACCTTGAAGGTCAAGGTCACAGCGTGACCTTGCAGCAAAATTGTGTCCGGCACATAACTTCGTTATTTGAAGTCGGATTTCGAATCTATTTCACAGAAATGACCACCATGTTGAGACGACGTGTCGCGCGCAACATTTGGGTTCCTACCTTGAAGGTCAAGGTCACACCGCGACCTTGCAGAAAAATCGTGTCCGGCCCATAACTTCGTTATTTGAAGTCGGATTTCGAAACTATTTCACAGAAATGACCAACATGTTGAGACGACGTGTCGCGCGCAACATTTAAGTCCCTACCTTGAAGGTCAAGGTCACACCGAGACCTTGCAGCAAAATCGTGTCCGGCCCATAACTTTGTTATTTGAAGTCGGATTTCGAAACTATTTCATTTATGTCTGATTTCATAGTACTACAACATTTTCAAAATAAACCTCAATATTCATACAACTAACCTTTTTTGTGACAAAGTACCCATTCGGGGAGCATCACCCGTCTCTGACCTCTTGTTTTACTTGGACATGATACGGAGACGATAATGGGTCTGTGTATGGAAACATTGATACTATCGTCGTCTAGAATAGAACACGCTTTAAGTATGTCGGCATACTCACTTTGGATAAGGACATGGTCAATAAGGGATCGGCATTTACCATTGTATGATACAAAGGAGTCTGATGACTCTGTGCATTGAGGTAACGTATCTGCAGCGAACATATTATTGTCAGATATGAACTCATATAGAGCTATGCTACGTCTATCGTTTGGTTTAACAAACGCTTTACCCTGCAAATGTGCGTTGAAGTCACCCATAATTATTATTCTGCCTTTAGCTGAATAGTATAAACATCTTGCAGGCGCTCAAGGAATTGTCTGTATTCGTGTACCCTATAGTTTGAGCAAGGTGCATATATTTGTATCAGATAGAAGAAATCTTCTCTAGACAACTGTATCTGTATGTCAGTAATACAATTACTGTCAATATCTAGAGTGGTTACACGTTCATTTATTCTATTATGCCACAGAAGCGCAACACCACCTCTGCTTGATCTATGTTTACTAGTTATGAAAGATTGATTTTGTCCACACACACCAAAACCTGTAAAGTCTTTATGAATGCTATTAAATGAATGCTATTAACAAAGTAGACGTTTTCATTACTTAACCAGTGCTCCGACATACCAATGATGTCTATTGATTTGTTGTTAAGTAAACAGCTTAGATAATAAGAGCTCGACATGAGCCCTGTTGCATTCCACGTGCACAGAGTTAAGCCTGTCATCATTGAAGGATTGTTATATGCCAGTAATGCCAGTACTGTAATATATAACTGGATCCTTAGTGTTCTTCCCATGATGATTTATAATGTGTTTCATGTGCGGCACGAGGCCTGCTGCGGAAGCGTCTCTTGTTGACCCATAGCCGACAAATTATGTCAGTAGGCCAAAACCCGTCGCAGATCATTTCATCGGACTTGTCCGGCTCAGCGTTTATTCGTATAATTGCTGTCTCTTAGTGTGTTGGTCTAAATACGGAGATAGCTGTTACCTTGACGCCTCTGTCTCTCGTGTATTGGGCGATTAAGCTTTCACTGATAGACTTCTTAAAGGCATCTCAAAAGGAATGTGGTATCCCACTGAGCCAGGCCCCCACATGCTATGACCAGACCTGCTAATTGCTGGTCATCACTGCAGGGAGTCTTAAGCCAACATAGTACTAATCTGTCACAGTAATACCTCTGATGGGTTAATGCAAAACTAAATTACCTGCTAGTATGGATGTGAGACAGTAGGCTAGTTTTGCACAAAGCCACAAACATTATTCTTAGTGATAATGTGGGTTGTTTACTATATGATCCCTTACAAATTCTTTATTGCATTAATTACTAGGTGTCAATTTTGTAACTGCAAGATTATGTATTTATTTCATAGCTAAATATTTAATTTTGAAAATACATGAGAGATACAAGTTTTAGTATTCAAAATGACTTAAAATGAGTATGAAGGACATTATTCTGACAATGAAGACTTTTTAAATTGCTTTTGTTTGAAACGTTTCGTTACATTTTACAAATCCAAATAAAATCTAACTTAAAATATATATGAGAACTAAAAGAATGAAAGAAATAACAAAATATATAAGAAATAACAAAATCAACCAACAAAGTAAGAAAGAAAACAAATAAAGATTTATATATATATATATATATATATATATATATATATATATATATATATATATATATATATATATATATATATATATATATATATATATATAGGATTGCGTAATTGGTATATTCACAACTGTTTCCTTTACAAACTGTGAATGACTATGTTCAACCCCCAGATATAGCATACATACACTTGGATCTTGAACAATACCTATGTGACAAACACATCGGTTACAGACTGTGGCAGCCTGGCTTATCAGAAATCAGATGCCCTCACATGCTGGGTGGGGCAATAAATGGGGGGGGGGGGTCACTTATATAAGGCTTTTGAAATGCCTTTAAAGGCATCTCGAAAGGAATGTGGTATCCCACTGAGCCAGGCCCCGACCTACTGAGACCAGACCTGCTAATTGCTGGTCATCACTGCAGGGAGTCTTTAGCCAACATAGTACTAATCTGTCACAGTAAAACCTCTGATGGGTTAATGCAAAACTAAATTACCTGCTAGTATGGAAGTGAGACAGTAGGCTAGTTTTACACAAAGCCATAAACATTAATGTTAGTGATAATGTGGGTTGTTTATTGTAGGATAACTTCAATATTCTTTATTGCATTAATTACAAGGTGTCAATTTTGTAACTGCATGATTATGTATTTATTTCATAGTTAAATATTTGATTTTGAAAATACATGACAGATACAAGTTTTAGTATTCAAAATGACTTAAAATGAGTCTGAAGGACATTATTCTGACAATGAATGACTTTTTTAAATTGCTTTTGTTAGAAAAATTTATTTCCAAACTTAATATCGCTTTTTATGATAAATTTTACAAATCAAAATAAAATATGAATTAAAATATATATGAGAACTAAAAGAATGGGATAGCACATTCCTTTCGAGATGCCTTTAAATCCTTAAAGCGTAATAAAGCTTATGCGAGGGACCAATTATTAAATGAATATTTTATTGAATCTGTTGATATTTTATCGGGACACATTGTTGACATCTTCAATGCAATCTTTAACTCAGGATACTTCCCTAATAGGTGGTCAGAAGGTATAATAATACCAGTCCATAAGAAAAATGACGTAAATAATGTAAATAACTATAGAGGTATAACTCTTGTAGGTTGTTTTGCTAAGCTTTTTACCACTATTTTAAATAACAGAATTAATATATGGGCAGAGTATAACAATGTTTTGGATGATGCTCAGTTTGCCTTCAGACAAGGCCGCTCTACTATTGGTGTTATCTTTACACTTAGTTCGGTTGTACAATCAGTTTTAAATAATAAAAAACGCTTATATTGTGCATTTGTCGATTTTAGAAAGGCGTTTGATAGCGTATATCTAAAAGGTCTATGGTTAAAGTTGTTGTGCATTGGTACGCTGGTCCATAGAAGCACGTGACAAGGTGTCATCTGGTGAACAAAGGTCACCATCCAAAACATTATTTGGAGTGTCAAGAATAATATAATCAGGCTTACTTGCAGTCCTAGCATTAAAATCCCCACAAAGAATAACCTCACCCAAGGACTTAAAATCATTTATGTCGAGCTGAAGCATATAAAACAGGTCAGTTCCCGTTTTTAAAACATCATAAGCAGGCGAATTTTCTGGCCTAATATAGACTTCCGCAATATAAACATCATTATTTAAGGGAAAAAAAATATTTACACAATTTAACCCATATTATACAATCATGATGAGTTCTTATGATTTTAACACCGTTACAAATATATTATAATTCCTAACATATAGGACAGTACCTCCTTGAGCCCTTTTAGATCTTCTATTTTGGAAAGTTAAAGCTTTTGTATTCACTTAAAGCTAAATTAGAACAACCGGTTGTCCATGATTCATAAAGAAAAACAATGTCAAAATTAGCCAGCACTTGTACAAAGTCAGAACATTCAAGTTTATTCTGCGTGAGATCATTTACGTTCCAAGACAGGACACGAACGCCAGCCCCCGGGGACCCCTAGTAGCTGGTAGGTGCAACGATATCAACAGAGTTGATTATATTATTGTTTATATTATTTATAAATGACATGCATGAAAAACTGTATTCTGAAAATATAGACAGCATCGTGATAGATGAAATCAAACTTTTTCTGCTATTATTTGCTGACGACACTGTTTTGTTTTCATATAGTGCTTCTGGTTTACAAACCTTTCTGAATAGACTTCATGATTATTGTTCTGAGTGGGGAATATCAGTAAATAGTTATAAAACAAAAGTGATGGTGTTTAAGAAAAATAACAAGCGGGCAGAGATTTTGGACATAAAATATGGTGATACATCAGTTGAGATTGTGGACAGCTTTAATTATCTAGGAGTAACATTAACTTCTAATGGGATTTTTATAAGACGCAAAAGAAGTTATCTGAGCAGGCAGCGAAAGCTGTTTTTTCTTTAAATAGATTATTTGATGAAATGTCATTTAAGATATCTGATAAGATCAAATTATTTGACTCAATGATATTGCCAATATTGATGTACGAAAGTGAAGTGTGGGGATTCCATACTAGTCCTGATATTGAGAAAGTCCATCTTAAATTTTTAAAACAAATCCTAGGGGTTGGTCTAAAAACCACAAATGTGACGGTCTATGGTGAAACTGGACGATTTCCCTTTTATGTCATAAGAAATATAAGAATGATAAACTATTGGTATAAATTAAAGTCTAATCCTGAGTCTCTACCTGGTAGAATATACACAGCAGCATCCGATTCCGTGGTATCATGTCATGATCGGAATTAGAAAGCTAAAATAAAAAATCTTCTCCTAGACTTGGGCTTTGCATATATATTTTATAAAGAAACTGTATCTAAGTATGATATAAACATGATTATACAACGATTAAAAGATAACTATATACAGAAATGGTATTCGGATGTTAGCTCGTCGTCTAAACTCGAGTCTTACAGATTGTTTAAAACTTCATTTTATTTCGAAAAATTTCTTGATATTGTCATAAATGACTCAATCAGAATACACCTTACCAGATTCCGTTGTTCAGCACACAAACTAAGTATTGAAGAAGGGAGGTACACACATGTTTCAAGAGAAAACAGGCTTTGTACTTACTGCAGTATAAATGTTATTGAGAATGAATACCAGTTTCTTTTAGTTTGTCATTTTTACTCTGAAGTGAGAAAACAATATTTACCCAGAGTCTATTTAAGATGACCCACAATAAATAAGTTTGTTCAATTAATGAGCACTCATAACACTAACCTTATCATAAGATTGTCGAAAAATATAAACAAGGCTATAGTTACTAGAAATGATTTTACGTTTAACACACATGTATAGACACTATTTTTGTAGTACCTGACTGTATTTTGTGTTTATTATCATAATATTTTCACGGAACAATTAATTCAAAACAAGATATATATATATATATATATATATATATATATATATATATATATATATATATATATATATATATATATACATACGAGGGCTGTTCAATAAATACGCGGAAAAGTGTTGCCATATTTTTAATATTCATGGGAAATTGACGTTCTGTTTACATTTTGTAAATAAACATATACACAAAATTTCAATAAAATCGGATAAAAATTTAAAGTACAATTTCAAGTATTTCTAAGGTAATCGCAGTGAAACCGGCGCAACGTCGTAACAACGTCACGCTCAACGCATGTATGAGAGTCACCCAAAACACTTCTTCTTCTCCTTCTTCCAATTTAGTCCCTCGGTTGGCCGAGTATTGTCGAACTATGTACATGCGCGCAGCGGCGAAAGACTGTACACTTAAAAGAGATCTTTTTACAGGTTAAAACAGGGTTAAAAACGGTGTTCGACTTTACTCCGCCTCCAGCGTTGGTAAGACCACTAGTGTGTCTGGCAAGGTATTCCATAGGCGGATGGCTGAGGGGAAGAAAGAATACTGGTGAGTCTTGATCCGGGAGTGTGGCACGATGAATCTCATGGAATGACCTCTGGTTGTGGTGGTAAAACTGGGGTCAGGTAGACTTGAGATGGGACTGCAATCAGCTTGTATACTACCCTGTACATCATGATCAATTTCATGTTTTGGCGTCGTTGTTGCAGTAACGGCCAATTTAGGTCTAGTCCTTCTCGAAATACTCTCCGTGAAAGGAAACACACTTTTTACAACGGTTGATCCATGACATGAAACAAAGTAGGAGCCATCATTTATCTCTGAAATTGCACCTTGCACCGCGTAGGACAACTCGTCCACATCATCGAAGTGTTCTCCCTGCAGGACGTTCTTCAGTGTCGGGAACAGAAAGAAATCGCACGGTGCGAGGTCAGGGCTGTAGGCCGGGTGCTTGAGGACTTCGAAGCCGAGTTTCCTGATTGTGTACTGTGTTTCGGCTGCAAGATGAGACGGTGCATTGTCGTGATGAAATATCGTGTCGGCGATTTTCGTGGCCCGCTTCTTTCTCATCGCCCTCATAAAATCGCGTCTCAGAATCTGAAAGCATAAAGAAATACAATGATAAGTAAATTGTCGTTATAATTTATTTTCATAATTACTTACACAAATATGAATAATTATTAGGTAATGTATTGACATAATAATGAATATCTTATTATAGATTTAATAAATTTATTCACCTTAGAATAATACTTCGCCGTCACAGTCTGACCCAGGGGTACCGCGTGGCTCAGTATCACACCGTCGACGTCAAAGAAGACGATGAACATCTGTTTCCTTGCACTTGTACATTGCCGTTTTCTTCATCGCCTGGTCACCTGATCATGCTTTTTGTAATCTTAACATTGTTTCTTTCTTTGAAAACCCGTTCAAAACACAAAATTGTATTGAAGATCGTTGTTCCGATGCCATTTTAACACATACGCACTAAACAATATGGCCGCTTAACGCCTAAATGACGTCACACATTAATATGACGTCATGTGCGTAACGCCAACATAATGCGCGTAAATTATGCAAAGTTTGGTGAAAATCGCACGGTAAACGTTAAAATGCGACGTCATTATTTACCAGTGACTTTTTGTAAAAATGAACAAAAGTGGGCCGGTAATCGCTACATGTGGTTACCAAAACGACCGTTTGCAAACATATGATTCATGCCAGAACGGCAATATTTGCTGTATATTTTCAAAATATGTTTGTCTCTATTACTGTATAAGTTTTATTCAGCTAACTTGGAAAATAAGGAAATAGCGACACTTTTCCGCGTATTTATTAAACAGCCCTAGTATATATAAAACAATTGTGTATTTTTAAAGTTTTAGTAAAATGTTATAGAAACGTACCTCTTAATTTTTCTGTAAACATCTCTTATAAAAGTCATATACACAAACACAGTTGTACTTACCTTATTCCAAAATAGTGAAATAATGGTATGTTACAGTTTTAGTAAATTGTTATATAAACGTAAATATCTAACTTTTCTGTAAATTTCTCTTATAAAAATAGTATATAAACATACCCTACTGTACATACCCTATTGTACTCGCTTGTAGCAAATGGTGCATAACTGCTAAAAGATGTATTTACTGATAATACACTCATGAAACATTTGAATTGCTTGTAGAAATAATGCAGGTATAATATAAATGAATATTCATATTCTCTTTAATCATGCTTTTCTATAAATACTTGGTCATTTTGTACTGTATTATATACTGTCATCTTCTCCAACGTTTGTATATTGTTTTGTACTTGGCAATAGCCAAAATGGTTATGTCAATAAAAGTTTGAATTGAATTGAATATTAACACAATGTAAATATAAAGAAAACATTAACATAACTCACTGCCTGGAATGAATATAACTCTAAAGTCACTCACTAAAGATTTTAAATAAAGCAATAAGCAATAAAGTTTAAACATATTTCAAAGTATCTGACCAAAAGTTTAATAAAGTGGTGTTTGTTGTTCACACTTATGTTGGAATAATAAATATATGCAGGTGGGTCTCATTTAAGATGAAGATTTAAGAACAACAGTTTGTTTTAGCTTCACAAAACCCTTTATTTGTATTTCGCACTTATGTTGGCCTTACATAAAATCTTGTTATTAACACCTTAAGCACTTTGTTCTAGAAATAAAAGTTTCCATAGCTGAAGTTGTTCGTTAATAAAAATGTTAAATGTCTTATTAAGATGCTGCAATTATTAAAACATTGTCTAAAAGCCACAGTAAAGTATAATGGAGATCCTAACTACTAAAAGAGGTGGTCAGAAGCTCTGGCTGAACAGTTTCATGTACACAAAGAAACATGAAGCAAAAAAAAAGAAAAAGAAAACAAAACAAAACAATATGGCGATGTATTAAAAGGGATGATGCTGTTTCTTGTCTGCCAACTCTTCTAACAACTAAAACTATGACTGTTCCAGTCACACAATCACGAAGGTGATACAACTGCGATTGAAATTGCCAAGTACAGAGAAGGCATGAAACAAAGAGCAGAATCAACATTTAGTACTCCGAACCAGATCTTCACAGCAACCAATGCAGTCATTCCCGATGAAATGAAAGCCTCACTTCCATGTGCAGACACATGCAAAAGAGCAATGCGACGGGCAAGATCAAAGCACCGTCCACCAGAACCACAGCGCCTGGGCAACATCAATGGAAGTCAATCCACAGCAGTTTCATATCTTCGACAATGGTTCTGACGCAGATGGACGTGTTGTAATGTTTGGTACAGAAGACCATGTACAGAAGCTATCATCAACGGATGTATGGTGTATGGATGGTAACTTCGCGATGGCACCGAACATTTTCAAGCAGATATATGTTACCGGTATTCAAGGAAGAGTGTCTGGAGTTTTTGTCCCATTAGTGTATGTTTTACTTGAAAGAAACACGTAGACCAGCTAGGAGATATTGTTAGAAGTGCTTGAGAGGAAAGATTGCTTCCCATCAGTTGTGATAATTGACTTTGAATCATATGTTCACTTTGCCATTCGCACAGTTTTTGAGCAAAATATCCAAACTCAGTTTTGTTTCAATCACTTGACACAGGCAACTTGGAGGAAAATTCAAACTTTAGGACTTACAAACATGTACAATCTATGCTTTGAGTGTGAAAATTAAACAATATACAATCTTTTTAAAAATGTTTTATCTATGCCTTGAGTATAAAAAAACAACAATAAAAAATAATTTTCTATTTTTAACATTGGCTTGAATTTAAAGGACACGTTTCAAATAGACCGAAACGTCCGCCTTTACACAAAAATCTGGCCGAACTGTCCTAGTCCAAAATGTCCTAGGCCGAACTGTCCTAGGTCGAAACGTCCGTGGGCAGAAATGTCCGCCATTCGCATATGTATCGGCGGATATGTGGAATTACCTGCGTTTGATCCAATAATTATAGGATAATTGAAAATATCAATGGATCAAAAGACAAAAACTAATTCTTGGAATTCGCCGAAGTTTTCAAATATGAAGTTTAAGAGTGTTATTTTCTAAAACTACCGACAAATCGCAACTTTCCATCAAAGACGGCCGACTTTTTTAAAGTTACTCATTACATATTTTTTATATAAAGCAGTGTTATTAACGTTATAAAAATATAAAAAACAACTTGATGAGGTCAATAACATTTTGTTTTAATAATTTGAAACTTTGATATTATTAATCTTACTTATTCTTCAGATTTCAGTCATTTTCACTCTTTTCTGAAGTATTTCTTTTCTTACAGTGTTAAAAATACACGGTTGTGTGAAGCACTATCTGTGCTAAAAGTATGCGAAAATATACTTTTAGAGAATATCCAAAATGAAATGTTTATTATATACATATACGTTTTAGAAAAAGAAAAAACATCAACAAATGAAGAACCACATGTACGCAATTTGAAATATTTTTAAACAGTAATAATAGTAACAGATGTTTATATATTCATATGTTTACACAGAGTATTTAAAATCAACCGATATATTCACCTGGTCAGGTAACACAGCTTTAATACTTTTGAACCCATTACTCTGTTATGCAAGTTTGTCTTATTTTAAAGGCTTCCATTAAGTATTTTGCTATGTTTATTTGTATCCTTTAATTAGAGGATGATAGCATATTAATAAATTTATTCATACAGGGCCATGAACAGTTTTTAAAATATTTGACTCTAAGCTCCTTGTATTTTGGGCATATTAAAAGAAAATGGTATTCTGATTCTACTTGATGTTTCGAGCAAACTGTACAAAGCCTGTCCTTTCTTTCTTGCCCTATGTATCTACCTGTTTCCATTGTTAACTTGTGGTTGGATATTCTAAAGCGTAACAAAAGACCCAACTGTATCAAAATATCTGGACAGCCCTATTGATAAGTGGACTAATCCCGATTGACGCTTAGGTTTGTAAATATATAATCTGTAAACAACACAGATCACCGAAAGCATTCCGCGTGATAGATTGTCCTCGTTTTAATACAATAGGGTTACAAACAATTCTAGAGAACTTGTCTTGTTTTGTTTTTTGTTACATAGCACCGACACAAGTATGGTCATATTGGCGACGTCCAGATAATTATTGGCGGAGGAAGACCATAGACATATGTCTGGGTAGAACTACCGGCGCATCGCAGGTTAGCTGGATAACCTCCCCACATGAAAGTTCTCGCCCCGACCGGGACTCAAACCCACGCTGTGAGAGGGTGAGGAGTTACAAGTCAGCGACGTATTGATAAGGTTCACGGCCTTACCTAGAAACAATCGCTAATACCTTCACAAATATCGCTCAATCGCTTTTTTCCAGATTTAGCAGGTTAAACCCACTTATTTGACATTGATATAAATACATGTAAATTGCTTAATTTGACCCCCCCAAAACAACAATCTCATTAAAATCATATCCTAATTTCCCTCATCTACTGTCCTTGATTAGGATCTGACTACATCGCATAAGAGGTCGTGTCAAAATGACCTTTGTGTAATTGAATATGCATAGACAAGTGCCCGTATTTCGACCAATGCAATCGCTCCTTTCAAAACTACTATAGAATCCTTCCCGATACACCAGTCAACACATACCACTTTTTAAACCGCTGAATCAGCCATCCCTTCTATTGGCATGCATTAATTTTTACACATTTTGTTCAATCAACAATTTATCTATCGGTATCTACCATAACATTTCATAATTCCATTTTTAAGTAGAATACGAAAGGATTTTCAACGCAACCCACTGCGAAAACGCTTTCGTTATCCGCCATGACAATTGCAGCGAGCGAGTTGTGAATGTATTTACCAGTGTTACTAAAATAAGGATTTCTAGTTCAAAACTTCTTTTTGTTGGATGGTTTATACATATTTGTAGAGGTTATATATGTCTCTTTTGAAATATGTAAATTTAACTTTAAGAATGTGTGTAGATTGCATGCAATCACGAGTTAAACGCGACCCTTTACTATTAAAATTTTATAGCGTGTAGAACGTTGCTCGCAGTATACCACAAGATTTTGTTGCCGAGAATTTCATTGGCTACTGAAAAGGTCAATGTGAGGTGAACCGTAATGGGAAGTCATCAGATCCTATTACGCGTAATACTGGAGCTGATTTTAATGAGATTGCCAAAACAACAACACAAAACCTAGAGCCGTCAGAGCAGCCGCCTTATCGATTTGGGGCCATTTCACTGCATCATTACACTAAACTAAACACTTAAATTAAATATATATACCAGAGATGAATAACTGATACTTTCACAAATTTAGAAAGCATAGATCATTACCATTCAATTGGTATGTCCATGATTTATTTTCACCCCCTTTTCTCCCCATAAAACATCAAGAAAACCCGACCCGATCTGCTTGTACACTTAGCCCTATTTACGCATTTGCGTATTAAAGTTCGCTGTTTATGAAGCGCTTAACAAAACGAGTATATACCACTATGCCATTGTGTATATTTATCGAATAATTAAGTCAATATAAGCAAGTGTATAATAAAAGTGTTTTATCTTATGTGAACATTGCGTGTTAACATATGATGAACATATGCAACAAATCGCAACTGCTGAAGTGTAACAAACACTCCTTCATGCATTACTTCTCTTCCTTTATTATAACTTTTATTTTTTATTTTTGCTGTTGCCTGTGTCATTAGCGTATTTAATCATTTATGTATAAATCCTTTGTGATTTTGACAACCCACATTGTTTTCTTTATTTCAGTAACCTTAATTCACATGTTTTACTAGACGTCATACCAAAATGACTCGTATTCACTTTACCAATAATCCTGTTGAACTTTCACTGTCCAAACTGCATTCAAACTAAATTCGCTAACAGCCTAAACTACAACTTTATTTACATTCGACTTAAAGCATTTGTTACAGCGTGCAATGTATTAGCAAAGAGAGTCAGTCCAGGTAAGACCAGTCCTAAGCCTGACCATTTCAGCAGACTAATGGTTCTCAATGCCCTGCGCCGTATGTTTTGATGACGTTTCAATTATTTTCCTTGTACATGGCTGGTTTATATTAATAAAATACATCGCAGCGACCAGTTATGATCATCATTGAAGTCCATCTATTTTTGTGGAGGAAGATCCCAGGTAAAATGCCTTGGTAGAGACATCGGCGCACCGCATGTTAGCTGGCAGACCTTCCCACATTAAGTCCTTCGCGCCGAACGGGACTCGAACACACGCAGTGGGAGGCTGAGCAGTCAGAGAAGTAACAAGTAGGCGACTTTACCACTTCGCCACAAGCGCTCTCGACTTGAATGGATACATGTACGTGTATGTATTGTATACTGAGTACGAGTACACCAACTAGTTAACCAGTCGACCGTGCAAGTGAGCGTAGTTTTGTTTCTCAAGGACTACAGGACTACATTGTTGTGACGTTTGGTGGCAGTAGTCGACAGTGAAAGTGATCGTAGTTTTGTTTCTCAGGGACTACAGGACTACATTGTTGTGACGTTTGGAGGCAGTACTCGACCGTGCAAGTGAGCGTAGTTTTGTTTCTCAAGGACTACAGGACTACATTGTTGTGACGTTTGGTGGCAATAGTCGACCGTGAAAGTGATCGTAGTTTTGTTTCTCAAGGACTACTGGACTACATTGTTGTGATGTTTGGTGGCAGTAGTCGACCGTGAAAGCGATCGTAGTTTTGTTTCTCAAGGACTACAGGAATACATTGTTGTCACGTTTGGAGGCAATAGTCGACCGTGAAAGTGATCGTAGTTTTGTTTCTCAGGGACTACAGGACTACATTGTTGTCACGTTTGGTGGCAAAAGTCGACCGTGCAAGTGAGCGTAGTTTTGTTTCTCAAGGACTACAGGAATACATTGTTGTGACGTTTGGTGGCAATAGTCGACCGTGAAAGTGATCGTAGTTTTGTTTCTCAGGGACTACAGGACTACATTGTTGTGACATTTGGTGGCAATAGTCGACCGTGAAAGTGAGCGTAGTTTTGTTTCTCAAGGACTACAGGACTACATTGTTGTGACGTTTGGTAGCAATAGTCGACCGTGAAAGTGATCGTAGTTTTGTTTCTCAAGGACTACTGGACTACATTGTTGTGATGTTTGGTGGCAGTATTCGACCGTGAAAGCGATCGTAGTTTTGTTTCTCAGGGACTACAGGACTACCTTGTTGTCACGTTTGGTGGCAATAGTCGACCGTGCAAGTGAGCGTAGTTTTGTTTCTCAAGGACTACAGGAATACATTGTTGTGACGTTTGGTGGCAATAGTCGACCGTGAAAGTGATCGTAGTTTTGTTTCTCAGGGACTACAGGACTACATTGTTGTGACGTTTGGTGGCAGTAGTCGACAGTGAAAGTGATCGTAGTTTTGTTTCTCAGGGACTACAGGACTACATTGTTGTGACGTTTGGAGGCAGTACTCGACCGTGCAAGTGAGCGTAGTTTTGTTTCTCAAGGACTACAGGACTACATTGTTGTGACGTTTGGTGGCAATAGTCGACCGTGAAAGTGATCGTAGTTTTGTTTCTCAAGGACTACTGGACTACATTGTTGTGATGTTTGGTGGCAGTAGTCGACCGTGAAAGCGATCGTAGTTTTGTTTCTCAAGGACTACAGGAATACATTGTTGTCACGTTTGGAGGCAATAGTCGACCGTGAAAGTGATCGTAGTTTTGTTTCTCAGGGACTACAGGACTACATTGTTGTCACGTTTGGTGGCAAAAGTCGACCGTGCAAGTGAGCGTAGTTTTGTTTCTCAAGGACTACAGGAATACATTGTTGTGACGTTTGGTGGCAATAGTCGACCGTGAAAGTGATCGTAGTTTTGTTTCTCAGGGACTACAGGACTACATTGTTGTGACATTTGGTGGCAATAGTCGACCGTGAAAGTGAGCGTAGTATTGTTTCTCAAGGACTACAGGACTACATTGTTGTGACGTTTGGTAGCAACAGTCGACCGTGAAAGTGATCGTAGTTTTGTTTCTCAAGGACTACTGGACTACATTGTTGTGATGTTTGGTGGCAGTATTCGACCGTGAAAGCGATCGTAGTTTTGTTTCTCAGGGACTACAGGACTACCTTGTTGTCACGTTTGGTGGCAATAGTCGACCGTGCAAGTGAGCGTAGTTTTGTTTCTCAAGGACTACAGGAATACATTGTTGTGACGTTTGGTGGCAATAGTCGACCGTGAAAGTGATCGTAGTTTTGTTTCTCAGGGACTACAGGACTACATTGTTGTGACGTTTGGTGGCAATAGTCGACCGTGAAAGTGATCGTAGTTTTGTTTCTCAAGGGCTACTGGACTACATTGTTGTGACGTTTGGTGGCGAGTGTACAGGATACTAGTTCCATTTGCAGGTATTTATCGCTGTATCAGTATATAGTGTCGTTTATTTAAAAAGATTGTAGTATTGCAACATTTACCTGTTCCTTACAATATATCTGTTAATGTATAGCACACATCTAGATCATAAGGTGTCAGATACAATTTATTGTTATATCACTGAACACAATATATGAAAAAGAATATATGACAAAGTCCTATGAGCATTGCAACATATACAAAAAATTGAAAAGGCACAGGTATTCACATGAAAGCAAAATAAAAAAGAAAAACAAATATGTAATTAGTCGTTTAACAAAAAGAGCCACCAGTTACTGCCTTGGAACGGTCAGTCGGCAAAAGGGATGCTTAAACCGGTTTTACTGAGCTCTAACCTCGCACTTCCTGAGGGGTTTCTCAGATGCAAGATGACAATAAAACTGATCTATTTGAATAAAAAATGTCCCAGCGATGACGTTTTCTTTGGTAAGTTATGAGAAAAGTTGTGATTGAACAACAAATGTCCACATAATGTTTTGGAGAGAGAGAAGTATTTTTTTCTGTTAGAATAACTACACAAAATTGACGATTAATCTTTAGAGTCAAGAAAAAAGTAATAGTGGCACCCTGTTCATGTAAAGAAGGGATTGAGGAACCTATGTCCATCAGAGGAAATAAACGTAACAATCCTTTTTGGATGAATTAAATGATAACATAATTTAATGTGCACTTTATTCAGTAATGCATGAAACACAATTGTTACGTATAAAGCACATACACATTCCTTATATCTCATGGTTCAGTTGCTTCCTTGAAATATAATAAAAAGGAAGAAAATATCACACAAGCGGAATATTAAGGTTACTTAGGAGGAACAAATGTGGGAATCTCGTCCGGGGGACGGACAAAAGCCCTCCCCCACCCCCCGGACCCCCCCCCCCCGGCTTCTCGTTAAAAATGACTAAGTGGACAAAAGCCCCCTCCAGCCTCCTCCATCTTTACACCCTCAACAATGCTCTATATTACCACTTTTGTTACTATTGTTTCCCCTTTGTTTAAACCAGAAAATTGTTTATACCTAATTGTATGTTAATTAAGGTGACTATTCTGTTCTGTCCTGGAAAAACTGCTGGAAAATCTGTATTTTTCAAATCTGCGTTTTCAAGGGCCGCCCGGGGTCATGCGGTTAGAGTCGCCGACTTGAAACACTTTAGCCTTTCTTCGCATGAATTCGAGACCCGATAGTGGCAGCAACCTTAAGTTATGTGGCTCTACCTAGACATTGCTTGGTGTCCTCCACATATATTAGCCGAACATCGTCAATATGATTTAAGTTGTCTTTGTGATGTGTAAAAAATCAAACTTGCAACTTACACATGTATAGACGGCTGTAAGTTTATGTAGTATTGCTGAACGTGTTCGTAAATTGATACATGTAATGTAAATTAAACTTAATGTATTGGTTAAGGCATTAGTCGGCACGCCAACTAATTGAATATTCAATTTTGAACATGAAGTGAATTTCAGAATCTAATAGTATGTTCTTGTTTTATTTGCTAGCGTGCGTGCGGGAGGGTGAGTGTGTGCAGATGGGTGAGTGCTTGCTTCCATCCGTGCGGGTGTATACTACACAAACAGTAGCAAATAAAATAAAGCGGAACCAATGGGGTACATTGCTGAAATGGAAATTGTCTCCCTTGTTAGATAATATCCGAGGTATTCTAAACAGTAGGTAGGTCCTTTTAGTTGAAGTTCTTGGACTTTATCGCCTGTTCTTTTGTAGACATTGCAATAACAAACATTGAAATTTCTTACTTTTGCATTAATCTAAGCTTAAAATCCATTTACATACTTATAGAGATTTGTTATTTAAAAAGAAAATGGAAGTGTTTGTTGATGATTGGTAACCTGCGTATCACAAGAAAGGCAGATAAATCATCATACACTCCAAACAGCACAAGGATAAAAACCGAGTAAAACAAATGAAGGGACCTACTTGCAGGATTATTCAAGGGAGACTATTCACTAATGTCTCTCATTGAGATGCTTTGTATCTTAAATCGAGTTGGGGTCAACTTCTCGCCTTTACCTGGTTTTCATTAGGACTCGATACAAACCTCTTCCAAAGAGGCATTGGTCCTTTAAACAAATTTACTATAGCCAGCTATTCTACAAAATAAATAATTCCGGCTACTCTTTGAATAGAACCCCAATATAAACAGAAACCCGCATGTGAATAGGGATTGGGGATTTGCCGGCATTTTTGCCGATATTGTGCTTCGACATTTCTATCATTATTCTATGATTGGTTTATTATACTGACACCGACGAGTCAGGCGTAATGCTGTCCCCTTATCACCGAACGTTAGAAAGGAAGCCACTACTACCAACTTTAAAGTCTTTGGTTTGACCCGGCCGGGGTTTGAACCGCGACCTCCCGATCCGCAAGCCGACGCTATTGCGGCCGGCTCCGCATATGAAGAAGAGGAAAACAAACACACATACACGCTGCATAAATAGGTCATGCTTTACTTCCTTTTAGTGGCCCAAACTACACAAAAGCAGTCAAACACCGAAACGTTTACTGTGCTTAAATTTCAACATACTTATAGCAGTACTCTCAAGTGTCGGTTTACTTACTCCCATGATGCTTTAGTCTCTTTACCTCTTCCACTTTTTGCGTCGCCTCAGTGGCTTTTCTTGTCACTGCATTGTAACTTTGCGTGGTCGGTGTCGGGGTTACTAAACCAGGCTCGTCTGATCCAGAGGTGATCATCTCAACTACCAGACCAAGGACAACCAACCGCACACCGCACAACTCCAATCGGAACTCCTCGGGTAATTCCGTCCTCGGGACAATCATGCCTCGGATGTATCTGGTGCAATAATATCAATGAAATCACCATCTTTTTGTTCGCCGGAAGTCGGAAGAATATCCCTAAAATGTAGTTCGCACAAAACATAAACAATGGAATCGTTTGACAACTGTGTGTCTGCTGCACTGAGCAAATTAAAATTGTATCATTTAATTTTGAAGCCGCAACAAAATGAAGTTTTACAGGCATTGTTTGAGGGAAGAGATACGCTGGCCGTGTTGCCAACAGGCTTTGGAAAAAGTTTAGTATATCAGATACTACCCTATATGTTTGCTGTAAGTGTGCGTTTCTTTAGCTCAATATATGAAATGACCGGGGTGATCCGACTACCTACATACATCCGAGAGATGATTCGTGAATTATCCGAGGTGTTCCGATTGCGCCCCCTGTCCACAGATCACTCTTCCTAAAATCACATGGGTTTGTTAAATATGATAGCCGACAGTTTGAACTATTTTTTATATCTCAAACCAAAAAAATATTATTACCTGAAGCAGTGTGTAGGAATATTCTATATTTGTTTGAAACGTAAAGCATAACAACCAACTCGTCATTAAAAACATGGGCATGTATGTATATATTATCTGAGCCACGCTGCACAGTTATATATTTTTAAACTAAGACAACCACTTAACCACTTACTTTTGTGATAATCTTTTATTTCTTCGATATAGGATCTAGGACCTTTTTAAGTCATCTGTGGATTGCACTTCACCCTCAAAATGAGTGAAAACCATTACATCTTGGCATTAGGGGGGAGAAATAAGCTTCATCCTGAATTTTTAAATTGTCTGCTTTCTCATTATCATCAATTTTACTCCTAATGAAGTTCTCCCAGTTGAAAGAACAAACAAGGACAAAACATGATGGTAAAAGTTATACATAATACTGTAATAAATCGCTGTAAAATATTTAAAATGCACAGAATGTATTATTATTATTCTCATTATTGTTGTGTGTTCATGTATATTTATATAATTATAGTGTGTTTCAAGTTTGTGTGTGTCCCACTCACTAAAAACCTGCTTTGATTCGGCCGTTTTTTTTTTAAATTTCTTAATACACCTCCAAAAGCAAAAGTTTATAACAAAAACAAATAACAAACATAAAGTTCAATTCCTTACAGAACTTTGAAAACTATAAGTTATTACAAATATGTTAGTATATATCTAAATGTTTTTGTAGACGTGTGTGATAATGAGGGAAGTCTGTCCGAATCTTAGACATCACATCACCAACTGTTGTTATATTCGCAGAGTTTTCATTGTACGATAATCTCCAAAAGCCCAATACTTGGTTGTAATAACGCTGCCGGAATAACTTCAACCACTTCAGGGGACGCCTTGTAAATTTGTTTCAATAACCACTTTATTTAGATAAATGTGTTATTAAAACCCAAATGGAAATAAATAAATAACATAACAGAAAACAGAACAAAATCTTCACAATTGGTCACTTTAGCACTGTTTTGATACACACGATTTAAGTCGGTACATGTATAAAAGTGCCATTTTTAACTGTACAATGGCACACAGCCGCAAAAGGCAGTGTGGCCCCTGCGCGGCATATCAGACAGCTGGGCCTAGTAGATAATGCATAGTCAGAGGAACACTCATTCTAATAACAGTTTGCTCCCATGAATCATGAATCGGCATCTTGAGTGTTGTCTGTATTACACACTATAATCACTTAAGCTTCAAGTTAATACAGTTCACATATTAATTCTAACATTTAGCGCCTGCCTGGACACAACGCGTCAAGTCTTCTTCGAGGGGCACATATGTTTCTGTACACGCGCTATTCTTTTCCCAGGCATGACAACCGATCGCGAGTAGTCTATGCCATGCAGGGTCAACCCCTCGTGAACTCGAAATTCAACTTTCTATTTCCTCTGGAAGGAGTCGCAATCGAGATAGCCTCAAAATTACAATACGTCCTTCACGATTGCGTTTTGCTAAAATTGGGTCTTAAATAAATGCCTATTAGGGCTACCGGACGCGACCAACGTACGTGTACAATAACTTACTTCCAATCATTTATTTCGTCAACATTACATCCGTGTGATCTGATTTTTAATCCCGATGACACCATTCTTTTACGAACGCGTGCGGTAACTTTAAACTGAGATGCTGTGAGCTAAGAACATCTAAACTACCATAGACCACAGACGATATGAATAACCTCTCTCATAACCTGGTTATGAGCCGCAGAATGCAGTGAGACCCCGCGTGGGATGTGATTAAATATCTCGGCCTAGTAGAGAATACATTATCAGTGAAGCACTCGGTCAATGAGAAATATTCCTGCGCGGATATGTTTGCATTTCATTAATATCTTCATTACAGGAATCGCTTACACATCTAGTTTAAAATGATTACAAAATTTAAAATAAACAACTGACGAGTCTATACCTCTCTGCATACATATATGTTTCTGCACTCGCACTATTTTTCTCAGGCATGAAGACTGGCCGAGTCAAACTCTTCGTGCCTCCAAAGTTCAGTTTTCTCATAACCTTAGATGCTGGCTCAAGCGATGCCTCCCCGAAACATGCCATAAGCATACACATTTATTCAAATAATGGTTATGGATAAAATGTTCAAAGTAACAAAATTGTGTACTTTCAAAACTATAAGTAATTTGGGTGCATGAATACGGAAGCTATCCTCAACTAAAGAACACAGACCAAAGACGGATAAGAAGTGGATCAAAAGTAATTCTTCTTATTTATTTTTTTGCAGTTAATTTTTATATACATGTTGTAACTGGTGACTTATTTTAGACTAAAGATATGACGTTATTAATATTCTAATCTATTGTGAACATTGTGTATTACAATGTTTATAATGTTTAGAGAAGTCGTGTTAACTGTGTTTTTCTCTGTTTCATGAAGTGTTATTCTCTCTAATAACTGCAAGTCTGCCATTAACATGTTTGTATCATGTTGGTAATTTATCACCTGCCCTTTTATCTTTTAACCTTTACTCTGATAGCAGTGTGGAGTACTTTGCCATAGAAATAAAGAACAAAAATACCAGAAGAGCTGAAAGTACGACAAACTACTTCACTTAATGCTGACTATTGTATAAATTTTAAGGACAAAGTATTTTCTCATTGGGTAATTCATTTTATGTTAAATTTCACTAATTGCAAGCACTGAATACTACAGCGCACTCGGTGCTTTGATTCATCTAAAATACGAGTAGCATTAAATTAAAAGCATCACAAAAGTTAGTCTGGATTACCTGCTCTTTTAATATTTAATAATTTTAAATATTACTAAGATTGCATAGCAAAATATTATATTTTGCATTAACAATTTATACTCATTGGTTATATTTCACTATAAACATTTCTTTCTAGTTTAATTAGCTTTTTGTTTCATCAATTTTTAAGAAAAAAATAAAAAAAAATTGACAGGGGTTTGTATACAAGTAGAGTTTGTTATACATTTTGACAATTTCTTTCAAACTGAAATTAAGAAGCCAATGAATTGAAAAAGAAATTAATATTAAAATGATTTGCAGTATATTTTTCAAGATTTATATGTATTTAACACAAAAACATACCTAACTTTGAACTAGCTTTTGTGTGCAATGTTTTTAATTATGTCATTCCTGCACACCTGCAAAGGGTAATATTTTGTAGTGTCTGCAACAGAGCTTCACACATTACAAAAACAGGAGATACAAAGTTTACTTTGCTGTTATATAAATTGCCTTGGGCACATGTTTCTACAATCCAAGCGCTTTCACCAAATGCCTTAAGGTTTTTTCGCATTTAAGGAAAAGCTTTGTTTGCAACGGTGTTTTTATATAAATTAACAACATTAAAAACACACAATTTTATTCAGTAATTTAGGAAAACTATTTTTTAACGTTTGCATTGATTTAAGACAACAAATCTGAAGTTTCTACAACATTTAAGACTCCTTATTTTTTATGTACACTTATTTGTTAGTTTGTATGTTCTACTCTTAAGTTTTTGCATTTTGGCATTGTAAAGATTCTATTAAAGTTATTCTATCAACACAAAAATGAGGAGCATGTGTCTAGGTGGATCAGACAGTAAGAATAACAGTACATATTGTGCAATTCTTAGAATGCCCTAATTTTGAAATAGTGCTCTTTCATACACATGGTAAATGATGAAATATTCAAGTAAGTTAATAAAATGACATAACAAGCATCCCACAATAACTGTATAAGCACAATATCTTTGATTATATTGTAACATTTACATTTAAGATAATATATGTAGTGTCCGCATGGCAATGAAATACTTTCTTAATAAACATAACTAAAACACATTCGTATTGATCACAATGCAAAACAAAATCATTTTATAATCATTTTACAAGAGAACTTATGATCACATATCCGAAATATCACAATATTCGTATTTGTCCGAAAAGTACTCAACTTATTGAAATTTAAAAAAAAATAACATACGGAAATGCTCCACGAAAAGAAACCTTATCTTTAAGAATTTTATATATACATATCGATTGAAAATTGAACAATATCCCGATGGACAACTTTTGAAAGTATTTGGTTAACTTACAGCTATCATTGCGTCGGCCATTGTTTCGTCAATGCCAGACTTCTATTATGTTTACAATAGAAGCTGGGAACCAGACTACACAAAAGTGTTTGCTAAAAAAACAAACTTAATGCAAGGGCAGCAATACATAATCCTTGAGCTTTGGCAGCAAGTTCATAACCTGTCCAGACAGTTACCGAGTAGATCACGATCTACACAAAGTGCAGGTGAATATACGATAAGCTGATTTAGCCTTTTAATGCTACAATGGGTACGGTCGTAAATCGGATTGAATTCAATGTTTAACAAAGCATTTGTCCTTTAAGGTATTTGTCCAAGCATGTTGACTCTTGTGTCGACTCCAAAATTGACTATTTCAAATGCTTCTAGATCAATTGCCATTGGCCTCTGTGAAAAACGACCCCGCCCTAATCCGAGGAACGCGTATAAAACAGGCCAGCGGGGCTATGTACCTCTGTCCTTATCTAAGCCTTATCTAAGCAATCGGACGTACTGTGTACAATAATCCATCTCAGTATATTAAGATACATCAGTAAATTGTGGATTATGGAATGTGGATTGCGTTTTCATCAAAGAAAAAGTGAGCAGATCATTCAATCGACTGGTGAGACGTACATTTTATTTTGTCAGCATATAGTATTGTTGTCTATACAGCATTAGATTCTATTCAACTTACACTTTATTTCAATCTCTAAACTCTTTAATCACTGGGCCGCTGTTATTTTGTGCATAAAGTTTAATCGTTACCATCTATCTGAACGGCAAAGAATGATATATTCTGCAGAGAACTAACACCAGCCTCTCTGCGCCACCAGTCTTAAAATTGTTTCGTTCCATTAAAGCTGGTAATCGACAGTTTGTCTATAGAAAGTTTCCATGTGATGTCATAGGCACTTATAAGACAGTTTAAGGCAGCCACCTTTAAAGGCAGAAGCTAATGAAGGCAGAAATCTGGAAATATGGGCTGAATTAAAGTCACCACTTTGTTTTTATTTTTCAATCTATTTTACTGAATTTTATATCAAATTTAACAGCTTTTATGAAGTATTTTAAATATCAAAACTATATTTTGAAAGTTTAAGAGGTAAAATACGACCAAAAAAGATACATTTTGTTTAAGGATGAGCCAATAATTTTATTTATTCATGCGTATTAATTCTTTGTGCATTGATTAATTTTAAAAATATTTTATTCTAAAAGTATGACTTTCAAGAGCTTTCCAATGGTGCATAGCTTTTAATTTTTGGACCACAAACGAAGAAATTACAAGAAAATAAAATTTAACTTTCTATACAATTCATCTGAAAATCCCTTGAAGTTGCCATCAAAGATGGCTGCCAAGATAAGGGATCTTCGCCGATGTGGAAGCTATCTAATATAGATACTTTTAAATTAATTTGGGTCATGTCCCGAAATGTTCCGATCAGTTATGTAAGCGTTCGTATTATTCTGTGACCCGCAGTTTCTTTCGTCCGTGACCTTTAATTCGTAAATAACAATGGCGGACGAAAGGAAGAAAACAGTAGAACACAAATGTCGCAGGTAACAGGTAGCCAGCCCCACTCTCCCAGATATCGGCCTTATTAATAAAAAGTGTGCGGTATGCCGCAGCAAGACTAGTGATCAAACTTGTCAAAATTTCAGAAATGGACTTTGGCTAGCTTGCAAATGCATTGAGGTCTTAACTATTCTACTTCGATTTTATTTTATGTTGACAACTTTTCACTTCTCACAGAAATGAAATATTACCAATTTGAATCGGGTCTAAGTTGTAGTACTCTGGGCAAATTTACGTTTACCAATCACCGCAGTCCGATTTTGTCTTTTCCGATCAATTTTTGACTAGTAAAGTTGCAGACATGTGATTGAGTTTTCCGAAATACATGTAGTAGAATGTGTAGAAATGTGTTTTGTTAGGATTTGTTCTGTAAGGCAATGTAAATTGTATGACTTGTATGTAACCTCTAAACCCCTGCGAGGTTGTGTAAACCTGGTTTAAGCACCACAGTCGCTTTAGTGAGAATTGTTGTGTTTGCTATATTTTATAGTTTAAACATATTTATTCTCATATTTTACAATACTTTTGCGGTACACAAACACAGGATATACATACAAGTAGAGAGGGGATTTGAACGAAAGCAAAGCTTATAATGTTCGTTTCCTTAGATCAATATACAAGACATCATGTAAATAGGGTGGTTGTATACTTTTGCAAGAAAATATAAGTACTAGGCGTTCGAATAACAGTTTCAATTTACAGTTTTAGACAAATATAAATATAATAAATTTAAATGAGAGAAGTATACGGGTATATAGAGTTTACACTTAAATGAGAAGGAGAGAGGGAGAGAGAGAGAGAGAGAGAGAGAGAGAGAGAGAGAGAGAGAGAGAGAGAAGAGAGAGAGACGGAGGGGTCTACCGTGTCTACTGGTTGATATCGTGCACTTCAAATCTTTAAGTATCAGAAATGTATTTCTGAACAGTATGAAAAATAGCATAGTTTTGACTAAGGGTCATGTTAGCATTACCAAATAAATTAAAAGTGTATCGACATTAACGTTGTAGATTTCCAATGATTTGAACATGGCTAGCCTTTGTTGGGAGTATAATGGACATTCGGTAAGGAAGTGTTGGTTAGTTTCTACACTACCACATCTACAAAGTGGATTTGGTACAATTCCCTTACGAAAGAGGTAGTGTTTTAGTGAACTACATTCTGTTCGTAGCCGTGAGTGTAAAATTTGAGCTCGTCTTTTTCCTGTGTAAAAGAATGACGGAGCTTTAATTGTATTTGTACTTATTTTTTCTTTAAACGAATTTAGTGTTGGAGCATTGCGTATATCAGGTGATAGATTATTCCACTCACGTATAACAGAAGGGAGGAATGAATTAAAATATGAAGTTGTTCGTGCAAATACTCCAGGAACATTATAGTTGTTGCGTAACTGATATCGGGCATTCGACACACTATAAGGGATTAATGAGGACAAGTAATCAGGAGTATGGCCATTTAATAAACAAAACTAAACAATGGTTTCTTTTTCTGTCAGAAAGAGGATCCCAACCGATCTCGCTGTGTAATGCATTTATACTGACAAGTTTAGTGGAACCAGAAACAATACGAGCACATTCGTTTTGGATATTTTCTAGATGTTCAGATTCATATCCTACACAATTGCTCCAAACAACATCACCATATTCGAGAATAGGTCGGATATATGAAAAATAAATAGTTTCTAGTGCCCTGCGGTCCAGTGTAAAATTGTATTTACGTAGAATGTTGACACGCTGCCAAGCTTTTGATTTTATATAATTAATATGAGAGTTCCATAAACAATCCTTTGACAAAATTATGCCAAGATGCTTATGCTCAGTAACCTAAGAATAACGATCCAAAACTTCACTTCAGCGAAAATGTTGTTCACAAAACCATGTGGCTATGTGTTGATACAATTTACGATCTTTAATACCACAAATAACAACTTTTTGAAGAGAGCGCATTTTTTTCTCAACCCGCCATGTCACGTGACCGAATGTCTGATGTCTGCTATATTTTATGTAATGTCTCACCATAGCTTTTTTAACTTGTACATTTGACTCCCTTTGGAAAACCATTTTAACATATGTTGCAATGCTTATAGGATCTTGTGACCTGTAGCCTATGACCCATTGCAGTGTCCGCTCAGCCTCCCTAAAATGGTATACCTGTAGGTTTATACCTGTAGGTTAATGGGGTAACTTCCTGGCATTGTCTATCGGAAGGAAACAACAGTTTGATACAAGTACACGTCAGTTCTTGTTAGCATATGGATGGCACAGTGAACCTTTGTCAAAGACATATACGCCTCTTCTAAATCTTAATTCCGTCTTCAGCCAGGAGTGTACGTGGCCTTTAGAACATTAGCGACAAGCACAAAATTCAAGGTGTGGCACGATGGCTTATTCTATAAACTGCATAAATTGGGCATTTCAGGTCGACTCTGGCACTCAGTAGTGGCCATGCACACCGATATGTTTAGTTGTGTTATGATGAATGGCTATAAGTCAGACTGGTTCCCGGTGCTGCTGGGAACCGCTCAAGGAAGAGCCTGGTCACCGTTTTTGTATCTCATTTACATTAACGACTTGATTGTTAAGTTGACTAAAATTTCTGGTGGTTTATCAATGGGCAACATCTGCTCATGCGCACCAACAGTCGCTGACGACATGTTACTATTATCTATTTCGATAACTGGCCTACAATCAATGATTGATACGTGTTATGAATACTCACGTAAATGGAGATTCCAATATAATTCATCTAAATGTGGAATAATTGTCTTTAACGAAACAAAGAATGCGGCCTTAAAGGCATCTCAAAAGCCTTATATAAGTGACCCCCCCCCCCCATTTATTGCCCCACCCAGCATGTGAGGGCATCTGTTTTCTGATAAGCCAGGCTGCCAGAGTCTGTAACGATGTGTCTGTCACACAGGTATTGTTCAAGATCCAAGTGTATGTATGCTATATCTGGGGGTTGAACATAGTCATTCACAGTTTGTAAAGGAAACAGTTGTGAATATACCAATTACGCAATCCAATATATATATATATATATATATATATATATATATATATATATATATATATATATATATATATATATATATATATATATATATATATATATATATATATATATATATATATATATCTTTATTTGTTTTCTTTCTTACTTTGTTGGTTGATTTTGTTATTTCTTTTACATTTTGTTATTTCTTTCATTCTTTTAGTTCTCATATATATTTAAAGTTATATTTTATTTTGATTTGTAAAATGTAACGAAACGTTTCTAACAAAAGCAATTTAAAAAGTCATTCATTGTCAGAATAATGTCCTTCAGAGTCATTCTGAATACTAAAACTTGTATCTCTCATGTATTTTCAAAATTAAATATTTAGCTTTGAAATAAATACATAATCTTGCAGTTACAAAATTGACACCTAGTAATTAATGCAATAAAGAATTTGTAAGGGATCATATAGTAAACAACCCACATTATCACTAACAATAATGTTTGTGGCTTTGTGTAAAACTAGCCTACTGTCTCACATCCGTACTAGCAGGTAATTTAGTTTTGCATTAACCCATCAGAGGTATTACTGTGACAGATTAGTACTATGTTGGCTAAAGACTCCATGCAGTGATGACCAGCAATTAGCAGGTCTGGTCATAGCATGTGGGGGCCTGGCTCAGTGGGATACCACATTCCTTTCGAGATGCCTTTAAAGGCACGAAGAAAGTTTAACTTGGGTAGCGATACAATACAAGAGGTATTAGAATACACACACCTAGGGGTTTTAATGGCACCGAGCTACTTGAAGCATACACGTGCTATAACGTATTCTACTCGAATAAGAAAAACATATTTTAGCTTACTTAATTGTGCCTTTCATGACAACGGCTTAAGTCCAGCTACCTGTAAAAACATTTATTGCCACATCGTGCTCACTAAGGCACTTTACGGAGCCGAATGTCTATTCAACTTAACACAGTCGGAGTTGTGCACCCTTGAGCGTGCTCACCGAATGTGTATCAAATCATTCCAAAGCCTACCTTTGCGTACACGAACTGATATTGCCCTCAGTCTTGTTGGTTGTCTGTCCTTGGAATCGGAATTAGATCTTAAAAAACTAACATTATTTGGTCAACTGTGTAGATTGTGTCCGAAGTCTACCGTAAAAAGGGTTTTTATTTATAGATGGGCTCAATTTAGACTTAAAATATCAACCCACGGCTACTGCTATGATATCCAAAACGTATTAGAGAAATACTCACTCATGCACTGGCTTAACTATTATTTAGATACTGGTGATTTTCCTGCCAAACTTAATTGGAAAGCGACCATTAAGAAAGCAGTGTGGAACAGGGAAGTGTCTATTTGGTTAAATAATATTTCGAACTCTGATTTTGGCAGATTTAGGTCTCTCCATAATCTATATAGACTGTCTTATATCTGGGCATATGCTTCCACTCATCCTTACAAAGTATCGTACTGCAAGACGATTGCCAGGTTTATAGCCTTTACATCTCGTTTTAATGAAACTTGTTCAAAATGCAACGGTCTAACGGGTGATATTTGTCTTACCGACCACATAATTTTGGATTGTCCTGTATTACGTACGTTCAGAACAAAATTACTTGATTATATCAATGTTGTAATTGGATCAAGCATTTGTTACTTTCTTAATTCACTTGATAGACATTGTCTTGTTAATATCTTGTTAGGTAAGTATTGCTCTATTGTAGAGTTGCATTTAAAATGTAACTATGATTATTTTTTGGATGTAATATTCAAACAAATTCACATAGCCTGGCTGCATTACAGCAAATATGAAAATATACATACTGATTGTCTGCATGCTTAGCATAACATTTCTCAAGTAAATAATGTTATTTATATATTTCAACTTATCTTTTCCTATCATCATTGTCATACCAATAGTATAACATGCAAACTGTATGTAATTTAAATTTGTTGTCTGGGACATTCACTTGTTGCCACATTGATTTTGTTCAACGTTGTATTTTCTGAAATATATATAAATATATAACGCTTTCTGATCTTGTGTTTAGTTTCGGCAAGGTCACTCTATAGCGTTATACCACTGATCATATGCGTGCTTATATATGTTATTTATACTTTACACATAGGTTATATGCATTTGTACTACATGTATATAGTCTTTGTTTGTTTACGCGTTTGAAATTTGATTATACATGTATTGATTCTTTTGCTGGGTATATTTGTATTATTACATCAGCCTTTTTATCTGTCTGTCTGTCTGCCTGCCTGTCTGTTTTGTCAGAATGTCGATCTGTAGGAATGACTGTCTGTGGGTCTGTCAGTGTGTCTGTTTGATTGTCTATCTGTATTTCTGTCTATCACTCTGTTTGTTGGTCTGTCTGTGTGTCTGTCTTTCTGTCTGTCACTCTGATTGTCTGTCTGTCCGCGTGTTTTTCACTGAGTTTATCGATCATTGCGCATTTTCTTTTCAGGACTTTTTCTGCTGTTTTTTCATGTGCCCTTATATTTAACCGCATTATATAAAAGATTGTATCGCCTATTTATTGCGCATTTGTTCGACTGTTTTATTGATCTTTTTAAGTGTTACCCTATTTCTTGTCTTCATATGTTGTCATCTCTGTAATTTCTTAAATTCTTACATGCATAAACTTGTTTTTCATTTGTTTGTCTGAGTAAAGTTGCATGTTTTATTCAGTTTTTAAACTTATATGTATGTCTTTCTTGTATCTTCTTAAATGGAGGAATAAAATATTAGCTTGGTAGCTTCGCCGAGTTGTTATGTAACGAACGACACGTGTATTGGATATAGTTGGATATTATCACATGCACTTAAAATAGATCAAATTATTTTCATTAACCTTAAGTAAATGAAGGAAGAATACTGTACGTTGTGGCGTTGTGTATATATTAACCATGGTTTGCATTTTAGCATGTATTTTCTGACAATTTTGGTTCTGTTGCAGGCACAGCCATGAGATTTCATGTGCGCTGGAAGTTACGTTACGTCACTGTACGTGTTGTTAGCGTCGTTGTGGGTCTCTTCCTTATCAATATGATGATTATCGTGAACCAGGAACAATACCCAGAAACCAGTAAGATACATCATTATCATCATCATCATCATCATCATCATCATCATCATCATCAACAACATCGTCATCATCATCATCATCATCATCATCATCATCATCATCATCGTCAACCCCCCCCCCCCACACACACACACCCTCAAATACAGCCAACTGTAAGGGGACTTGCAACTTTTCCTTTAGCTCGTTTCTTGCCAACGCGGAATACAAGCATTAGACTTAAATATCAAGCCATTCATAAGCCGACAGAAAAGAATTTAAGTATGCGTATATTTAAACAGAAGCCTGTATGTTGTAATATTTTACGACGGGGAAGATACCTCTTTACTTACACAGCATACAACATAGTTTTGGTATGACTTGTTTCGTAGGTATGCACGATGAGTGTACTCATATCTGGCATGGTACAAGGGTAGCTCGGTGACTGCATTTGTTAAAGGTCTTGATCGTCTCAGTTTGAAGAAAAGGAAAAGAAGAGAAAAACAACATGCGTGGGAGGGGGTGGGGGTGGGGGGGGGGTAGACTGTGGAGCTGGGATGGGATTGTCGAAAGAGAGGTTTGTGGTACATGTCTAGCATGTGATTACTTGGATTGAGACATATGCCCTTATTTCCACCACTCATTATAACCTTTTAATTGACCATACTTCGGTATTCCTCGACCATTTTCGTTGCAAGAACCGTCCGAGAAGATACTTTTTCATCTTTACTGCGTTATTAATGAAGTAGGTTTTCATCTGATAAAGAACCGACGCGAAGACCAACGTGTGTGAAGTGCATGTTTGTTTAATACAAATAAAATAATTTCATTAGTACATTCTTTTAAAATGTTAAGAAACTTTTGTTTAAATGTTGCTGCGTATAACTAAACTCTCTGTATGTTATCAGAGATCTAGATGGGAAATCAGACAGTTTTTATATCCTTCTACTTATATGTAACAGTGCATTGTTTTAGCAGGACAATATCGTATTAAAGCATTGACATGACCTATGGTTGACAAACTTATGTAACATATGTAAATAAGTCATGTTTTTAGCTCACCTGAGCACAAAATTCTCAAGGTTAGCTTTTCTGATACTCCTACTTCCGTCCGTCGTAAACCAAACTTGGCCAGTTTGCTTGTATGAAATCTTAGAAATGTTTTGAACTAAGTCACATGGATTCAGTAGGTCGCTAGGTAAAACTCTAGAAAGTGTTATTACTATTATTAGCCATGATAGAAAACGAGGGATTTTAGTTTATTTCTTTTTATCATTTTAATTTTTATCATAACTTCATTTTTCTGACCATATTTGAATTCAGCATACGTTTTCTAAAACAAAACAAAAAAGAAATAAAAAAGAAATAAAAAAATAAAATAAAAAAAATCTGAGAAAGGAAATTAAATGTTGAAACCGTCTTTAAGTGAAATGAAAATATGATCGAACAATCACATGGACATAACAAGTTGCTCCATTTGTATTGCATATTGTCTAAAGGTTACTGTACTGTAACAATTAGTCAATAACGCAACTATTTTGTAAGATTCTCATTTAAGAAATATTGAATGAATAACAATCTTAAAACTCGCGTACAGCACCGCTTACATGTGAGTATAAAACCTGCTTGACCCACGTTATTCAAAGATGCCGAAATCGGTTCGTTATATACGTTGTAGGAAGTTGAAGTGGAACAAATCTGCAATGCCTAATTACCACTCACAACACCTCGGCCATTTCTACGCAATACACTTGTCCCGATACCGCCGAGGAGTAACGAATGACACGAAAAGCCCAAACCATGTAGTGTCCGGAACACCTAACAGACTAATGGACTGGTTCACCTTTGCTAAACGTACATTTTTCAATGAAATTTAGAGAGTTACCGGCAAATTGCAATGCATTTAAATGTAGGTCATTATTATAAGTTAATAAATAGGTGATTTGACATTGGCACTGTTATTTGTCCGAGGGCAGTCGTATTGGACAAAGGCCGGAGGCCAATACGACTGACCCGAGGACAAAGGGCAGGACCAATATCAAATCTCTTATTTATTGACAATTTTATTTAAAAACTACATGCACTTATTACATTTAATACTTAGTTAGTTTTTGCATTAGTCAGAAAATGCTTGTTTGTGTGTGTGTTTTTTTTTTTAAATCTTCACGTTGTAAATTTATAACACATTCGGTTTAACACTACCAAATCATGTTGTGATTGTTTAAAAACTATGAATATTTTGTTTCATAAATTTATGCAAACTGTCGGCGTCTACCTATAGACCGAGTTAAAACAAAATGGCTGCCATTTCCCAGCGCTTCTTGCTGAAATCTATACTATTTTTTTCCCCTGCTTTTTAGCCAATCAAATCACTTTGCGGGCTTTATATCAATATCACTTTTCGCCCTGCCGAAAAAGTGATTGATATTGGCACTGTTTTAAAGCAGGCGGCCGTGTTATTGAACTTGGCAGATGCGTTTTATAGAACTAATAACCTATAGTCTTTTAATAATCATGTTTAATGAATATCATAGTAAAAATACATAGAGTTGGTTTGTTTCAGTACCATTTACATAAATGTTTGATTGTTTACATTACATCTTCGCAACAATGCTTTCCATGAAATCCGTGTTGATTCAATGTGAAAAGTTTAAACAGTTTGCTAAACCTACAAACCTCGCCATTCAGTGATGTATATGTTAACACCCTATTGGACAACAAATAGCCTATTGGTGAGGTTTCCTTATTCAAGTTTTGTATAATTGCCTTTATATTTATATGTCTTAGTGTACGTTATTCATGGAGTTGGCGCCATACAACTACGCACAATGTCTTGAACTTATTTTCCCATTCATCGATTGGTAGATCATACACCTTATATCAATAAGCCAATAAATATGAGATTAGGATTTGCTGGCATTTTTGCCGATACTGTGCAGCGACATTTCTTTCATTATAGCACATGTGCACTTATGAGGTGCCCAGGGACTGAACCCGGCCAGTTCATAATACTGACACCGACGAGTCAGGCGCAATGCTGCCCCCTTAGCCCCGAGCGTTAGAAGAAAGCCCACTACTACGAACTTTAGAGTATTTGGTTTGACCCGTCCGGGGTTTGAACCCGTGACCTCCCGATCTGCAAGCCGACGCTCTACCACTTGAGCTATTGCGGCCGGTTCAATAAATATGACATTCATGTTTCGATGTTCCATTAAAGCGTTTCCTGGAATAAATACAGAACTGAAAAAGAATTTTAAATTTGGAATAAAATATTACAGCATTTGTTGCCATACGTTATACATATATCAAAATGAATATAAGCTCGTTACATAGTCAACATCTTTAATACCAGCAAGTCAGTATTAACAATACAATATACAATACTAGTGGTCTGGGACACAGCATGAAAAGGTTAAAAAATAATTTATAAAAATATAGACAAGTGGATGATAGCACCGCTCTATCTTCAAACATAAACGTACACATAATATAACACTCTATTAAACTAGGTTATTACAGTAAACGCGTTTTACATTACGTTCAAAAATACGTTCATTTTAATTGTATTTTAAACGACTGCATCCATTTAATAGCGAATACATTTATAAATGTGTTAATACTTCGTATGTTAAGTAGAATTGAATATTTTATAACTTATTCTTATTCGTTTCAGATCTGACATTTTAATATAGGTTTTTGGCTTTTAAACAAATGCTTAAATGTGCATTTATCTGTAAAATTGTTATTTCCTATGAGTAAAATAACCCATTTGTGTATTCATGTGAAAATGTTCAGGTTCAAAATGGATCTATATCCAAGAATCTTTCTATCATGCACCAGCATATGATTATTACCATGTGAAATCTTGCAAAACAGTTCTTGTGTATATAAACTTCGCTAAATGCTCAAGTAGTAGTTTTGTTCTTTTTATGAAGTATTAATTTATATATTTTAGAAATGTAAATCGAATCCTAAAACGATATTCGAATATTCGTTACGTGTATTCGAATAATATTCGAATATTCGAAACAAATTTGCATTAGAGTGGCACATAAATAAATAATTTGGCCTTATATTTAGCACGCGCTTTATTTATATTTTCATTGAATGTTTACATTACGCACCTCACTTTATGCAGAAGGGCAAGTAGAATTATGATCCATTCTTAGCGGTAAATTTTAAAACGACGATTTTACTATGGAAGTATATATGACAACATAATCACTCCACCATTATCGTGTTTATATTGAAGAACCGGAAGCTGTGTTACTTTTCTCGGTCGCCGATAACTTGCAAGTAAATTCGGCCAATTCATTAAGTCCGATTTAATCTGTGATGCACACGTCGGAACTTGCTTGAGGAGGCATTTTCAGAGGTCTAGGTACAGGTGATATAGGATCGACTTTAAGACAATTAGGCCAAAACACGGGTTTTAATTAGGGGAATCGCTCTAGTAAACAAGCAATTATGAATTCGGATTGGTTGGTGGTCGGATCATTGTTAACTTTTAATTGGATGGTAAAAAGACGATCGGTCAAGTGTTAATCCGAAGCCATAAAATGACAATTAGCGACACTTAGTTACAAATACACAAGTGACAATTACGGATTGCGATTGGTTAGTGTCAGAATTACCAAACTGATGTTGTTACATCACTAAGCGAGACCATCACGTAAAAAATATCCCCGCGCTAAAACAAAAAGTTTATTTTATCTAGAATGAAGGGTATCAATTATAAAACATGTTCGCTTAGTTAAACAAAGTTATATATAATATAATAATGACTTGAGAATATGTTTTATTTAGCATACTTTTTAACGATATACTATATAAACAATTTGAGAATTTTGCATAATACACTCAGTAGCTTGCTAACTATAGTTTATGTGTCAAAAATAAACATGCAAAGTTGACCGCTACGTTAATAATTTATTTTTCGTTTCACTTTTGAATTATTATAAATTAGTATCCTGTCCCAAATTATCGTAGATGCCGAATGGCGTTTTTAAAATTAACACATTTTTAATTTTAAACATATACTCCCATATGGGAGACTCTTGGGGAAAATATCAATACATTGCATACGTGTATAAAATTATAAATAACTGTGTATTTGTATTTAACATTCATTCCAAAATTGTTTTCAAAAGACCAGTGTATTGGATTATTTTTTCTAGCCAGGTAATGCACGTAAAACGGAAGAATACGCGGAGGAAAATGTTATGGAAATATACTTATGTTGTCGCGCTTTGAAAGGTTAAATGCCGATGAATATATAGAATTGTTTTACTCGAGTAGGCTTATGACGTCGAGAAAATTGTCGAGCAGAAAATCGCGATGACAGAGAATCGCAGATGTCGCGGTATTGTATGGGAATGAAAACCCGTTTGCAATAGAGTGGTTCTAAGAAAGTAAAACTAAAGTTTTGTATTAAAACTTAAAAGTAATCTCATTAGGTAATTGAAAATAAAATAAGCTCTGGTGGACAGTAATAAAAATAACGCATGGTATAATGTGTTGCAATAATAACCAGCGATCCCGATTGCAGAGAGTAGAATCAGTCTTCCGTAACTAGATTAGGTTAGCTGACTGCCCAATGAACTGACAACCTGTTTTCACAGCTGTGCGTGTGATGTAACTGGTGGGTCTGTTACGCAGATGGCCGAAATCGTAGTCTACCCCCTCCTCCTCTACCGAGCACAATCACACATCGCCAGCGTGCTTCAGTCGTTTGATGACAATACGGTCAACTACAGAAATATGATTTTATTATTTTTACAAAAATAACAAACGTTAATAAGTGAATAAAAGTTATAGATTAGACTTTCTAAAGCCACAATAATATTAAGTTAATCCTTTCTGAAAAAATAAATAAATGTACGAATTTATATGTTTAAATATTCCTACTCAGATCAAGAATGCATTAAGCTCAGTGACCTATTATGAATACACGACTGAGACACAATTTATGGTTTTATCCTTACACTCCAATGCACCCAGAAAGCTGGTAGCAAGTGGGCAAAATATGAACAAGTTTCTGAAAATATGAATTTATGAATGAGTTGCAGAACACAGCAGTCCACAATGCTTGTCATCAGCACTCTCGCGGTGACCTCCGGGAAGAGTTTTAGCTGTTCATGTTTTTCTATCTTAACCTGCTGGTTGAAAAAAGCCATTTAACTGAACTTGTTGTATCTGAACTTGAAGTAGGACCTCTCCATTTAAATAAACTAATTACAAATCGATCGCCACTGATCGTCATTTATTTGTCCATCAAATATACTTTAAAAATTACGATAAGTTACGAAGAACGCTCTAAAACCGCTCATTCTTTTATACAGTGGGTTCATAACACTTACCTTGGTCACAGGCTCATACCCATAAGGATCTCGTGCCGCAATATGACGGCAGGTTAGAGATCGGTAAGGAGTTGGAAAATGGAAGATTTCATTTTACTTCACATAATGCTTTTAAAATATAAATGGAGTGACGACGAATTCATTTATTATCGATATATGTAAATTAAGTGAGATCCATTTATAAACTTACAATTTAGTTAAAGTTTTCTGATATCTCTATGTTTTCAAATATACGGCGTTATTATTTGAAAAAAAAATCCATTGTTTTTACTTAGTTATCCGAGTAATCAGAAGTTTCAATATGAAATATCTGTGATTTAAACACAGTAAATCCTTTTTATCTCTGTTACGTCAAGAAACTTGACAATCGTGGTTTTCAGCTTGTTTTAGAGGTATGTGTTCTGGTGGGACGCTGTAAGGATAAGGAACGATAACTCTGCATAGGAACGATGGTAATATATCCACAGCTTTGTTTATCTTTCACCATCGGCCTATGGATTAAATTCAATAATGTGCTTGTACACAACGATTTTTGAATAGGAAAGACCTCGAAAGTTTTTATTTAATGTTTGACTGTATTAGTCGAACCAAGACCACACTTTACTAGTGCCAACTGCTGTTTGGTTTGTGGAAGGAGTGAAGGCAGCATGTGTGCAAAACCTCTCAATGACGCTTCCTTCTTATTATGTAACATGTGTGCAGATGCTAACATGAAAGGGGCGCATGGATAAATATCCAAACATACTCTCTGTATTAACATTCCCTTTTAAGTTAGGTGACACTGAAAATTAAATAATTGCACAACTTCACTGTATGTATTGACACAGCCCCTTAACGCTGGTTTAGCTCACTAAATCGATACACAACAGTTATTTATGTTTAAATAGTCTAGAGAAGGCTTATAGATTACGGTTCGGAAATAAAGTCGTTCTTCTGTATACAATAATGATATCACAAATATTATAAGAATGATTATTATCAAATTATAATTATTATAAGAATGTTAAAATGTCCTAACCTTCAGACAAGGGAAGTGTAACAAGGTTTTTCATTTTATCATCGGTCCAGTCAGTGTATTGGTTATGGGTACAAAACGTATTGTAGGTTCTCTATAAGGAGCTGTTATTTGAGCAGAAAGTTTGCATACGAGTTGGTTCCCGTAGAATCAGCATGGTTGAATCAACATCCGCAAAATAGACCCGCCTTACCCATATAGGATTTCAGTCAGTAGTCCATAATAGAGGCGACCAGCACAGCTCTTCTCCAATAAACTTGCAAGTAATTTGTAAAGGAGACAATACTGGTGAGATTTCACACGTACAGAGACACCTACACGTACAGAAACACCCATACCTGTACCTAGACGTAAAGAGACACCTACACGTACAGAAATACCTAGACGTACAGAGACAACTACACGTAGAGAGACACCGACACGTACAGAGACAACTACAAGTACAGAGACAACTACACGTACAGAGACACTTAGACGTACAGAGACAACTACACGTACAGAGACACCGACACGTCCAGAGACACATACACGTACAGAGACACCTACACGTACAGAGACACCTACACGTACAGATACAACTACACGTACAGAGACACCTTCACGTACAGAGACACATACACGTACAGAAATACCTACACGTACAGAGACACCTACACGTACAGAGACAACTACACGTACAGAGACACCTTCACGTACAGAGACACCTACACGTACAGAGACACCTTCACGTACAGAGACACCTACACGTACAGAAACACCTATACCTGTACCTGACGTACAGACACAACTTCACGTACAGAGACAACTACACGTACAGAGACACCTTCACGTACAGAGACAACTACACGTACAGAGACAACTACACGTAGAGAGACACCGACACATACAGAGACACCAACATGTACAGAGACTCCTACACGTACAGAGACAACTACACGTACAGAGACAACTACACGTACAGAGACAACTACACGTACAGAGACACCTACACGTACAGAGACAACTACACGTACAGAGACAACTACACGTAGAGAGACACCGACACATACAGAGACACCTACACGTACAGAGACAACTACACGTACAGAGACAACTACACGTACAGAGACAACTACACGTACAGAAACACCTATACGTACAGAGACAACTACACGTACAGAAATACCTAGACGTACAGAGACAACTACACGTAGAGAGACACCGACACGTACAGAGACACCTACACGTACAGAGACAACTACACGTACAGAGACAATTACACGTACAGAGACACCGACACGTACAGAGACAACTACACGTACAGAGACAACTGCACGTACAGAGACAACTACACGTACAGAGACAACTACACGTACAGAGACACCGACACGTACAGAGACAACTACACGTACAGAGACAACTACACGTACAGAGACACCGACACATACAGAGACAACTACACGTACAGAGACAACTACACGTACAGAGACACCTACATGTACAGAGACAACTACACGTACAGAGACACCTACACGTACAGAGACAACTACACGTACAGAGACAACTACACGTACAGAGACACCGACACATACAGAGACAACTACACGTACAGAGACACCGACACGTACAGAGACAACTACACGTACAGAGACACCGACACGTACAGAAATACCTACACGTACAGAGACAACTACATGTACAGAGACAACTACACGTACAGAGACAACTACACGTACAGAGACACCGACACATACAGAGACAATTACACGTACAGAGACACCGACACATACAGAGACAACTACACGTACAGAGACACCGACACGTACAGAGACAACTACACGTACAGAGACACCGACACGTACAGAAATACCTAGACGTACAGAGACACCTACACGTACAGAGACAACTACACGTAAAGAGACACCTACACGTACAGAGACACCTAGACGTACAGAGACAACTACACGTACAGAGACACCAACATGTACAGAGACTCCTACACGTACAGAGACAACTACACGTACAGAGACAACTACACGTACAGAGACAACTACACGTACAGAGACACCTACACGTACAGAGACAACTACACGTACAGAGACAACTACATGTACAGAGACAACTACACGTACAGAGACACCGACACGTACATAAACACATAGACGTACAGAGACAACTACACGTACAGAGACAACTACAATAGTTACCTGCTAGGAACGGTCAGCTGTCAAAAGTACATAAATCCAGTTTACAAAGCCCTTAGCCGGCACTTTATACGGTATTGTTTCTCAATGACAGATATTGTAAATAAAAATATCCCTATCAAGTTTTGGCAGCTTCTTAAACCTATATAGGGATCTGCACTTGATATAGAGCAGTTCTATTGGATAAGTTTTTCATTTGCAATAACCTAATGACTGATGCAACATTTTGCAATAAGTTTCTTAAGAAATGACAACAATTAACATTTCATTCACCGTGAATTTGTGTAAACTGGCGACCGATCCTATGGTCGGTTGATGGTAAAAAGATAATAATTAACTGTGATGGGTAATCATCGATGTAATATAGGTATGGAAATAAAAGTTTGGTTGTAACTTAACATCCCCAACAGTTTGGGACATTCCCCCCCCCCCCCCCCCCCACCCAACATATATATCAGGATGTCACAAGGCAACTTTATATCACAAAAAACAAAAACAAAACAACAACAACAACAACAAAACACAAAAAACAACAACAGGAAAACATATATAAAATGGTTTTCCTTGATATCCTGATAAAAGCTGTTTGTATATTTGTATATTGTGTATATGTTATATTACTTTCTGTCACAAAATGTCGAATACCACAATACTGATGTTTTGATACTTACGTGTGCTCAATTCCATGTATGGGTTGTTTCAGGCAATCTGGATGTCTCTCCAGAGATCCCAACATTCAGGGCAACATTCAGGGATGAAGAGCCATTTGAGCCGGAGGTCCTTACCGACTTTCCCGGCGAATTTTTCGCTGAACCGAAGATCCCTCGCATAATTCATCAGATGTTCAAGACACAACACATACCTACCGCATTTGAATCGTTTGTTCGTTCGTTTTCGGTGCACAATCCGGACTGGACCTACTTCTTCTGGACAGACGAGACTGCAAGACGGTTTCTCAAGGAACGGTACCCGAATATACTAACTATGTGGAAGAACTATGGTCGGGACATCAACCGGGCGGATGCTCTCCGATATATTATCCTGTATGAATATGGTGGACTATACGCCGACTTAGATGTGGAAAACTTTCGACCTCTCCACAAAGTCACGACCAAATATTCGTGTATTATCCCACCGGATTCATTTGAACACAGTGCTATTGCATACAACTTGCCGTATTTACTAAGTAACGCTGTGATGTTTTGCCGTGCTAAACATCCATTTATGAAGCAGATTGTCGACCGGCTGACCCAGTTTCAACCACTGGCCGAGGAAGTTGATTCTACGGGGAATTCATTTCTTACCAGTCAGTTTGTATTTTACAATAAAATGAGCCCGGATGATATGTTGCGGCACACAGTCTATGCTAACAGCACTGCTCCCTACATATTTCGTGGTTACATGCCCGAGGAGCACCCCGACGCAGTCTTTATACCTAACACAGCCTACTTTATGAGCTCATTGGAATCGAAAGCTACCAGTTTGCAAGACTATAAACGGATATGTAGCAATGTCGAGTCGCTTAAATCTTTTGCAGAGCGAGGATGTGCAATGCTAGAAAGACGGTCATATACTGATTTGAAACATATATACACATTTACGAAACATTATCGAAAGCAAGCTTATATTTCACCACACTGGTTTCTTAACACAACAGTGTCAGTAACAAACGTTGTTCCTCATATAACGTCTTACTGAACGTTGTCATTATAGTTAAGACAGTTTATTCATATATAATAGTTAACTGGTTCATGTTCACAGTTTATTTACAGAGGGGGTTATTTATTAAATTTGTTATATCCACCAGCACTCGCTAGAACTGCCGCTGCCTTCTCATACTGTGATAAAAGTCGTGACTACGCATAAGGGATGATCTGCTATTCACGGTGCAATGCCCATTCCAATACCTTGACGATGTTGACGTCATCGCACTGATACGCCACTGATGGTTTATTTAACACGTTTCTATCATTTTGTGTAATTGTATCTCCGGCGGTGATTGTAGTGTAATTTTGTTGCATGATGCCAGCATTACATTGTTGAATGTCTGGCAGAATTACTGGATTATTGATAAAGACGGGTTCAAACCCCGGCCGGGTCAAACCAAAGACGTTTAAGTTGTGTCTTCCCTCCTAACGCTCAGCATTACGACTGACGAGTGTCAGTATTATGGACCGGCCGGGTTCAGTCCCTGGGCACCTCGTAAGTGCCCCTGTGTTATAATGATAGAAATATCGCTGCAAAGTATCGGCAAAAATGCCGGCAAATCCAAAATCCCATGTTACTGGTAATATGGGAATTGTTGTCACAATACACATAATTGTAGATGCATTACGAAAAATCAGATTAAAATTAATTGGTCAGACTGGTTGTATAATTATGCACATTTTCAAAATGATCATTATTACATATGTTTGTGTTGTATGTATGCATGTATTGTTTTTTTCCACAGGCACAATATTAGGAATTTAGATTTTTTTATCTCACAAATTTAAAACATTGTGAACAAAGCCAAAGGTACGCTTTAAGTATACTAATCTTAGAGTGTTATTGGCTATTCCACACCTTCAGGTTTAATTTGATTCTGTTATTTTTCTAAGGCCTAGTTTAATGGTAATTAGTGTGACAATGTTGCAATTGTTCAATTTCACAATCCAATAATGCCAACATTTTTTTCACGTCAACTTTATCCTTTACACTTATGTCGAATTACTTTATAGCTCTGTAACCCTTCAAGTATCACGTTTCCCAACAAAATGTAAACATCAGGTGCACGCCTATTAATTAGTATAACATGTCATGGATGCATGATGTTAATGATAATAGGACTGGTTATATGCTGTTATATTCACTTTATGGGGAGTATCCCGCATCAATTAACCAATATAAGTGAGTTAATTTGTAATACATCGTCAGAACCTCCGTTCACATATACTAGTCTGCTTCGTAGTGGTCGTGGGGTACTAGGCTGGTTAAAGCTTCGTGGTGGTCGTGGGATACTAGGCTGGTAAAAGCTTCGTGGTGGTCGTGGGATACTAGGCTGGTAAAAGCTTCGTGGTGGTCGTGGGATACTAGGCTGGTAAAAGCTAGAGTTCATGAGTATTCATAGCAAGCAGTGGTCCAATAAAAATGCGCGTTACATCGACGCTAATGTCAAGATGGCCGCGCTAATCTGCGACGCCTGCTGTTTACAAATTGTAATCATTTTATGAAGTTCCGCGTCGGTTTAGACACACAGCCAATAATGAGAACGAATATTCACGTTATAGTATCCTGAATCACTTAATCCGAGTTAATTTATAAGCTGGCTTAATCTGTCCCTAAGTACAAAACAATGGGAATAATTATAGTATTTATCCATGTTTAACCCAGTTATTGCCAAACTGTTACTGTTTATATATATAGACTTTTTGTTTGTATACCTGTTATATTTTCTATGTTCGCATATATTTGATTTTGTCGCATGTACACATTTGCTGTAATTATTTATTTTTATAGACATTTATTTGAACAGCCCATATATTTGTCATATATTATATCAGAAACTTTATTTCCTGTAATGTTAATGATATAAATAATATTTAATTTTAAAAAGACTAGCAAAAATGAGTCACATGAAAAGACAATAGTCCTTATAAAAGACACACCATGGTTATGAATTAGCTGCAAGTAGATTATAAGTAATCATGCACATTTTGTTTATTTTAGTGCCTAAGACCTTGTTGATCCAACGACATTAAAAAACCTACTTCTTACATGTCATCTACCTTAAAATTGTAACAGATTCGCATAATAAATCTTATTACTGTTTTATTTGCTTGTTTGTTCTGCCGTCCCTCCTATCCCGCCCGTCAAACTGACAGATTAATATCATGAATATGAAAGCAGGTACTCGATTTTGTCTTTGATTCAATCCAATCGATTTGAGACTTCGGTAGCTTAGCGCATGCGCTATCCTGCAAATCCGAGTATTGGACAATTTACTAGAAACTTTCCAACGTTTAACTAAAGCATGCATTAATTTTAAAAACGGTTGTTATTTGTACGTGATTCCCATTATTTTAGTTATAATTTGTCAAATAAATGCGTATTTTATAACAAATCTTTCATATGTTCAGTGTATCAAGTAAATTAACACAATATTTTTTTTTTAATTATTTTTACTTGTAAGCCCTTTAAAGTATTTTGGTAATCACAAAATCTCAAAGCAATACAGGAAGGCATACTTACTTGCCTTCTAAAGCGGGTTGCAATCGAAAATACCAGATAAAACATTTATAGTGTCTTAGCCAAAGTTTTGCTTAAGTACATGACACATAGAACCATACAATGCGCATTTAGAATATATTTAAAATTGTATTGTTTACGACTATGGCTAAAATGTGGCCGAAAAGCGAGGCGTGTTCTTTCAACCTTTAAGGCGACCAACACTTTTGAATACCGTCGTGTTTACACATGTCTGGTGAATAAGGGTACAATTCTTTTTCAGTAAGGTCATCACCGTTGTTCAACAACGCTGTGCTTTTGTGAATATAAAGGAAAAGGAAAGCAAAAGTGCAAACTTGACCGACTCAGACATAACTTGCCCCAAGTGGGGTAAACGTGGGGGTAGGATTAAAGTGTTAACAAAACCTAATGGTCCAAACTTTCAAAATCTTGTTTATCCAAAAAGGTGTAAGACAGTAAATCCTTTAGAAGAACAAGTAAAATGTGTAACTTTGAACTGTCGATCTATTGTGAGTAAGGATGTTGTCGTAGGCCAGTATCTTCGCGAGGAGAAAATAAATTTTGCCCTTCTTACAGAAACCTGGTACTCTGATGAAAAACGACACCAATATGAAACTTCGGACTTAAATAAGCTTGGCTACAAATTGAGTGTAGTGAATAGGCAGAAACGTATTGGTGGTGGATTTGCTCTAACTTATACCGATAGGATTACTGTGACTAAGCTTTCCAGTGGTTCAACAAACTGCTCTAAATATGGTGTCGAGATATTAATCTTCAGAAACATATGTCTACATGTTATAGGCGTCTACAGACCTCCATCAGCATCTACATACAGGCAGTTTGTCAATGACTTCTGTGAGTTTATGGAAACAGCAATCCCGAAGTATTTTAACCTCTTTGTGACAGGAGACTTTAACTTACATATTGAAGATGGTAGTTATGCCATTGAAGATTTCAACAATTCACTTTCTGCTATGGGTTTGGAGCAACATGTTGCACTCACATAGGTGGACATAGCCTAGACCTGGTAATGCCTGAGTCGCTTAATGTTAACGTCGTGTCATGTAAACCAGACCCATTCATTTCAGACCACTGTGTAATCAAAACTGTTCTCGGCATTAAAAAAGAAAGTATTGTGAGTAAAACAGTTGTATCTAGAAACTATAAAGACATTGATGAAAATAAGTTTTCCAGTGCACTTAATACATTTGAACTTGAAGAGCCATCAGTCGATACATTCGTTGATAAATACGAGAGTAGGCTCTTATAGGTCTTAGATGAACATGCGCCGCTGAAAGAAAAGACTACTGTATGTCGGCCACCAAAACCATGGTTTAGTAAAAATATACTAAAACTTAAACGTGAATCCAGAAAGCTTGAACGCATTTGGCGGAGATATCCAGAAAATCAAAATTTTGAAGCATTTAAAGCAGCTAGATCTAACTATTTCTCTGAGATTTTTGAAGAAAAGAAAACTGTCATAAGTGAGAAGATGGTTAGTGCTAAGGGAGACTCTAAGAAATTGTATAAACTAGTGCGTGAACTGACAATCATTAAAAGACTATCCAAAATATCAACCAGAACACAAAGATGTACATTGTATCGATAAGTTCCAGGAACTAACCCAAGAGAAAGTAGGCAAACTTATTAGCGACTTAAACACAAAATCCTGTCAACTTGATACGCTCCCTACACACATTCTGAAAGCCTATTTGAATGACCTTCTACCAAATATCACAACACTTGTTAATTTGTCACTTCAGCAGGGTGTCTTCCCGGATAGATACAAAACGGCAATTGTTAGACCTCTTCTCAAGAAAAGTGGACTAGAGTTGGTTCTTTCGAATTATAGGCCAGTGGGTAACTTGTCATTATTATCCAAACTGATTGAGAAGGCCTTGTTCTTGAGGTTAAACGCTCACGTGGAAGCTCATGATCTACTTCCCAAGAACCAATCAGCCTACAGACGACTCCATTCATGCGAGTCAGCACTACTCCGACTGGTGGACGATATTTTAGCTGGTATGGAGAATAAGGAGGTGACGGCCATGATAGCGATTGAACTTAGTGCTGCCTTTGATACGGTAGACCATGACATTCTTCTTAGCGTCCTAGAAAACCAATACGGGGTACGTGATACTGCTTAAGCCTGGATGGATTCGTATCTACGACCACGTAGCTGTAAGGTCAGCATTAACTCCGCTCTGTCCTCGGCGCGATCATTGGAGTGTAATGTTCCACAGGGTAGTTGTCTTGGGCCCTGGTTATACTTGACTTATGTCGGAACTTTATTTGACGCAATACCGCCTTCAATCTCTCTCTATGGATTTGGTGATGATCATATAGCCCATAAAGGCTTTCAACCAACAACACCAGAATTAGAACTACGTGAACTAGAACAGTTCGCAATTACAATAAACGATTGAATGAACCAAAATAAACTGAAAATGAACTCTTCCAAAACGGAATTTATTATGTTTGGCAGTAGACAAATGCTATCTAAATGTTCAACAGAAGTTGTTAACACTGCTGGTGATAATGTTAATAGGGAAAGTGTTATCAGATACCTTGGTGCATTTTTAGATGAATCATTAACATTTAAGGAACATGTTAAACGTAAGTGTCGTACAGCCATGATAAACTATTTACGTATTAAGAGTATTCGTAAGTACCTCACCAAAGCTGCAACAGAGATTCTAGTGTTATCATTAGTTATCTCCCATCTCGACTATTGTAATGTCATCTTATATGGTATTGCTGACACTGATATACATACATTACAAAGGATACAAAATATGTGCGCAAAACTAGTTCTAAATTACAGAAAGTTTGACAGTGCTAAAGATGCTTTGTTTCAGCTACATTGGCTCCCAATAAAGGCTAGAATCACTTTTAAACTGTTGACATATATGTATAACTGTACCTCTAAAATTGCCCCAAAATATCTAACTGAGCTATTGTCTGAGAAGTCCGTTAGTCGACCAGGTTTAAGATCCAATTTTCAGGAATCATTTATACAGTTTAATGTGACTTTTAACAAAAGGTCTACTTTTTGAGATAGGAGTTTCATGACAGCTGGTCAAAGATTGTGGAACAATTTACCAAATAACGTGAAAAAATCTATTTCAGTAGACGCTTTAAACAAGAATCTAAACCACATTTTTTTCAGTCGATTCTACGACTTATTTTAAGGTGTGTCTATTTTCTGCTTTCCAGTAAGGCATTCACATCATTGTTGTTACATGTACTCTGATATTTAAAGAATTCGTCAGTGTTTTATGTTTTAGGCTGTTGTTCAATTGTATTGATTTTACGATGTTAAATAGTTTGTATTTTACTATTTTAATAATGTTATCATTTTCGTTTCCATTGTATTTTACAACGCCATTGTATATATAGATGTATCTATGTAGAAATAGGCGTTTTATCAAATAAATTACATTTACATTTACATTCATACCAAGTCGCTTGAAGTTGTGAATTACATTTATGAAGCAAGTTAATTTTTCGGTGTAGCGGTCATCGCATCATTTTCTGACTCTTTCCGTGCACTTTAGAAAAGAAACTCGAAGATAATATAGATATTTCTTATAGATATTTCTTGTTAGTTATAAAGTGTGTTATTCGCAACCAACCTGTCATGTCTATTGAAGCTAGTACTATACACAGTCAAGGTTCGACATAAGCCACGCATGACCGAGTTATAAATGAGACACTAATACGACTTATTATTTATCATTTAGAGGCTAAACAAAACATTGCCCATCAAGCGCGTTCAGCAATTTTATAACTACTTGGAGTCCCTCGGATATTCATTAAGGGTGGCCTTGCGTGTATTTTTACATTTAGTTCAAAAAGGGGGCAAGACACCGAAAGAATGAGGTGTACATAGCATAGCTTAAATACTGTATCGAAAGCAGAGATTAGAAATGCGATTAATGCTTAGAGATTTAGGGGCTTTAATGTATAAAGAACTTGCAACTGACCTGTGGTGCGCTGGTGGTTCTACACAGACATTTATTTTGAGGTCTTACACAAACAAACCGATTAACGTCGTTAGAATGGGCATAACTGTGTCGCTGCGACGTCTTACACAAACAAACCGATTAACGTCGTTAGAATGGACATAATTGTGTCGCTGCGACGTCTTACACAAACAAACCGATTAACGTCGTTAGAATGGACATAATTGTGTCGCTGCGACGTCTTACACAAACAAACCGATTAACGTTGTTAGAATGGGCATAATTGTGTCGCTGCGACGTCTTACACACATTACAAAACAAAACAAACTATTTGTTTTAAAACCCCTGTATTCTTTTAAGTAAATCCATAGAAAAATGCCTTAACATTCGTTCATGATTTCTTTGCTTTACATCGACTGTATGTAGTAAACATTCTAACAAACCAAGCTTGATTCAGTATTTCTCCTGACACCTTGGCCTATCACCGCAGTGGTTCGAGTCCCGATTGGAGAAAATTCATGTCGGGAAGTTCTTCTATATGCCCTGTGGTGTGCTGAAAGTTCTACCACTTGCATGGGCGTATTGCTCCATTTTCACCAAAAACATCTTATCCATACTCGTGTTACTGAGATGTACACATAAAAATTGATTTAACAATCGGAATGAGCAGAATTGTAATCGTCGATGAAAATAACCAGTTAAACCTGAAACTTTTTGTTGATTATAAACAATTTACCTACAATATTAGGGGTTCTGAGCTGTATTCAGTTGTTATTGGTGGAGGGTGCCTCTACTAAAATATATAGAGCATATAAGGATGGTGTTGAATAAAGAATATTTTATCACACGTCGCTGAGACAAATCTTAATTGCGCGGCTTAACATTTGTATGGTTGCTTAGCTTGAATAAAAGAAGGCCACGAACTTACTGACCATGGAAGGTGAAATAAAAACATTCAACATCAACATTCGAGCAGAGGAGGCAGTGGAAGGGGGTCAGTGTAACAGACCGCCTGCGAGTACGATCAGCATCTGCTTGGTAGGCTACACCATCCCAGCCAGTTAACTAACCCCGCCTAAATTATTAATAGTCGTTGTCATCGTCACATGACCAAGACATTTCAAGACAATTCTTCATACAACATTAAGTCAAAGCGTGTGTAAGACAATGACTCGAGTTTCATGTATCGTGTAGACAAAGAGAAATGTGTCGTCTGGAGCGGGCAAAGTTATAGACAAAGCAACGTCGATTGACATACATGTAGTTGTTTTTTTCACGTCCGAGCACGAAAACGGGTAGCGAAAGTAGCACTTGAAATGTTTAATCTCTTTCTTGATATTTACATTTGTACAAATGTTTATCCCTTGACAAAAGTGCGTACTTGTTTTGCAACAAAATGCAAATGTCAAAGAAAGCGACATACATCAAACTATCTCTTTTAAATTTAGTTTTTATTTTATTTTACCTCGTTTGTCTAGATGTGGTTAAGACATGTAATGATTGTAGTAAAACACAAACGCCAACGTCTTTCGAAAGTGAAACAACAATGGAAATTAAACAACGAAACTGTTGTTTAACGGGATTTCTGTAAGAATTGGCTCACCAAATACCCGTGGCTGCAGTTTGACAATGATAAAATCACATATGCATATTGCAATATGCACTGCTGTAGGAAAAGACAACCCATTTACCCTAAATTACCAACAGATATTGTCAGATATCTTCTACTATTTCTAGTGGTCTGTACTAAGACGTTTAAAGGTGAAACGACTCCAGGAAATGCTGCAAGATTCCTGTACAAGCAGCTGTACAATGTGAGGTATTGTAAACAAATTGGTGTAGCTATGTGATAAATATTAGTCTAATAAAAATAAAAGTTATAATTTCAAGCATAATTATATATATAGTTAATCAAACAATTCAGTATTATACAAATTACAATCCTTATTATTTCACTTTTATATATCACATTAATGTAACTGGATAAAATCTTAAATAAGGCTTAATTGTCATTTGTATTACGAAAACAACCTGTTGCAATTAACTGTGGTGAACATGTAACTTGCTGTTATAACTTAACATGATCGTAGCATTTTTCACATATGTGCAGGTAAACAGAAGTAGATGAACAGGCACATGAAAGTATATATATAAATAACAAAGGAATTAGGCCTTCTAATAGGATTAACAGTTAACTGTACAGCGTGGTTCACCTAGAAATTACCCGTCTGTAATGACCAGAGGGGTGCGTCAGTTTTCACATATATGTGAGGCGCCATTCCGGACAAGTTAAAATCGCTGACTTAAAGGCATCTCAAAAGCCTTATATAAGTGACCCCCCCCCCCATTTATTGCCCCACCCAGCATGTGAGGGCATCTGTTTTCTGATAAGCCAGGCTGCCACAGTCTGTAACGATGTGTCTGTCACACAGGTATTGTTCAAGATCCAAGTGTATGTATATCTGGGGGTTGAACATATTCATTCACAGTTTGTAAAGGAAACAGTTGTGAATATACCAATTACGCAATCCAATATATATAAATATATATAAATCTTTATTTGTTTTCTTTCTTACTTTGTTGGTTGATTTTGTTATTTCTTATACATTTTGTTATTTCTTCCATTCTTTTAGTTCTCATATAGATTTAAAGTTATATTTTATTTTGATTTGTAAAATGTAACGAAACGTTTCTAACAAAAGCAATTTAAAAAGTCATTCATTGTCAGAATAATGTCCTTCAGAGTCATTTTGAATACTAAGACTTGTATCTCTCATGTATTTTCAAAATTAAATATTTAGCTATGAAATAAATACATAATCTTGCAGTTACAAAATTGACACCTAGTAATTAATGCAATAAAGAATTTGTAAGGGATCATATAGTAAACAACCCACATTATCACTAACAATAATGTTTGTGGCTTTGTGTAAAACTAGCCTACTGTCTCACATCCATACTAGCAGGTAATTTAGTTTTGCATTAACCCATCAGAGGTATTACTGTGACAGATTAGTACTATGTTGGCTAAAGACTCCCTGCAGTGATGACCAGCAATTAGCAGGTCTGGTCATAGCATGTGGGGGGGGGGGGGGGGGGGGGCCTGGCTCAGTGGGATACCACATTCCTTTCGAGATGCCTTTAAGTCCAGATACCAGTTATATCAGACTTGCACGTGAGCTTAGATTCTTGTCATATGAAACAACTGGCACATAAAGGTTCTTTAGGGTTTCAGAACTTTCACTCCTTTTATTTAATTACCAACTTGTTTCTCATCACTCTTTCCTATCACATATTCACAGTACACTTGGCTACAGTTGTTCTTTTCCTTTGTCCAAGAAGTACATTGAAGTGACGATATCACTGTACTAACCAATTAAAAGTGATTACACAATTTTAAAGTCCGTTCTTCCAATGCAACTTTCTGTGGCAATTGAGTTCTAAACGAGTATGGACGTCAGTGCTCTGCCATTATTAATTTATTATATAATCATTTATATAAATATTGTTCAAATACACAAGTATATTTATTTTGCTTGTTGTTTTACCACATACTGTTTTGTTATACATGACTACATTTCTCAGCCTCATATAAAGAAATTAACACCCACTGACTGATAAAATACATTATTGTTTTTTTGCCGAATATAACATTATTTGGCATCCCCTGATAATTTCAACGAAAAAGTGATAAATCAGGCCTTACTGATATAAATCTTGGAGTTTAAACAATTCTCAATAAATAACATTGGTTGGATTTAAAAAAAGTTATTATATCTGACCAAACATCCGGCTTGATCTAAGAGATTTATAACCCTAGAGCTCAGATTAAACAGGTGAAGATTTTATTAGAGACACCTGTGTGCATGAAATAACTAAGGGTAGATCCAGGTGGTGTGATTGTTTAGTTGCGCCGTTTCTGTTTCCCACACTCGTGTTCAACTGCTCGTCATTTAGAGCGATACCGTAGTCGCCTCGTCTTGTGCTCGTACACGGCTTAATACATGAAATCACTCGACATATGTCAGATCTGAGAGCTTCCCTGAACTTTCTGAAGCTGAGTGTGTAAATGACGGGATCCCAAAGGACACATGACTTGGCTAGCATCACCGGTAACGTGCTCGTCATGGCCGTCAGCTGGAACTCGTCATCAAACGCCTGTAACATGGCCACGATGGCATACGGTCCCCAAGATACGAAGAAAAACGCTGGAATGAAACAGCAAACTAGTTGACTATGTGTCAGTATGAAATTAGGAGATATGTCTTGTTTTCTGTATAATGACAAAATCACGAAATTAAATTGAAAAAGGAGAAGCGGGTCAACACTTTAAAAAAATCCGGCATAGGTTAATCAATAACGATTTTGTTTTCTTTTCATGGACATTTTACGTTGGTGGCATCGTGAGAGATTGGAGATATATTAAAAAATATTAATAAATCTTTTTATTTAAAATATTAATAAGAAAATAAAGATTCAATATGACTTAAAACAAACGTTTCATGTGCTTTCATTCGTTAATCAAGAAAAGCCTAACATATGACATGAGACAAATAATCCGCACCTCTACCCCCACCCCCTCCCACCCCCACTTCCGCCAAAAAAATTAAATAAATTAAAAATAAATAAATAAATAAAATAAGTAGAAGCGTAGATGCCGACAAAGATCTAGCAGCAATACAGCGAAGGAAATTATTAAATATATGCGTCACTTAGTAGTATAGTATCACTGTGTTAACAGATCCCTCAGTAAACCCGAAAAAAGGAAATACATAGCACTTTATATAACAAACACAATATTTCCTTACAAAAAAAACAAACCCTCATCCTTTCGTGCTACTTGTTTAGATCTTCCAGAAAAAAAAATCAACAGCAGAACAATAAATGAGTTAACATAGATGTATTCAGTTACAAAAATAGGATAAATAACTTAGATTGTGCATTGCTAATAAAGTAAGTTTGCACACTGCTAATTAACAACAAAGTGTGTCGCTGACTAATACATACAGTGTACAGCAGAAAAGGAATTAAAACTACACACTGGCTGCGACAGATAAAACCAAGGTTTATTTTCCGTCCCTGTTCGCTTCAATGTCGGCAGTTTGTAAGCTATAATGAAATATTTTAACTTTGTACATCAGCATTTTGACACCATACCATGCATAGTCCAATGTTGCGCAAATACCTTAGTGATCAGTTACATTTTTAGTGCAAATGTTTAAACAGATAAGACGGATCCCGTATCACCTTTGTAACGGTCACAGTGTCGGACATATAAACACTTAATGTAGAGCAGATGTAATTATGCACCTCCAATTAAAAAGTATCAAAATTAGGATTAAAAAGCTGCCAAAACTGGGCGTGGCTAGTTCGAATCCCGGTATAGGCACGCATGATCTTTTTTTTTTCTTCCTACCTTTTCACTTTGACATTTTTTTCTGCATCACTCTACCAGATGAAGACAAAAACATGTAGTTGTTCATTTTATTTTTTATATGAATTAATTTGAATAATTTGTGCTAAATTTGATTACAGATTTATTACCTGACATATTCAAAGTAAAAACAACAACAACAACAACAAAAACAAAACAAAACACAACAAAACAAACAACAACATGTGGGGAAAATTATTTTATATTTTGCACCATTAACCAAAAATACTTTATAGAACTTTTAGGACACCCCAGAAATAAATAGTTTGGCTATCAACAGCTCGGTAGTTTTTTTTAATAAAGCACAGTCAGCAGAAAAAGTAAAACCTGCCAAAAACGTGTTGAGGTTGTAAACAATGGATTACATATTTGGGATAGTTTTAGTCAACCAATTAAGTAACATGTTTCGTTGCTTTGTCTAATGCTATAAATTGTTTCCAAACGATACTCAATAGTTAAGCACTTCTATTAAAAAGGATAATATAATATTGGGAGTATTCTTATTTCTAAAAAGGTGACACCTCAAATATAAATTTAAAAGAAAAAAATATTTCTTGTTCGAATTATCGGTGCGATATTTTGTATTTGTTGTATAGGTTTGGACACGGCAGAACACTTTAAAAGCTGTAGTTACCATCAGGAATCTCTTCCCTGCTATACCGCGAGGATTGGGAGTAGATAACATGTAATGTGATGGCTACACAGATATTTGAATGGCAGTTTACTCGACTACACCATGAAGAGTCGCACACGTACATGTAGTCGATTTGGAGAACAATAACATCATTTAACAATGGTAAACAAAGCAAGAAACATTTATATATACTAAACTAAAATATTTTTATTAATAATATAATTATTTGATGGTTATGATGATGATGAAGAAGAAAAAGAGGAAGAAAAAGAAGAAGTTTGAGATGATGATGGCGAGGGTGAAAGTCATTGTGATGATGATGATGATGATGATGATGATGATGATGATGATGATGATGGCGAAGACGACGACGACGATCTCTTTTTTTTTCGCGTAACTTGTTCAATTCTTCCTCTGACATGTTTTGTTTTTCTAACTTTCAAAACGCAGACGAGATATTGAATTGTTTACAACCTACCTTTTAAGAGCTTAATTTTCTAAAAACTACTACTGCACGTTGAACAGAACGACCTTCTTTAGTTTACGCACTAGCGGCGAACAGTGTTATCGGAAATTCCGATGCCAGGGGCACAAAACTAATTAGTACTTATATAAAGTATTTGGTAATAATACAAAACTGGCCGGCAAAGACGACTAACCCTAATCAGAAAGCCGACTTACCTATGAGGAGCAGGGCAATAACGGCTAGGCGCAGTTGGTATTTGGTCTGGACTGACGAGCTGATCTGAGATCTTTTCGTGGAGCGAATCTGTAACAGACACGCCGGTCATAGAATGACATTTGAAAAGTAAACAACAACAACAACAACAACAACGACGACAACAACAACGACGACGACGACAACAACAACAACGACGACAACGACACAACAACAACAACACATCGTTTACCTAACTCCACAAACCATTTCATGGATACAATTTTTAGAAATTGTATGGACACGTCCTTGTCTAAACGTTTAGCAGATCACTTCACAGATGGCTGACCAATCTATCTAATGCTAAGTTTACATCTGGCCACGATCTCCCCGATTAGCCAGAGGCTAAAAAATCGGGGAGCTCTACGATTAAATGGTATACTCCACGTTCTGTTACGCACCCTTACGAAATCAGCACGTTTTGTTGCGCTCTACTGCGCTTTGCTACGATCGAGCCCACGATTTGCATCACGTTCTGTTACGCTTTGTTGCGATCAACACGATTGGCTTCCACGCTCCACCACGTTCCGTTACGTCCTGTTAAGATCTCCCACGACAAAGCCGCTTTGTTGCGATCTCCTGCGATTTGACCTACGATTTGAGACAAATGACCACGTTTTACGTCACGATTTGATATTTAAATAAGAAATAATTCACTTTAGGCTTATTATTCGCAACAATGAACCAGCTGGATATAGACGATCCTGAATTGGCTGTTTTAATTTACGCATATATTGTTGAACGAAAGAAAAGGTCACAGCATACACGTAATATAAATATCGGATTAGAAGTCAGAACAAGAAATAGAAAACCTAGGTCATGCTGGGTTAAGCCATGGTTAAGTGTTGAAAGTAGGCTTCAATATGGACATTGCACACAATGTTTCGCTGGCATGATTAAACTGATAGATTGGGATTAGCCGGCATTTTTGCCGATACTGCGCAGCGACATTTCTATCATTATAGCACAGGGGCACTTATGAGGTGCCCAGGGACTGAACCCGGCCGGTCCATTATACTGACACCGACTAGTTAGGCGTAATGCTGTCCCTTAGCCCCGAGCGTTATGAGTACCAGTAGATAAAGCTGTTATGTATATGCAGCTTGCGTGGAAATCGTGGCTATCGTGAGGAAACGTGTTGGAGCGTGTCAGAGCGTATCAGAACGTGAACGACTATCGGGGATACCGTAGGAGAGCGTGACGCAACGTGGAGCAATAAATGATAGAAAAGTGTATATCGTAACAGATCGTGGTAGATCGTAGCAGAGCGTGGAGCTATCGTGAGACGTCGCAGCGACGCGGGATGAAAAAATGTGTCCACGCTGGTCCCGATCTGTTGCGAGTGTACTCCACGTTCTGTTACGCTTCGGTACGTTCCGTTACGTTTTGTTACGAAGGCCACGCTCTGTCACGATTAGAAAATGAATAGGGGCAATCGTGGTAAAATTTAAGTTTGATTTAAAATCTGTCCCGATGCCCACGATGTCCCCGATTCAACAACGTTCCGTTACGCTCCCCCACGATCACCCCGATTCGACTCTAAGCTCTGTTACGTTCGCCACGATGCTCTGGAATCGGGGACATCGTGGTAATCGTGGCCAGATGTAAACCTAGCATAATATCACTCTGATGAACAGTATGGAAGGGGATATCCGCCAACATTCTATTTCTAATTTGCTAATTGCAACACTGCATATGCTTAAATTTGTTATTTGTTTGCACAAACACGTTCGTTTTTACACGTATCTAATTCAAATTTCTCGTATACACTTTAGAAATTACAAATCTTAAGTCACAATTATCAAGTTACAAATTTTAGGTTCGCTTACAATTTACAAGTTACAAATCTCAAAGTCACAATTCTCAAGTCACAAATTACTAATGTACAAGTTTAAAACATTCAGACGCTAGTTGGCGGTACCACATAAATATAGACGTCAGTTAGCTAAAAATAGAGCGGAATATCATAAGTTAAAAATAGAACGGAAACATAAATGATTCTTCAAGGGAGATACATGATAAAACAGTCAACGTTAGTTGGCTTCAAAGTAAACTCGTTATCTTTTGCCAAAAGTAGTTATTAATTTATATATTAAAATTCTGCACAAATTTTACCATATCAGCCTTTGTTTTCTTAAAACTACATTCAATCCAATTTAATAAACGCATCGGACGTTTCCAGAAGAATATACTATTTCATTCGCATTCGGATTTGTTTACAATGCACTGGAATAGTACTACATCAACAGGAAATAAGAGCGTATATGTCACAAAACGTATATGTCACACGTGTGATATAGTTGGCAGAATACGTGACACGTGGGATATATTCGGTCGAATTCGTGACACCCTTCAGCCTAATATGGGCCATATAATGTGACATATTCAGTTGGAATTATTTTTTCCACGCTCTTCAAAACGTATTTGTCACTTATCAAAACAATCGTAAAACTTCGGGTATTTCCGTATGGTTCGTAAAATACACCTCGTACATAGCTCTAGAATACACCAAAGTGCGTCGCCTGAGTTATGAAACAGTGTCCGTTCGCGAGAAAGTAACAAATTATATATATATCATTTAGTTGAGTATATCTTGCAATAACAACGATTTTTTTTATCAATACAATCTATATGATTTACGGAAAATTGAAAAGTCAACATTAAATACCCAGTATTAAAACTAAGACACACAAAGTAGATCCAAGATGGCGCCTTATTATGTCAGAGGTCTCTTGCATAGCATAAAGGCCGAGGTGATCAGATTGTAATCAAAAATGTGTCAAAAAATGAAACCGGTGTATATAAATAGAAGTCACAAAACGTATATGTCACACGTGCCATGCGAGAGCGACGATGAGGCAGCGAACAGTGGCACGTCACAGGGTACACACGGAGATGACCACAATGCTCAGAACAGTGAGAACACTAATAATTCAGCCAACGTCACTGAAAATGCTGCTCTAAAGGACCTTAGAAATATGGTAAACAAGAGAAGAGCCAGGCGCGTACCTGGGCGGTTTTTGAAGTTACGCACAATAACAAGGGAAATAACCTTTGCAGTACTACTTTTGAATATATCCAGTTCTTTTTAAATGAATTACAGGTAAAATGCGGACATGTGGGGAACTTAACGCAAAATATGAACTACTAAAATTCTAACGTGTATAAGTTGAATCATTTTAAACCTTTTCAACTTGATTGGTGTGGTAAAAAGATTTTATAACATAGAAACTACGCAAAAAAAATATTTTTCCTAACCCGGGTTAGGCATCGACTTTCTGAGTGTTTTTGGTACTTTTAGATTTTCGATTTTTCCAACGGAGGTTACGCACGTGCGTAATGGCAGGAACGCGCCTGGAAGAGCACAGAAGCGAAAGGAAAAGTTAACATTCCTATTGCTATCTATGCACATTCAGATAGACATTTTGAAGATTTGCATTCGTTTTTATCCAGCTATGCAGTTCGTTTTGGCCAAGGTTGGCGAACACTTGTGAAATGTGAAGTCAATGGGTATGCAAAAGCCAAGGATTTATATACCACCACATATTCAACTTAAGAATCGAAATTCGGTTAGCGTTCGCTTTCTACTTAGAAATGCGGGTAAAAACAGTGGTCTCATTCTAGCAATCAGAGAAATAAGTCAAGTACCAAAATGGGTGAATGCATGTCTTCGTTTGCGTATGAGTGGCATTTACTGGTATGACATAACCGACGTAATATATAAGTAACGGCGACTATATTTTCGTGTTAAATGTTATATGATTTCTAATGTGTGTTGCTAGATTTTACGTGTAATGGTGTGGTGTTTAAATCACTGTTGATAGCGAAATTGTGACGGCGACAGTATATTTGTAGATTGTTTTCCTGTAAACTGTTATATGATTTCAAAAGTATGTGGCTAGATTATACGTCTAATGGTGTGAAGCTCTTTAAAATAACTTAAGTTATGTCATTATCTGGTTTATTAAAATTAAAAAAAGAGATTGTAACGATGTGATGTTCTTTTAAATAACTTTTAAAGTTATGTCAGTTTCTTGTTTATTTAAGTTATAAAAAAGATCCTAATGTTGTTAATTTGACTTAAAATCTTGATGTCAGTTTCTCGTCTATTAATGTTGTTAATTTGACTTAAAACTTGATGTCAGTTTCTCGTCTATTAAACTATTTGTGTTAAAGTACTTGTGGTCCCTTACTGTACATTGCATATCAGCAAGTCGAAAATGTTACAACAAAAATCACTCGTGATGATGATATTGATGGTGATGTTTTGTTGACGTTAATGAGGGCAAGCTGCTGCTGCTGCCGACACAGATAGTGGCAACGATGTTTAGAATTGGTTCATTGTATGAAATGTGTGATATATACGGTCAATCATTTATCGCTAACTTACACAAACGTATATGTCACATGCAGACAGGTGTGATTAATTCGGCCGAATATGTCACACCCCAGAGTCAGGTGACAGTGTAGCTCAGTTGCTAGAGCACCTACCTCAAGAGCAGGAGGTCTTGGGTTTGACCCCCGCCCTCGTAAATTGTATATGCGGGAAAAGTGAAGCTGTTCAAATATAATGTTAAAATGTGAACATTTTTATGTGATTTAAAAGTTAAGATGTAATTTGATAGCGGTATTTAACATGCGCGGTGTTGCATTTTACAAATTGACATTTGAAGTGACAAATCCGTGTATTGAAAGTTAGAAATAGCGATTAGAATATTGGCGGATATCCACTTCCATAGAACAGACTAAACCTCGGAGAGGAAATAACCTTTACCAAGTTTGATAGTGCTTGCGACTGCTTTTGAGCATTTGAAAAAAAACAATTTATTATTTAATCAAATACAACATGTTATAAAGCTTTCGGTATTTCTAACGTTTAACAACATAAAACAAGTTTACCTCAAACGCTCTACACATATTTACCATTACGCCCCCCCGCCCTATACTGTTTGGTTTTCCGGGATGTATACGCGATTTCGAAATGTTCGGTTTTCAGTCATGTACTCATATACTGTTTCTGAAGATCACACACATAAAATAGAAAAAAACAACAACAAAAAACAGATGCGGTTAAAATAATGAAATAAACCATATATTTGACATAATCAACAAGACGACAACCAGAGTTAATGTTTTTATCACTGTACTCTGCTCAATAAACTCTAGTATTGTGTGAAGTTTCCAAGCATTATCTCTGCTACATTCAGAGTTAACATCCAGGCAAGCTTTCTTTGCAACAAGAGATATAATATACAGACTAATCATTCCCTGTCATCATATGAGCGGAAGAAAGAGGGGAGGGGTGTATTTGTTCGAAATCGATAAAAAATAAAAGTAACCGAAAATGAGCATGAAAAAAAACAACAACAATAGAAAATGTGTTGATTTCGGAGTCAGATAGCCCTTTATTTCTCCTCGTGTGTTTTGAAAGTAAAAACGTATTTTCTTAATCAAATTCGATCTTACACCGAAATCAACACATACCCTCTATTAATTTAAGCACCCGTTCTTTATTCGCCATCGTACATGTACGCACGGTAATGACTTTAACTTTACGTTAATGTGATGTTGTGACTTGGCGTGAACGTACATGGCATACTCTGACGTAATTGGATGACGCCATTTCCTTCGACTTTTTAATTGCATTATTTTTAAATGATGATTAGTACAGAAACATAGAATCCTGTATGATTTCCACGGTAAAGGTTGAAGGGCAGAACATTCGAGAAAGAGTGATGACAAGTTTAAATATTTCATGTTCTTGAAAAAAATATTTGTCGGTTTTTAAAACAAACAACTTTTTATGACTTTAATCCAGGCATCTGCTTTTGCAAATTTTTTTTTTTCAAAGTTTAATCTAAAGTTATCAGATTACTCTAGTTTCATCAAGATATGTTTGTGCTGAAACCGGTTAAATTAGAGTAACATATATCACATTACCTTCGTTAGTGTCTGAATTAGTCAAATTACACGCTCGCGACACAGCTGCTTGGAGAATAGATGACTAATGGGTCTTACAGTAATCATGTTATGTTGCTACAGTTACAATTAACGAACACATAAGTATTACTTCCCACAGACAAAAGAACAGTTCAGCCTTGTTACTAAAATACACAAAAGATGTAAAAGCATCTGGCACTAACGATTAAAAAAGACAAACAAAGGACATTGACAAAACAAATATCATGCATAAACCTACAAAGCAAATTATTATTGAATCAGCTACATTATTATTTGGAAGATATGACTGTTCGTTCAAGATGATACTTATTGCTAAATTAGCTGATAACAGTTACAAAGCTAATAACAATCTACAACATTTAAACCGCCACCATTTCAAAAGAGATTTAGAATAAGTCGGAATATACACTATAATCAATAAACGGGTTATCCCGTAAATGCTAATAATAAATCAAGAACCACCTTTTATAAGGGGATCTATTAATGCACGTTGGGCTTGGTGATAATTTAATAACGGATTAACTGGAAAACCTGTCGTTGTTCTCCGATTTTATTTCATGCTGGTGCAGTTAGACTCATCACATTCCTCATATACGTACACGGGAGTTACTTTACTAAGATAGTAAAATATAATAAAAGTGATAGAACGCGTGATATCTTGTTCGATTTCGCGATGAATGCAAAGGATGTAGATAACATAAAGCGAAATAAAATAAACCGAATTATTATAGCACTTATAATATTTTACAGTCTAAGAAGGCTTTAGAATGGAAATGTGTTTAGGTCTTAGTGCCAGTGTGCGAACATTAAATGTACAATTTATGTATATTGTGTTGTTGTGTGACTTTGTGAGTCATCCAAAATACTATCTTGCGGTATCTTTATATTAATATTTTGCTTACTGTCATTCAAGATGACTGTAGTATAGAGTGACAATACACTTAAGATTTGCCGATTGTTTGTTTGAAAAATATTTTCAAGTGAAGCAAGTTATGTCTTTAAATCTTTACTTTTGACGTTTTTTTACTTATAATATTAATTGTGCTTGTTTCCACCAGGAGTCCAAGATCTACAATTTTAATGGCTCCTATTACACGCGGCATTCACATTCAACTATACATACCTTTATCGAGATTCCGATGTAGGATGCACATATAATGCTGACCGGCAAGAAGAATGCACATATTAAAATTATTATAATGTACACGAAATCCCGTTTTTCTCTCCCCCACCATTTTGGCGTACACGACATAAACCCAGGTTCAAGGTCATATGTCCCAATTCCAACGAATGGCAGAACTCCCAGAGTAAGGCCTATAGTCAAACAAAGAAGCCCTATTCTTCTATTGAGAGCTAGTTTAGCCAGCTTAGATGCCTGCTGCATACTGACCACCACCAGAAGTCTCTGAAGCGCAATAGCAGCCAGAAGGGAAACTGACGTAAACGCCGTTGTCGTCATAAAGAATCCATAGAACTGGCATCCTGGGTCTCCAAACACCCACTCACCGGCGATACACGACACAGTAATAAATGGGAAAGCTATTAAAGCCATGAGGAGATGGGAGACACACACATATTGGATGAGATGCATCTGAGCGTGCAGCACGTGGGGGTGGCGGCTGAACATGCATAGTGCGAGAATGTTGGTGATGATTCCAAGGGTGCTGATCACTGCCATGTACTGGCCAGCCATTAACGAGCTCGACCAGAGGGCCCGGTCACGTGATTGGTCACTGGCATTGATGAGAGGCTGCACCCAGCCTACACTGCTAGAGTTGAAGATATGTATTGGCCCTGCCATTACTGGATCTGCAATGAAGGAACATGCCTGTAAAAATAGTAAATCTCTCCATCAAATGTTAATTGTTGTTTGATACACAACACATGGCGACTACAATATAACATCTGATCACTCGATTATATTCTAACATGATGTCATTTAATGATATTGCATTTAGAACGTGAGGATCAAAATTGTCGAAGAGCTTTTCAAGTATTTTACCCTTTAAAGCTTAACAATATAGTATAACTCCCAACTGCGGGAGTGAGTTTTCGCCAGTTATAAACAATACTCTGATCAATTGGCTCGATAGTAACGGCACAATTTTTAGAACACGCAGAGAGGATCGTATGGTTCTTTTTGTTATCTACTGGCTCCATACTGTGACCAAGTCAGTTACATCACCCTTTCTGCGTGCTACAACATCTCCATGTATCATTTTATAATAACAAGATAAGTCGTTGATAGGAAGCATCAAAGGCGACACAAAACTGAGACAGGTAAACAGGTTAAACCAAAATGGGAGCAAGTAACACAGACATATTTAAAAAGTCATGGTTTTTACTAGAAAGTTTTCAGTACACTATAAATCTCCAGAAAAAATGTAATGATAATTCATGAGGCCAAAGAATGGTTTTAAACAAATTAAAAAGGCAAAACCCAACACAATTTACATGGTTTTCCGAGATGTAACATATACAACAAGAAGAACATTATAACAATAACAATTAGCTATAAAACTATAGTGTACAAGCACGTATGCATCAGCCTTACACTACACAATGCTATATTGTTTAGGTATTTTTTCTGGAACATGGTATGTTTTTTTCTTTCTCAGTATCTTAATTTTTAGTTTCAACGTTGTTTTGTATGGAAGCATTTTTATATCTGGATTATGTATACAAAGAATAATGTTTATTATTTCCTAAACTTTACCTACTTCAAACATTTAAAGTACAATGGATAAAGATAGACAGAGAAAAACAGTAAAAACAGAACGATCTGGTTAGTCCTTAATCCCGATGAAATTAATGTAAAGTACGTGCTGCTGTGGTTTATAATTACACACTGAACTGGTATTAAGAATACAATCTAACACAAGCTGCTGTCCAGTGAAAGGCAGTATGTCATTCCAAAGGACCGAAATACTACAAATATCAAATGAGTTATTATGAAAAGCAATGTTGTAATAGTATCTAAGATAGATATTGCTGTCTAGTAAATCTGGGTGTAAGGAGGCAGAAATTAGTCCGAACATATTATGTCTTTGCATAATGTTCATGTAATAAAAGCCTGGGACAAGGAACAAATTCTCATGCAACCTCTTCACCAAGAACACTTCAACCATGTTATAAATGCTTTCTTCTCTTATGCAAATGACATGATCATCCGAATCTTTATTGGATCGTTGTGAAAACTTGACATGACAGGGCTAGGGTTTTAATTTGAAACCCTTCAATCCAGAGTTCAATAACACAATCTCTTGACCACAAACACGTCAGAGTTGCTATAAAAGCATTCCTGCACGCTGGCAACGCTGGAAATGCTATTTTTAGATTTACGCGGACCGTAGAGAAATCGTTTATGTATATTGCGAGTATCTTTGAATATTGCATAAAATTGCATTTAAAGTCAGTCTTTACTGTGCATGCGCTGGCTTTTGACTGTTTCGTTGCTAATATATTATCTTAATTTGTTACCATGCAATCCGAACTTCAAAGGCAGCACCAAGGAGCATTCCTATCTATTTTCTTAAGTTATTAAAGATTTAGAAATTTTGATTACAAAAAGAATTTAACCCAAAGCTCTCGTCGTCTGCCATGTTTGAATGAAAGTTACAGACACACAAAATAAAAATAAATTAAATAAAACGTATTTTACTGAATTAGGGCCCGTATTTCCTCACTGTTTGATCTCTCTTGTTATACACTTGGTATTAAAACACAGCAACCCTCAACCATCATACAATATACATAAGGTTCTAAAGGGTGTATGAGATATATCAAGGACAAATGTTAACGAATAGAATGTCAATTCCAAAATCTATAAGATCTCGGTTGTATATGTCGTGGTGGGGGTCAAATTATTTGACTTAAAAAAACACCTTGTGCGGGGTTGGGATACTTATATTATATTTGGAGTCTCTACGGAAAGCAAAAACCAGTCAGAACCGGTTGGATACTAATTAATAGATAGTACTTTGAATACTAACGCAAAACTACGAATGTGGTTGTATCTAAAACTATAATACAATTCTCCTGCGAGAATTAGTTAAGTAAATGCATAAGTATGTAGAGGAGCGGTTGTCTGTCTAAGGGTAGAAAGTGAAATAATTGATGGTTTAGGGTGTAGTAAAAAAAATAGAAAGCTAAAACTTAATTTTGCGTAACCTAACGCCCAGTATATCACAGTTTCGAGTTGAGATGCAGGCTAATTTAATCACGAAGGCCGTATTTCCATTACAACGTGTTCCGCAAGAAATTTTTAATTATAAGGGAAACAATTGCGAACAAAAATACAAACTACAATTCACGCAATGTTGTTAGGTTGTTTACCTTGTTTGGCTGTTCTGTTTCACCCAGCATATAATCTTGTATTTTTTTTTTGTTATTTGTTTTTAAAGAATATCAACAACCGATGAAATTGCACATTTTATTTATTTATTCTAAAACCATAATTTAATAATTATGTCATTAATAAAATAAAACCTAACTTTCCAAGATAAGGTACAGTTTCAGGCGAAGACCTTGTGAACGAAAAGAACAACTTATGTCAGCTTGGTCAACAATACGAAATGGGTAGCGAAAGTAAAAGGAACAGCTATTCTATTGCATTAAAAAGTCCCGATTTAAACCGTGATATATCTTTTATTTTATCATGGCAGAATGCTTCTTTGTTTATAGAGGTAAAATATTGATAGTGTTAGAATGTTATTTTACGGAGGCCATTGAATGCTTTTATTTACCAGAAGTTTATCTTACCGGTAAAATAGCGATCATCCATTCTCTGGTATAATGTCATTTAATCTCATTAACGTTGGTAAATCTGTCCGAGTTTATTCCAAATCATTTTATTTTTAATTGGGAATGGTATCAATTATAACATGATTTGCGGTTACTAAAAAATAAGTGGAACTTAACATTTTGAACAATCCTCATATAAGGCAGGGATGGCGAATTAAAAAATCGAGATAGCGATGTTGCTGAAGATGATGGTGATGATAATGATTATGATGATGTTGATTATGGTGATGAAAATCTCTTCGTTTGAAACGATATCCGTTCTAATCATCGTTAGGGGTGAACGGGTATACATCCCCGGGATGTTACACGTATATTCGGATGTATATAGCGCATGCCGTCCATTGCACATCCATAAACTGACTCCTTTGAAACACCAACATTGGTTATATAATACGACAACCTACGACGTTCAAATGTACTAAAATACTGTTGAGTCACGACTGGAAATGCCGCCGTGTTCGGGAACCATTTTATTGCATAGCTACATCCAAACAACAAGCTACTATTTATGCGGTGCGAGGTATTCCTGACAAACTTAATTAGCATCAAAATAGCTGGTCAATTATCGAATGATAAATATGCATACACAGGATAATGCATTACATGCAGTGGCGCTGATAATCATTGGAAACAAGGTGTGGTTTCGGAAGGTTCCCTGTATTTTACATTTACAATCCCAATATCCTTCTTTAATCATGCACTAAGGTGGAATTCGACACTAGCCCATATCACATACATGTAACAATAACATATACATATGTTCGAAGGGGTTTACAAATGACCTCATAGTAAAGTCTTTCTTTACAACGATTAATCCCTAACTTAATGGTAAGACCGACTACAAATAGACACGCTGAAATCTTTTTTAAACGCGACATTGCTATCCATTAATCTATGGCAGAATTGTGAGACCGGCTCAACACAAAAACATTCCTATTTCTTATCTGAGCTATGCTGCACAGGTAGCTCTTGATAATATAAGATAATCACTTGACCACTTTTATTTGAGATCAGATCAAATCATCATCCCGATAATCAGCTCTGACGTCAGTAACTATTTTACTATAATCCAACACTTGCGTAGGTATAGATTTAGAAACAATGAACATTTTGGGGGTGATTTTCACTATTTATATAGTCTGACAATTGAGGCAGTGTTCAACACCATTTTCATTCAGGCTAAAGCACGGGGTTTCCAGAAATGATGCCAAATTCCCCAAACTGACTAAAAGAGTAAGGTTTTGTTTCTCGTATTTGAAATATGTCGGGTACCACCATAGTCCGGTGAAAACTGTGGCTCACATGTGGGGGACAAGACTTTTAAACTGTTACCGAAGGGACAAGCTTTTTGTATTTCAAACAAAAAAGCATGAAACAAAAGTCGTTTTATGACCTGACCTGCATCACTTATAACTATTAACAGGTATATAATTAAAGACACACCTTAGAGAATGCATATAGAAATGGTCCTTTTAATGTTATATTCCGTCCCGTGGCAGTAACAGGTTTTACTGCATGTGTATTACACTAAATTGTTCATATTTTATGATTTTTCCCTTTAATAATAGATGAGAATTTGCAGAACCCAACAAAACAAAAGCATGATCAATGAAGAGATCACTGCCACGATGTGTTGTTGACAGCTCTACAAGCGCTATTCCGTGAATTAAAATGACCTTTATTTAGATTCACCAATTGATTTGATTCATGTTAAATAAAATAAAGAATGATAATACTTCCATTTACTTTAAATAAATAGTTTCAATAATTCTTAAATTTTCTGCGAAAAAGAGTGAAAGTAGAAATTGATTTTAACAGCTGCTCTCTGCATCACTATAATTATCTTGTGCTGAATACATTCGTTAAATATCCAGCGTTCACACCTCATTCAAATGTTTTTGCCCCACTGATTCTAAAATATCAATTGATGCGCAGTCATTCTACTGCATAGGGGTTTGTCCAAACTTACATCGAAGATACGGCCCTCTATCCATTCGAAAATTCCGCATGAATTATGTCATTTGCAATCCAGTTAAACAATAAAAAAACAACATAATAATATTTTTTTTTTATATTTAACTTTTATCATCATTATTCCTTATTTTTTGTTTTAATTGGATTTTTTCTTTTTTTCTTTTCTCGCCTTACAAGAACAACAGTCCTTTTCTTTTTTCGTTTGCCAGTTAAACAATAAAAAATCAACATGTATTTTTTATATTTAACTTTTATCCTCATTATTCCTTATTTTTTGTTTGCTTTTCATAAGATTTCACAACAAACACATCTCAAGTGCTAGCGCTGCGTGGTCTAGTGGGTACAGATAGAACCGCCGACTTGAAGCTGTGTGGTCTAGTGGGTACAGATAGAACCGCCGACTTGAAGCTGCGTGGTCTAGTGGGTACAGATAGAACCGCCGACTTGAAGCTGCGTGGTCTAGTGGGTACAGATAGAACCGCCGACTTGAAGCTGTGTGGTCTAGTGGGTACAGATAGAACCGCCGACTTGAAGCTGCGTGGTCTAGTGGGTACAGATAGAACCGCCGACTTGAAGCTGCGTGGTCTAGTGGGTACAGATAGAACCGCCGACGTGAAGCTGCGTGGTCTAGTGGGTACAGATAGAACCGCCGACTTGAAGCTGCGTGGTCTAGTGGGTACAGATAGAACCGCCGACTTGAAGCTGCGTGTCTAGTGGGTACAGATAGAACCGCCGACGTGAAGCTGCGTGGTCTAGTGGGTACAGATAGAACCGCCGACGTGAAGCTGCGTGGTCTAGTGGGTACAGATAGAACCGCCGACGTGAAGCTGTGTGGTCTAGTGGGTACAGATAGAACCGCCGACTTGAAGCTGCGTGGTCTAGTGGGTACAGATAGAACCCCCGACTTGAAGCTGCGTGGTCTAGTGGGTACAGATAGAACCGCCGACTTGAAGCTGTGTGGTCTAGTGGGTACAGATCGAACCACCGACTTGAAGCTGCATGGTCCAGTGGGTACAGATAGAACCGCCGACTTGAAGCTGCGTGGTCTAGTGGGTACAAATAGAACCGCCGACTTGAAGCTGCGTGGTCTAGTGGGTACAGATAGAACCGCCGACTTGAAGCTGTGTGGTCTAGTGGGTACAGATAGAACCGCCGGCTTGAAGCTGCGTGGTCCAGTGGGTACAGATAGAACCGCCGACTAGAAGCTGCGTGGTCTAGTGGGTACAGATAGAACCATCGACTAGAAGCTGCGTGGTCTAGTGGGTACAGATAGAACCGCCGACTAGAAGCTGTGTGGTCTAGTGGGTACAGATAGAACCGCCGACTAGAAGCTGCGTGGTCTAGTGGGTTCAGATAGAACCGCCGGCTTGAAGCTGCGTGGTCCAGTGGGTACAGATAGAACCGCCGACTTGAAGCTGTGTGGTCTAGTGGGTACAGATAGAACCGCCGACTTGAGGCTGCGTGGTTTAGTGGGTACAGATAGAACCGCCGGCTTGAAGCTGCGTGGTCCAGTGGGTACAGATAGAACCGCCGACTAGAAGCTGCGTGGTCTAGTGGGTACAGATAGAACCGCCGACTTGAAGCTGCGTGGTCTAGTGGGTACAGATAGAACCGCCGACTTGAAGCTGCGTGGTCTAGTGGGTATAGATAGAACCGCCGATATGAAGCTGCGCGGTCTAGTGGGTACAGATAGAACCGCCGACTTGAAGCTGCATGGTCTAGTGGGTACAGATAGAACCACCGACTTGAAGCTGCGCGGTCTAGTGGGTACAGATAGAACCGCCGACTTGAAGCTATGTGGTCTAGTGGGTATAGATAGAACCGCCGACTTAAAGTTGCGTGGTCTAGTGGGTACAGATAGATAGCCCGACTTGAAGCTGTGTGGTCTAGTGGGTACAGATAGAACCGCCGACTTGAAGCTGCGTGGTCTAGTGGGTTCAGATAGAACCGCCGACTTGAGGCTGCGTGGTTTAGTGGGTACAGATAGAACCGCCGACTTGAAGCTGCATGTACTCTGAATCCATAACGCTCGCCGCGTCGTGTCGAGTCCTGGACATGAAGCAAATGTTCATTTGGGGGATGTCTTTCAGCTCACCCACGATGAGTCGGTTATTCTACCGAGACATGTTGCCAATAACTTCCTCCACTAACAATAGCTGCACGTATTCTGACAAATAATGATGCCAATCCGCTAAAATCCAAGCATGCAAAACGAGACCAGAATTTACTATTTCTGTAAGTTTCTGTATCACATTTACAAAAAAAACAAAACAACAACAACAACAACAACAACAACAAACGTGAAGATTACTGTAGTGCGTTGAGGTTGGCTTAAGTGACACATGCAAATATTCACAAACCCGCTTGCTTATACATAGTAAAGTGTTTGCTTAAACCGACGACTTTGTCAGCATGAAGATTAAACAAGTGTAATAGAAAATATACAGAATTTGAAAAAACAACAACACACAAAACGAATGAGATGTTTACGAGTGCTTTAGACGTGTATGCCAAATTTTAAGAAATGTTGCATGAAATTTAGAATTTAAGGATATTTTATCTTCTAACGTTGGTATTTAAGGGTTTTTTTTTCTAGAAATAAGAAAACTCCAACATTTTGCTATTTCCTCATTATGAGAAGTGTTGTGCTATTAAGTATCCTTTGAAAACAAGATATAGCATTAGACAAACCAGCCGTACATGTTACTTGATTAGTTTGACTCAAACCAAACAGGTTTAAGATCGATTTTCCATTTTTTCTGCTTACTTTACTTTATTACAGAAATTATCGAGCTCTTGAAGGACACACATTTTATTTCAAGGATTCCTAAAATGTTCTGTATAGTATTTGGTGGATGCCGCTAAATACACAAATAATTAATTTACCACATGTTTTTGATTTTTTACACTTTCAATATACCAGATAACGTATTTGTAACAAATTTTAACACGAATTATACTGTTCCAATTCATTTACAAAAATAAAATTAAAAACTATTCCTTTTGTATTTGGTAGAAATTGTCAAATTAAAAAAGTAGAAAGACAAAAGTTGACGAGCTTTTTAAGCATTTTAACCCTAGTTTTAATACTCTAAAAATGGAGGTGCGGCATTACATTTGCTCTATCTTAACGTCCCGCGTAAGCCAACTGATCCCTGGAGTAATATCTTGTACCGAGTAATGTCTGAGATAGAGAATGGACAATTTTACAGTCACCATCCTGCTAACTCACTGTCCAGAGAGACTCTGATAAATATACACCATGTCAATGGGCCGGTATGACATATCTCCGCACACATCATCAACGGCCGCGTCAGAGAGTTTGCGTGCATGAAAACAGCAACACATTGAAGACTGTTAGACCTGCTCCATTTCCTCGTATGCCTGTAACATCTTCGATCCCTATCCGATTAAAAAATCCAGCCGTGAATGACTTTTTTGACGACACGGATGCAGTATACGTACCACATTTCAGTATGAAAGTCAAACAGGATAGCATCATGATAAGTGAAGTATACATCTGTTTGCATCTTTTGCTTATGGATTATCCAAAAAGGAATGGTCAAAGATTGAAATATTCGGATAGCAAACAAACGCCCAGTATTTGTCAACAATCTACCGTTTACGATTTTAGGTACACTTGAATTTAAGTGTCCAAAATCCTACAAAATACGTATTTTTCCAAATTTGGGCATGTTTTCTGTTGTTGGTGTATGTGAGCTTGCACCACAAAGCAAAACAAAGCAATCCAACATATAATGCCTGTTTTGGTTGATTATATTATTTTATATTATATGCACAATATTTGTAAAGTAAACAATAACAGTAATAATTTTTAATACTATCATGTTTTTTCCTATTTAAATGTAATAAGACATTAATTTATGATATCATTCTTTAGTATTTAATCTTTTGTAGGTTAATGTACTAGATAAACATTTTTTGTTTAAATTGTGCTAATAAATGTTAATTAGTTAAGTGATTTAGAATCAAAATATTATGTCAAATACCTGTTTACGTGCAGAACATTTTTAATTCTGTCCTGTAAAATATTTTGTAGGAGGTGTAAATTAAGTAGAAGGTTCAAAATAATGAAAAAATATATCGATATATTAAAGAAGAACATTATAAGAACAGTATAATGTCATTGTACAAGCAAATAAGTTCGCGGATGCATGGAATATTGCTTACAGATCCGCAAGGTTTTCGCAGAGACGGACCGTGGATGCAGAACACGGACGCGGAGATATAGAATACCGGACCATGCTGTTACCTGTGCAGGCAATAGTTCATATTCACATACACGCATCTACTTGAAGGAAAGCACACTGGAAGCTTACTGGAGCATAACACATTCATTTCACCACCAAACGGAATAATGGCAGATAACTAGATTTTGTACCACTTTAGAGACCAGACCATGGACCAACGATATTAGTTTAACTGAATCTTGATCGACTAATTGCTACTTTATACAACAAACTTCAATTAAGTACAAAGAAATGTCGGCTCCAGATGAACGAATGCTACAAAACAACAATTACGTAGCTGCTCTAGTTATAAAACAGCCTTAAATGTATACAGATGCGTGATTGCTTCAGACCAGTGTCGTAAAGGGAGATGATTGCATTTCTCTGAACAGACGCCAAATGACGCATCAGTTCTAGAATACTAAATGTCACTTTAGCCAGACTCTGTCTAGTTATGTAAACGTGTTCTTGCATGTGTTTGGGTTTGTTGTTTGTCATCAAAACAGCTGTAAGTAGACTTCTGACAGACTTTTTTTTCATTTCTAGATATTACACAAGTAATTTTATCGTATCACATCGGAGATCTTCGTGACTGCTTGGTAGTACCTGAACAATTCTGAAATATCACGGTCATTGACAAAAAGCTCTGATTAGAAGTGGTGAGTTAGGAATGCTACGGAGTCGTATTTGTACCTGATTACCATAAACATGTTAATCTGACAATTATATGGTGACATCGATTTTGTCTTGGTGTTTTGATTGTGTATTGTTTCAGATGTAGATCGTACGTTCGAGGTACTCATAAGGCTGGTATTGTCAGTTATAGTGTACACATTTGCTTGAAAAATGGTTTGGAAAGATTATTATTTTTATGGATAAAAAGACACTGTTTGCATGTAGAAGAATGCATTTAAATGTACCCCTAGAAAACGAAAATCCCATCCATCTTTAAATCCGATCTTTTTCAGAGGTTTTTAAGTGATGTAAATAAAGTGTCTTTTCCTTGTCTAAATTTTAATTTCTATGTAAATATTACAATCGTCAAAATTCTTAAACGAAACAAATAGCAACATATTGCAACTATTAAAACATTTTAAGGCAAGCAAGAGAGATTGAGAGAGAAAGAGCGAGAGAAAGAGAGAGAGAGAGAGAGAGAGAGAGAGAGTGAGTGAGAGAGAGAGAGAGAGAGAGAGAGAGAGAGAGAGAGAGAGAGAGAGAGAGAGAGAGAGAGAGAGAGAGAGAGAGAGAGAGAGAGCTATGTTCTTTCTTCGTTGAGATAAATGGACAACAATCTTCAACACATCAACATGATAAACGGATGATTTACGGTACAAGCTGAGTTAATTTAAAAACAAACAAACAAACTTGCGTTTAACCGTACAGTCTAAAAGATATGTCAAAATATTGTTCAAAAAGAAAATAAGGAAAGTATATGGATGAATTATTTTTTCTAAAAATATGCAGACGCTTCTTTACGATGTAGGAAGATTGCACCAATTGCTGATAATCTCTATGTTTTTATACATTTACCTTGGATGTTCTTTTCAAAACGTGTACAAAAAGGGCCGAACATGATGCGAATGTTTTTTTCAGTACACAGGTACTACAGAAAACATCAGACTGCAGCATGAACAGATAATTAGATGTTGTTGATTAAGATCAGAATGAGTAAATGTAATTAAGCTTAATTATGACAAAAAAGGCACTTTAAAATGGATTTTAAGGATAGTTCTTTTATACAATACAGTTCATGAAAAAACATTCTCAAAGAAGAGAAGTACGTCATTTATTTAAGCTCTCAAGTTTTTATTAGATGCACGTGTCTGGGTAGGATTATAGGCACAACGCAAGACAGCTAGATTAACATACCAGAAAACTGATTCAAAATTGTTTGAAGAATGGCGACGAGAGCCACATGTTAGTCTGCATAATGAAATGGCATTAAAGCGTAGCAATATTATTGATTATGTGTGCGTGATATTGTCAACTTCATGTGTTAGATTTATTGCACAAAGTTGTACGAGCAAAATGGTTAATTGGAAGCAATGTTACCCCAGCGATCACGTGTCTAAGAGCTGGGTAACGTGACACACAATTATTGGTTAATTTTCACCTTGGACCTATCGATTTAGACCATTCCTACGTTTATGTTCTAATTCTAAGTTGACTGCATAAAAAACTTCTGTTTTCGACATGGCTGTCATACTTCACAAGAAAACAGCTGCATGTGATGTCAGTTACTTGGTCACAAATCATCCACGTGAATTGTGTGAACAATACTGTTGTTATATGGCATATGTATTAATTGCTGACACTACACATCGAATACTAGCCGAATAGTTCGTGACAGTTATCGGACAACCGGCGTTGATATTTTATTGTAAGTTGTGACATTGGAAAATCGATTTATTTACATTAACTAGTTAGGGCAAAAAACACTAGTTTCAGTTTTGGTAACCTAGCATTAAGGTTTTGCTCAAATAAAGGACCGAGATTACAACCATGTTCTATCATTGCGAACGTGTAACATCTATTAAAAACCTTTAACTGATTTTTAATTGCAAGCTCGAGATTCAGGCTGGACTGGAAGGATTTGGTTGTTCAGTTAGAAATGTATACGCCGATTAATACACCCGGTTTTAAATAATGTACAACGTATGTATATATAATATATGTTGGTTATGACAATTGTGGAATGCTTCCATAATGGACCTCATGTTTGTATTTTAAGTTTCATCAATGCTAAAACATGTTTTGTTTAGTGTTTATCTTTTGACATACATTCCTGAAAATAACTAACCAACTGCTTAGGACTGATTTCAATCTAAAGCTTAATGTTTCTATCGAGCTTTGTTCTCTTTGCTTTAGCTTCAACTCCTAACTCTCGTTGCGTCCAACATTATGACACGCAAACCATTACTAAGGAAACAACAGGATTTACTGCAGTATATTTCTCTTAATTGTCTTAAACATGATTGGACAATCGACTTGACGTAGCATCGTGCCTCCTTATTAAGCACCGACCTGAAGCTTCTCAAAGTAAGGCGAACTTTGTTGTAATACCCTACCTGTCGATTTAACATAGGAGAAGCCTTGTGGTCGCCTTGGAGAATATTTATCAATATTAATATGACGCATGTCTAAAACGACACATGTGTACTAAATTTAAACTATATTTTACTACTATTTTTTACTAATGAATGATCTAATTACAAATTATTACTAATCTTATTAATATCTATTAAAAGTAGAAAAATAATTACTCGCAAACCATTTTTAACGGATTTTACTTTTTTATAATTAGGATTTGTGTTTTAAATATCATTGAGCCTTTTTTGAAAAGGAATATATGACAAAAGCTCGTTTCAAACTTCATGACAATTTCTTTATAACAGTTCGGTCCGCTTTGCAAAAAACAACAACAAACTTTTAACCTGTTGATTTGAATTCCACATCAAGTTCAATATACGTTTTTAATACATATATATTTTAATGAGCAAATGAATAAATCACATGTTCTTCTATTTGATGGAAGTTATGCACAATAATAGTGAAACCTAAACATTAAAGATAAACAGGTTTGGCTTTTTAGGGGATGTGAACCCATAACCGAGGTAGCATATTATGCTCTCGCTACCTACCTAAGTCGCCATAATTAAATACGTTATGTATATCTTATAACACACTATAACAATAACAGTACAACAGTTACCTGATTCGCTAGCTGTTAATGTTTCTTGTCTCTTAAGCATACAAAAGCTTTGTTACAATAACTGTCTATGGTGTCTATGCATCATATTCATTAAAGGTGGCAAATACATGGTTCAACTGACCGGTATATAAATAAGAAATGACCCATTGATTAGTTCTGGGCACCATTTAGAGAAGTAGCTGTATATTGGAGGTCGCCTAGGGGTTTGTTATATAAGCAGCAGTTCACAAACCTACTGGAGGGGTAAAATAAACATAAAATGTCCTTAGCAAAGATCAGTTAATGGCCCCATATCGTTATTCTAAATATAACTTACTCTGCACATATCGTTCAATTGCTGGGAAAAGACAAAGAAACGCAATTGTTTTAGAAGAGAAATTCTGAAATAATCATACGACATGATAAAGAAAATAAACGTGTTCGTTTAAACTGATATACAGTAAATAACATTAAAGTTTTATATAAAACAACATCAATGCGTATATGTGCCGTTAAAGGAATGTGTCATGCAGACTTTGCCTGTAAGCTATTAATTGAATATAAACTAAAATCTTGTTTATCCAACGTGTTCAAGCTCATTCATGTGTCCCAAATATTGATTAAATCAGACAACTTATTAATTTATGGAGCGCTGGCAATAAAACTCTCTTGCTTGAAAGGCTGAATTCTTAACACAAAGTAAACATTTTTATGAGCACTGATTTAGTGTAAAGATTATATGGTTTAGTCTAAGATTTGACTAAGATCCACCCGCACTGGAGGAATAAATCGACGGATTTACTATAACAAATTAAGTTGTAAACATAATTACATTTCCCCTTTAGGTTGAATAGAGTTTGTTTAATATCCTTACACGCATTCAGTCAAATGATAGTAATTAATTCAAAATTGCAGTTAGATTCATCTGTACGTTTATTATATAGCTTTTCCTTTACAACTTTGTACATATGAAACAAAATATTTGTTTAACTGTCAATCTGTAACGGTAAACAGTATTTCTCTTGGTTCTATATGCCACATTGACTGATTCTAAAGTGTAGAAATGATATTTTTGATAAAAATCATGCTTTCACTGCAAGTTTTTAATGCGCGTTCAAAGACGTGAACTAATGTTTGGTGTAATTGCTAACATTCTAAAACTTATCACATTGCTCATCACAAGAAGTTAAGATATGTTTTGTTTAAAAATATTATTACAAATTATTTAAATCAATCAATTGTAAAACTTATTTATTTTATATCAAAGAAAAAGAAACAGTCAACTTACCACTTAGTTGGTAATCTAGGAAAGAAAAAGAACTGGCGTCCACTAGCCACACTGTTTCGACTGAGACTGGTGTATGACTTTTCTCCGAGTGCCGCCAGCGTGTGGCACCATTGGGCGACTGGCCAAGGAACCAATACTGTTGTCCGCATCATTCCGACTGGTTACAGAAGACTATCAAACATATCTTGAACAAGTACAAAAGGCAGTACTAGAAGACAGGCTCTCTAAAACCAAGGGAATAGCGCAATTAGTGAATGCTGATATAATGAAGAGAAATGTAAACAGGATTTTTATAATTGAGAACGGATAGAAAGACGAGACACTATCTGATGTCATTGAACTTTGGCAGTTCATAGGATAGCTCGAGGACATCTTTGTTTTCAAAGTAGAATTCAGTCGTTAACTATCACACCTTAAGCTGGATTTTCAACGGAAGACGTAGTAATGCTTTTACAAGAACGTTTCATTTCTAACGCACATGAAGTTTTTCGAATGTTGCTTAGCGTTACTATCATGTTTCCTGGACGAGTTTTATAAATGATTGTATTAAATGTCAACGAGTTCCAGATTCTTTTCTATTATTAAGAAGAGTGCAATATATTAAACACATATATTATAAAAAGAGACATATCAATGGTGGATTGTATACATGGAACACAAATATGCATTTCATTATTAAGCACAAGTGCAAAATAAGCACATGTTGATTGGTAAACGGGTACATGTGGCACCTAATCTGAAGACACCCGCCACAAAACAACAGCAACAACAACAATAACAACAAAATACCCACTAAAACAATAGCAACAAAAACAATGTGTAATAACAAATAAGTATACACAGGAAAGGATTAACACAAAAAAATGCACGCACACACACTCATGCACATACTCAACAGCACATCAGCGTCATCAAATGCGCTCAAATGTGTTCGCTCTTGCACTCAAAAGCATTCTTTGAAAACAAGAAAGGAAGTAAAGGTAGAAAAAGAGAGATGACAAATTTATACATATAACAGAAAGAATGTGCTATGTAGGTAAAAGTTAAACTAACTAACTTAAAGATCGTTTACTAACTCAGATCTTGTAAAGGCAAGATTTAATAGTGATTTCCTAATATGGTTAATAAATTTTCTTAAGTAAATATTATTGTATACACATACATTTAGAGGCCCAAACAAAAAATAAGAGTAGCATCACTTCATAATATTGCACATGTCGAGTAGATGGTCCCCTTTAGTCAATACATGTAAAAATAACAACAAAACATAAGTAATTACAATAAATAAATGTAATAAAAGTCAATGCTCATGAAATCTTCATATTTTTCTTCAAGAAGAGATACAAGTAACGGGGTTTTAACTCTCAGGAAAAAAATAACCAAATTTGTGTGATCCATACTTAATGGTAACTAAATATAACATCACCAAAGACTACATAACGTTTGTTATGTGAATTGTAACGGAGTTCGCGCATTCCATGACATTCTATAATTGCGTGATCTGCAACTTAGTTATGGCTCTGTAGCTGTTCGAGTCGTTTTCTTATTACCTCCCTTGAAGATTGTAATTAAAATGCCCATTTTAAGGTTGATAGGAGTATGTGCATTACAATGCACTTTCTAAGGTTGATAGGAATATGTGAATTATAATGCCCTTTTTAAGGTTGATAGGAGTATGTGAATTATAATGCCCTTTTTAAGGTTGATAGGAGTATGTGAATTATAATGCCCTTTTTAAGGTTGATAGGAGTATGTGAATTATAATGCCCTTTTTAAGGTTGATAGGAGTATGTGAATTATAATGCCCTCAAGTACATGTATTCACATTAAAACTATTATTCATCAGAATCGTCAGGGACAGGCAGAATAATGACATAGAAAGCTACGAATAAACGCAAATTCACTAGACCCTGTTGCTGCGCAATCGAAGGAAATCGAACGGAAACCATCAAAGGACAGGTCTCCAATAAGGTCCGCCACAACTCCCCGGACCCACAATTCACTGCCGGGACAAAACCGGATCGGAAAAAACTACAGCTTAACCAAGACACTTCTATCGACAATCGACAGGATCGGGACGTTCAGAAACATTTATAAGCGGGTGAAAAATTACATCTACGTCTATTTCCAAACTTCGGCATTCTTTTTTCAAAGTAAATATTTTCAGAAACACGACGTTTGTCAGCGTTTATCGGCGAACATCACCTTTGACAAACGTTTACCATCTTTTACGAGCAGAGTATGACATCTTCCCAAACGTCGGTAAACGTCGATAAACATAAACGTCGTGGTGTAAATCAGAATTTATTGCTTTAGCCAATGTTGTTTTATACATACATGTATTTCAATTTAAACGTTGGCATACATGTGCTGACCGTAATGAGTTAAAAGGTATCAAATATATATCTAGCGTATTTAGAACATGTGCGCCGTATGCACACCATTCTGGTAATGCATACACAACGTGTCAATATAACATATATGTAGGTGACACATTCCAACGAATGCTTACTGGTGTGCTGGCGTTTGTTGGCGACGCGCTGGAATTTGCACGTGGGGAAAGTTTATTTTGCGGATTTTCTTGGTTACACGACACTAAATGAATTTGTTCTTTACTTTACAATGACATCAGCAAACCGTTTCTTCGGAAACCTCCAAATTATACATTGTGAAAAAGACCAATGTATTTTCTAATAACAGGGCCTCTGCGAATAAAAGTTGTGTGTCGCGATGACGCAATCTGATCACCTCGGCCTTTATGCTATGCAAGAGACCTCTGACATAATAAGGCGCCATCTTGGATCTACTTTGTGTGTCTTAGTTTTAATACTGGGTATTTAATGTTGACTTTTCAATTTTCCGTAAATCATATAGATTGTATTGATAAAAAAATCGTTGTTATTGCAAGATATACTCAACTAAATGATATATATATAATTTGTTACTTTCTCGCGAACGGACACTGTTTCATAACTCAGGCGACGCACTTTGGTGTATTCTAGAGCTATGTACGAGGTGTATTTTACGAACCATACGGAAATACCCGAAGTTTTACGATTGGCGATGACGGTTAGACCGGTCTAAATAGATCAGTCCATTATTGAGAGTAGGAGTGCAGATATTTTGCATTTTGATAATTCTAAAATGTCTTAACTTTGATTTATACACCAAATTGCATGTGATTATTTTTATAAAAACAAATACCGTCACTAAACAAAAATATCAATATTTAAAATTTTAACAACAGAAAACTGCCCGGGGCACTACTTCCGGTGCACATTTACGCTTACTTCCCCTTCTTACCCTGACAAAATACGGGTCCTAATTCGGTAAACGGCGTTCTATTTTTATATTTTTATGTTTGTAACTTTTATGAAAACATAGTAAAATGAGAGATTTGGTTTATTTTTTTATATATAAAAAATGTTAACGTAAATGTACATTGGTACTCTCTACGACCTTATTAACGAAAGTAGATAGGAATGCTCGTCGGTACATCTTTCTTCTGTATGCCTATAAATTGAGAGGACCTATTAGCGCGAAACAGTCCATAGCCAGAAAAAAAGTTTGGTCTGAACGGTCTATTGAGTATGCATGGTAAAATCTGACTTAAGTGCAATGTAAAGATGCATTAACGATTTCTGTACGGTCCCTCAAATCTAAAGATAGCATTTCCGGTGCTCCCAGTTTGCAGGAATGCTTTTATAACACCTCTGAAGTGTTAGTGGTCAAGAGTTTAAGACTCTGTATAGGAGAGTTTCAAATTCAATCCCTTGCCCCTTCACGATAAGCTTTCAAAAGGATCTTATTAAAGATTCTGATGTTTAATTCACTTGCATACGAGAAACGTTCAATGGACCCGGGATCGGATTGTTCTGGGTTCAAACCCTAGACCTGAATGAAATTTATTTCTTGTCAAGACCTTTATTACACGAACATTTTGCTAAAATAACAGAATATTTTCGGACTAATCATAACGTTCTAACACCCATATTTACTAGAAAGTAATATCCTTTTTGGATAAAAAGATTTTTTTTGTAGTTATTTCTTTCCTATGTTGAATGTTATTTACTACCTTTCACGTGACAGCAACTTATGTATTCTTAATGTCAGCTCAGTGTATAATTATAAACCACAGTAGCACATACTTAGGTAGTAACATTGCTTTGTTACAACATTTATTCCATCGGGCTTAAAGACATACTAGATCGTTCTGTCTTTACTGATTCCCTCAGTTAGTCTCATCCATTTCACTTAAAATGTGATAAGTAGGTTAAGTTTAGGAAATATTAAACATTGTTCTCTGTATACATAATACTATGTTCCAGAAAATACTATTAAATGTAGGAAATATTAATCATTGTTCTCTGTATACACAATACTGTGTTCCAGAAAATACTATTAAATGTAGGAAATATTAAACATTGTTCTTTGTATACATAATACTCTGTTCCAGAAAATACTATTAAATGTAGGAAATATTAATCATTGTTCTCTGTATACACAATACTGTGTTCCAGAAAATACTATTAAATGTAGGAAATATTAAACATTGTTCTTTGTATACATAATACTCTGTTCCAGAAAATACTATTAAATGTAGGAAATATTAATCATTGTTCTCTGTATACACAATACTGTGTTCCAGAAAATACTATTAAATATAGGAAATATTAAACATTGTTCTTTGTATACATAATACTCTGTTCCAGAAAATACTATTAAATGTAGGAAATATTAATCATTGTTCTCTGTATACACAATACTGTGTTCCAGAAAATACTATTAAATGTAGGAAATATTAAACATTGTTCTTTGTATACATAATACTCTGTTCCAGAAAATACTATTAAATGTAGGAAATATTAATCATTGTTCTCTGTATACACAATACTGTGTTCCAGAAAATACTATTAAATGTAGGAAATATTAAACATTGTTCTTTGTATACATAATACTCTGTTCCAGAAAATACTATTAAATGTAGGAAATATTAATCATTGTTCTCTGTATACACAATACTGTGTTCCAGAAAATACTATTAAATATAGGAAATATTAAACATTGTTCTTTGTATACATAATACTGTGTTCCTGAAAAAAAACACTATCTGAACAATAATTATTTGTGCAATGTGGGCCTCCTGCACATGTGCAATGTCTGCTTGTACACTTTAGTTTCATTGCTGATTATAAAAATTTTGGCGCCTTTTTCTACATATGTAACCTCTTGGAAGACCTATTAAATGATGTCGGGTTTTGCTTTTATTTTGAACCATCATATGGTCTCAGGAATAAGCCTATACGTTACACAAACTTTTTCTCGAGATCTAATATTTTACTGAAATTCACAACCTTTAAATAAAAACCTTCCAAATATGTCTTTATGCTCCCCATATTGCTTAAACCTGTTTACCTTTCAGTTAAGCTTCCAGTTTTTGCGTCGCCTTTGATGCTTCGCATCAAGGACTTTTCTTGTATAGTATATTAAGCGCCAGTCTAAAAATGCATAGCATAGCGTACAGCAATGTATCGCCAGCGACAGCTTGTCCTAGCTGATAAAAATGACAGTTTTGTGATTCTGGGATAATGTCTTTTGGCACTTTGCAAATATCGAATTTGTATGTCTTTAGCAGCTATGTACCGTTTACAGAAGAAAAACACCGTATTTAAGATGTGTTAATTCTCGAAGTTCTTTGGTAAATTAAAAAAAAAATCATAATTGCAATTATTTCTGTTTAAAGTTGGCCACTGTCTAACTGTTGTTTAAATGCTAATGCTATCTTGTTATTTTTTCTTGTTTGTCTCTTCTCATTTCTCCTTTTATCTTACCGCATGTCTCAGTTCATTTACACATTTATTATTACTTACAATGTTTATGAATAATAATATTCAATATATTTTGAAAGCTTTGCCGGGAACTTTTGTCCACGTACTTGGACTTCGTCAGCCTGACTGGTAACTTATTGCCAGCTGGTCAACAACCAGTCTGCTGCTGAAGTCCAAAGTTGTTGAACAACTACAACTACATCACCACCCGTCCACTTATATGCCTACCTTATGTATTTGCATTTGTGACCACTTCCTTATAATATTAAAACGTGTAACTTAAGAAAATAACAACAATATGTCGAGTTGTGATAAGTTTAATTATGTTTTATCTAATAAGTGTGATGACTATATTTGTTGTCATGGAATAATTTTTTGTACGTTATACTTTTATTATTCGAACATAAATAAATAAATAAATGTAATTATAGGCAATTGTGGAAACTCAGTAAAAGCTGGGTGTCTTTCGGTCCTTCGATTCTTACACCTGACAGTGTAAACTGCTCAACTATATAATAACAGGTTCGTTTTTAAAGTACATCGCAGCGACAGAATTGTGTTCACTATAGCGACGTCATGGTCTTTACATAGGCATTCGTATTAAAATTGGTTTAAAACGCTAAGCAAATACGTCCTGGAGCTGCATTTGTAATAAATAAAATCATAGAAATCAGCTGAATGTGCGAAAAAACGCATCATCACCACGTTTGTATGATCCTTTTTTGAAATCTACAAACACACGTCCGCATTTATAGCCTAACTGGTCGTATAGTTGACATTTTATTTAAATTTCCAGGATAACACTGTTTGGTTTTTCACAGCATCTTTATAATAAACCAATATTTCTTTTCGGATAGTGATTGCTTTTTATTATTGAAGAGATCAAAGTAATAAGATGCCTTATAAAGATACATTCAAACCTTATTTTGATACGCGTTTTGTTAACTGATGTAATAGTGTCATAAAACAAAAGGCTGATAATGTCAACTTTGAGTGAAGGCTTGTCTTGAATGTCAGTTAAACATTAAAATTACTAAAAATCAACACACCGTTCATTGGATCAGAGATATCCATAGGCAGTGAATGAGCTGTGGATCAACAAGAGCAAGAGTTCTTCAGCGAAGGGCAAGAGACGATAGTATTAAAAATTGATAATAAACAAGTAAATACAATATGCAATTTCGTCGGTTGTTGTTATTCTTTAAACAAATTAAAATTACCAGGAAGTAAGCGTGGTGAAATAGGACAGCAAACAAGAGACACAACCTAACTACATTGCGTAAATTGTAGTTCGCATTGAAGTTCACATTTGTGCCCCCTTTAAGTCAAAATATCTTGTAGAACGTATGCGAATGGAAATAGATTTTAAGTTTGCGTGATCTAACTACCCATATATTACAGTTTCTCGATACTCGAAACAATGGGCCTTAGATCACGCAAACGTAAAATCTAATTCCTAAGTAAATGACCGTGACCGAAGACGCTGTATGTGGGAACTTAGTAACGAAGTATATTTTCGCAAATCTCGATGTTGTACTTGATATAGCAAAGGAGACTTGGGCTGCACCGGAGTAATTTAGCCGACATTGTTAACCGGTAGGTAATGAGTTTCAAAGACAAGAGTATTTTTTAAACACAAAACACACAATTGAGTCACATTTACAATCTTACTTGTGCAGTGTGGCGGTCGTAAAAAATCTCCCCGTGCATGTAATCTATGTTGTCATTTAATTCATCCTAAGAGGATTGGTACGTGTACTTCCTTTAATGGACATTGAACTTTGGTTCTTCAATTCCATCTTCACATGAACAGGATGCTACAACCATTTATCCGTCTCTGGTCATGTTTGTTCATGATTTAGAAAGTTAATTTTATTTATAGTCAACCGTTTTTGTGTAGTTTTTCAAATAAAAATAAAACCATATTCTTTTCTAAACACTATGTGGACATTATTTTTCAATGACGTCACTACTTTCGTCATAACGTATAGAAAATATCAGCGCATGGAAGTGCGAGGTTAGAGCTCTGATCCAAGGCTGCAACTGTCGGGTTTGCTCTTTTCGTTAAATGACTCATCACAAATTTGTTCTTACTTTTCGCTTGGCTTGCATGTGAAATACCTTTGTTCTGTGCCTTTTCGGAGTTTGGTATATGTTGCAATGCTCATCAGACTTTGTCATATATTCTTATTTAAAACATAAGGAAGTTTTTACTACAGTCCACAAACCTGTTTATGAATCATCTTACCCAATTTTACTCAGGTGTAAATGACATTCAATGCACCTAGAATGTCTAAAGTAAAATTAGTTTGCTATATAAACACATATAAACCTTGTTCTCTTATAACATTGAGGACAGGTTTTTCTTTCATTCTTTTTTCTTATCCGTTTTCATTTTTATTTTAAGTGTGTCTGATATTGGCTATTGCTTTTTTGTGCATTTGACATTTCTTTCTTTTATTGTGTGCATCAAAAACGAGACAGTTCGAATTCGTAAACAACAATGTAACAATGTCGTACAAATACTGTATATCTATCTATCAGGAACAGGTGTGCATCAAGGCTCTGTCCTTAACAAACTGATTTCATCCATCCAGGATCTCTTTATTTTTTCAGCTTCATTTAAGGTAGAGCAAATGCAATGTTGCACCTCCAATTGAAGAGTATCAAAATTACGGTTACATGCTTCATCCATTCGTATGGGCATGCTTATTAAACTTTTCCCCATACTTTTTTTACTTTGACGATTATTAATGCACCACACTACCAGATTGAGAAGGATGTGTGCAGTTTTTATTTTTTGTATTATTTTGTAAATGAAATTTTGTTGTATGATTTGTGCTAAATATGATTACACATTAATTACCTGGTGTATTCAAAGTCTCAAAACCAGGGGAGGTTATTTTATTTTTTGCAGCATAAACCAAAATACCTTATAGAACATTTGTGCAACTCTGAAATAAATCGCTATCAAGAGCTTGGTATAAGCAGATAAAATAGGAAAAACAAGTCTTAAGCGGGCAAGGTTTGTAAAAATTCATTACATATTGGGGATAATTTGAGTAAAACCAATCAAATAACATGTTCGGTTGGTTTGTCAAAATATATAATTTGTTTCCAAACGATATTCAGAAGCAAAATACTCCTCCTAAAGACATATAACAAAATATGTGGAGTTTTCCTATTTTTAACAAAGTGACACCGAAAATACCAATTTTAGAAGACAAAATATCCACAAATTAAGAACTGGATAGAGATTTTTTTTTCGAATTTGGCATACACGTCAACAATGAAACATATAACCCATCAATTGTGTTAATTTTCCATTTTTATATTTTTTGTTTACACTTGCTTTGCCTTAACTTTTTGAATGCAGACAAAAATCAAAATATGCAGCGTGACTTAGATAAGAAATATACGTTTTTCTTATAATGAATGAAGTATTATGCTTCACTTTCCACATCGATGTAGGACATCAATAAACAGCTTTTCGCGGGATTTTTCTTTCTGTAAACAATTTATTTGGATTTGAGGGAGAAAAATGGTACAAGCTGAACACCTTTCAGTGTTGGCCCCTTGTGTCCGCCCGGCTCTGCTAATGGTGGCGGTACAGTGCAGCTTTGTTATATTTATAGTTATACAAAATCGTATGTTACCTGTCGGACTGCAAGACCTTTGGAGCATAAAGAGCCATAAATTTTGTGTACAAACACATCAACTGGTATGTAGTACTGTTCGTTTAAATGATTTTTTTCAGTCTTATATTTGTATGTTGTGCTGTATATGAGTTGGAGCATCGGAACTATACAGCTTTGTCCTCACTTTTCTCTGGTTGTACTGACTTTTGATATGTAATTGTCAAAAACAACATTGATATTCGGAATCTGACTGGTTTTGTCAATGACATACTTCCAAAACTAAGATGCGATGTCGTGAAACCTGTGTTTTGAAGAAGTCTGCGGTGGATGCAACATTTGAACTACATTCAGTGCCATCAAAAGAATGCTATCAATTTCATTGACATGATGAATGCCAGTTTAACTGCGACCTAATTCTTTCATCTTGGAAATGAAGAACACATCAATCCATCATTAGTAAACAGACCCAGTGGAACAGGAGAGCTCTCAAAGTACATAACCTTTTCTCATGAAATGTCTTTAAAAGCATTAATTGAAAGAAGCATAACATATTTTTCTTCACCATTGACAGGGACATCTTTGGTCTTCAATCTGGAAGCTGCATGTTTATATTCCGTAGATTTAACTTTCATTTTAGAAACTGGGTCATAGAAACTTTTCAGTGGTGCTTCGTTAGCTTCACTAACAACAAACCTGTCAAGACCCAAATGGTTCACATTGTCATGCAAGTGTTACAATGTACTTTGAACATCTTGAAGAGGTTCGACGCCATAAGCAATATTGACAAGCTGAGTTGTTGAGGAGGACAAATTGAATGGGCCAATAAAGGCTTCTGTTGTGAAGTCTAAACAACAGAATTGAAAACTGTTCGGTAATATGCCTTGTCAGAATGGTGTGTTTGTAACTGATATATTAGCTTTGCCCATGCTTTCCCCGAAGGACAGAAAGTACTCAGCAGTGAGCGGCCTTGATAAACTCCATTTGTCTTATGCTCTATCTTGGTGTGTTCAACAATGATACAATCTGCTGACTTTAAAGGTTTGTTTTCTTTTGCCTCAAAACATTATCGATCCAAACTGAATTGAATCGACCAAGTGAACGATTATGCAAAGGCTTATTTATTTAACTTGCCCAATACACAATACAATAATGGTGATTCTTAGTTAAAATTTGGTATCAAGCTAAATTTTTTAGTATTTTAATCAATTTTGACATTAGTTTGTCCATGGCTTAGAGGAGGCAAATTTTTTTATCATTATAAAATACATTTTAGTGATAAGAACATTACTGAAGGTGTATATATGTATTGTAAAAATACGATGCCTGGCTTCGATGAACCATAACAGCACCACTTGCGGCCATCTTTGCCACCATCTTGAATAATGCAGGTCCGTACCATTCGTTGAATGTTTTGAACGACATTTTCACATACTAGAGACAATGGCGAACAACTTGATATATAGCACTTCTCTTTCTGTAAGTATTGTCGATTAAAACCAGTTAAATGTGTTTACCATAATCTGTATTTTCGTTATTTTATACACATTGACCTAAAATGACCTTGACCCTTTTATGGCTTTTTTACGTGATTGTTAACTATATTTCAGTGACAAAATATTCAAGCAGATAATTTGAATGATCTTTATTGAAAGAATATGTGGCTTTTATGCAAAATTTGTACCCATATTAAGTATATTGTGCGGAGATTGTGGACGCCATCTTGAATCACGCGTTCAGTTCCACGCATTGACAATTTGGCCCGACAGATCCAAATACTTGAGATAATGATGAACATTTTGGTATACAGCATAGCTTGTTCTACCGTTGTTGCCACTTTCCCTCCCAAAACCCCAAATTATCATCCCAATATCAGTAAAAAATCAATCAAGCTCACCCTTAATGAATAGCCGAGGGACTCCATCTAATAAGAAAGCAATAAAAGCGCTTGTTGTGTGATGTTACGATTAGCTTGTAAATGATAAATGGTATGCAAATATGCAAAAAGTTAAGCACATAATTAATGTTAAAATAGGTTTAATATCGCTGTATAGCTAACTTTTTCATTACTTCAAACTAGTTCAGGAATATAACGTTGAGATCTCTTCTTCTCTGTCTTAGATATTTCCAATCAACCAACCAGTCTCGTCTACCCTTGGATCAATGTTGTATTCAAATATTTTTCTACAAGTCGTATTAGTGTCTAAATTATAACTCGGTCATATGTTGTTTACGTGGCATATGTCGCACCTTGACCGGGTACACTTCTGAACTCTTGAATGTTTATTTACATACAATTTTAACCCAAAACATCTGATATTGGCGGAAATCGAAAGCGTTTTGACGCAGGTAAATGAAATAAATTAAATTATGGAACAAAATTTGAACTTGGTAAGACGTAAATAAGCCAAACAGAAGGTGCACTTGATATAACAGTTTGATAGGATGACAAAGCCCAGTGCGTTTTGACGCAACCATACTAGTAGAATGAAAACATGCAAGAAATTATCTTCCATCAAAAGATTCAACCAAGTCACATGCTACTTTTCCTGGAAGGTCTCATCCGGCATTTTGACAAACAACCATATACATTTTTGTTACAGACAAAAATCTCGCGAAATGTTGTTTATTGATGCCTTTCCACTTCTTAACATAATATGACATGGGTACGTGGACAAGTATCATGTAGAGCTTATATCGCTTGTATCGTTATATTTGATGTTTGGCTGTCTTAACTAGGTGTATTAGCTAAATCATAGAAAAAAATTGAGTAATCGATACATAAAGAGCATTGTTAAGCATCTCGAGCTTATGATCTCTTAAGAAAGAAAACAAATATGGTCTGATATACCTGTTGATAAGAGTTTTTTTTTACACGACGATGAAGACGACGACGAAGATGAAGAAGAAGAAGAATACACGAAGAAGTTGTTTACTGCTATTGGTGATGCTGCTATTGCTGCTGATGTTATCGTTATATTTACTGTTCTGTTGTGAGAACTCAGCTGAGTAGGCCTAAGTACAGGCACATCAGATCTATCATTATCATACCCGATATAGCAATGTAACAGCCCTGTATTATTAATTTCTATAATTAATTTGAAGATTTGACACAAATTTGATTATTATTAAGGAAATCATAGAAGGTAGAATTCAGTTTGGATGAAATTGAAACTCATTAAAAGTAAATGTATACTTACATGTAGACCTGTCAATACCAATGAAGAGATTGACTATAAGGGCGTTAACAACAGAACACAGGACAGTGCGCCGTCGTGTATTGGTAGAGCATTGGTTTACGGAACAGAAGACACCCCCCCCCCCCCCCGAATGGATTCTCGGAGAATTAAGTCATTAAGTAAACGAATGTATCCAAACATCACAAAGATATTAACTCTTTTGTTACCTTAACAGCTAGCTGCGAACGCTCAAACTCGTCTCTGATATTTATTGAAAATTCTTACAGAAGCACGATGGGACAGCAGCGTTTGAACACTCTGATGCTACTTTACGTCACCGTGACATTAAACTGGACATTGGTCAAATCATTGACAGTTATGCTAGAAAATATCCTCGGCGAAAATGATTCTCATGGACCTGTTGTCAGAATAAGAATATGACTTGTCTTTGTTTTGCAGTTCTGAAATCATAATTGCTAATGTTTGCCTACCATACAGGTTATTGTTAATATAAAGTATCGAAATATTGAATATCCAAAACGTCTCCCGAATATAGCAAACAGTTTAGAAAAGTATGACAATAAATGATTTAGCAAGCTCTGGTTGACAAAACATGATTAAAACCAGAAATCCTGGATCCGCCACTGCCAGTTACCAGTGTTCGCCCCATATACATCTAGACTGTAATAATGGTTGGTATATTTTGTCCTGGTGTTTTGTCTCTGTTTACCAATACGATCATATTTAATGTTTCTAACTGTTGGTTTACATCCTTGTTTGAAGGCGACACTGCGTTGACCTTACCATTTACTTCCTTGTTAGTCGCTGTATCTTATTGAAATATATCCTTGTAGAAGTTTCTTACATATCGTTTGACAACATGCAATAAATAACATGTGGCAGGTTACTGCACATTAAGAAAGTTGAATATGGATAAACTGCTTTTGTATGTCTGCTTTGTTATTCAGAGCTTTATCGGTAAGTGCATGTAGAGCCTTTCTCGTCTTATTCTTGTTGATTTAATCGCAGAACATCGATTTCATAAGTGTTATAACAAGCATGTCTCCTGATCATAAATGTACTTACAATGAATACATATATTAATTAGGTGTTATATAAATGCGAATGTGATAAACACCATAAATCTGACATGCTATCTAGTCATTATTTGTCGTTTTTAGGTCGCTGTGATCGACATGTTGATGAATACGTACTTTTGTCAGTAACTTTAGGATAAAAATGATTAAAATGCAAACATGTTAATTTTATTTCTTGTCGCGCAAATACCGGAAATCACGCCCGGTTATTTGCTATGATCACAGCAAAAGTCATTATTTCATGTTGTTTTATTTCAACTATATGCAAATTAAATAAACATTCAATCGTGCAAGAAAGAACATTATTAACGAAGTGGTGAATGAAGAAATGCATACTCGCTTAGACGTACAATCTTTGATTTGTTATAGTGATCTTGATTAAGTTTAAATATTTTATTTCACATATTTTATAATACCGTGAATTCAATACGCTTTTATGTTTTCCAAATATGGTTGCTCTAAATTTATAAACAGCGAACAAAAATGTTTCATTTTAATTCTGATTATTATTTCTTGTTGATCAACAGGTTGTTTTGAAACTTGGTTTGCGCATTTACAGAAATATTACTTTCTTGATTCCATTGATCTCTGGCAGACTTCGGCTTCTCATTACTGAAGAAATATCAAATTTAATTACCATGCCATTCAGTCACCAAGGGTAATGTTAAGTGCACTCACTCCGATATATTGCAAACAAGACATATTATATTAATTTACAGTCACTTAATTAAGCAGCTAATTTCCTGCCACAACTTCTAACGTTCAAAACACATGGTACCCTCGTTACCATGGAAACGCTATAAATTTGTCCACGTATTATTTATAACGTTTCTTCTACAGGAAACCAGGCAGTCGAACTTTCGACAGGTGTAATCATCCTCATCGTGGGAGGTGTGGTGGCATTGGGGATTCTCATATTATTTGTGGTCGTCCTGTCGAGGTAAGATCACATGATGATGTTGTTGTGTGTTGGGTTATAATCGTGTCACCAACAGTATTTCAGTTATCTGGAGACGGTGTCACTTAAAAGCAGATATAGTGATGCATTCACTATGTATCGCACGCCGTGAACATCTGGTATGATACCACATCTGGTCTCATTATCCTGACAACGGGCCGACCATGGACTTACCCTTACATTTACTACCATTTTAGCGCAATCAAACTCGGGGCTTCTCGTACCGGGAGCTGAGGCGCTACCAGGTCCAGTGTTCAGATGAGGAGGATTTCATTCACCGAAGGGTTATATGTTCTGATAGTATAAACACGTATGCATAAGATGTTAAAAGAAGCTTTATTACTATAAGGAAATGTGTTTATAATTCGTAAATTTAAAAGTGAAAAGTTAATTCTCCGCAAAGTTATGCCTACTTAAGTGAGAAATAAAACTTGTTAAAACACAGATTGATTGCAGTTGTGCATAGGTACAAAACATAGAATTTTACTACTCACATTTTATATGACTTAAAATAATTGATTCTCCCAACCTGCTGACAAAAACTGTATTTTTTAGTATAACATGAACACAGGTTTTATTTTATTCCTTTACACAAAAATGTATTATTTAGTTTCTACATTTGCTCATCTTAACAAAAACATAAAAATGCAGATTTAACTTCGAGTAAGGCGCATAAAATGTAAACGTTTACATAATTTCAAGTAATTCGTTTCCTTAAGACTTCTTAATTCATGTCTTATTCATATCTATAGGATTACTAGTTTAAGTCTTTAAGTCTTTATAATGTTGTTACGTCTCTATCTAAAATTTAAAGAACCACAAATAGCTCACAATGACAACACTGCGGCCCCAGGGTCGGGTTATATGTGTACCATTGGTGCAGGTTAAGGCGGATTTAAAATAACTATAGGTTTGTTTTTGCTATATGCTACGACATCTCAAATATAAATATCGTTATATGTATTTCTGCCAGTTTGTCAAATTGCCAATGTAAAATAAATTTGAAAATATAAACGAAAAATATGTATGAACGGTACGAAGTTGCATCTCACTGTATGGTTTGCGAGGTCTGTTATGATGCCGAGATCACTGGATCTGTTCCATCTTGCATATAGTATTCCATTTTCAGTAAACAAGATTTTCATTTGCTTTTGTCCTATTAATAAAATAAAAAATACTTGTCAGTTTGTGGTTTTAGAACTATTAAAATGAAGACAAACTGGTCGACAGTACAGTTAACCACGAGCGGAAATGACACAACATGAGTCGGAGACGAAAAAAACATTCGCAATACTTAGGCGTTAACGTTCTGTCATTCAGCGCACATGTTCATAATTCTCAATAATTTCGTATGTGTAAAAGTTATGTCAGTCAGTGTACATGTTGACTTCTCTCGATTCTAGGGTGTAAACGTTCTTACATTGGGCGTTGATGTTCATTACTTTCAATACAATGGCGTTAACGTTTCATCATGCATTGTTCATATACACTACATTTAAAGGTGGTATTCGACAGTTTGGACAAGATTATTTTTTCTCAATGAACCAAACAAACTATTGTTGCCTGGAAAGATCTGACAAAATGCTGATAATTGATGTCCTACATCTATGTGAAAAGTGAAGCATACCACATTACTCGTCATTACAAATAGGTATTTCCTATCTTAGCTAAGCTGCAGAGTTAGCTAAGTTTTAAACTAAGAAAACCACCTGACCCGTAACTTTATATAATCATTCGAGAAATCCACTCTGACGTCGAATTCTGTTTTTAGCTTATTTATATTTTTAAAAAGAATTGGCCTGTAAAGTGATTTATTTCACGATTTCTTCTACAGTTATTAAACGGTATTAAAATCTTATTTTGCTACCCCTATCAGTTCAGCGGTGTTAACGTTCTGGCATGTAATGAACCTGGTCCTTTTTGCCGACTGACCGTTCCAAGGCGGTAATTGTTGGGTTCGCTCTTTTTGTTTAATGACTTATCACAGATTTGTTCTAACTTTAACATTTAGCTTGCATGTGAATTTATTTCTACTGTGCCTTATCAAGGTTTGATATTTGTTGCAATGCTTATAGAACTTTGTTATAGATTCCTATTCGAACTATTTTCAGTAAATGGTCAATTCATAGCGCGACTTGAATTCTTAACTAGGACCGAACTAGGAAATTGGGTATTCGAAATATGTTTGTGTACGGACGACTTAAAACAAAGTTTAAATATCGAGTTAGACCTGAATACCCAGCTAGCTGGGAATCGGGTTTTCGACATATTTTCAGGAAATGGACAATTCTTAGCACACTTTGAACGGGGTATATTGGTGGAAAGGAAATTGTCTACCGTCTTAGTCAATATCCGAGGTATTGCAAATAAATAGTAGGTAGGTCCCTTTAGTTGGAATTCTCGGACTTAATTGCCAGTTCCTATGTAGACATTGCAATCACAAACAGTAAAATTTCTTACTTTTGCATAAATATAAGTTTAAAATTTATTAAAATACTTACAGAGATATGTTAAATGGAAGTGTTTGTTGATGATGGTTAACCTGGTTCTCACAAAGAAAGGCAGAAAAGTCACCATACACTCTATGGAGAACAAGCATAAAAACCGAGTAAAACAAATGAAAAGGTCTACATGTACTTGCATTTAGGGATTATTCAGGGGAGACTATTCATTAATGTCTCTCATTCCAAGCAAGGACAGAATACCCAGCTAGAAGGGTGTTAGGTATTCAAAATACTTTCTGTTCATAGACCGCAAATAGCAAAGTTTGATTAGGTATCTGAAATATTTCAGTGGGCGGCCGATTCAAAGCAGAGCTTGGATATCGAGATAGACGTGAATACCTAGCTAGCTGGGAATTGGGTATTCGAAATATTTTCAGTAAATGGACAATTAATTGCGCAGTTTGAATTCCCAGATAGAACCAAATACCCAGCTAACTGGGTGTTGGGTATTCAATAAATACGATTACAAAGTTTAAATATCGTGTTGACTGGAAATGTTGTATCGGAAATATTTTCAGTAAATGGACAATTTAAAGCGCGGTTTGAAATCTTAGCTAGGACCGAATACCTATCTTTCTGGGAATTAAGTGATCGCAGGTTTGTCTCAATCTAGGCATACATATCAAGCTAGCTGGGAATAGGGTATGCGAAATATTTTCTGTAAACGGACCATGCGTAGCCAGACCTGAATACCCATCCAGCTAACTGGATGGGAATGTATATTCCTAATATTTTCAGTAAATGGACAAATCAAAGCGCGGCTTGTTTTATCCGCTATGACCGAATACCAAGCTAGTTGGAACTTGGGTGTCGGAAATATTTTTGTTAACATACTTCAAATTTGACAATTTGAATACTCAGCAAGGACTGAATGCCCAGCTGACATGGAATTGGGTATTTAAAATATGTTTTGATAATAGACAACGATAGCTTTGAAAACCCAGCAACGACTGAATGCCCAGCTGACTGGGAATTGGGTTTTCGAAATATTTTTGTGTATGGACGACTCAAGTATGCGGCTGTATCAGGATATTGAATACCCAATTCCCAGCCAGCTTAAAACATAACGTTTTGTCAATCAGTTTACAAGTCCGCAACTTTTAATGTAGTAATGTAAGCGTTCTGGCATTTAGTGTTAATTTTTATTCCTCTTAACACTAGGTTATAACCGTTCTAACATTCAATGAACATGCTCACAACTCTCAACACTAGGGTGTTATCTTTCTGTCATACAGTGTTCATCTTTATTCTATTCAATACTGGGCTGAAGACATTCCGACATTCATTGTACATGTTTATTGACATGCCTTCTGCAATCACTCAGCATTTATAATGACTATAGTATGATATAAACTAATAATAGAACTTAATAATTGTTCCTTATCCGTCAATGCATTTATAAAGAAATAATCAATCGACAGGTATAATGTTCAATGGAACAATGTAATAAATGGATATCTGTCAGTAGAGTCAACCATCAGATCAGACATATGTGTTACATTTTTATTTATATGCTACTCATATGTACACTTTAGTTATATCTACAGTTGTCAAACCGGACCTGGTAGCGCAATAGGTAGAGCGTCGGCTCCAGGTACGGGAGGCCCCGGGTTCGATCCTGGGCCCCGACCTACCAAAGTCGTTAAAAATGGTAGTGTCAGGATAATGTGACTGGGTGTGGTATCATGTCAGGTGTTCACGGCATGCTATACACAGTGAAGGCAGCACTATAACTGCTTCAAGTGAACACTGTCTCCAGATAACTGAAATACTGTTGGTGGGACGATAAACCCAATAAACAAACAAACAGTTGTCAAAACGTGTATTTTGGTAGTAAACCCAGCCACAATAACATATATGTATTAACCCGAAAACGAGTAAGGATACAAGTTTAGAATTATAATACCTTCGCATTAATAAGGAAGATTGGTTAATATGACAGCTTGAAAAGAAAAGTTTTCGGTTTGAATTTCATGTAATTATATGAATAGCCCTGTTTGGTTCAACAATAGCCACATTTTATTGCTTATTAAATTACATTCATGTATGTCGCAAAAGTGAAAAGTGATGTTGAAGAAATAAAAGAATATAGTAGTTGCCACACGTTTCTTTGAGGTCTTAGTTTATGGAACATTAGTAGTGCATGTAGTTAATTTGTTGAAATGAAGACGGCATGCATTGTTGCCAGAAGTGTTTATAGCAGTACCGAGTCTTTGTGTCATACACATACACGAAATGTTAATGCGTAGATAATGAATATGATTAAATAATTCAAAGGGCGGCTGGTACTTGCATATCAGCACCACTTAAAAATGACACAAAATTTATTAAAGCGTTTTTGATACATTGTTTCCTTATACAGTAGCATACGCAGCAAATCACAATGTCGGTGACAGTGCTTCCTTTTTGATTTTGAGCATTTTTTTTATCAATGAAACAATGGCTTACCATCATTGTACTTTATCAAAGTCGCCATGGATTCACAATAAAAAACATATGTACATAAAATATGCTTTCACTACATATTTAAATATCTAAATAAAATAATTATTTTTGAAACATGATCATTTGTCAGAAGATATGACATGGCTTATGTGCAATAAAAACAAGTAAGGGAATATGACATATCCCTATGAGCATCCCATCCCATCCCAAAATTTGCAAAGGCGACAAAGCTTTTTACATGAAAGCCAAAAGTAAAAGTAAGGATAAATCTGTGATGATTCATTAAACAAAAAAGAGCAAACTCAACAGTTACTCCATTGGAACGGTCATTCGGCATTATTAACCTACTAGACGTTTACTGTCTTTTTTAGAAATAAGCGAGGAATTTCACTGACTGAACTACCAGATCCCGAACCTCTGGAGCCTTACACATACAGCACTGTGCAGAAATCAGGAGAGACATTCACACTGAAGGAAAGCAGCAATAATGAGATTAGCACTGTCAGCAATACCATGGCTGAAGGTGGCGAGGGATACGTGTACAGCACGGTGCAGAAATGCGGTAAATCATCTAACGATGCACCTTCGGGTGTGACACAACTCGACATCCCGTCGAATCAGCCTTCCGGACTATTCTCGCTGGGACGTAACGAGTACCAACCTCTAGTAAACGAATATCCGGATAGCGAGAACAAGTATAAGACTTTACATATGAGTGATCCATTGCCACCAAGTCCATTTTATGGCAACCAGGATTCCGAAGCACAGTCTGCGACGAACTTTTCCAGAGAAATATCCGTTAAAGTATCCGACTCTCCAATCCACCACATACAAACAGGCTATGAGATGGTAGAGCTTATGTAAACTCTAACGCTTGTTCAGCTAACAAACCAGCAGACCAAGTCTCATATCTGAATAGCTAACATACCAGCAGATCAAGTCTCATAACTGAATAGCTAACATACCAGCAGATCAAGTCTCATAACTTAATAGCTTACTTGCCAGCAGATCAAGTCTCATAACTGAATAGCAAGCATACCAGCAGATCAAGTCTCATAACTGAACAGCTAACATACCAGCAGACCAAGTCTCATAACTTAATAGCTTACTTGCCAGCAGATCAAGTCTCATAACTGAATAGCTAACATACCAGCAGACCAAGTCTCATAACTTAATAGCTTACTTGCCAGCAGATCAAGTCTCATAACTGAATAGCTAACATACCAGCAGACCAAGTCTCATAACTTAATAGCTTACTTGCCAGCAGATCAAGTCTCATAACTGAATAACAAGCATACCAGCAGATCAAGTATCATAACTGAATAGCTAACATACCAGCAGATCAAGTCTCATAACTGAATAACAAGCATACCAGCAGACCAAGTCTCATAACTTAATAGCTTACTTGCCAGTAGATCAAGTCTCATAACTGAATAACAAGCATACCAGCAGATCAAGTATCATAACTGAATAGCTAACATACCAGCAGACCAAGTCTCATAGCTAAATTTTGCCTTTGTAATATAATCGCCATTTTTATACTAATATATTGTAATTTGTTTTACTTCAGACAGCATTATTTTTTGTTTGGACACCTTTCCCAGAAGTTACATCTAAACAGTAGTTTATTGTTCTATTTCTTATAATTAAGTATGATAACTTAACATTGCGATAATATACATTCATTTATATGTTTGCTAGTGACACTAGATCACAAGATAATAATGCTTTGTTTTATAAACTACCTTTGTTGTACGATGTATGTTTTCTTGCTGTGATTTATTTACTTATAGTTTTGATACTGTTATATGAGGCTGACCCTACCATGAAACATGACACTGTTATTTTTACTTGAACTAGTTTTTACGTTTACACGAAACAAAACACGAAACTGTGTAACACCCTTTGTGGACTAGTTCAATTAATATTTTAACACACTGCTATTTTGTCCCTCAAGAAAATCGTCAATGAACTCATTTAACGCAGCGTTCTCCTCGGTCCTTCGTTACAGTTGCTAAGTGAACACAAGCTATAGTTAAATGGAGAAGCTGAATCACGACCTATGAGCGACACCAAGGTCAGACACAATGTGTACAGTTTTATTAAATACACACAGCGTGTCATCTAAGTAGGTCTACCCTATAATGTATACACAGTAATATTGCACACATCTATAGGAATTGTAGAACTATTTATTGCTGAAAGCTCCATTTGCTCCTTCATTAACTTGTGGTCAACCTCAAGGCGGTAAATGCATTGCCACTTTCTGGCTGATTGAAGTCAATATGTTTGTTCTAAACATAAACACTGACCACAGATTCAAAATTATGCTTAATATATCCAAAGTTATCTGCATTAAAGATATTTGAATGTGTTTGTTTTTAAAAATTAATCATATAAAATATGTGCACATCAGTCACAATGTCGCTGTCCTTGTATATTAACGGGTAAAAGACTCCGGACAAAAATCAGCACCACGAACTCCAGACAAATGTATGATAGGCCTGCCAGAAGGTCACCTGTAGATACTAAGGTTGTCAAAGAAATTCGTACTTTACCTCTAAATTATCTAATTATCTACTCCACAACTGGTATTACTTTTGTATTAAACCCTAGACTGCTTATTTTTCATATTTTGGGATTTATTTCTTCGAATGATAAATAACAATTCATATATGATAACCGTTTACATTACCTAAGCAACGCACTACCACCCCGTCCAACAAATGATAAACGATAATTGTATAAAGAAAGTTTTTGTCATTTAAATTTTCTGAAACAACATACATCTCAGCCAATCTTCAAATTCATACTGAAATTTTTTTTTATTGAAAAATAAAGTAATTGGCATTTTGCAGTAAAACCTTTTTTTAGGTGGCTAATAGCGTGACAACATCACAATCATAATGAATTCGCAATATTTGATACTTATCAATAAAAACGTTGTATAATTATTCAAAGGAAATGCAGAAACTCCTGATTATGTGGTCAAATAGCAAAAGGGTAATTTATTAACGCACACATGCTTGAGATGACGAATGACGCCTACTGTGTGCTATTTATGACGTCAGAGAAAACAGCCTGTTTAAAACTGGAAATTACATGTAGTTGATCGTCAACTGACTAATAGCGTCAAAGTTTATCGCGGATCTATCAAGTATAACTTAATATGCATTTGTGGGTGTTATTGCCAGTCCTGCAAATAGCTTGCAAGGTCAAAACTTATGAAAAATAAGTTAAAGAAATTTCAATAGGGTACTTTTTTAATTGGCGTATTGTACGTGCGACTATTAAACAGTGGCGTCTTGTTAACGCTTATACATTTAAAGGGTAAATTTTCAAATTTTGATTGCGAAGAGTTATATTTTTAAGTTTAAACAAATTATTTACCTAGATTAAAATATAACTGTTGGAAATTTACAACATCAACAATGTTCGGGGACAACCATCATTCCATTATTTGTCGACATTTTTTATAATACCCTGTATTTAATACTCATTGTTTGTCAAATTCATAAATAAAAGTGTTACTTCAATTGGATTTATTTCTCACTCTAAAACCAATTCTTCTATTTTTGAGTTCAAATTCAAGCAATTCAAATGTGTGACTTAAATTTTAAACTATTTAAAAAAATCAAAATTGAATGGGGCAAATATCACCATTATGTCAACGTCATCCTTCAAGTAGAGTTCAAGAAAGTTTACATTGGCGAGGTTCAAAACCGAAACTGTAGACTGCTGTCGATCACTTATGTAAGTGAAGAATCAATTTTTCTTAATTTCTCTGATGACCCTGCTTGCAGAGCCTCAAGAAACAAATGTTGATGATGGTGGAGGTGATGATGGCGGTGGTGCTGGTGATGATGATGATGATGGTGGTGGTGATAATGATGGTGGTGGTGATGATTGTGGTGGTGGTGATGATGATGATGAAATCGATAATGATAATGGTGATAATAAAGATAATGAAGAAGAAAAAAGAAGAAAAAGAAGCACAAGATGATGAAAATGATGATTGTGGTGATGATAATGGTGATGGTTTTTGTAGTGATGGTTGTCGTGGTGGTTATTATGATTATAATGATGCCAGTATTTAATCACTACGCAATCCTTCTTTAAAGCAACTCTTAGCCGGAAGTTATAAATGCGATATTAACATATCGGTTATTACTTCCCGAATGTTAATCTTCCGTATTCGCCCTTCTTTATCTGCTGTGAATAGAAATACAATGTATATGTTTAATCTTATTACGTTCTCTGAAATTGTCATTTTAAGCTTTAGTTATTGTTTAATAAACATATTAAATATCGGATTTAATCTTTTAAACCCGGAACAATGAAAGAACTGTTCGTCGCCTTAATCTTCTTCGTCAAAAGCATGATAGGTAAGTGTTAAATACAATTTTCTATGGCTTGTATTGCTTTGGAGCATATATCAGATCACACTGTTTTGTTTAGCGAAGTTTTTGTACACTTTAGGCAACCACAACTGGGGGCCATATTCATAAAGAATTTCCTTATATATACGACTTCTAAAAAATACATTCATAAAACCTTTCATTCATTTTTATGTTTTTTTTCCAATTTCACGGAAATTTCTTAGTTAAATTGACCCAAAACAACAACAACAGCCACAAACACACTACAATTCTTAATGGATACAACCTCTGTATATAATTTCTATTAAAGAACATTGCCTAATGAACTACACATACTATTTGGATTTTTAACTGGACATGATAAAGTTCTTGTACCAAAAGTAAGAGTAAAATGAATGGCGATTTCCATCTACATTTGGCGGGCATAATCTCTAAACATACAAGTAGAAGGGTAATCTACCAACATACTGATCACCAGCTTTAAGACAGTTTTACGAGAAGGTTTAACGAACTTATGCAATTGGAACAACCGTAGCAATAAACTCTTTAACGGCCATTAACGCCTGATTGGCATCGTGTGTCGTTTGTACGTATTGTAAAGCTTCTGTTACTGCTTTAAACTGTTGAAGGATAGTGATCCATATACGATTTCACAGTGATTCAAATAAGGTAAAGTAAATGTACTTCAGCACTCTCCAAGCTAAAGATAACCAAATAATATTATTTTTATCCTTCTATTTTACACGTATTTCAGTAGAAAGATACCAGATTTAGAAAGATACTAGATTTAGAAAGATACCAGATTTAGAAAGATACCAGATTTAGAAAGATACCAGATTTAGAAAGAAAGAAGAGCTTTTCACTTTTTTCATATAACGAACTATGCATGGGATAAAACATGCTAAATTAGATAACACACTCGCAATCTTGTATATCCCAAGTTTAAATCAACAAGACAAAAGGGTGATAAAGAATTGAGCATGGTAGGGAAACATCCCTTATACACATTTTACGAAAATTTAAAACACGTAACTCAATTAACTAGAGCTTAGCGACAAGTTTTCAAGAACAATGGGTTGAAAAGGTAAACAGTTATTACTTCTTTAATAGGGATAGTTTAAATGAAACCAAACAAGGAACATAATGGTTTGTTTGCCTAATGCTGTATGGAACTGTATGCACCGAGTGACTCAAATATTTCTGCCCTAATAGGCTGAAACTCCTGCCACATACGGTATCACCAGAATTTAACAGGCTTCCCATTTATAAAAAATATATAAAGTTGCAAATTTCGAAATTTTGAAATTTCGCCACCTGCACCTTAAGCTGATCGTGGGAAAAAGAAATCGTGCCAGGTTGCTCAATGACAAAATCCCAGGATTATATCAGATGTGAAAACACTGCCTCACTAAATGTCTGTTTTTAACCTAGTTATTAGCTTAATTGATAAGAATTACTTTTCTGCTCCCACTTTGCTGTCTGCCAAATGACAATGCCCAATCTTGGGCAGTGCCATCGCCAACACGAAACAAATAGGAAACAGTTATCGCTTTTGAAACAGTACAATCCAATAGAATACCCTTATAGAGTCTACAAACGAATGGCCGGATGGAGACAGGAAGCAACTATTGCTCATCTTTCCCTATCAATTAAGATAAATTAATACATTTTAATATTTACCTAATATTCACCTACAAATGTTTAATTTTACTTTGTCTAGTTTATTGGAATCTCATCCTATTACCTTTATGGAAATTCCACTGATTAAAGGTACAATTACTTATTAATGTAAGATTTATGCCTTCATTCTTGTACACAGCTGTGATACTCTCTTGCAAGTTTACGTGCTTAATATAAAAAAAACCCTTGCGCAATCTTGTGTGCTGTCTAGTTGTTGAACCCAGACATCAGATCCGTACTGTTCACATTTTGAAAAGGGGCATTGTGCATTATAACCTTTAACATGTTTAACATAATATTAAAAATGTGATATATTATCATTCTAACAGTACAAAGCCTACTACAATGTTTTCACAACTAAGGAAAGGCGAACACTAAATCTGGCCTAATGTAAATGCGGTAAGCATGACATAACCTACAACATAACCTACAACATAACCTACAACAGCAGCTGCAGCCCCAATGCTAAAGGAATGCGACATGCATCTGTCATGCTTGAGCCCTAGATGCCTTAGGCACCTTTTCAAGACGGCTAAGAACTAATAGCATGTAAGAAGTGCACCATCCAGATTTTAAACCAACGGACTCATAATATACGGACGTTGCTGCAGACATCTTGCTGGTCATTATTAGAATATCTAATAGATCGCCACTTTCAATGCTGCTAATGCCAGATGCCATAATTACAAAAGCCGTGTTCGTCTTATTGGTGGCAACCAATTCATTGACCTTGAAGATTCCAAGAAAGCCAGGCAATATGCTGCATTTAGCATAGGAAAATTAATAAGTTAAAAGAATACAAGAAAGAAAGCCAAATAATGGCTTCTCAATAAGTTCTCAAATTAACAAATAACACACAAAGCCTCTGCATCGACTAAATAAATACATAATTAGACTAAATTCACATACGAATTGAATGAAACAGACACTCAAAACACAAAACTTCAAAATCTTGTGTATGCAAACCGTTATGTACAGTAGTTCACCAGTGTTTAAGGTTACGCTAGTCAGGTTAAGGGGTGGTTTATCGTAGTGGTATTAATGACGCATTTCGCATGAAGTAGCATTCGCGTAACAGCTAGAAAGAAAGGGATCATGCTGGAAAATATATTTGTTTATTTTTAACTGGGTTTCGTGAATGTTCTGGAGACTTCTGCGTTCTGGAAATTCTTTGGGTCTATATAATGGCGTGTTAGCCGACTTAAGGGGAGTTTGGACATAACAGTTTTGGATATAAAATTTGATCAGATAGTTTGGAAATACTTGCAGCTTCTATATTAAATGTTTCTTTGTTGGAACTTACGTTGACTTTTTATATTCTACAGTGAAATAAATATGAAAGTGTTGGATTTGGAATTGTATTAATTATATTCGTGTATTGTTCTACCCTTGGATTATTTCAACTGTGCGTATCTACGAGGACATTATACCGAAAACTCTTCCGGATTATTTGATGTTGGATTATTAATTGGACTATTAAAGGGGACCTCCTAAAGAGACAAACTGTAAGCTAACATTTATTTTGTATTCTCAAATTTTGTCTGATATATTTGTTATTATTTTGTTACGCCATAGATTTAATTGTTCATTAAAATAAAATATTATTGTACTAGTTTGTTGCTGGCTTGTTCTTTCTGTTACACCATTTCGTCGTTTACTAAACGTGCCATTTTACAAATAAATCTTAAATAGCGACACCGGTCGTAACAAAACCATACGTATCCATTCGCTATCTAAATCTAAGCCATATATCAGCATTTTAATACAGCTTATAACTAATAAATTTTCCACATTTTTTGAAGACCAACTGATTTTCACTTGAAATCCTAAAAATGCTGGACGAAAAAGGAAGTATCTAAGGCGGTGTATACAGAGACTGTATAGTCCATTTGCCATACATGATCCGGTGCTCTTACCAACTATGCTTCGATAAAAAGTGTACAGCAACAATTCGCAGTCCAATAACTGAAGTTAGCTTTAGCGGTGATCAATATTGTAGCCAATATTCGGGCATTTTCAAGTTAAAAAGACGCTTGTTTTCCAGTCTAGCAGTTACATATTCGTGTTTTTATTTCGTTTGTCACCACCATTTATTATCAAAAAATAAAATGAGAAGGTGCATACACGAGCTTTCTATTATTTAATTTAAAACTTTATATCTATTTCTAGGAGTAATGGTAATTACTATATAAATAGTTTCATAAATTAGTCCTGCCGTTCATACACACCAGAGTAAGGACGAACATATTCATGCATTTAGGTGCTTTCGATCAGATTTGTATAAAGTTATAATATTTGTTGAAGAAGTAATTAAAAATATTTGTTAAAGTAAAAGCCACATTCAAAGCAAACTGTTTTTATTAAGTTACACGAAACATAGAAGCAATTCCTCACACTATTCATACGTGTCTAAATATGAACAATATTCAACCACCTTAAAGTTGTAGACCTCGACATGTTCACATGTAGTAACAACTACCACATGATCAATTAAACTTATGTATGAATGTACTTTAATTCCAATAAGTGTAATGTTGATATCACCGTTATCTGTTGACCAGGAGAGGACGATGGGCCGATATCCACCAATAAGATCATCCTTATTGTTGCAGTGGCCGTGACCCTCGTCATGTTGGTTCTCATCTTCTTCACATGCAGGAGGTACATGTCGACTCTCTTCTGACATTTCTGAACTTTATCATGCTATAGTTGTAACATCGTACCGACGACACAATACACGTCTAGCTTATCTTTGGAAGAAGGTCTTAAACAAATGTCTGGCTAGAACCAACGTCGCACCACTGGTCAGCTGGAAGACCGACCGGGACTCAAACCCTCGGGGTAAAGAGCTGGGGAGATATAAATCGGTTACCATAACGTCACGGTCACATGCTACATGTGTAAATAACCCAACTAATTAAGTGTTTGCTGTTCATAGTTAAATAACTTTATACGCAGACATATATGAACACCGTGTAGATCCTGGTCATACCACACACTATTTGCCTGTTATACCAGCCCATGCCTTGCAGAAGGAAGAATTAGTTATTTGATGCTTTGTGTTAACACGCGTTGCAGACGGTTCTGAAATTTAAACTATTTATAAAGACAGAATTATGTTTAAATTCAAGATACTTTTATGTTGATTGTATATTTCTGCCTCTCAAATGACAGTAACGACCAGACATTGATCCGGTATTATATTTGCGTGATAAAGGGAAAACAATATTTATTTTCGACTAAACAGTAGTTACCAGCTTTATTTAATTCAATCTAAATGTCATTGTATGTATCAAGTCAAAATAAGTTTAAATTTTCCGATTATGCTCGATATTCTTTGCTTGTGAATTTAATTGTTTAACACCACCAAATTACTAACTATGTATCAGTTAATTGAATATTAATAGAATGTGCGTTTTTCAGTAAAAGCCACTGGAGTTTGTTCAACAGACGAAACTCACTGACAGAGTTCAAGTACACGAATCCACTTTATACGGGTCAGAACACTCAAGAACACCATTTGACGACGTCAACTCTCAACAGTGACGTCACATTGACAAACGCATCAATGGACTGTTCAACAAGATTTTGATTAAAACGAAGACTGCAGAAAAAAAGACACGTGTGCAATATGGAACAAATGTATATGTCTAAAAATAACCGTTAATCGATATGAAATAGAGTATCTTAGCAAAGGTACTAACATTTTAGCAGTGTCAGACGATGGTTTCACTGTGTAAGATACATTCGACAAAACGACGTCGTGTTTTCACCAAGTGTAAAATGTCTCAGACTGGAAAAAAACTCTTTTGAGGCAAATGTTTGAACACAGAATTATTGGAGAAAGCTGTTTTGTTGTGATGATTGACAATTAGTTGCTTATTTGCTGTTTATCTAATATAGTTTGTGTCTATATACTGTACAGACATGGTGGTATGATCACTAAATATGCTCATAGCATTTTGGTAGCCGTTATTGCATCAAAATCAATTAAGTTGCGATTTGAAATATGAAATGGCTTGTTATATATTATGCATCGATCTAAATGTCTTAAATGAATCATAATGATGATAAGACAGCTACAAATTATATTCTGCAAAAAATATAAAAATATAAACCGCAATATCAGAATAGTTTGACGCAGTAAACATCTTTTATCCCACCATCTCTGTAAATATCGGTTGATATAACCCGTGTGATAAAGATGAGCTTTATCAACCGATATTCGCGCACCTGCTCTAAGCCGGACTACTTTTTTGACGAAACGATCAGGAGTGTTTACGAGAACGAAACTCATTTATCCCGTAATTATGCTTGTGGTCACCCCATAAATGTCCATAATATAAATTTTGATGAAATAGAGTAAAAGAGGCTATTAAATAAAAGAGGATGCGAGCGGTTTCGATCTCTGACCTGCAGGATTGAAAACTTAAGTGGCAGCGTCTTCACCGACTGAGCTAACCGGACAGTCCCTCGACACTTTCCTAAGTTTTATTTAACAATGATATAGAAAATTTGAAAAAAAATCTATCAGAAAAAATGAAACAACATGTATTACAGAAACATGATTAAAATTGTTTAGTAATAGTAATAAAATCAATAAAAGTACGAATTTGTAGTCTGCAAAAAACAAAAACAACACTCGAAATGTCAGTTCATGCGAGTCCCCGTTGTTTTGATGTTATTTAGTGTGAGTTTAAAGAATGTGATGAAGAATCGTGTAAAAGCCTAACTTCCTAAGCAGTGTTAAAGAAAGGAGCTACGAGGATTTCGAGGCAAAATCTGGCTTTAATCCGAACATTTTTGAGAATGAAATTGATCTTGAATCTGTGGTGACTGTCTCAGATTGCAATCATCTGCCTAATCTTAAGGCAGACCCTGATGATCAAATGTCGTTACATGATGAACATTCAAATGGTTTAGATAGAGCTCGATCTTTAGTCGAAACAAATACAGCTGACTGCAGAGATCTGGACAAATGTGCTAAAAATCAGTTTCATGAACACCAATCCACCACCTCCACTCCCCACATTTCTTCAAATTTCGCAAGTCATCCTGTCAAAAACACAACTATCTTCGAAATTTTAAAGCGCTATATTCAATGTTCATAATTTCAATGTCATCAACAATTAAAATCCATGAGCTACTGTTTGTTACAGCCACAAACACACACACAAACCTCGAATGTAATTCGCGTTCCTTAAATGCCAAGTGCGTAGCTCAACTTTAATGCTACACGGCCTTGACAGTACACACTACATGTATAACTTTACACGAGGGTGTGATTTTTGTTGTTCTTCTTTTCCAACCATTATTTTCAGTTATCGTAATCAATAAAATTACAACATTGTGTATAGCGCAAATAAAATAAAAGAAATAACATGTTTATTGTTTTATTTTTTTATTGTTAAATAGAACTATTTCTTATAGCCGAATTACTCTATTGCTCGCGCATGAATTTCGTGTATTGTATTGGAATGTCAGATTATGTAACGGAGGAGCAGTAGCGGTAAATTTAAATGTTTACCTTTGAAAAGCTGTTGATGGTGGGATAAAAAGAATACCAGGTTAGTGTTGATATAGATAAATGTTATCATGCTCGGCCCGAAAATCAGAAAGCACTCGGCAAGCCTCGTGCTTTCTGATTTTCTTAGCCTCGCATGATAACATTTATCTATATCAACACTAACCTGGTATTCTCTATATTTATGTAGTGAAATGTTGACAAGAGCAGATAATGACGTTATGTTGTCGTTTTTTTTCTGACATGCCTGTACATAAAAGATGGTTGAATATTTTTCCTTCGAAATGATATGCATTGTTTTGTATATACATGTAGTAATAGTTTTTACTGGAACATATATTATGCATCGATCTAAATGCATTTCAGCAGGTTGTACATTTCTGTTATCGTATATATCTCACAGCTCTAGCTCTGAATAGATCAGTAAGAAAGGTACATATATAAACATTAGCTATTCTAATTTTCGTCAAAGAGTGGTATATTTTCAAGCTTTTGTTATTTAATGGAAACATGTTTTTATTTACTGAACCATGTTTATTAAACATGTTTAATTTGGTTTTCTTTTACTAATGCAATTATTTAAAAAACAACAACAACAACAAAACAACAATATATATTTAGCGTAACCACGCGGCTTACTAAATGTACACAAATGACCAATTAATTTGGTTTAAGTTTATGAAGGTCTATCGACATTCAGATTTAAATCTTCTGTCTGTGTCTTTGACTTCCTAAACATTGGTCTTCACGAATCTTTGACTTCCTAAATATTTTTTCTTCACGTATTTTTACACTTTGAACCAGTGACGCAACAAAGTTGAAAATATATCTCTTGGACACCAAAGGTTGAATTTTGTGACAAATTTGTAAATGGCATAAATGTCGCATCTCTCTGGATTTTCTAGTGGCTACGTGCTAAGTCACATATGCGAAGTCTCCGGTTCCAATACCGTCTGCTGTCATCATTTTATTATTCATTTTCAAGGAACAATAATTAGTATTTTTTTCGAAAACAGGCATTATATTCTCAGTTTGTATAAGTTTGGGACCTGTCAATTATATGTATGTAGACAAGCGGGTGGATATGTCCTTTAATCACTGCTTTTACAAAGACTCGACATTTATGTTAAAAAAGGATTTTATAATTAACCTTACAGTTATGTTATTATCAAAAACTGTAACAAAAAGTGTAAGTGTGTGTCATGTAAACGAACCTGCCATTTTATAAAACGATTTTGAAGACAATGTATATAAACTGCCTTATAAACATGCACTGCCTTCTTATGCTTATTTCTAAAATCTACGGAAGCTTATTAAGACAAAAGAAAACCAAATTTGTGTGATAGAGACTAAAACCTACACAACATTTTACAATCTAAACCAAATATATGTAATTAATTTGTTAGTCTAAAACAAACAACTTTAGCTAGTTAAATAGAAGACTTAATATAGATAATAAATAGAATAAATATTGCACGTAAAGAAATGGAAATACAAACCTAAAGTGGGTTAGGATTTGACCAAAAGGCCACAGGATTCGCATGTATACATGAAGTTGTCTTATTTTGTTTTAAATGTCACTTTTGTACACAACTAATGCTTATATAAGTATGGTCAAATGAGAACATGTCGTCAAAAGTCTGCATGGGACCAAAAGAGTGTACACGTGCAATGTCAGTCAGGGGTCTACATGCAATGCGCATAACAGTAACAAGATCATGTTTCGGATCATTCACTGGAAATACCTTTAACTAAGAATATCTTCTACACATATTGACAGTGTATGGTCAGCTGAAAAAAGGTATCCACATGAAAGTTCCACAACAAGGACTCGAACACATGTCGTGAGGGGTTGAGGAGTTACAAGTCAGCGATTCTAACCGCTCCGCCACTGCGCCCCACATCTATGTGAACAGCTGCGCATACCACCCCTCTAGTCATTACAAATAGATTATTTCTATCCGAGCCACGCTGCACATTTAGTTTTTTTAACGCTATCATAATTCCTTTATATTTGTGTATATAATTTTATGTGCATATTGATCTACTTCTGTTTATCTGTATATACATGGAAAATATAAAGCTAATGTTTACTTATAACATCAAGTTACATCTTTACAACAATAAAAGACTACAAATTGTTTATGTAATACAAATGTCAATTAAGCATACTTTTATATTATAAAATTACATTCATGTGATATATAAAACGAATCAGTATAGGTTTATTATTGGTATAATAGTGAATAGTTTACATTCATTTTATTTATAATTTTGTTTGAAATTATTCAATGATTGTTTTGTTTATTATTTATCATATAGATACAGAGATTTGCTTATAACACGTCACACTTTGCAGCTCCTTGTACTAAAGTTTGGGATCTTGCAGCATTTTCTGAATATGTTTTACCGTTTAACGTCTTAGTGAAAACCACTTGAAATAGTAGAAGATATCTGACAATATCTGTTGGTAGACTTTCAAGTATAGTATCTTCTCAGCTGTTTGACCAGCCAGTATACAAATCTCATGACACTAACTGCAGCTTCATTTTTATCTGCTAAAACAGATGTTTGTTTCTGTGGAATGACGAAGTTTATTACACCCTTGGATGAATGGGTTGTCTTTTCCCTCAACAATGCATATTGCATATGTCATTTTACCATTGTCAAACTGCAGTCACGGGTATTTGGTGAGCAAATCCATACGGAAATTCTGTTAAACAATAGTTTCGATATTTGATTTCGATTACTGTTTCACTTTCGAAAGACATCGGTGTTGTATTTTACTACAGTCATTACAAATGTTACTTTCACTTCTCGTTTTCGTGCTCGGACTTGAAAAAATACACAACGATGTTAATCGCCGTTGCTTTGCCTATGACTTTGCCTACTCCAGACGACATGTTTATCTTTGTTTATATGATACATTAAGATGCAGAGACATGCTCTTATACACGCTTTCACTAAATATTTCCTAAAGAATTTCAAGCGGCTTGATCACGTGGCACTAACAGATCAGATGCACGCAAAATAAGCGGCTATCGAATAATGGACGCGGGGCTAGAAGACTGGATGGAATGGTGTACCAAGCAGACGCTGACCGTCGGCGCTTGCAGCTCTTACAGTGACAAACCTACACAGCCGCCTTTTAATCGCAGGTTGATGTTAAATGTTTAAAATTAGGTTTCTGTGGTCAATAAGTTTGTGGCCTGTATTTATTCAGGTCAAGCAAACGTACAAAGTTTATTCAGCATTATATCTTTTAGTTTCGCAGAAAAGTTTTTATATTAAGGAAGGGGCTATCAGCGATGAAGGGTTGAAGCCTTGTAATTTATAATTGATTATGTCACAAAGGCTATCAGCCGCTAGTATACATTTGCAAAAAGTTTCATTAATTTTATCAATGGTTTCATTCATTCATAAAAAGAGATTCATTTTAAATCTTAAACTCATGACGTGGAGAACCTGTAGCAAATGAGTTTCGTCACGTTTTCTGACGCCTTGTGATTATGTGTTTGTCATAATAAAATTCATCTTTCAAAAGTAAAATGCAGGACCATGGCACAAGTCCCCCAAATATCTGTCTTGTGTTCGGTCGGGCATAAGAACGGTCGGGCATAAGAACGGTCGGGCATAAGAACGGTCGGGCATAAGAACGGTCGGGCATAAGGTCTTGGATTTTGTAGCTATGACTAAGTGTTCAATGCTAGCGCACCGCCCCGCCCATGTTAGTTAATATCCTCATACAAGTTTCAATAAGTCTTCCTCCAATGAAACAAAATATAATCTTTGAAAGAGGAGAACATAGACATGTATCGCTAAGGTACATAGATGTAATAGCGCTTAAACTGATAGGTCTGACAAAACAGCCTCTGTTTCCTTGTTCGACTTTGAGAATAAAGGGACTTTTTATACAAGAAGAGATCTCGAACTCAAGGTGAATGTAACAAGGAAAATTGTCAAATCCTAAAGCAGTCTGAAACTTAAGTAAATGGATAACTACTCGTACGTGAATCGAAGCCCTTACATCTTAAACATTCACGTCATAGATTTTAATGACGTAACGTATTTATTCAATGCCATGTTTATTCGTATTTTTTTAACAACATAGTATGCAAAATTTACTTTAATCGAAAGAAATATAATAGATATATGTGCATAACTTATTTTATTTAGAGATACGCATTGGTAAAATGTTTAAACAGTTTTGTTACGACTTTTTGTTACCCCCCACTCAATGAATCTGACACTGAAAAGGACTAATATGATACGGGGTAAGAATTATACGTCAACTCTAAGGACAAATATTCTGAAGAAAATTCAACACTCATTTGATACCAAAAATCACTATTGGTCCTAGAACCTATTTTGTTCCAGATAAGTAAAGCCACGGGACTTGTTCAAGAAAGTCACATTAAAGCTTTCACACACGGATGTTATAGCAAACATACTTACAATTACAAGTCGCTTAGCTCATGACGATCAGCAGTAACATGATAATATGACTGGGTGTGGTGTCATTTCCCTGTTCTACTTTGTGACTTCCAATCACAATAAAGACTGTACAATTTCTCTTAGAAACACAGTCTGCTTCCTGAAAGTAAAAACAATAAAAGACAAATGGCGTATGACCTCCAAGTGCAGTTTATCAGTAGTAGCTGTGTAGATCTATAAGGAAATCAATATTCGTAAATATTCAAAGTAATATTTTTCAGTCCAAATTACATTTATCAAAAAGTTGTTCTTTTTAATTACATAATATCTTTCATACACTCTATCCTTTTCCCCAGCATCTTATGCTAAGTACAAACTGAGCATTCACAATTCATCATTACATTAAACAATGTCGCGTCGGCATCATGGGATTATGGAAGCCACCTATAGTAAAACACGAATTAAAAAAATGTGTAGAAATGTCGTGTTAAACAATAAACATAATTATACCAGATGTTACATCTTAAAACTAACTATCCGTGAAGTAGGACACACCTGGGTATTCTGGTTCAGGTGTTCATGTTTGTTTTTAATTATTGGTAGTTGTGTCACTTGGACGACAAATGGTAACATGTTGAGCTTTAAGCCACAAGAAAAACAGCTTTATTGGCCACCGGATCACTGCAGTCTATCAAAGGTTGAATCCGATTGGATTACAGATGACCGAATAAAGCTGAATAGACTGACGTTAAAAATAGTGATCTGTAAGAAGAAATGCACTCATTTTCCATTCTTGACCCACATGTATTCTCTTCTTTGAAGTAATCTGGTACTAAGTAAAGGATATAGTGACATTCATTAAAACAATTCCGATAATATGTGTGCTTTGGCTTATATTAATTTTACACAATAAATTATGGTCATCCCTTCAGCCAATCTGGTACTTGCTGAATTTCATACAAAAGCTGAGGAAAAACATAGGCTAGAAAATCATTAAAAGTTTTCGCGCAGACAGGCAATGTAATCTAAAGCGGGCGATAAAAATAGATAAAAAAGCAGACAAGCCTGTGTGATTGATGGGACATAGTAGAGTTAGTTCCAAAATAACATATACGGAGTAGTCTTAGGAATTAGTCGTTGTGTTTTTAACACATCGCAGCGACTAATTATTTATGATCATTATAGCGATGCCCAGCTATTTTAGTGAAGGAAGGCCCCAGAAAAATGACTGGGTAGAACAACCGGCGCACTGCAGGTGAACTGGAAGACCTTTTGCACATTTAGTACTTCACCCCGAACGGGGTTCGAACCCACGTGGTGGGATAGGAATTAGTGGCATGCCACATAGCGAAAATGTATGTGTGGCGTGTCAGCACAGTGAAGGCAACACTATTTCTGTTATAAGGGATCAGCTACTTTGGTAGATTGAATATCTGTTAATCCATCATCATTTTCAGTCAAGACAATAATTTATTTGGTTTGTATAGGGCACCGACATCTTTTGTTGGTATGGCGCGTAAAATATTCAGCATAAATATTAATAAATCACTGTCATTATGAGTGTTAATTGATATTTTCGAGAAAACACTTTAAACTAGAATATGTATGGAATATTTTACAATTTACTGAGGTGGACGAAATTAATCAAATCAAAGAAATGTATCACTCGCCTTCACTGCCATGCTACAATTTATTAGTCTAAAGATGGTATCCGATAGTTTGGCTATATGAAATACAAGTAACAAACTTCTCCCTGGTTTTGGGGAATTTTGGCATAACTTCTGCATGGACCCAAGCTTTAGTCAAAATAAAGACAATTTCGATTACTATTTGAATTGTTTGAGACAGTATGACTCGAGACATAAATAACCGCTCTAAATATTAATTATTTTCCAACTCTATAACTAAGCACGATGTGATTCCTGCTGAAAATAGATATCATCGTCAGAGTGAGTTAGCCGGATGGCGATAATAAATGATCGCAAAAGTAAGTGATCACGTGGTGTTCTTTTCTTAAAAAATAGCTGCATGTAACAGTTCAGCGTGGTTCATACAGATTCACCCTTAACTGTGAATAAACTGATTTTATTGTTTACCATTTCTAAAACCACTGTCTTCGATAGATAAGACAAGTTTGTAATGACCAGTGGGTGTTTTACTCCATTTCTTACACAGACAGAGGACATTAATAAACAGCAGTTTGCGGAATCTTTTCTGGTAACAGTAATTATCTGGTTGTTTGATAAAAACACCTGGTTCAAAATGTCGATTGCCATCTTTAAAGTATGACAATGACTAACCTATAACATTAATGTAAAATGTAAGTTTTTTCGTATCTATGGACCTTATAATTGCCTCTGTGGTAGCTTAGAAAGTTAAATTCAACAAACATGGTGAATTGGCGGGAAAATTGTGGGACGCTTCTATTCATGAGGCGTTTACAATGAAACAGCAGATATGTGGAAAATAGCTACCCTTAACTATGAATAAACTGATTTTATCGTCTACCATTTCTAAAACCAATGTCTTCGATATCTGGAAACATAAGCTTTACAAAGTACCATCATCACGATGGAGGCTTGCGATAGTGGCTAGCTTTAGGCTCTAGTAGAAAACGTCACATGATACCGCCTCTGTGAGTACTTTATTCAGCCATTGCATATACATGTAGTTATGCGACACTCAACAGGACGCAGCGAACAAGCGCTAAAACCAAAGAAATGAATGACAAACCTGTACCGTTACAGGTAGGTATAGTACCTCCATTACCAAATGTCGGGACGTACATGTTAAATGGACATTTTGGTGTTCGTTATTATACTATTTATTGTTTCTGAAAAATAGTTTAATTATCTACTACTGTGCCTTTTAATGTTATTTTGATACGTTTATAATTTTGTAAATGCAAGCTGCAACCATTTGCATACACGATTCTTGCACCGAAACCATCGAAATACAGAGTTATGTTAGGGATAACAAGACAGTGCCAAAAATCTGCAAATTCCTGTTGTTGCATTCAACACCTGTTTTCTATTTGTAATCAGATCCCAAATTACCTGATCTTATTGCCAAAATGTTTCTTCGAATGTGACAAATGTCAAAACCAGTGTTAGGAATTGGCATGATTAAAAACTGATCGCCGACTTATACTGAATACAATGAGTTCAGTCAAATGTTATGATTTAATTGTTAATTGTATTGTAGAACTGAAACAGGCCATTTATAATACGGTCTCCTTAAGTTAAAATAAGGTCAGATATAATAACATTGGAGATCGACTTACTATACCAATCTCTTTAATAAGTGGCATTTACAATGTCCAAATAATGGCGCACACAAATGCAGGGAGATCATCCAAAATGAACCAAATGACTTAATCAGTGTTGCGTCCCTTTATATTTATTCCTTTTACTATATATGACGTATCCAATGATGGTGATACAAATAATAATGATGTTGTTGTCGTTGTTGTTGTTGATGAAAATCTGTTTTTTTATGACGTCATGAATACAATTGAGGTAGATCGAAAGACTTGAAATTATGCAAATTTGCATGACGTTGATAATTTTTATCAAGTAAATGTTTCTCGGATAAGACATCATCGCATTATTATGCACAGTGTTTTGTTATATCACTTTGTAATATATTTTTGTGGCCGAAATGCCGAAGAATATTGTTAAGGCAGTGTTTCTACCGTTGCTTTGCAGAATATATATATTTCCATGTCTTTGTTAAGAAACGGAAAGGCAAATTTGAATCGCACGCAATTTATTATTCTTTGCCAGAATAATTTAGAAGCAAGTTCCCCACGATTCCAATACAGCATCTCACGAGGAGACTGCCGTATGATATACTTGTTTTGTTAAAATAGCCTGTATTTAAAAGTGTGTCTTCTTAAAGTAAGTATTGTTCACACCAATGTTTAAAATATTGAAAATAAAACTCACTTTAAATTAAACAATATGTTTTTGTAGTATATGTCCTAATCATCATATCATGTCCTTTACTCTCTATTATCAGTTATTAATAAAATACTAAAAAGTATTAATCTTTAGTACATTATTTCAAAGCAACAATAAATGTACAAATATAAATGCTATTTTTGCCATATGTTTGTTTTCTTCTTTAGGTATTGCAAGATGGAATGAGTATACTTTAAAAATACATGACATAACTTAAAGGAACAATGCATCTTTCGTACATTTTAAGTGTTTTTTAAGAGGGGAAATGTGTAAATACGACACCAGTAACTGGATTTAAAATAATGTAAAATAAAATAGTATTTGTAAATACGACATCAGTAACTGCATTTACAATAAAATAAAATAAGATAAGATAAATAAATAAACAAAAAAACAACTAACTAACTAAATAAATAAATAAATGAAACGAAGTAAAACACATTTAAGACTTAAAACCTGGGAATAAGATGTCCTTTCTTTCGACGTGTAGGTGGAACCCTACTTAACGCCGGCTACCCTGCAAAGGGCGTTTTAAAAGTATTCTGCGTAAACATAGGCACCGGCGGATGCGTGGACTTCGGTTTAATCTACACACGTGACACCATGTAACGAACCTCCTCTGAATAGTCAAATTATCGATGATCATTGACAGTTTAAATTCAGCAAGTTGCATATTATTATTATTAAACAAATTAATCCAAACATATGTCATTCAGCCATCTAAAGGGAGGCACCTGGTTCTAGAGATAACTTTGCTCTGACACTCGTCCTGGCCTGCGCGAGGTTGGTCGGTCTTCTCACATTACCTTCCGCCATGATTGTAATGATCGGTAGTCATTTTACCTTCAACTGTACGTTACCCTGACCTGTGTGGTGATGATCGGTCTTCTCTGAATATCTTCCGCCATATTGTATGTCCTAGTTTCGTTTAGATGTTCGTCCAAAACGGCCCAACATTTTGTTTTGTACAGTTTAATCGTTTCAGTACAGCAAACTTATAGACATTCTGCTGCTTTTTAACTCTGAAAGAAAGAGCATTAAAGCATATGTTTTCTATACACTTTTTGTTATAAGAGGAATAAATGACGTACATCTATAACCGCATAATCTTTTGTATGTGCATACCTTTGTATAGTGCTATTTCAAATTTTAGTATGTTTTAACACACATAGAATGTGATCGTTTATTTGTCACCCAGTAGAACAATCAAACAATATTTTATAATGAATAATGAACGATTGCATGATTTAATTACAAAAGGATGTTATTTTACCTTCTCTTGCCATAATATCTTACTGATAAATGTAAATGTGTGAAATGCGCCAGTTTTCGGGCATGTTGTTTCAGAATATTTACATACAGGCAAAGCATTTGAAACGTTTGACACCAACATAAACTTACCATTTACATTAACATATTAAGTTGACATTTAAAGTGATTTCAACTTGATATGGTGATGTTTTAGAACTTTTGTACTAGATATTTGATACATTTAGCAAAGAACTAAAAAACCCCACAACTTTTTGTTTTTACCTTCCTGTTTTATTTTGCATTTAACACATGTTGGAGAGATTGTTTGTATTTAAGTTTCCTTGTTTGCCATTCATCTAACCCCTACTTTTTCACGTTACGCAAACTTTAAAGGGAGCACATGTTAACGGAGTCAGACCCGAAGGCGGCACAAAGGAAGATATCCACAGCAGACTGGGTAAGGCCAGGAATGTATTTTGTTAAATGAACAACATCTGCAGATCAACACAGTACAACATCAAGACCAAGCTGAAGCTCTACAAGAGCTCTGTTGTATCTACACTCCTATATGGATCTGAATGCTGGAGGATGACAAAGGCGGATCTCAATAAAATTCGATCCTTTCACTCAATGTGTCCCCGCAGAATCCTCCGGATATTTTGGCCTGAAAAGATCACTAACGAAGATCTACTAAAAAGATGTGATTAGGAGGACATGGGTATCATCATATCAAGACGCAGATGGAAATGGATAGGACATGTCATCCGGAGAGACCCTCAATAAGAACAGCACTGCACTGGACCCCAGATGGTAAACGGAAAAGAGGAAGATCGAAAACAACATGGAGGAGGACGGTGGAAAACGAAATAAAAGCGATGCAGCACTCTTGGGGTACGCTGACACGCTTGGCCTCCAGGATGGAGGAGCTTTGTTGCTGCCCTACACAACACTTGGTGTACAGGCCGATGTTGATGATGATGTAAACGGAGTAGTACCAATGTCCAATCTTATAATGAAAAAAAGAATGTATAAACAAAAACACGCATCCTTCCTTCAATAAATAAATAAACCAAGCTGATTTCTATTGAGCAAGAGTCTTGTGCTGCTTTCATTAATGTTGTAGGACCCCTCAAAGCATACTGAGTACTGCAAACATTTGACATACTAAATACATATGTTCTCTAAGGTATTTGCTGTTTTGTCTAGTTGGGGTAGTACATGATTATATATACTCGGATACATAAGGGTAAGGCTCACCTTGGGCAGCGGGCCTTGTATGTTTGGATGCTTGTGTGTTTCTATATAAACATGGATTTGTTTTGTTTAGTTTACTTCCTTTGAGTTTAAAAATCCACAGAGTTTATTCTCGTGTAAATAGATTATATTTGTATTGTATATATGGAAATAGCACATGGATAATAAAATTAAACTTGTCGTATTCGTCGTAGGTTTGTGTAAGTATATTTAAAACGAATTTTAAAGTTTCTTTTAATATCAACAATGTGAGGTACCGCAGAACATGTAAGAACAGGATTATACATTGACTGCATCTCGCGGTATTAAGTAAACGATTATTTTTCTCTTTCGAATAACATGTCTTCCTTTTATATTTCAATGACATTTTTAAGAGACATGTTTGTTTCAGACCTCAGCCTGGCTTATGGTACTGAAAATGGTATTGCATCATTTTGTGTTAACAACGAAACAACTGGGTGTGGGAACTTCTTTATTCAGTGTAAGAATGACACTTTCTACTCGCTTAATGTTTATTTTTTTGAAATTATCTGTAATGGAACAGCAAGATTCTGGTGTCATGATGTAATAACTCATTTAGACGTTCTGGACACATCCCTCTCAGCCACCTACCAGCAACGATTTAGGAATAAGACTAGCATTAATGTGACCTCCCTTCAGGAACTGACAACGGGAATATACGTGTTTCAATATACATGTGGGGGTAAGTAAACTAAAGGAGTGCCTGTTAAAAAATTATGTTTGTTCCACAACCAAGCATGGCTAATAGTATTGAAAATGACATTGAGTCATTCTGAGCCAACAATGACTCGTATAAACAACACTCAAAGAATATATGATGATCTTGGATTTTTTATGATTATGTCATTTCATGACAGCCCATAAGTAGTTCTCTAAATCACACATATAGACAGGAACAAAATATCACACAATAAGAGCAAAGTATCATTCTAAAGTTGAAAAGTATACAATTAAATAATGGGGTACATTGATAAAATAGAAATTATAACCCTTATTAACCCTAGTTAATACCCGATGTATTCCAAACAGTAGGTAGGTCCTTTTTAGTCGAAATTGTTGGACTTTATCGTCTATTCTTTTGTAGAAATTGCAATTACAAATGTGTTCTTTTACTTTTGCACAAATATAAGCGTAAAATCCAATTAAACACTTAAAGAGATTTGCTATTTAAAAAAGAAAATGGACGTGTTTGTTGGTGATTGTTAACTTGCGCATCACAAGAACGGCAAAAAGTCAACATACCCGCCAAAACGCACAAGCATAAAAACAAATGAAAGGACCTGCTTGCATTTAGGGGTTATTCAGGGGAGACTATTCATTAATGTCTCTTATTGGCAACATACCTTTAATAATAATAATAATAATAATAATAATAATAATAATAATAATAATAATAATAATAATAATAATAATAATAATATTCTACAACCAATTGTTACAGTAAATGAATTATAGTAGAACCAAAAATGGTTCATTGAAGAAAATAAAAAAAATATCGATTTTCATTTTGCCAAGCTTTCTGCATTCCACTACGCCTTTTTCAGGACAGTTGTATCATTTTGTGATATATGACAGCTAGCAAGCAGCTTTTTCAATGTCTGAAATCATTTTTGATAGTGAAATAATTGTCTGAATTGAAGCAAAAGTCCATGGCTTTATTATTCAATGCTAAGTTGTTGCACACAGATTAGATTAACCACCTTTGCTTGCTGAGTTGCACATAGAAAGAACAACAGACAATCCAATGTCAGATCACATTTGCATCTAAACTTTCTGGATTTTTTATTAAGAGAAACTTAATAGTTCCTACATAGTTGCAAAGGGAAATTACAATGATTTGTTGTCGAAAATAAATAAGAATGATAAAACATATGTAAATTGCAGCTAGAAACAGATCCCTAAGGGTAACGACATAAAAATATTTGTGTTTAATAAAACAGTTACATTAAATATTTGATGAAGACATATGGGAATACTATTTGGCATGCTACGGGGTCTTAGACGGAACCAGAGAATGCATCTATAGGGGCGTAGGTGGATCCACTGGGTCGCAGATGGAACCGGTCGCCGTGGCCACGTTGGCGAAGAACACGCAGAGCGTCAGCTCAAGATCACGGACTACCTAAGAGGTCAGCTACGGTTCCCAACACCGAAAATGGCCATTCCAGGACATCCAATAAGACTATAAACACTTAGACTTACCAAGTGATGGGAAGAATCCGCATCTTCTCAGTCGATTGAATTGTTCTCACGTTGTCACCACAAACTCGGCTTGTCGTTATTCAATAAAATGCTTTGGGCCTGACTGTACTGACTGTAATAAATAGTTGACGCAGTACTCACTACTCACTGTTTTTATTTAGCATATGCAAAACTACTGTTAAATTTACAGGAATTATATATTGTTGTCAATTAATTAGTATTTTCCCTTAATGTTTAGTGACCGCAATTTTTCGCTATAATTACTTTTCTTGCATGGCAAAGTATAAAAATTAACATAAGAAAAAAGATGGAAAAGGTACTTCCCACCAGAGGTCTACATCAAACTTACACCTATTTTCGAACATTTATTTTGCAATAGTCAACCGTTCTCGTGTTTGTTTTTCATGCTTAGAGCCGCCAAGACAACAATCCCAATCGGATGGCAACCTCGTCCTGATAGTCTCGCTGACCTGTGTCGGGATGGTTTGTGTCGCTGTTTGTTCTATACTCATCATCGTTCGACTGTAGGTATAACACACTGTCTACTTTCAGTATTGTATTTTTTGTTTAACCCATTAAAACACACGAAACACATAATACGATTTGATTTCACTGTGAATTAAAAAAAACAACACTAAAAGGTGTAATTCATAAACAAGATGAGCCTGTTGCATCAACGGGTTTGCAAGCAAAGAAATAATGCAGATTATTACATGAACTATAAATAGACGCAACACGATTGGTCATACCCCAAAAATAGTCGAGTCAATAAATATAAATATTGACCCGCTTTCGCTTATATTAACCGGTCTATTAAATGAATGCGAAATTTCCATCAATATTATGCGCGCGCATCAACAAAACTTCCTAAGAATTGAACGCATTGAGGGATACTTGTCCCAGACGAACAATATTCACGAAGTAAACAATGTAAAATATTTTCTTGCATTTAAGTTTAAATAATAATTAAAGAAATAAAACTATTTATTATTAACGATTTATAGTTCATGTAATAAAATAGTTATTTACTTATTAGCTGGGAAATATGCTGTTGATATTGACCGCAAAAAATCGATGTTTTGGTCAATATCACAGCGTATTTCCCAGCTAATAAGTAAATAATTGTATAATATTTGCGAACTATATAATACATGAACCAAAGTAGATCAAACATATTTTGAAGGTCTTTCTATGAATGGTTCATGCTAAGAATGCATATTGGCTGTAAAATAATACAAAGCGCATAAACTATTCAACCCAATGTGCATAACGTTCAGATCCATCGTTTCAGTTTGTTTTAACTACATTGGGTGGGACCACCTCTGCTCCTTGTAGTTAGAACTGATGTCATGTTATTTGTATATCAATTTTAAGATGCTGTTAAGATGCATTGTCCGAGAATATACGCATGCAATTAAATGATGTTTTGTTTGTCTTCCAGGGTAATAAGCCGTGTCATAAGGTGCAACCATACAAACCTGACCATGGCGGCTAAGGATAATCGTCATACTCATCCTGTCGATATACCAGCGCCCAGTTCCTCTCCTGAAATAGAATCCAATTATGAATACCTGGATCAGCCGAACAGGGAAAGCCATCTTTATTCTATGGTTGACAATTATTCAGGCAATTATATTGATAAAAATTCCCCGGCAAATTAGGGAACATGTAAATCAACAGTAGAAGAAAGAAAATACTAGCTAGTATAACAACTTCAAATGATTATAACAAAAATGTCTTCTGGAAAACCAAAGAGAAACCATATATCTAGTATGGTGGTTTTAGCAGAAATATAAAACAAGTCAGAACCCATACAGGTTTGGAGATAAGAGTCGAACTAGATATGTTTCAGCATCTCGACCATTTAATAAAACATACACAAGAAAGTACGAAGCAAAATAGTTCGTAGAATTTACCCTGAAGTTCGACCCGCGCGTCAGAAGTTTGTGAAATTTATTATTGTAACATAGACGCTCTACTAAAGAATATGGTGATTTCCAAAGTATGAAAATTAGTTTGCTTACTGTCATTATAACACTGTTCACATACAATTGTTGTAAGTGTAAAAGTGTCAGTAGAGTTTTTGTGAATGCTTACTTATTGTATATGAACTTTGATAGCAAAAAATGCGACAATAATTTCTCGAACATTTTGCTTACTTATCACGATTGTTTTCAGAAACAATTAAAAGAAACATTGACATTGTATCAAGTATTAGCAAGGGGTATACATTTATTTATATGAACACTCAAGTTCAGGTTTCATTGTTAGATAATTGGTACCAAAATCTAGTCTCAGCCAGAAAATAACAAATAGAATAACAAATTATGCCAACCTACTCCATTTAAAACGTCTCTTGATTTTATTTAAAAATTACTTGAAAAAAACACACAAACAAACACGTATGTTAAGAATTTATTTCGTAGTGTAAGTGCATATAGCATCATATGGGGAATGAGGTTACATTTATTAAAATTAAATTTATAGGCATAAATGTATATGAATACTTTTCTTATATAAAATGGAATTTATTTCACCGAGTAGTCAGCTTAGTACTTTTATAGTAGAGTAGCCAAGTGCGCACCCCATTCGGCAATCGGAATTCCTCGGGTAATTCCGTTCTCGGGACAACCATTCGGATGTATCTGGTGAAATGATCCTTACTGAAATCACGATCGTTTTGTTCGTCGGAAGTCGGAAGAAGAATATGGCTAATATGTAGTTGGCACCAAACATAAACAATGTCATCGTTTGACAGCTGGGTGACTGCTGCGCTGGGTAAATCAAAATTGGATGATTTAAATTTGAAGCCGCCACAAATTAAAGCTTTACAGATATCGTACTGTAGTGAGCTGTCACCCGAGCTTCTATGTTTGTTTTGACGTTTTTCGCAAATGTAGTCCCATTTAGGGAAATGGCCGAGGTGATCTTACTGCCTACATACATTAAAGAGTGAATAATCCGAGATGCTCCGATTGCCAAGTCGGTCCCGTTTGCCGACTGACCGTTCCAAGGCAGCAACTGTTGGGTTTGCTATTTTTGTTTAAATACTCATATTCATTCTTACTTTTACATTTGCATTGCATGTTAATACCTTTGTCCGGTGCCTTTTCAAATGTTGGTTTATGTTGCAATGCTCTTAAGTCATATTTCCTTATTCTAGAATTTGTCATAAATAATGATTTTGTTATAGAAATTTAAATTTTATGGGTTATATTTATCTGATTGGGCAGCTTAAAATATCCCTTATAATGCTCACGTTTGCAAAAACTAGCTAAACTTTTACGAGGTAAAAGGCTTTTGACAATTCCAAAGACAATCTTCCACCTAATTTTCAATTACAAATATGAAGTACACCCATGAATGATCTAATTTCTTATGATTCTCTTTTAATATGAGTGGTCTCGGTAAAGCAACACAAAGAATACTTTTGTCAAAGAAATTTGTTAATTTCAGCCTTTAACAAATCAGAAACGTGTCTTTTAAGGGATGCTAACTGTTTACCGATTAATTGGTAATCCTGTTTTGAAAAGGTTAACCGTTTAAAACCTTTCGATTAGGTTTACATGCCGTTCCCTTCGAATAAATTGCATCATACAGTAGTATACAGGTGCCCTAATGCACTGCTCATCCTTATCGGTCAACATGGGGATCCTAACACCGGTTGTCTACTTCTAGCTGTGTGACATCTACCCGCGTGGAGTTTCGCTGCAAGCGAATGTATGACAGTTAGTCCCAAGTGACATTACCTCTATCCTAGTTGATTGTGTTTTATTAAACACCGGTGACTATAAGTTATTTGGACTTAGTGAAACAAAATTTGCCAGGTGGCACATAATTAGATGTTACTAGTTCATTCTAGACTTACAGTCATTCTGTTAAGAGTACATTTTATTAACGTACGGAATAATAAAATGCATATTACATTTACTGCAAATTGAGTTCAATTTCCTGTTAAGATGTATTTTGAAATCGGCATCATTTGGTCGCTTCAGCATAGTGTTTTTCTCCGTGGAAATATACTATTGTATAATTTCTTCTTTAACTAAAGGCCGTTAAGTATTCAACCGATGTCCGTAATTTGCAAAGAAAAAGAAGAAGGTAACAAACCCCAAAAACAAAACTTGAATACAAATATTAATGTCATATCACACTGAAACAACAAGAGACCCCCACCCACCAGGAGCAGCAATGAGTACCGGGCAAATGACCTGATACTGCGGAGACCGCAGAGGGTGTTCCCCCTGTTTGGTTGTTGTATTTCACCCCGCGTACTTTCTGTATTAAAAAAAAATAACAACCGACTAAATTTCATATTTTATGTATTTTTTTATCACAGTTTAATACTTATGTCATTAGTAACGTCAAATTTAACTAAATAACAAAACCGTAACTTTCCAATATAAGGTAAAATTACAGGAACGAAACGAACAACTTATCACAATATGTTAGCTTGATCAGCCATTCAAAATGGGTAGGGAATGTAAAATGGATTCTGTTGCAGTAAAATAGTCCAGATTAATGCCGTGATATATCGTTTATTTTATCACGGGCGAATGCTTCTTTGTTTATAGATGTAAAATACTGAAAGTGTTAGAATATTGATTCACATATTTTTACAAAACCACGATGGAAACCAATTAGTAAGTTGTTTATGTTACTTACAACTTTGCTTCCTAAGATATCCAATCCACCTAGGGGATTACGTATCTGAACGTCACTTTTATTATGTTTTATTATGTTCGGCTTTTACTATAATCTGGAACAAGAGACTCAATAATAACCAGTCGAAAATCAAAATGAAAATTCGATTTAATATTCTTTAACATTGATTTTCAAATTGGTATTTATGTTCCGTCCTTTGTTTCCACGATATGACTGAGTACTGTTGTACTGATTTGTGAAAGGCGCCATATCTGTCTATGCACATTGTATTTCGTGTTTATTATCACTTAAAGATATATGTGAATGTGTTTGTGAATAATTATGTGTGTATACGTGTGTATATGTGTGTATATGTGTGTATACGTGTGTATATGTGTATATTTATGCATGTGTTCAACAACATACGTTCGATTATGTGTGCATATTTTCATTTATGTTGTTTTTAATTTTCATGAACTAAATTCAAAACAAATAGCCTACCCAAATACATGATAATTTGCATTATATTGTACTTATGTAAAAGACTGCAAATTAGGGACAACATACAGGTAAATACATGCAGCAGGCTAATCATTATAGTTTTATTTTAATTAGATAATTGAGTTTTCTTTAAAATTATTGAGTCATTAAGAAATTGCAAAGTTTACTACGATACCGAACGGATTATTAGGAGATAAACTTTTTTTCTCAACAAAACTCTTTTTGCAAACTCTGTTGTAAGATTTAAACTACATAAATTTTGGAGATAAAGAACATGAGTAAACGATCTTGTATCATGCTAGGTAATGTTGTTAAGTATATCCTCTTGTGATAAAATAGCAACAATGAAAAAAGGCGAGAAAGGATATGTCACCTGGTTGTGTATCTTCACAAGTGTAAATATATAAACTGACAGTCTATTTCTTTAAGAAGGCAAATGTGCAACCCATTAACATAAAGCACAGTAACCCGTTCATAAAGACTTCAACAAAGACTGTCATATGACGTTTAAAGAAACAAAACAGTTGCTTACTTTGGACATTTGCATATAATGAAACACAATATAAACTCAAAATTGCGTAAACAATATCACAACCGTGAAAACAAATATGTTAATATCATGCGATAAACCGACCGTCAATGATTAAATGGATTTATTAAATAGTCTATTTTCGTAATTCTTTAACAAAAGGCAATTAAAATAATGTATGCAAACAAACTGTTTCATCAAAAGTCGAATAAATCTGTCGATTACTACTACTATAGGAAATATTTGATGAAAACTTCAGCATTTATTGTATACATGATTCTGTATTCGTAAGCAGCGTGTACTGTGGTGAGTAGTAATGCGACGAATTAAGCAATAGGTTCCCGAGGTGAATGTAAACAATTATGAAGTTACCAGACCATCTGTAACGTGTCTTTGATTTTCAGTATGTGTAATAGTTATTTTTCAATTGTTTATTTAGATTACATGCGTGTAATATCAATTAAAACACGAAAATGATTCACCACTATCTTGTAAAGCGTAAATGTTTACAGAACCGTCTCAAAATAAAAATTACAGGAAACGATAATTCGTTTTTATTTAAGTTTATAACTTTAATTTAAACATATGGCATGCTAAGATTAGAAGCAGCCAATATGGCCCATTGTTTGATATTTACAAGGATCAATTGAATATTCCGATATCGGTTTCCTTATCATTGTACACATCAGTGCTGTTGTTCTTTGTATAGTTATCGTCTTTACTGTGAGAAAAGGGTAGGTAAAAAACAACAACAATAAAAATAACAACATCAATAACTACAACACTGTCCCCGACCCCTGTTGCTAGAAGTATTAGCAACAAAAACGTTTATTTTTTCCGAATGAGTTATTCTGATAATACACGGGAACAAAACATACTGAAGTTAAAACGACACAACAAAGTACTTAGGGGTTGAAATAATTATTGCCCCACAATTAATAAAGACTTTTTAGTATGATAATCCTATTTGATAAATTCTGTTATACGACTAGTACAGTAGAGTGGTTTTATTTTCCAGACTAAAGCGTGGTCTGCGCAGATAGGACAAGAAAACGGTACGCCAGGACGACGGGCTATTGCGAACATCGCCCGGGCAACCTAAATGGATATAAATGTCTACAGATCTACTTTATGACACACCAAGATATACAACTGCAAAAGTATAGGCAATTAAAAACATCAGAGGAAGAGAGTATTTCCACTATTTCTCTAAGCTTGATTTCTCCGTGAATAGTGGGTTAATAATAATAATAATAATAATAATAATAATAATAATAATAATAATAATAATAATAATAATAATAATAATAATAATAATAATAATAATAACAATAATATATACATGATGTTTATATGTTTATATATGCATGTATGATAAAATTCTCATAAAAAAATCACAATATAAGTTCTTTGTTTATTAAAATAAATTTAACATAATTTTATTATATAGTCCTGTGACATCAAGAAAATAATTCAACAATTCCTAAGTTTTACCATTACAGAAACTAAATAAACAACATAACGTACAAAGTTCGACAAATATTATTGTAGACAGGTATTTTACTGATCAGAAAGTTATTAAAGCCATCTGTCAAGCATAATTAATAATAGGGGTGGTGATTCTTTATCTGCACGAATTACTTAATTGATTCGGAAACATGTTTGCTTCAAATTGTGTTCGCATATTATTTTCTTCGTCTAACAATATAAACGTAAATTGGCGAAAAGAAACATATTTAATACGAGTAAACGATTTTATGTTTATTTTCCTTTTGTACATGCTCCATACAAATGGACAAAACTAAACAACAATTGCTGACTACTTACTGTAGTTTAGTTTCCTTGTTTGTCACCTTCGTGGCAAGATCAAAATATGATTTCTGCAGAAGCTTTGTTCTGTTTTGCGCAGTACAAATTTAGCGAGAAAACAACAACAGTAATGGTTTTCAGTGATTGTTTAACTGGTAACATCCTCACTATATTGTCTATATTGAAAGTAATAACTGATAACGTCAAATGAAAATATTAATCTAAATTAGTAAATAGTGTCCTGATAAAAAATAACACCACGAAGTTGCCCATATCTTTCGACGTCCTTTTCATATAGTTTACACATTTTACCACATCAGTTGTAGCTACATATATTCCATATGCATAGAAGAACCCTCAAACAATAAACTGATATAGTAAAATGATGTTTTCCAGCATACAATTTTTACTTTTCTTTATATATAGTTTCTTTAGTGTGAATATAGAATTATTTTCGAAACCATGAGAACAGCGGTTAATAAACTGATAAAAACTAAATGCCTTTCATTGTCTTTACTTTATAATGTTTATTTTTTTCATGAATTTATTCTTTGCTCTTCCAAATGCAGTAAACTAGTCAATAGAATGTCACTAGTGTAAAATGACGTCATCGCATTTAGTTTTATACTGAGCTACCACGTTTAATGTTGGACGTAATTGTCTAACATAAATTTGGTTCAATATAAAACTATATCATCGAGATTAGTAGAAAATACTAAAAATACTAAATATACTTATATTAACAATATGCATGTTACATTACGTTACCAACGATTTATACACACACGAAGGTCTGTTGCTTCCACTGTAACCTACTTTTACAAGAAACTTTAAAAGAGTATTTTTGCTTCAGCTACTTTTTTAAATTTTGGTGACGAATCACTTTTTGAGAAATTTTGAAATAAAGGTATAAGAATAAGAAATAAGAACAGCTGGAGTCTAATTCTTTACTTTTTGACCGGACACTTTCTTGTTTAAGGCTTCTTTATGCCAAAGAGTAAAAGAAATGGGGACAATCATATCGTCTACATTCGTCCAGCAGTAAACATTTTTTATGATTATAACTATTATCCAATCAGAACCCCAAACTGCAAAACAACAGTTTTACAAAAATGATTTGTTCTGTATTTGAGATACATCGCAGCTACCAATTAAGATAATTATAGCGACGTCCAGTTTTTTTGCGGAGGACGACCCCAGGCTTTACTTTTATTAAGAAAATAATACTACTTGACTTCTTTAAATGAAGGAAAGCAACTTAAAATAAAATTACAAATCATAACATTTTATAGTAAATGGTATGTAAATTTCGCCCAGGACTGAGAATTAACATTATCAAATAATTACATAGTACCGACAAGAATTAATTATGGATTTTATTAACTTAATAAATGTAACGTATACGTTGTACGTTGTTGTCTGGAATTTCTACAAGTTGGAGTCGCTTTAATATTTGTATAGGGAGGGGTTTGCCTTGGTAGTTATAATTTGGTCAATGTGAGGTAAGGCAGCTTCGTTGAAAGAAAGTTTGACTTTAAGCTGCCTTTTTACAAAATTACACTGACTTGTCATTTGAAACTGACTGAATAATCGGACAAAGCTTGCTTTTCCACTGTTTTGGTCCGCTCCTCTGGATAGCGGGACCTCGTATATAGATAAGAATGCAGCAGAAAATATTAGGAATTACAAATGTTTGGCAAAACCTTGGTTTCTATGAAAAGGGATAATTAGTCTGAGGGTTTCTGTCTATATTGCAATCACAAATCATCAATATAGTAGACGATGACAAGAAATATTCAGTTTTACACAATGACAGGCGAGACAAAAATGCACCGCTTGTTATTATTTAACAATCGCATACACAAATAAAGCTTGCAATTTAAAATGTCAATGTAGCTGGCACCAAGAATGTATGCACAGTAGCAGGCAACAATTACTATTTCTTTTGAAATTACACAAATATACGACAATTTCATCTACAATGTTGAATATATGAATCTGGAGAAAACGTTATTACTAGACTGAAAATGTTTTTTATTAATTTCCTTGATTTAAGCACGTGCTCTCTGTGGCGCCTTTAATGGCGCACACACGTCAATTTTCATTTTTATAACTTGTTCAGTCCAGAATAATGAACGTATGCCTTGATCGTAAATTGATAAAAAGACCACATTTGCAAAAGTAAAAGTTAAACAATGCCATTTCGATGGGTTGACGTACAAGCAATTTACTGGGATGAGACTATCACCCAACAACCTAGGTGTGTAAGCTGTTTCCACAAAAGGCTATATTTCCGTACCCAGGGTTAAATGATGAAGGTATAAATCGGTTGTCCGTAAACGAATAAAATAGTACTATGGGAGTTAAGAGACTAAACATTTAATATCTGCGCATCTTAGCTTCTAAGAGTTGCATTCTTTAGAGGGGTATCTATTAAAAAATCACTATAAACTTCATTATACTTTTTGTGTTTTATCTTCAGTTTTTTTTATTTTACTTCGAGCTTTAAGCTCTGTTAAACCCAGTCTGTCATTTTGTCGACGGACTGTTTTAAGCGGAAGAAGTAGGACTTTTTCTATTTTGCATGTATTTTTGCCTTCAATAAAATTTGTGGCTACACTTGAAGGACCTCGTCATATTATCGCATACTTGTCGAAAACGCACTATAGAACAGTAATATTTCAGCTTAATATGGTGAATCTGTGTAGGATTATAGTGCAAGATTTTTATACATTAAACAAAAAAAGATAAAAACAATTTTAGAGTTTATCTTCCCGTTTTATTAATGCATCGTAACTTGACGATACTCATTGTGCTATAGTTTCCTTATTTATGAAGACCAAAACATATACAAATGTATTGCACTTAGCCTCATCTTTGACCTGTATGGCAAACTTTTTAAGCGTCAATATATTGTGTACTTAAAACATTTGACAGACTAAAGACACTGTTCTTTAAAATAGTTTTTGTCTATCTGGGGCTGTTTAAAAAAGTAAAACTGCATGTATATCCCATTAAGTTTAAAAGGAAACAAATGTTGTCCGTTACTGTTTTAAGTTTTTCCCTCAATTATCAGGTAATCGTTTAATCGTTAACTCCAAGTAAATCTTCAAGAAAACATTTTACTAAGATAAATCAATAAAAAGCTCACGCTGGACAAAAGGTTTTGGGTGTTTATACGAATGTGCGTTTCTATATGTACATGGACTTCTTTTGTTAAATTACCTTCCTTTCAACTTTAACAATCAAAGCAGTTCTTCGTTTTGTAAGGATATACGCATTTATTTCGCAATATGGAGCTTTTGTTTCAAGATAAATCTAACCTTGTTTTTATCGTTGTGGGCTTGTGTAAGTAGTTTTTTCATCTCTATAGTATTATTTAAAAGACTGATTTTATTTTCGTTAGTATCCTTTGATATCCACATGCTCAGGTAATACTAACAAGTAGGAACAGGCTGCATGTACTACATTAACTGCATAGGGCAGTATTAAAAATATAAGATTACCTTTTTTCTAACATAACCACCCACTTTATATTTCAATATCATTTTGAGAAGAGGTTGTCTTTTAATTTAAAAACAAAAATAAATGTTTGTTTCAGACTCCTGCCTTGTTTATGGTACTGAAAATGGAACTGAAACATTCTGTGTTAGCAACGAAACAATTGTGTGTGGGGACTTTTTTATTAAGTGTAAGAATGACACTTTCTACTCGCTTAATGTTTATTTTCTTGACGTTATCTGTAACGGAACAGTAAGATTGTGGTGTGAAGATGTAATAACTCCAAAAGACGTCCTAGACACATCCCTCTCGGCCACCTACCAGCAACGTTTTAGAAAAAAAACTATTATTAACGTGACCTCCCTTCAGGAACTAACAACGGGAAGATACGTGTTTCAATATACATGTGGAGGTAAGTAAAGGAAAAGACAGTCCGTTAAAGTACATGTTTATTTCATACCTTAGTCTGGTTTATGGTATTGAAAATGGCATTAAATCAATCTGCGTAAACAACCAAAATACTGGGTGTGGGAACTTCTTTATTCAGTGAAAGAATTACACTTCTTACTCGCAGATTGCTATTTTGCTAACGTAATCTGCATTGAAATGAAAATGTGATGGAAAGATTTAATCACTGTAAGGGACGTTCTAGACACGTCCATATCAGCCATCTGCCAGCAACTATTTAGGAATAAGACTAAAATAAACGTGACCTCCCTTTAAAAAACTGGGCAAGTGAAGACGTGTTTCAGTATACCTGTGTGGGTTAGTAACGAACATACCAAGAGAGGAAGTAGGTGTATTTTGCATTTATTTGCAATATAAATTGCTTTTTCGTTAAATTTTATTTAGAAACATTTAAGATAAATAAACAACAAGTGGATATCTTAAGGTCATAATCTATCTGTTACATTTTACTTTGTAATATATAAGCAATATTAGATATAACACATTTTATTTTTTACTGTTTACTTTTTCTAATTTGAATTTGTAGACCAAACGCATATCTATGACTGCAATTTAAAATGGCTATGGTGCACAATAAACGTTGTTATCAAAATATACATTTAAATGATGCCCTTTATTTTATTTTAAAGTTGGTGATTGTTATAACAATAAAAAGAACTAAACAACAATAACAAAAACAACAACAACAGAAAATACAACAGAAAATAAACAGCAAAACAACAACAAACAAAACAAAAACAACAACAAAACAGCAGCAAAAATAAAATATAAATTACTGTTCTGGAAATATTTTAGTTCAGAGCGGTCTCGATGCCTTTTTGATGCCTTTATCAATCTCTTTTTTACATCAACACAATTAAACAATAAACCAAACTTCAAAATTAGCTTCAAAGAAGCAAAATCTATAAATTCATAAACTTGTATCAACTCATTTTCAAATTTTGGTACACTGGTCTTACATGTGTACATGTATATAACATTAAATTGCTGTTTTCTTGTACAAGTATTATTAGTGCTATTTGAATTATCTTTACATTAACATGTACATGCGGATTGACTTATGTATAATATTGCCAGAGAAAAATAAATTAAAAGCATGTTTGCCGTTTATTAGATTCGAATCTCCCAAGATTGAAAGTCGTGCAATTCATCGAATTGAGCCGATTAATTTCTATGTTAGTTTATTTGGACATTGTTGGGTTTATATAATGATTCAATACTTATTTATATGCATTATTTAACATACAAGCATGCACGACTCAAAGACAAATAGAGAGTTTAAATTCGTATTGTACGTTTACTTACCCGAAATTTATCGGATACCGACATGAAAGTTATGTTACAAGCGAAAGTTAATAATTTAGACAAAATGAACAGTCAATTTGTTTTGCCTGTATTAAAAAAAAGATCAAAAAAGCTTCTCAACAGTTTGTTGCAATTAAGTGTGTTTTATTTGTAAAATATGTGCAAAACGTGAACATTATGTAAGCATTTCGGACACTTTTTGAAACATTGTAAATTCGTACATGCCACAATGCAGGGCTCAACTTATCCCTATAATAAAACCAACTTATGTAAAGAAATATTAAATCTCTTAAAAGAAAAACAGTTTCATTAGGTTAATTTTGCATTTTCTTAATTTTTATCCAATTAACCTACCACATAAGATTACATAGTAAAAACAAAGCTTAATTGGCGACGTGTAGGAAAGTCATACCTTATATATGGAATGCTCACTGAAATTTGCACGTGGATAAAGTTTGTTTTGCGGACTCTCTCTCTCTCTCTCTCTCTCTCTCTCTCTCTCTCTCTCTCTCTCTCTCTCTCTCTCTCTCTCTCTATATATATATATATATATATATATATATATAGTTACGGGTCACGTGGTTTTCTTTGTTAAAATAGCTTACTGTGCAGCGTGGCTTAGATTGGAAATACCTATTTGTAATGGCGAGTGATGTGTTAAGCTTCATTTTTCACACAGACATCAATAATCAGCATTCTGCATGATCTTTCCAGGTAACAATAATTGATTTGGTTCTTTGAGAGAAAAAAATGATCCAAACTGTCTTATACCATCTTTAAGAAACTGATATTTATTTGCGAAGAAACAGTCCATAGCCAGAAAAAAAAACAAACTTTTCTGGACGGTCCATTGAGTATGCACGTTAAAATCTGACTTTAGATGCTATGTTTATCGAACATTTATTTATACTCGAAATATAACATAACCGATTTCTGTAAGGTCCACGCAAATCTGAAGATAGCTTTCCCATTGTGCAAAAATGTTTTTCTAGCATCTCTGAAGTGTTCGTGGTCATGAGATTATGCTTTTTGACTCGGGATCGGAGGATTTAAAATTTAAACCATAGCCCTGCCTGTCATGACAAGTTTTCAAAAGGATCTTATAAAGATTTGGATGAGGAATTCGTTTGCATAAGAGGAACTGCAACACACCAAGAAAGCATTTACAATATTCTTGAACTGTTCTTGTCAAGAAGTTGAAGTTATGGACTCGTGATCGCATGGTTCCGATTTCAAATCCTAGACCTGGTATGACATGTTTTCGAAAAGATCTTATTAACGATTTGGATGATCATTTAAGAAATATTTAATACACATCAAGAACGCTTTAATAACATGATTGAAGGGTTCTTGGTCAAGAGGTCATGGTTATGGACTCGGAAACGAAGGGTTTTGGATTCAAACCCTAGACCTGACATGGAATTTTGTTCCTTGTCCAAATACTTTTATTGCACGAACATTTTGTGAACAGAATATGTTTAGACTAATTATGATTTCCCTACACATATATTTACAGTATAATAGCAGTATCAGTCTGGGAAAATATTAAAATATTCTTTTCATAATAAGTCACATTAATTACTTTTGTAGTATTTCTGTCCGATGGAAAAAGACACACTACCGTTTACTTGACAGCAACTTATGTAAAGTTGTATTCCAAATGTCAGCACAGTGTATAATTATAATCCACAGTGGCACATACGTAAAAACATTTCTTTGTTACAACATTAGTTTCATCAGGATTAACGACATACCATATCGTTCAGTTTTTACAGTTTCTCTCCGTTTGTCATCATCTATTTCACTTAATACACAGATACACAATGCTTCAATACAAGATAACTTTGAAAATAAACATTCAGTTACTGAGAAAGAAAAAGAAACATACTATTTTTTTTTTTAATCTGAACAATAATTATTCGTGTAATGTGATGCTGCTGCACATGTTTAATTTCTGCTTGTATATTTTAGTTTTATACTTAATAATAATAATTTAGGCAACTTTTTATACATATATAACATCCTGAAAAGCCTAATAAATGTTGTCTTTTTGTTTTGTTTTGCTTTTATTTTGTTTTATACCATTATTTGGTCTCAGAATTATACTCTATACATATATTTTCTCGAGATTTATAGTTACTGAAAACTATATAAAAAACAACAACAACAACACATCAACACCAAAACAACAACAACAAAAAAACCCTAGCTTTTCAAATATGTCTTCTTACTTGATTCCATAGGCCTATTGTTTAAACCTTTTCCAGTTATTGCCTCACCTTTGATGCTTCGCATGAACGACCTTTCTTGTAAAAATCAATATGCTTTGTTCTTTTTACATCTTATATATTGGACTCTTTGGAATGATAATATTCAACATCTACACTATCTCAATGAGATGAAATGAATGTAAACGTGTCAACATTGAGTTTAAAGGTGGAATTTTTTAATTGTTTGTGTTTGTTTAGGCGTGTATATAAAACTTTGTCGTAAGACATTGAAAAACTATAAATTATGTGTAACCTAGACAAAGTACACCGAATGGTTAATATGTATAAAGTGTAACATATAACACCAACAAGCAGGAATAGTCCGTTTCTGAGTCAATATGTCGTACTTTAAGGAAACTTATTTTCAACGTTTTATCGTACTAAAACCTCGTTGCTTAGAAGTAGTTTCCCATCCAGTCAAAGCCTGTAACCGTACTCGTCACATTGATGCAAAGCGTCAACGATAGCCGTCAGATTTTCTATCCAACAGGTGTACTTTATAGCACACTTTTACAATTAAAATGTCTCAAACTAAAATTTTATAAAATAAGAAAGTATTAAATATTAGCACAAAAAAGCGATAAAAAAATCAAGTATACGGAATGTGTTTTCATTGACGCATAAAACGTAGACAGCAGAAAACAACGGGGTGGTATCCAGTAACAGCACGGCGGCGACCATGAGTAAATTGTTATATAAAATCAAAGGTCAAGAAACTATCAAAGCTAAACCGATATTGAGTACGATACAACATCCATAGAAGGAAATCTGATATGTGCTCAATCGTAATTTAGCATTGATGTCCGTTATTACCAAAAAGTTGACGGACCCTAATTACTTTTTTATTTAGTATATAACTAGACTCAATTGACAGTGCACGGATTGTATGTGATAAAAAAGCTAGATCTATGAAGGTACACTTTATTTAGGAAGTTAATTTTTTTAAACATTATCAACAACCGACGAAATTGCACAATTTATTCATTTAATTTTTATTGCAGTTTTAAACTTATGTTGTTAGTAGCGTCAAATTTAACTAAATAGAAAAAACCGTTAATTTCCAAAATAGGGCAATGTTTCGGCGAAAGATCATGTGAATGAAAAAAACAACAGCGTATCACAACATGTCAGCTTGGTCAACAATACGAAAATGGGCAGGCAAAGTAAAAGAAACAGCTACTCTACTGCATTAAAATAGTCCCGTTTTATGCCGCGATATATGCTTTATTTTATCACTGCAGAATGCTTCTTTGTGTAATAATCTTTTGATAATTCTACGAGCAAGGTAATATCAAGTTAACACAATAATGCAGAACAGATTTTCAATTATATAAACAAATGTTAAGTTATATGTATCACGTTTGCTTAGAAAAATCCGAAAACAATTTGAATAGTTCGGGAAAGGAATAGAGGTGACGTAAATTTGTGACGTTGGCAAAGATCAAATATGTTATTCAAACCAGCTGCATAAGTCTTGTGTTTTGAACATTACCATGGATAGCATCTCTATTTCGTGCATATTAAAATATAATAAGCAGACATTTTTGGGAACTTACATGCTAAACATGCATATTGTACACGCTGATGCAAACTAGAAAAATCTATGTAAATGTCAGATGCATTTAGTTAAAGCACAATTGTGTTGTATACAGTGAAATTGTAGTCATGAAGAGACAATAATTGTGCGTAACCTTTTCTTTATTCTTGCATTTCCACAACTCGTATGCGTATAAAAACCTTAACAATATTTACTACAACGGGTTAACTTAAATTTTGATTAAATTTAAATTTCAAGATCAGTTGATAAAAATGTAAACTGAATATATTGTATCAAACGAATGATATAATTTCCCTAGAAATTATAAGCATCCAAATTGTCATTTTCAACACTGGATTTATTTAACCTGCTCTTAACTTGACATACAGTGCCACTACTTGAAGAGCCAGGAGATACCATCGCCCTGATAGTGTCTTTGACTTGTGTGGGATTGGTTGTAGTTCTCGCCATACCGCTTACAATTTATTTGAGAAACAGGTATGTTACATCCTTCTTAAGTTTTTGTAACCGTCTTTTTTGCTCTGTTTTATTACCTTTAGCTGAACGTATTCTGATTACCCTAAAGTGAGTCATTAACAGTACAAATTTATTGACTGAAATCCATCACATATGAGTTGTAAAAAGACTTGTCGTGTATGTACATAGGAAGGTTTATTTTGTTACATTGGACCGACACAACTATGGTCATATTTAATGATTATATTATAAGTATGGCAAGTTCATAAATGGAGAAGTAAATGCTAGTTGAGATGTAAACATATTTTGCTGTTGCCATAGTACTTTGTCAAAAGTTTGTATTCATGTCGTCATATCAAATTAAACGTCTTTTTCAGCCACAAAGAAATAATCATATTAAAATCTAGTCTATTAAGATAATGGGATGAAAGAAATGTCAGAAAACGTGATTACAAATATGTTTATTTATAATATTCATCTCAATGTTTACAATATACAAATTAACTATGCCTGACAGGGTATTGAGACCTGTAATGGTCGGCTGGACATTTTTATAACTTTATATTCAATTTTTATCCAAAGACATGGCGCAGAGGTAGAGACGCATTCTAAGTTTGAATCTTTAAAGTATACACTTTACGGTGCAGTTTAGCGTAAACTTGTTTCATGTTCTGCTATATCAAGGTCTTCGAAATGTTGTTAAGGAATAGTAGCTTGCTAGAAACACAAATGATTAATTACACTCTCACAGCGATTAATAATTTTCCAGGAAAACTGGAAGCAAACCTAAAAGCCTCAGTCAAGATAACCCTATGTACATCCCCTACAACGACGACGATCCCATGGCCACAACCAGCCAGGCCAATGTCCATGACCAGGACGGCCATGTCTACGACCATACTGATGTGTCAAGTATAGATAATCGCTCTGATAAAGCGGTCGAAATGAACTATGAACATGTGCACTATAAGAATGTCACAGAACTGAACAAAGGACAAGGGGATAACAAAAAGGAAACATCGGAAGACATGGGAGGCGATTATGTCTACTCGCAAGTTAAAAAGTAAAAAAAAATATTTGACAAGATCGTGTCAAATCAGCTTATATGCTCATGTTTATGTTTTTAATGAATTGTTTGATCAAAGGAAATATATTTTCTTTATATTTGTATTACATTGAGATATACATAGCGAAACTTACTAAGTGTAGGTGAGGGTTGCGTTGGGAGGTGTAATTTGTATTCAGTGCAATACGTAATCGCGGTGTTGATTTTTCCGATCGAATTTTATGAATATGTTTTGTTGTTATTAAGCGCATAAGGAAATATATGCGCACACGCGAATTATATTGTCCGAAAACAATGAAGATCTAAACATTAAACAATGCTTATGTTTAGAAAACATATGGTAGCATAAATAGATTATTTGGTTGGTGTTGAACAAAGACAATATTATCACACTTGGCAAGACGTGCGATTTAGATTTTCTCATCCTTTTGTCATATCATTGTCTTCTTTATCTGTCGATTATAACGTCTCAGCAGGGATGGAGGAAATGCCACCTTAGTTCACTAATTTTAATACTGTTTTAGTTGTGGTGTATAATTCACATATTGCTCGGCAAAGCTCTTTTTTCAGTTACATATTACACTATTCTTTGTTAAATATATGAAAACATATCCAATTTCTGTTCTTCTCATTTGAATTTTTGCTGACTTCTTATGCTAAATATTTGAGTCAGTTGAACTCCTGTTTTTCAAATAAAATCAAAATCAAAAAAGAGAAAGGATTCCTATCTTTGTGCTAAAATTGACCCTTTTAAACCAAGGGGTTTAACAGTTACATAATCAAACGGTGTCGACATAAAACATATTCGGTAGAATGTGTCCTTCGAATATGAACATTGAATAGATATCTAGACGTATGGATCACAGGTGTACAACAGGAAAAACACATGAGCATAAAAATAACATTACAAAAATTCCCTATGATTATAAACCAGAAAATAGGCTCTTTTTCGCTGATTGTACCTTTATGTATTCGTCGTCGTCATCATCATGATCATCATGATCATGATCATCATCATTATCATCATCATCATCATCATCATCATCATCATCATCATCATCATTATCATTAGTATTAGTAGTCCTAACATCATCATCAACATCGTCTTGACATTATCGTCATCATCATCATCATCATCATCATCATCATCATCATCATCATCATCCTTCTTATTGTTCAAATCATCATCATCAGTAGCAGCATTGGTAAGTGGTACTTAGAATTACAGTAGATACAAATTTAGACCTATCTTATTAAATCAGCAAATTAGCAGGATCGTTTCCAGGCTGAATATGAGTGTTCGAGTTAAACCCCATATTAAAATTAATTAAAAAAGAAGATAAAAAACCTATTATTTTTGGCAATATTCTTCTTATATACCGCCGAACTTCGGTTCTTCGAATGCGTCGTGACCGCCGATATACTTCGAACAATACATGTGCTGGTCTTCACTTACACAGTTTAAGACTAGGAGTCCGCCATTTTGAATGTGGTATTTATGTGCGATAATGTGCAAGGAGCAATGTATATACCATAATAATATTCAAGCAGTGAAACATAAGTTACGTGAATATGTTATCATCGTCAACAAACTTCAACATACAGTACATAATAGTTACAATCACATTTGTATGAAATCCCTTAATATTACATTGTAGCTGATCTGGGTGTCCCCAATCGCTTGGCCCTTCACCAGATTGCTCAGCTAAGATTTTACCCACTACATGTATGGTTGCTATTTCTTAATTGAGATGACAGTGATGTTGGTCAGTTATATACCTACCCATCCTAAGTCCATTGCGGCAAAACTGCGTTTTTCTTACGAAATTGCTAACCTAGGCTTATGTTAATTTCTTTGTGTTGTTGTTGTTGATACACATTAAATCTTTAAATACAAAATTTTACTAAAAATCATTGGGTGAATACATGTTAAACACAAGTATTTTTGAAAATATAATTAAAATGAGATTACACACTACGTGTTTGCTTTTCTCCAAGCTTCTATGTAAACGTTATTTTATGATCCATAAAACGGCATTTACTGTATGGGTAGGGGACGAGGTAATCAGAACAGTTACCTTACATGGCCCAAACTGTTTGATACATTTACTGCTTGTGTTCTTGTAATATTTTTGTAAGTGAGTATTTATTTAAAGTTTTAAACATATTTTTGTCGCTGCTGGTTTAAATGAATTTGAATAATAAGTTAGTGGTTATATAATAACAAGCAAAGACCATTGTTGTTTCTATGTTCTCATAATGACTGCTGAAAGGAGATTTAACCTTCTATTGTATATGTAATTTTAAAGGGAAATAACACATGCGAGCAATGACATATTTGTCTGAAACTCTTTACTTCCCATTAGACTGCGATGATAAACCATGAGAGTGCTTTATTGTTCCATTCAATGATATTTCAGGGCATGCTGTTAAGACCTTTACTGAGCGCTGCAACGTATATTCACCATTTTCATCGCCTTAGATTCACTAACTTAACATTCATAATTCATCAAATAGAGACATTTATAACAGAGTCATTGTTGTAATATGACGAACACAAGACGCAATGCCCCACCATGTCATATTCTCAGCGGGTCGATTAGACGTTGGACTTTGCTGATGAAACTATGGTAACCCATGTAGCTAAATCTGGCTCATTTGAAAGAGTTTACCATACACAAATGAAGCTGGCAATTTGAAATGTCAATGTAGCTGGCAACAACTATGGATGCACAGTAGCAGGCAACCAGAACTATTTCTTTTGAAATTATATAAATATAAGACAGACAATCCAATTTCTACAGTGTTGAATACATGAATCTGGAGAAAACGTTATTACTAGACTGAACATGTTTTTATTAATTTCCTTGATTTAAGCACGTGCTCTCTGTGGCGCCTTTAATGGCGCACACACGTCAATTTTCATTTTTTTTACTTGTTCAGTCCAGAATAATGAATGTATGCCTTGATCGTAAATTGATAAAAAGACCACATTTGAAAAAGTAAAATCTGAACAATGTCATTTTAGCACTCGATGGCTTGACGTACAAGCAATGGGGTCCTACCGATATACGGAGTTATCCCTGATTTCGCTACGTATTTACCTCCCTTGAACGAGGTGGCGCTTCTTTGGGTAGTTCCGGTTTCGGTTATATACAGTAAACTTTATTGAGAGTACGCCGATTTTATGTTGAAAATAGCCGTGGATTAGGAAAAAGCGTGGTCACATGTAAGGTTTTTATGGCCTGAAATATTTGTATTGGAATTTCATGTAACCCGGATGTAAACACAATGAATTAACTATGTCGAGACAAAGAAAAACGTCGATGTGCCTTACTGTTAGCTTTAAAATTCCTACTTATACGCATATGTCTCTGCGGATACGTGGAATTACCTGCGTCAGATCCACTTATAATATAATTGCAAATTTCAACAGATAAAAAGAAGCTAACGCTTGGAAATCTCGGAAGTTTTCAATCAAATATGAAGTTTAAGAGCGTTATTTTCTAAAACTATAGGTAAATCAAAGACGGCCGATTGTTTTAAAGTTTCTCGTTATATTTTTATATATAAAGCAGTGTTATTTACGTTATAAACATAAGAAAACTTGATGAGGTCAATTATATCTTAGTTTAATCATTTGAAATGTGTTAATTTTGATATTATTAATCTTACTTGTTCTTCAGATTTCAGTAATTTTCTTTCTTTTCTGAAGTATTTCTTTTCTTACAGTGTTAAAAATTACACGGTTGTGTAAAGCACTTTCTGTGCTGCAAGTATGTGAAAATATACGTTTAGAGTATATCCAAAATGACATGTTTATTGTGTTGTGTATACATCCACCCACAATCTTACACTGACCGGTAATCCACACCAGATGTGTCACAAGGCACGAGGGGCAGATAAGACCCCCACAAGGTGTAGGGGATGACTGGAGAAATGCCTCTAGGGGATGACTGGTTAATTGGCTGTAGGGCTAGCCGAGTTAATGAAAATAGGATAAAAGAGCAAAAAATACACACACCAAAATAGGTTGCATATGTTGCCAACTCCCTACATGCCACACATTTAACTTTAATCATGACTAGTATAAAAATGCAATTATCACTTCCAGCACATTTACATTAAAAGCTTACACAAATTATCTGCAGCTCATCAATGACGAAAAAAGACAACAAAAATAGCGAAATTTATCGCAACACGCCAGTATTACGGGACGATCTGTCGAGATTAGGTCCAACTTATTTTACCCCACCCATACAGTTTCTTGAGAAACTGTTCCGACTTTAACAGTTTTACTCTATCATACATAATTTCCTTCTTTGCTTTGGCTGTACTGCTGTTCTGCATCAGTTTCCTACGTTGAATATAGAGCGAACATTGAAATTCCTTAAAGAACACAGGGAAAAATCTCGATATTTTATCTGATCGTCGGTTTTCTCAACAAACCGGAACTATCCAATACCGAAGGGAAATCACTCTTAACTGACTTCGCAAGGGAGATAACTGTGGATATCGGTAGGGCCCCATTTACTTTAACGAGACTATGACCCAACAACCTAGGTGTGTAAGCTGTTTCCACAAAAGGCTATATTTCCGTACCCAGGGTTAAATAATACAGGCATAAATCGGTAGGTCGTAAAAGAATAAAATAGTACTATGGGAGTTGAGTGACTAAACATTTCATATCTGCGCATCTTAGCTTCTAAAAGTTGTATTCTTTGGAGGAGTATCTATAAAAAAATCACTAATAAACTTCATTATACTTCTTGTGTTTTATCTTCAGTTCTTTTTTTTTTATTTCGGGCTTTGAGCTCTGTTAAACCTAGTCTGTCAATTTGTCAAGCGGAAGCAGTTGGACTTTTTTATTTTGCATGTATTTTTGCCTTCACTTAAATTTGTTTCTACACTTATCGAACCTCGTCATATTATCGCATACTTGTCGAAAACGCACTATAGAACAGTAATATTTCAGCTTAATATGGTGAATCTGTGTAGGATTATAGTGCAAGATTTTTATACATTAAACAAAAAAAGATAAAAACAATTTTAGAGTTTATCTTCCCGTTTTATTAATGCATCGTAACTTGACGATACTCATTGTGCTATAGTTTCCTTATTTATGAAGACCAAAACATATACAAATGTATTGCACTTAGCCTCATCTTTGACCTGTATGGCAAACTTTTTAAGCGTCAACATTTTGTGTACTTAAAACATTTGACAGACTAAAGACTCTGTTCTTTAAAATAGTTTTTGTCTAGTTGGGGCAGTTTAAAAAAATAAAACTGCATGTATATCCCATTTAATTTAAAATAAAACAAATGTAGTCCGTTAATATTTTAAGTTTTTCCCTAAATTATCCGGTAAGTAAATCTTCAATATGACATTTTACTAAGATAAATCAATAAAAAGCTCACGCTGGACAAAAGGTTTTGGGTGTTTATACGAATGTGCGTTTCTATACGTACATGGACTTCCTTTGTTAAATTACCTTCCTTTCAACTTTAACAATCAAAACATTTCTTCCTTTTGTAAGGATATACGTATTTATTTCGCAATATGGAGCATATGTTTCAAGATAAAACTAAACTTGTTTTAATCGTCGTGGGCTTATGTAAGTAGTTTTTTCATCTCTATAGTATTATTTAAAAGACCGATTTTATTTTCGTTAGTATCATTTGATATACACACGCACAGGTAATGCTAACAAGTAGGAACAGGCTGCATGTACTACGTTAACTGCATACGGCAGTATTAAAATATAAGATTATCTTTTTTCTAACCTAACCACCAACTTTATATTTCAATATAATTTTGAGAAGAGGCTCTCTTTTAATTTAAAAACAAAAATACATATTTGTTTCAGACTCCTACCTTGTTTATGGCACTGAAAATGGTATTGCATCATTTTGTGTTAACAACGAAACAACTGGGTGTGGGAACTTCTTTATTCAGTGTAAAAATGACACTTTCTACTCGCTTAATGTTTATTCTTCTGACGCTATCTGTAACGAAACAGCACGATTGTGGTGTAATGATGTAATCACTCCATTAGACGTTTTAGACACACCCCTATCAGCCATCTACCAGCAACGATTTAAGAATAAGACTAGCATTAACGTGACCTCCCTTCACGAACTAACAATGGGAAGATACGTGTTTGAATATACATGTGGGGGTAAGTAAAGGAAAAGACAGTTTGTTAAAATATATGTTTGTTTCAGACCTCAGTCTGAATTAAGGTATTAAAACTGGCATTTAATTTTTCTGCGTAAACAACCAAACTACTGGTTGTGGGAAATTATTTATTCAGTTCTTCCTCGCAGATTTCTTTTTTGCTAACGTAAGCTGCATTGAAATGAAAATGTGGTGCAAAGATATAATCACTGTAAGGGGCATTCTAGACATATCCATATGAGCCATCTGCCAGCAACGATTTAGGAATAAGTATAGAATAAACGTGACCTCCCTTAAAAAACTGGGCAAGGGAAAACGTGTTGAGTATACCAGTGTGGGTTAGTAACGAACATACCAGGAGGGCAAGTAGGTGTATTTTGCATTCATTTGCAATATAAATTGCTTTTTCGTTCAATTTTATTTAGAAACTTTTAAGATAAATGAACAACACAAGGCTATCTTAAGATATTAATCAATCTGTTACATTTTACTTTGTAATATATGAGACTAAGCAATCTTAGATATAATACATTTTATTTGTTCCGCATTTTACTTTTTCTAATTTGAATGTGTAGACCAAACGCATGTATATGACTGCAATTTAAAATGGCTATGGTGCACAATAAACGTTGTTATCAAACAATATACAATTAAATGATGTCCTTTATTTTTTTTAAACTTGGTGATTATTATAACAATAAAAAAACTAAACAACAATAACCAAAAAAAACAACAACAACACTAAATACAACAGACAATACAACAGCAAACAACAACAAACAAAACGAAAAGAACAACAAAACAGCAGCAAAAATAAAATAAAATAATACCGTTCTGAAAATATTTTAGTTCAGAGTGGTCTCAATGCATTTTTGATGCTTTTATCATTCTCGTTTTTACATCAACAAAATTAAACATTAAACCGAACATTAAAATTAGCTTCAAAGATAAACAAACAAAATCTGTAGATTCATAAACTTGTATCAACTCATTTTCAAATTTTGGTACACTTGTCTCACATGTATACATGTATATAACATTAAATTGCTGTTTTCTTGTACAAGTATTATTAGTGATATTTAAATTATCTTTACATTAACATGTACATGCGGATTGACTAATGTATATTATTGCCAGAGAAAAATAAATTAAAAGCATGTTTGCCGTTTATGAGATTCGAAGAAATAAAAGATCTTATTAACGATGTGGATGATCATTAAAGAAATATTTATTACACATCAAGAACGCTTTTATAACATGATTGAAGGATGGTTATAGACTCGGAAACAGAGGGTTTTGGTTTCAAAGACCTGACATGGAATTTTGTTCCTTGTCCAAATACTTTTATTGCACGAACATTTTGTAAACAGAAATATGTTCAGACTAATTATGACTTCCCTACACATAGATGTACAGTATTATAGCAGTATCAGTCTGGGAAAATATTAAAATATTGTCTTTTATAATAAGTCACATTAATTATTTTTGTATTATTTCGGTCCAATGTTGAAAGACACACTACCGTTTACTTGACAGCAATTTTTGTTACGTTGTATTCCAAATGTCAGCTCAGTGTGTAATTATAATCCACAGTGGCACATACGTAATATCATTGCTTTGTTACAACATTAGTTTCTTCAGGATTAACGATCATATCGTTCAGTTTTTACTGTTTCTCTCAGTTTGTCTTCATCTATTTCACTTTAAATGTGTGGAGAAGGTTAAATAATAAACGTTGTTCGTTGTATACGTAAACCAGATACATAATGCTTCAATACAAGATAACTTTGAAAATAAACATTCAGTTACTGAGAAAGAAAAAAAAACATACTATATTTTTTTAAATCTGAACAATAATTATTTGTGTAATGTGAGGCTGCTGCACATGTTTAATTTCAGCTTGTACGCTTTAGTTTTATAGTTAATTATAATAATTCAGGCAACTTTTTATACATATATAACATCTTGAAAAGCCTAATAAATGTTGTCTTTTTGTTTTGTTTAGCTTTTATTTTGTTTTATACCATTATTTGGTCTCAGGAAAATACTCTATACTGAAAACTATCAAAATAAATAAAACAAAACAACAACAACAAAAACCCGTAACTTTTCAAATATGTCTTCTTACTTGATTCCATATTCCTTAAACCTTATCCAGTTTTTGCCTCACCTTTGATGCTTTGCATCAACGGCCTTTCTTGTAAAAATCAATATGCTTAGTTCTTTTTACATCTTATATATTTGACTCTTTGGAATGATAACATTCAACATCTACACTATCTCAATGAGATGAAATGAACATAAGCGTGTCAACATTGAGTTTAAAGTTGGAATTTAACAAATTGTTTGTGTTTGTATAAGCGTGTCTATAAATACTTTTTTGTAAAACTATAAATTATGCGTAACCTAGACAAAGTACTCCGAATGGTTAATATATATATATATATATATATATATATATATATATATATATATATATATATATATATATATATATATATATATATATATATATATATATATATATATATATATATATATATATATAGTGTAACATATAACACCAACAAGCAGGAATAGTCCGTTTCTGAGTCAATATGTCGTACTTTAAAGGAAACTTATTTTCAACGTTTTGTCTTACTAAAACCTCGTTGCTTAGAAGTAGTTTCCCATCCAGTCAAAGCCTGCAACCGTACTCGTCACATTGATGCAAAGCGTCAACGATAGCCGCCAGACTTTTTATGCAACATGTGTACTTTGTAGCACACTTTTACAATTAAAATGCCTCAAACTAAAATTTTATAAGATAAGAAATTATTAAATACGCACAAACAAAGCGATAAAATATAAAATCAAGTATACGGAATGTGTTTTCATTGACGCATAAAAGCGTATACAGCAGAAAACAGCGGGGTGGTATCCCTTAATAGCACGACGGAGTCCATGAGTAAATTGTTATATAAAATCAAAGGTCAAGAAACTATCAAAGCTAAACCGATATTGAGTATCATACAACATCCATAGAAGGAAATCTGATATGTGCTCAATCGTAATTTAGCATTGATGTCCGTTATTTCAAAAAAAGTTGACGGACCCTAATTACTTTTTATTGAGTATATAACTAGTCTAAATTGACAGTGCACGGATTGTATGTAATAACAAATTCCACGAGCAAGGTAATATCATAATATCACAATAATGCAAAACAGACTTTAAATTATATAGTTATATGTATCACGTTTGCTGAGAAAAATCCGAAAACAATATGAAAAGTTCGGGAAAGGAATAGAGGTGACGTAAATTTGTGACGTGGGCAAAGATCAAATGTGTTATTCTAACCAGCTGCATAAGTCTTGTGTTTTGAACATAGCCATGGATAGCATCTCTATTTCTTGCAAATTAGAATATAATAAGCAGACATGTTTTGGGAACTTACATGCTAAACATGCATATTGTATATGCTGATGCAAACTAGAAAAATCTATGTAAATGTCAGATGCATTTAGTTAAAGCACAATTGTGTTGTATACAGTGAAATTGTTGTCATGAAGAGACAATAATTGTGCGTAACCTTTTCTTTATTCTTGCATTTCCACAACTCGTATGCGTATAAAAACCTTAACAATATTTAATACAACGGGTTAACTTAAATTTTGATTAAATTTAAATTTCAAGATCAGTTGATAAAAAATGTAAACTGAATATTTTGTATCAAACGAATGATATAATATCCATAGAAATTATAAGCATCTAAATTGCCATTTGCAACACTTAAATTTATTTAACCTGCTCTTAACTTGACATACAGTGCCACTACTTGAAGAGCCAGGAGATACCATCGGCCTGATAGTGTCTTTGACATGTGTGGGACTGGTTGTAGTTCTCGCCATACCGCTTACAATTTATTTGAGAAACAGGTATGTTACACCCTTCTTAAGTTTTTGTAACCGTCTTTTTTGCTCTGTTTTATTACCTTTAGCTGAACGTATTCTGATTACCCTAAAGTGAGTCATTAACAGTACAAATTTATTGACTGAAATCCATCACATATGAGTTGTAAAAAGACTTGTCGTGTATGTACATAGGAAGGTTTATTTTGTTACATTGGACCGACACAACTATGGTCATATTTAATGATTATATTATAAGTATGGCAAGTTCATAAATGGAGAAGTAAATGCTAGTTGAGATGTAAACATATTTTGCTGTTGCCATAGTACTTTGTCAAAAGTTTGTATTCATGTCGTCATATCAAATTACACGTCTTTTTCAGCCACAAAGAAATAATCATATTAAAATCTAGTCTATTAAGATAATGGGATGAAAGAAATGTCAGAAAACGTGATTACAAATATGTTTATTTATAATATTCATCTCAATGTTTACAATATACAAATTAACTATGCCTGACATGGTATTGAGACCTGTAATGCTCGGCTGGACATTTTTATAACTTTATATTGAAATTTTATCGGAAGACATGGCGCAGAGGTAGAGACACATTCTAAGTTTGAATCTTTAAAGTATACACTTCATGGTGCAGTTTATCGTAAACTTGTTCCATGTTCTGCTATATCAAGGTCGTCGGAATGTTGTTTAGGGATAGTAGCTTGCTAGAAACAAGAGTGATTAATAACACACTCACAGCGATTAATAATTTCCAGGAAAACCGGAAGCAAACCTAAAAGCCTCAGTCAAGATAACCCTATGTACATCCCCTACAACGACGACGACTCCATGGCCACAACCAGCCAGGCCAATGTCCATGACCAGGACGGCCATGTCTACGACCATACTGATGTGTCAAGTATAGATAATCGCTCTGATAAAGCGGTCGAAATGAACTATGAACATGTGCACTATAAGAATGTCACAGAACTGAAGAAAGGACAATGGAATAACAAAACGGAAACATCGGAAGACATGGGAGGCGATTATGTCTACTCGCAGGTTAAAAAGTAAAAAAATATTTGAAAAGATCGTGTCAAATCAGCTTATATGCTTATGTTTATGTATTTAATGAATTGTTTGATCAAAGGAATTATATTTTCTTTAGATTTGTATTAAATTGAGATAAACGTAGCGAAACTAACTAAGTGTAAGTGAGGGTTGTGTTGGGAGGTGTAGTTTGTATTCAATGCAATACGTAATCGCGGAGTTGTTTTTCGATCGAATTTTATGAATATGTTTTGTTGTTGTTAAGCGCATAAGGGAATATAACTCCCATGCTCAAACGCGAATTACATTGTCCGAAAACAATGAAGATCTAATCATTAAACAACGCTTATGTTTATAAAACATATGGTAGCATAAATATATTATTTGGTTGGTGTTGAACAAAGACAATATTATGACACTTGGTAAGACGTGCGATTTAGATTTTCTCAACCTTTTGTCATATCCTTGTCTTCAATATGAACCTGGTATTCTTTATCTGTCGATTATAACGTCTCAGCAGGGATGGAGGAAATGCCACCTTAGTTCACTAATTTTCATACTGTTGTGGTGTATAATTCACGTATTGCTCGGCAAAGCTCTTTTTCAGTTACATATTACATTATTCTTTGTTAAATATATAAATCATCGTCGTCATCATCATCATCATCATCATCATCATCATCATCATCATCATCATCATCATCATCATCATCATCATCATCATCATCACCCTTATTGTTCAAATCATCATCATCAGTAGCAGCATTGGTAAGTGGTACTTAAAATTACAGTAGATATTAATTTAGATCTATCTTTTTAAAATAGTAAATTAGCAGGATCATTTCCAGGCTGAATATGAGTGTTCGAGTTAAACCCCATATTATTATTTTAAAAAAAAAAAGATCGAAAACTTATTATTTTTGGCAATATCCTTCTAATATACCGTCGAACTTCTGTTCTTCGAATGCGTCGGGACCGCCTATATACTTCGAACAATACATATGCTGGCCTTCACTTACACAGTTTAAGACTAGGAGTCCGCCATTTTGAATCTGGTATTTATGTGCGATAATGTGCACGGAGCAATGTATATACCATAATAATATTCAAGCAGTGAAACAAAAGTAAGTTGTGTCAAAAGAAATAAATCATAGAGTGAGCATCGTGTTTTATTTTTATCTTTTCAAAATAATAACAAATCAAACCTTATGCATGTATGTATACAGCATTGTTGAATATACGTGAATATGTTATCATCGTCAACAAACTTCAACATACATAACATAATAGTTACAATCACATTTGTATGAAATCCCTTAATATTACATTGTAGCTGATCTGGGTGTCCCCAATCGCTGGCCCCTTCACCAGATTGCTCAGCTAAGATGTTACCCACTACATGTATGCTTGCTATTTCTTAATTGAGATGACGGTGATGTTGGTCAGTTGTATACCTACCCACCCTAAGGCCCTTGTGGCAAAATTGCGTTTTTCTTACAAAATTGCAAACCTTGGCTTATGTTAATTTCTTTGTGTTGTTGTTGTTGATACACATTAAATCTTTAAATACAAAGTTTTTACTAACAATCATTGGGTGAATACAAGTTAAACACAAGGATTTTTGAAAATATAATTAAAATGAGATTACACACTACGTGTTTGCTTTTCTCCAAGCTTTTATGTAAACGTTATTTTATGATCCATAAAAAGGCATTTACTGTATGGGTAGGGGACGAGGTTATTAGAACAGTTACCCTACATGGCCCAAACTGTTTAATACATTTACTGCTTGTGTTCTTGTAAAATTTTTGTAAGTGAGTATTTATGAAAATATCCAGTTTTAGACATATTTTTTCACTGCTGGTTTAAATAAATTTGAATAAGTTAGTGGTTATATAATACCAAGCAAAGACCAGTGTTGTTTCCATGTACGCTTATGTGTGTTTAGTTACTGCGAGTAAACCACTTGTTCAATAAATGATGTGTGTTGAAGATTTTGTATTGAAGTATTCAGTCTTCAATAGAAGAGGTTAAAGAAAATACGAATAAGGTAAACTTACCACTAAATAAATAAAGACCAACAAACCCTGTAAATTGTAGATACATGTATCCAACAACGGAAACCCCCCCAAAATACAATAACACCTAGATACATGGGGATATCTTAGAACGTCTAAAATTAATCGTAATAACATAAGAAAGCAGTCATTATAAGGGCAGGGGACAACTCGTGGATATCGTTTAACCTTTTATTTGTCCCATCGTGTAAAATGTTCTCACAATGACTGCTGAAAGGAGATTTAATCTTCTATTGTATATGTAATTTTAAAGGGAAATAACACATGCCAGCATGACATATTTGTCTGAAACTCTTTACTTCCCATTAGACTGCGATGATAAACCATGAGAGTGCTTTATTGTTCCATTCAATGATATTTCAGGGCATGCTGTTAAGACCTTTACTGAGCGCTGCAACATATATTCCCCGTTTTTTATCGCCATAAATTCACTAACTTAACATTCATAAGTCATCAATTATTGTCATTGTTGTAATATGACGAACACAAGTCGCAATGCCCCACCATGTCACATTCTCAGCGGGTCGATTAGATGTTAGACTTCCCTGATAAAACTATGGTAACCAATGTAGCTCATTTGAAAGAGTTTACCATGTTCCTATTGGATTAAGTTGATTATGTTTCGATTTTAACTTTTTTCGTCGCATATATCAACGTACATAATAATTAATGTAGTATATAAGGCATCAACTTCTAAACAAATGAAAAAGAAGTACACATAATTCCACGCTTTGAAAAAAAAATGTCATTTTCCCCGTGGGAAGGTATTTTCATATATTATACATATTATAATTGTTTTTTTTTCTTTTTCTTTCCATCGTAATACCCATGCAGCATTATCTAGTCTTATTTTATTTCAAAATGTATTTGTTGGAATGAATCTAAGCTTTGTCAGTAGTTAACAAGTGGATAAATTCATAATATTTCTACAGAAACAATAAACTAAATACCAACCCAAAACGTAGATAACTGTAATTTGAACAGTAGGAAATTTTAGACTGGTTTTATACTCGACAGGAAACCTTAATAGAAATGCAAACGAGAAAATACTAGACAAAATACAATACAATGCCATTTTTTTAATTTGTTTTGGGTTTTTTCCATCTTGCTGACCTTCCATATTGATACCAGGTTTGAAACACCATAAGAACACATCGGCAAGTTCGACTTGAAAAATACTGCACTAACTTCAAGGTAATTTCACTAACGAAAGACTTACTTCCGCCTTACGAATGTCGTTAAGCGCCGGTGGGTTCCGCTGCGAACACCCGTACCAATACAGTATCAAGAAATACGAAAGGTTGTCATAAACACATTTTATCAAGTTCGTACGGTATATGTACGACTATTGAACTGTGGGAATCTGATTGTGGCCTGCTGGTCACATTCACAGATATCGTGCAATGTTTATAGATTGCTGTCAACACTTCTACTGGGACTCTACAAACAAATAAGTGTTGTATTCATCACAGAATAACATGTGCATACACACATTGTCCCAATGGCGCTTGAAGGTACGCATGCATTGTATATAAATGTCGAAAGATTCATTTATCTGGACTCTTCTATATTCATTATTTATGATAAATAAATAGATAACATGATGACATGTATCATGCTGTTTGTGCTTATGTATGTATCTTAATGGCAACATGGTTTAAATGGGAGCTTAATCAATTGGCTGATGACACCATTCAAAGAGGCGATTGATCAAGAATCAATCCTTCAATTCTAACGCTAACGATCGACTTCTGGGTTAATCGTAGCACTTGCACAACCACATAATAACTTGGACGTCTGCATTTGAATAAAATGACCTTACTTTTCATGGAAAAGAAATATATGGTCTGCTTCTTGGAAGTACCACTAAAAGCCGGAAAATGTAAACTGTGGCAATACATGTTATTTTATCCAGTGACTACAGACATTGGATTTCTTATGTCAAGCAGTAATCTTTGAATAGATCCAAATAAGTTAAGACTATAAATCATACGAAACTTCGAGCTATAGTGATGGACTGCTAAGAATTTAATTCAGTACCTGACTCATGATTTATTGAATCAAGTCCAATTGTTTACTGTTATATAACTCAATTTACACATTTTTCAACTAAAAACGGACCAATAAACAAAAATGCACACTGCATTAGCTTGGTGAAGACTTCGAGCCCTTCAAATGTCACACATATTTTCAAACCCAAACCCAACAAAAATAATTGAAAATAATTCATTTTAATTTCTGGTCAGGAGTTTTTTTGGGGTTATTAATGATACAATAGAGGGTTGACATTTTAAATGCTTGCAATGAATTTTGACAGAATGAACAGTTCATTTAACTGAATGTCCATATATTTTATCAGATATGGTCCATGCAACTACAACCGAATGAAACAATTCGTAGTTTCAGGCATTGACAGTTATTGACATCATGACAAACATAGAACTAGGGTCGTGTTTGTACTCAAACACAGAAACTTCCATAAACTTCTTAAGTTTCATTCATAAAACAATTTAAACTTAGAAAAGTAGCATTTTTCAATATTTAAGGAAATTTCACTGTGTAAGAAAAACAAATTAGATCTTTTACGAATACGACTCCTGCAACATAGTCCGTTCATTATAAGATCTACAACGAGCTGAATCAAGTTTTAGTAATGCAAATACATCAAGGAATAACATCACCATTAATTGTAAATGTTAAGATAACTATGAAACAAAAGAAGAAGAAAAAAACTCTAGTAAACGGAAACAGTTAAACTATATATTTATGCGAAATAGGTAATGTATTTAGAAAGAAAAACAACATGTCTAAATAATTTTAAAACATAAAAATAAAACATACACATGCAACTTTAAACTACATAATTGTGGATAAAAGTGCATAAAATAAAAATATATTTTGCTCATATGTGTGTTTGTAGAGTTTCATACAGAAAAATAACAAAAACAAAAGCAACTTAATCTATACACAGCAACGCCGGTACATCTATTCTACTTTAACCGTATAGACGTTACAAGAAATCACTATATCGAGAGTTATCTCCCTTGTCCGCCATTATGCGGTTGTTTCAGATCTGCCAGCCAAGAAGAACTTACCGCCCATGGCCAACTGTTACAATTGTCGAACTATACAACAATTTAATCTGGCATTGTGCTTATAAGGGTCGAATCTGTCATTTATTTATAATTAACTACATGGGAACGTTGATGTAAAAAGGATTTTAATTTGCTCCAATCTAGCCAAGTACAGTAAATATGCTGCCATCACGCTACAGTAGCTACAGTATTTAAATGAACTAATAAAGGGGACATGTATTATACATTTTCATAAAATTCATTACAATCAACACGTTTATCTAAAACATGCGATTGAGCGTGTCATTTAAAATACTTTTGCAAGTACAATATATATACATATATATCCATGTGATATCAGTACAACTAGATATATTTCGAAAAACACTTATTTCAGTAAAAACGAGTCCACTGCTGACAAGTAAAGTAGCAATAAAGTCATTTAGGTAATAAGACAACCGGTCAGTTGCCATATGCCGCTTAACTTATGGACCCCACGAAGTTTTATTGCCCTGATTAATGCAGCAGCACTTAGGGAGGTCTATTCATATTTGGGGACCAAATTGGTCACGGGGTTGGCAGTGTGCACAAATCTTACTAAGTGAAATTTCTAACGTACCATGTTTTTTAAAACTAACAGCACTACGTACATATTCTTCATCCTTGATACGCGTTTGTTATAATAAGTAATGATGTAGAATATTTTATGCTAGCATTTTTAGTTATTCCTATATAACTTTTTCTTTATTTAACAAGCTTAAAGGCTCAATTAAATATTTAAGATTACTTTTTTCTAGTTGTTTTAAGCAGTTAATACAATTTACCATGAAGATCTATAATTTATTATAATGTCCTCACATTCAATAACATTTTGTGTGATTTTTACATATTTGATAAATTCGTTTTGATAAATATGAAAATGCAATTACTCTTTCATATTTTTTTCTCCAGAGTACAAATTGTGTTTCTTAATGTAGTGATGAGTTGTGTGATTTCTTTATACCCAAACAGATGGTAATTCAATTGTTAAATATGTAAGTTTTCCAAAACATGTTATTTATTTAAAACCTTATTTGACAAGCTAGTTAATAAAGTATAAATAGTTTTTAAATTCAGAAGGAAATGAAACAGTTACAGCAACTTTCTTGCCACAAAATAAAATATAAATATCAACGATAAATCGGCTTGTTTCGGAAGCTTCAATTGATGCAAATATAACCGTGTGACAGTGCAGGTATAAAAATGTGACAAAACACAATAATTATAGACCATAGAAATACTGAAAAATGCTTTTTTTCTCATCTAACCACTTAATACTTTATGTATTAATTTTGTTCGCATTATGTATTTAGAATATGAGATTCAGACAGCTGTAGCAAATTGTGTGCAGGATACTTTTGTTGTTGTCTTTTAACTAATTGTCGGGTGACTTAGGGTAAATTATATTTTAAAAAATGTATATTTATATATGATTTAATTTTTCATAACGTTGGCTAGTGTGTATAGTTTACAGCAACATCCTAGTGGCTGGTTTTACATTGATCTTCAATATGTGGTAAAAAGTAATAATGAAATAATTTACCCACACCTTACAGGCAATGTAAAACAAAATACCACCTAGTCTAATATAAAAACCAAACAATAGTTGTATAAATCGACAAAAGATATTTCTGTGTGATGACATGTGTAATTGAGACAAAAACTTCTGGATTCTTACTTCTCACTTTATTATACATTCTACTGCCAACTATTTGCAGCATAAGCAATGTAAGTCCTGCACAGCCAGTGGCTGTACCGTGGCTGTCGTGCCAGCCACCGAATGGCGGACGGTCACTTGATTAAACAATGGCGGCTTCCATTGACTTGAAAAAGACATTGTCTATAGGACACATCTTAGTTCAAAGTAATTGAAAAGTTACTGACTCCATTATTGTAAATAAAGTGCTTTCTTTTTTGGTATTCCTTTTTATATAGAGCCGCAACGATAGAATCGAGCCAAATCACGTCATTATACTGTACTGACATTCTTCTTCAAGTAGACCAAAGCCTTTTGCGCACTTGTATTGCTTTGTCGATTAACATGTTTTTGCTTTTAAATCCAGCTGTCATTCAAAGATTACAATTCCCGGCGACAGAGTGTGGCTAAATGGGAAATGCTCGATATTTTACCTGCCTTGTCCAGGTGTGCAGATAACGTTTTCTTGTGAGCTATCAAATAAGAAAGTGCAGCCATCCATTCATACACACAAAACATTTGACATTATGAAAGGCACAATTCCTATCATTCGCAAAAGATTGCTTTAAATGGAATTGAGTAAATAAAATAAATTCACATGTCAGTTTCTAATTGGTTTAAACACTGTAGAATGCACAGGTACAACGTTCCCATATCATTACCGGTCATTTTTATAATATACCGGCTGGCATGCACACCATAGAACACGTCTTTGGGTCAGTAGTGTTGGATTTCGTACATCACCCGTAATGTTAATATGTCATCGATACGCCGGTGTTGACTTAGGCGGGTGGATATTATTTCCTTCGTCATTTTGTAGGGTTTGCACGCGAACGGTATTTAATGTATGCTTGGCACAATTGTTAGCTGTAGGGATCGTATTCAACAAGCGTTTTTTTTAAAAAAAGAGAGAAATAATAGTAATATTTTAAACATTACTTTATAAAAAAATAATGATATTTGTAGATCTTACAAATGGCCGTTCTACCTAGCTTGGCCTCTTCATGTTAAATTAATGCAACCAGTTGCCATTAACCTGTATGTTTATATCAGTTACATCATATTGTAATACATATCAAGTCATTTTTAGGACTAGAGAATGCCCTTTGAATATATATCCTTTTCTGCATGTAGAAACATTATTGTGTTTATAATCAAATGCACCTACCTTTGTTACTATATGGACACTTTTTTCTGGCCAATGCCTAGCAGCATATGTACGCAATTAGATACAGTTGAACAATTATTTAAAGTTGTACCAACAACAAAATATTTTAATATATAAGCACAAATATCATAACTACTGACGGTGAAACACTAATCCTTAAAACCGATTACATCTCCTAACCATATTTATGTGAAAGAAGTACATTGTAGCTTTTTAAGAAACATAAGGCACAAGTCCAATCATTGGGAAACAGCAACAAAGTAACTAAAAATGGAACAAATATACATGCTATATTTGGATACATGTGGAATATTTATACGAAATATGTTAGCAGAAAAGTACAACCGTGATATCTATAGAGTATTTTAAAAGCATAAATAATTAAATAAACACTAAAAAGACCCGGTCCTACCACAAAGTCGTCTAAGCCAATTCTTAGTTCAAATTCATTTAAAAGTGATTGACTCCATTATGAGGAAAGCACTTTCCTTTCATAGTATTCCGATGTATACAGAGCAGCAAACATAGGCTGGAGCTAAATAACGTCATCGTATTGCAGGATTTTCCTTTCAGGCCCACAGAAGCCTTTTTCACATTTGTATTGCATTGTTGATTAACATGTTTTTGCAATTAAATCCAGCTGTCATTCAAAGATAACAGTCGCTGGCGACAGAGGCGAGCTAAAAGGGAAAATGCTCGATATTTTACCTGCCTTGTCCACGACTGAAAGAGAGACACATAATCGATCTATTAGATTTACAAAGATACAGCTCACGTTGATGTGTAAGCTATCTGAGGAGATACCATTCAAACAAACAAACAACAATATGAACGGCGGAATTCATTTCATTTGTGGACGATTGTTTTAAATGCATTCATAATAAATCAGGCAAAAGCAATTTGTCATATTTCGAATTGTTTTGGCATTTATTCAGAAACAACAAATAAAATAAAACAAAAACAGAAACAGAAAACTACTACAACAAATTTTGCAAGCAATGCATGGGCATTTTTTCTTTGTAAATCATATTATGTACATATTCGAATTCTATGCTAACTGATGTGTTTCAAGAGTGAAACAATTTAAAGGTATTATATTGTTTTCAGAATGTTTCCGACACCATGTCAGCAGAGTATACAGTATCGATAGGATTACCCCCGATAGATAATAACATTTCATAATGTACCGACAACACACTAATTGAAAGATAAATAAGACACATTAGTAGAGACTCGACACTTGAGAATGCAGAGCTAGCAAGGACAACTTAGAGCGGGATCTGGATAATTTTTATCTAAACAATATATATTTACATATTAGAGAGCTGTTGAACAATTACCTTTGTAAAAACTACACGAAATAATGTATTGTTTATATTACGGTAAAAATGTCAGAAATAAAACATGAACAGTACGATTTTGTAGATTAGACCTTATCAAATAAACATGCGAAATTAGTCATGTATTTCTATCGAAGATAAAAAGTAGATTCAAATCTACAAAAATATAAACTTTTCTTTACCATTTTAAAACACATCTCATAGTATTTGGAGTAGTCTGTGGATTTCCGGGAAACACTGAAGAATCTTTACATATCGCAGGCGTCTAATATTTTGAGGAATTTGACAGATATTCAACTTTTGCCTCGCTCATACATCCAGAGGAAATATATTATCTATAGGTTAAATAAAATTCATAGTGTCGCGTTGGAAGGTTTATGGGATATACTTAAGAAACATGTTTTAAAGTCTATGTACGAATGTTTTCTAATGAGAAAGCTGAACAGCTAAACTGTTATTATCCATAAAAATACCATTTGAAAATCGTTAAAAATACACAGGCGGGTGGTCGAGAGGTATAATCGCGAACTTATAACGACTCTCATAGCTCACCCCTCACTGCTAAAGTTCAAGTCTCATACGGGGCGATGAACTAGAGTCTTCAACTGCTCTGCACCTGTGGTACTATCCAAACATTTGGGTGACGCTATAATGAACATAATGTGTTGTGTACACTAAAGCATGTTGCTATTATGTAATGCATGGCAACATGTCGGCAGTCACACGTTTTCGACCATGTAATCTTTAAATTTCGAATAGCTTGCAGTCTTTTGTATAATAAAGTACAGAAATCATGCAGTTTAGCAATTATTTGATTATAGTTTATTTGTACATATATTTTGCTTGAATGGTCTGACCGGTAGACATTGAATGAACCTGCAAGTAGATCGATACACACCGCCAAATATTTTGTGCCACATTTATGTGGATGCTAAACTCGTCAAAGCCTCATTTCGTATTCATACCTTTTCATCCAACTCGAAATATTTTTTCAGTATTCAGTGAACACTCGTATCAGATCCTCTATATTATATAAAGCAATAAGCCAGTATTATTTTCTTTCGTTGCACGTTTTTGGATACAAAGGAATATTCATGAGCATATGTTGAACGTTTCCAAGTAATTGGTTCATATACAGCGCTTTGGCATGTGGCGTTTTTATGGGTTAAAAGCATCAAAATAGTCATCATCAGTTATTTAAGCTTGTTAAATAGTTATTGAGTGGGGCTCATCTAGGCACCCAGTGAGCATCTACCCAAACAAATCCGAAATTGTGAAAAGTATTTCTTAACTCATAGTATATTTAGTATTGCTGTGTATTTTTGTATATGTTTTTAAATATATATCTATGCCGTGGACAAATTCTGCCAATAAAAACTTTATTTTGTCTTGTATTCTTTATGACCAGACATATGAGGCGGTAGACCATAGTATGCAGGAGTTACTTACTCATGTATGCTTTTTGCTGAAGCAGATGCTCATCATTTTCCATGTCCCCTATATGATAAAGCGCTATGTAACATTCGAACAATATCTTTAAACTCCCATTCACCTGCACGTTGTTCTCTTTTGTATTAATATATTCTATTTTTTTGATATGTGAGAACCCTTGACTAGATATGCTTATAAAAGGTATGCATACTTCATATAAGGATCAGTATCTGTCATATTGGCGAATTCTGTTCTAACTGATGTGTTTCAAGAGTGAAACAATTTGAAGGTTTTATATTGTTTTCAGGATGTTTCCGACATTATGTCAGCAGAGTATACAGTATTGATAGGATTACCCCTGATAGATAATAACACACATTTTATAATGTACCCACAACTGCAATTGAAAGATAAATAAGACACATTTGTAGAGACTCGACAGTTGAGAATGCAGAGCTAGCAAGGACAACTCAGAGCGGGATTTGGATAATCTTTATCTAAACTATTTGCGAAGGCTTTATCAAATCTAGTTAATAAGGCTACGAGCAAGTGCAATGAGTATCCTACAGAGACTGCTCGGATATTTTCACCCTTGACGCGACCAATCTGCCTTTATTCAAACTGTGTTATGAATTAAATAATTTAAATACAAGGGTAAGATAAAACAGTCAAGAACAGTTAATTCATGGCTTATTAAGTAATATAAGTTATAGGGTACAACGCAATATACATGAAATTATGCTATAATAATGACATTTTCTCATCGCATCATGACATATAACTTTCTTAATTTTGTTATGTGTTGAATTGGTTTACTCAATTTTCTTCCACCGTAAACGCTACAAGTTTAAAAAAAATATCCACGAAAGTATACTCTTGGCTTTATAAACCAACACTTTAATCCACAAGCCAAAACTATTGCTATAATGCAGGTATTAAGTTGTCTTACAATGAAAATATTCACAGATGCCCGTTATATTATTCAAGTCATTATAAGCAATAACAATCTGCAGAAATCATAACAGAATGTTTCATTTAATGTGTATGCACATAAACATTATGTATGAACAATTAAAGATTGAATCTCATTTCACTGACATTTATTCTTCATGAACGCTAGTCGCCTAGCGCTCCATAATTAATTTGCTCGCCATCGATATGCGTTCACTTTGAATGTCAGCAACGAAAATATCAGTCATTACATTTACACTTATATTATGAGACACCTATTGTCTTTAATAAAATTAAATGTAATCGCGACCGTGCAATGCCCATGCAATGATATATTTTTTGTTTGTTTCGACAACCGTATACCTTCGTAGGACACGCCCAGTTGAATAATTCATCTCAAGCCCTACTAAAATACCGTACTTGCATTTTTGTTTCTATGAAAAAAATAGTAAAGTAAATGGTTAATACATTATCATGACACAACCAAATGAAACTAAATGTTTCTATTCTGATAAAACGTCGTTTTATCGCTTAAGCAGCAAATGTATTAAATATGTATTTACGTGCATGGCGTCATGCATTCACATTTTTTCCTTCAAAGATTAAGAGGCCCATGCCGGTTATGAAAATGAAGGTATTTTTCTTCTGAAAGGTATAGTAAAATGTAAACATTAATGAATTCATCATGACTTAATCAAAGAAGTTTTGTTTAGCTTATATGTTTATTATTATGTTTAAAATGGTAAAATCTTTAAAGGAATTTTCGCCTTGATAAACATTCTAAAAGAGACCATTTTTATAAAAGGACACAACTGTCAATATTTTTTCATATACGCACGTCTTAGAAAATCAATATAATCCAAACATTAAAGTGTAAATAATCGAAATAAAATGTAACGTTATTTATCAATGCATTGTTTAATTAAAAAAACAATGTGACATTTTCTCTTTATTAATTGTGTAATTAAGTCAACTGAACTAGATAAAACGCCCAGTGTATACCAATGTGTTACATCAATATGTTATGGACACGAATAGTAACAAACACATACAGACCATTTTAAATTCCGTGGTCTATTTACATTCTTATTTGTTTTATGAACCCAACAAATACTTGGTTTGTCATTTTATTGGTGTATTTATCTACATTATATCAATATAGAACTATTTCTAGATTGCGTGGGCGGCACTTAACACTGCAGACGTAACGCAGCAAAATGTTGTTTTTCTGACACTATTTAACAACAGATTAAATTCTCGGTCAAACGTTGGTTTTATTGAGAAAATCTGTAAAGCTTTGAATGAGTGGTCAATGAATGGATTTCCATTCTGTAAAGTTTACGTACTAAGTGTGACTGCCGATCGATCCCTGGTATATAAGTGACTTGCGGCACCAGGGCTTGTCACGATTTGCTGCAAGAACTCCGGACGGATCGAATCGCTCCTGATAGAGAAATCCCTGCACCATCGGTACTTGGATATTCCTAACTGGCCCATTGTTTATTCTGAACCACTATTGAGGAAAGTGAACATTCACCTGGGAAAATAAATAAAATAATTTAAATAAAACGCAGCTTGGTAACAAATATTTTCCAATGGATGTGCACGTCAGAGGGACAGACACAGAAACGGTTCGTAGGCGCCTTGCATTCCAGAAGAGTTTCAGCCAAGAGGTAAGGTACAGATGATAGCGTACGGGCAAAATTCAGTTTACGTTCTATTCTTTTTTTACAATTAATATGTTCTTGTTTTTATTTTTATTAAATTAAAGTATATTAGTTCCATAAGTTGTAAGAGTTTGCGATGCTTTAACCTTAAACGGAAGTTATTTTCTGTAACTCAATACGATGCCTGTTTTTTTTCTCTCTAAAACAATGTATCCTTAAAATAAATGTAAACATGTTTAAGTTGACTAGCAAATAAAAAAGTTTTTTTTTAATTACTTAGATTTTTATTTCCATAGATATGATTTAACAAAACAAGCTAAGAACAGATAATTCAATGATTTAATGAATTCTACAGGATCGGTATGTAACTTTTCGAGCAAGATATTTTCGTATTTCGTTTTGACAAAAATTCATTGTAATTGCAACACCAACAGGTTACTACTCACTTAAATTCACAAGTTTATCATAATTATTATAAAATGAAAACTTCCATGAATAAAAGTATTTGTATTCCCATTTAGCACCTGCAGTTTCGTGAAAGAGAAAAAAAAGAGAAAAATCTCAATACACCTTAAAATGTATTTAAGGCAAAAGTGACAAAATGTTGACTGCAGAAAAAAGTGATCGACAACTCCCCACGTAATTACAATCCTGTTGTCATTCATACACTTGTTATATGATGCTAATGCATTTCTTTCTGTGTAATCACCTCTCGCTTGATCAGTTATGGTATAAGGCTCACTTTGTTTCAAATGTTGTTTAATGATCTTTGATTGATCTAATTGCATTATAAAAATTCAATGATATAAAAACGACCATGTTTTTGTTGGTCAAATGTTAGCTAAGAAGAGGTAAATAAAATTAAATATTAATAAAAATACTCTTTGCATGAACATGGCCGTTTGCTTTACAACCAAATGGTTTTATATATTTTATGATGGAAGAACATAATAAGGTTTGTTTTTTATGGCTTCCAAGTGTAGTCGGAACATGTTGTCGGTATAAGGTAGGGGTTCCAGGAATCTTCAAGATCGAATTGTCATAATAAAGTTTTAAATCGATTTGATCGCAGTTGTTCAAATTTTGCATTTAAAAATGTTTTTAACGACAACGTATAATAAAGAAAGGCTGTTATCACTTTTTACATAAAAAAGTGAACATGCTGCCATTTAAATGATTGCGTTATAAGGCAAATCAAAGCATTGCGGCACTGTTTTGCAGTTATTTATTTAATCCAACAATATAGTATTTCACCTCACTACCCATGCTGTAGTGTATGCCCTGTGTATGATTCAGGCATAAAAGGAAAAAGAAAAAGAATCAACAACAACGATTGACTTTATAGTGACACAATAATTTATGTCCATACGAACTACAAATCGCTTGGTTCTAATTGTCATTAACCTACCTAAACTGAGCAAGTCGCTTCAAATCCATTATATTGTTCTGTCTCATTATGACAATATTACATATATTCGGGTGAACAAAATTCATCTTGCTTACATTTCTTAGTCAGTCATGTTAGAAACAGAAATACTCGTCACTATAATAATCTTGTGAGATGACTGCCTCAACTGTCTCATGTGAGCGAGATGACTTCCATAAAGTCATAAGAAGCAAAGCAAACATTGTAATTGCTTGCGGACCTGTATGGCTATATAATGAGTTTGATATTTTCATTTCATATATCATTTTCTGAAACAAAGCGACCTTACAAAATGCCATTAGATGATAATATAAAGGAACATGAACCACATTTAATCACTGGTACATGACAAGTCATTGCCAAGTCAATGTTTGCTGCGTGTGTGTTGTCACAGCCTCGAATTACTGTAATGAAGTGGATTGTTGAGACCATTAAGGTTTCAATTAAAGTGTTTGTTCGTGTTTACTTCCGTGCCGCTGAACACCATTCAAATCGTCTCATTTCATATTATCGTATGATTATTTTAAGGATAGCATCCGACAAGTTGGCTGTGTGAAATACAGGAACTGTTCACTGTATTTTGAATTTGTGAATAATTAATGCGTGTTGGACAAAACTTCGTAATTGCCATTCATAAAGACGGCCGCCAACATTATCTTAATAATAAGACAGTATATGTTATACAGTGCACATTATAATGTCATTATTTTTTCAATTAAGACGCAATGAGGACTTCCACTAAATATGACCATTATGTCTGTTTAATATAAGCAAGTACAGAATTCTTCGACCAAATTAACGTTATTTGGCAGAATTTGCTCATAGAATGACCATGATAATGTGGTAGCTTTATCAATGCGTTTGTCATCAGTGTAAATGTAAATGCTGGTTTTCAAAATACCTATATATGTGTATATGATAGCTCTAGAGAATTATTTTGTGGTGTTTAGTAGTTACTTACAATTATCAAAAATGTGCTGAAAAAGGCTTGCAGAAACTATTAAAGAGTCTACATGACCAATCATGATGTAAGAACTGCTTGTGTACTTTCCTCGCCTTTACATTTCTACTCTAGTTATTTTTGTCTTGATTAAAAATAATGTCATTTACAATCAAGAATTTTGTGAAGTTCTTATATAAATACTACTGAACGTTCCAAGGTGGTAACTGTTGGGTTTGAATGTTTTTAATAACTCTCCACAATTTTTTCTCTATTTTTACATTTTGGCTTGCACTTGAATACCTTTGTCCTGTGCCTTTTCAATTGTTTGTACATGTTCAATGCTCACAGGACGAAAATGAAAGTATACAACGATAGAAACGTAGTCAAAACAAGTATTATTACAACTTGGGTGCACTAGAAAGTTAAATAAATGCGATATCAAATACTAAAGAACCTTGCATTTGAGAGACTGAAGAATGAAGGCGAAATGGCGGAAGTGTAAAGGTGAGAAGCCAAATGTATTTACAAGTCCATAGTGCACTTTAACCACGCATGAGGTTGAATGTTTTGAGTGACATAGACAATCGTGAGTGGTCCCTTTAGCTATACATAGACGGTGACGTTGTAGCCATACTTGTTATTGCAAACACAGTCCAGGTTGTAAATAGTTCTGTGTAACTTTTTAAACATAAATAAAAACAACAACATTTTATTGACTTTATAATGAGGATAACGAAGGCGGTGATGATGATAATGATAATGATGATGATGATGATGATGATGATGATGATAATAATAATAATAATAATAATAATAATAATAATAATAATAATAATAATAATAATAATAATAATAATAATAATAATAATAAAAGTAATAATAATGATGATGATGATGATAATAATAATAATAATAATAATAATAATAATAATAATAATAATAATAATAATAATAATAATAATAATAATAATAATAATAATAATAATTATAATAATAATAATAATAATAATAATAATAATAATTCATTCAAACAGTTTACATTATTTATTCACCCCTAACGACTTACATAAGTGCACATAGTTTGGTTTTTAATCTCCTTAATGCACTCATTACTTTATGTTTATGTCAGTTTACGTCATTTATATTTGTTCTTAGATATATATACTTGTAATACTATTGTGCATGTCTACACAACGACTGGTCATCTCATATCACTGTCCCACATATAAGATATGTATAAACTACGGTAATAGATGATAGAAAGACTACGGCAGGTAGGGCTAGTTTCATGGAGGGTGGACAACAGGAGAGCTGTGTGTGATAAACATGTATAGCGATGACAATGTCCACTTTAGGAACATTGGGAGGATGGAGAATATGAAAGAAATGATGATCAGCCAGTCGCCAGAGGTATTTTATGGCCACATTGAAAAGGTACTTATATGATTTAGTGTCTTGTGGTATTAATACAAAGTATCATCAAGTTGCTTACGCTCTATTTAATGTATTTAAATAATGGGCGCTTAAACATAAATCCAATAATAGTAATTTTCTAAATTTATAAAGCCGTCAATGAATCTAAGACCATATTTATATATTTAAGTCGTTTCATAAATATATAAAGTTGGCTACAATTATATTACTATCAACTGTTTTTTGAGTTTTATTCCTAGTGTGATGTTGGCATGGTGCAAAATTATAACCTTGTTTAACTGTTGTTTTATTAAACGAATAGAAATTTTAAGTTTTTTTTATATAGAAAAGAATACATACCTTTTCATATAAAATATATTCATGATAAATGGTAAATTTCTTTTGCAAAATCCAAAACCAAAATCCAAATTTTTTGTAAAGCTGAACTGTGCTGTTTAGTATGTGCAATCTACAATTAACACAAAAACGTTAAAACAATTGCTATGTCTTATTTACTGTTAACTGTGAATGCATACAAATGCGAATTAGGTCGGTGTTATTGCAAAACAGATATAATTGTGTATTAAACTTTTCAATAAATAATATAAAAGATGTCAGACATGAACATTTACATTTATTTGTCTCTGTGATATGCTTTGTGACCCCTTTTTATGTAGAATATCAACTACAATGAGATCCGTTTCTTCTGAATCGTAAATAATTGTAATCTTGAATTGGAAGTACAGAATATATATCATTTACATTTTACATTTTTATTTCTTCTTCGTTATAAATATTGTGACGTACTTGCGCTCGGGCCAGTCTGTTGTTTCGTCTGTATTGGTCTTACGGAAATTTGGAGTTTGACAGTAGGTACAGTTGAAAAATTTAAAGTTTTATATTAATTTACATGAACAACAGGGGTGTAAACAAACAGGACAACCATGATCTCTATAACATTTATAAGAATAAATGTTTGGAGACAGATGCGAAAATATATAAGAAAGGTGACATGGCGACAGCGTTATTACGTACATTATTAGAAGGTGTTCAATGGAATGTCATCAGTTAGTGTGGAAATGGGGAGTCTAACCAGGAAGGAACGTTTCGAACTCGTAAAAAGGTTTAAAACTGCTTTAGAATTTCCGGTCCTTTTTTATACTCACATTCCTAGCGTTTTTTTCTGTTAATAGGCACAAAGCACATTATCTTTACAAAAGTTGCTTAAACATTGCTTTATATCATAACTATACATATATAAATACTGCTGACTTCTGTGAGCTTTAATGTCGAAAACATTGACTAAGTCAATATACACCTTTCACATGTTGATTGTGGGCAAGTCGTAAGCCGGTTTACACGTATTGTGAAGAAGAAAACAGAAAATACAAGTTGCGTGCCAATAACAACTTTGAGCAACATAACATACAGCATCAATGAAATGCATGCATCGATCGCTACCACCGTCAGATCTGATTGGACCATTTAACATGATAATGACGCGTTAAATGCTTAACACTAACTTGGACGTAAACAAATCCCTATCTTTAGTATGTTTTCAACCTGCATTTATTAGATATTGCAACATAAATCTACTTTCATTTACACTTTGTATTGTTTTGATATTATACATCCGTTATACATTTGCAGTTGTAACACACTTTTATTAAACGAACTCTGGTTGACTAAGGGACGCAACTTGATGGTAATAGTCAAAATAAGCAGGGTACATACTTTGTAAAGTGACAACACAACTTCATTGTGATTTAAAAGAAAGCATTTTTGTAAGCGAAATTTACCAAACGTTTACGTAGGTAGGAAATAGTAGAGTTAACTTCGTTTTGAAGAGAGCTTATGTTTCCATGGTAGCGTAGGGTGACAAGTCCATACAACTCAGCCCTCTATGCATCATGATGCCTTTACATTTATATTCCATTTATATTCAACGCATCAACAGACTGTATACACGGTTTATCAGAAAACAAAAATAACATTTTCTATATGTATTATTTTGATACCCCTATATGTTAACTGTTCAAAATGTCCAAGGGTTTTATGTGGAAGAAATGCATTGAGTGGGAAACTTTTTTTACGCCACTCTGACATTACAATATATGTGTAGAAATGAAGTTTAATTTGTTTTCTTGTCCATAAATATATATTGAATCCAATAAGCCATATCAACATTTGTCTACTGATTGAGACTCAAAAAACAACAACATCAACAGCAACATCATCATCATCAACAACAACGTAACCGTGTGTACCTTGGCCTGTATCTATTTGTACTACTTCTCAGTTTAACAGGGAGGAATCTTTATCGCGAATTAACCTAACGCCCTCTTACAACATTCCGGTACAATAACACCATTAACCTAACGCCCTCTTACAACATTCCGGTACAATAACATCATTAACCTAACGCCCTCTTACAACATTCCGGTACAATAACATCATTAACCTAACGCCCTCTTACAACATTCCGGTACAATAACATCATTAACCTAACGCCCTCTTACAACATCCGGTACAATAACATCATTAACCTAACGCCCTCTTACAACATCCGGTACAATAACATCATTAACCTAACGCCCTCTTACAACATCCGGTACAATAACATCATTAACCTAACGCCCTCTTACAACATCCGGTACAATAACATCATTAACCTAACGCCCTCTTACAACATCCGGTACAATAACATCATTAACCTAACGCCCTCTTACAACATCCGGTACAATAACATCATTAACCTAACGCCCTCTTACAACATTCCGGTACAATAACATCATTAACCTAACGCCCTCTTACAACATTCCGGTACAATAACATCATTAACCTAACGCCCTCTTACAACATTCCGGTACAATAACATCATTAACCTAACGCCCTCTTACAACATTCCGGTACAATAACATCATTAACCTAACGCCCTCTTACAACATCCGGTACAATAACATCATTAACCTAACGCCCTCTTACAACATTCCGGTACAATAACATCATTAACCTAACGCCCTCTTACAACATCCGGTACAATAACATCATTAACCTAACGCCCTCTTACAACATCCGGTACAATAACATCATTAACCTAACACCCTCTTACAACATTCCGGTACAATAACATCATTAACCTAACGCCCTCTTACAACATCCCGGTACAATAACATCATTAACCTAACGCCCTCTTACAACATCCGGTACAATAACATCATTAACCTAACGCCCTCTTACAACATTCCGGTACAATAACATCATTAACCTAACGCCCTCTTACAACATTCCGGTACAATAACATCATTAACCTAACGCCCTCTTACAACATTCCGGTACAATAACATCATTAACCTAACGCCCTCTTACAACATTCCGGTACAATAACATCATTAACCTAACGCCCTCTTACAACATTCCGGTACAATAACATCATTAACCTAACGCCCTCTTACAACATTCCGGTACAATAACATCATTAACCTAACGCCCTCTTACAACATCCGGTACAATAACATCATTAACCTAACGCCCTCTTACAACATTCCGGTACAATAACATCATTTACCTGATATTGACCTTTATGTAAGATTTAATTATTTTTACTCTGTATACATTTATTTATAATAATTTTAAATTGCGTATCGACATTACGCTCTTCCCAGAAAGTAAACAAACAAGCTAACTTCGACAGAGTCTTGTTAACATTTAGTTTCATAATTTATGTGGGATAATTTAGGGACGGGATCAGGTTAATCTTGGGACACAAAGACACACCTTTTGTGAAGAATTATATCTCAGATATGGTATACACACCTGTGGCTTAACCTTAACCGGGGTATTCATTTCTGCGCAACACTGTTGTCGCTGAAGTCATATTTCCTCTTACATTTTATTATTACATATGCAGTTTATATGTTTAAATGTATCCATTTATCCATTTTTTGCAATATGTGAATGCAATACTGTCTAGTAACGATATTTATAATATGTCATAATAAGTGTAAAATAAAGGGGTTCACCAACATGATCGACATGTTTACATTTTGTCATTTTGCCTGTTTCCTTGAGACATACTCGCTCTCTTACGTTTTTTTGAGGGACAAACCTTTCTAGCAACTAAAAAAAGGGAAGAAAGATAAGACAAATGTAATTGCTAGTTTATTGTATAGTTAGAACCCATGACCTCTTGTATGGCGGTTCATGTCTGCAGACTGCCCCACTGATTATTGCACGCGCATATTTTATGCAGTATTATATATAGCGACAACAATAAATACAAGAGATTTCAATTTTCAACATAACCTATTTTATCATTATTGCGGTTTTTGAACCGGTTCTTTCAAGTTTTTTTGCCAAGCAGTGAATCGGATCGTTTCAAAGAATCCTCTACGCCAAGTACATTTTGTTGTATGTTGTTTTCTACCAATCACATTGTTGTACGGGGTAAGAAGGTGTTTAAATATAAGTCATAATCAAACAGCTCCTTTTGAAGCCAACAAATTAGTGCTTTGTTATTTAATGTGGCATTTTTTCTTTTAAATTTATAACGCTTCGTCGAACTTGCCATAAGAACGAATTGACACATGTTTGCTATTACAAGCTATGTTCAATCTCACATCAATTTCAGTTTCACGCGTCGCTTACTTTTTTTAAAGATAAATCCAAACTGTAAAACTCATTAAGAATTTTAGAGATGCAAAAAGTGTAGATGTTAAAATAACAATAACAATATAAATTCTCTGAGTATAAATTGTAAACTTTGATGCGAGTCATAAAAATTGACTTACATTCCATAATGAACGATAAATAAACCCTGATATTAAATAATTTTAAACAGTAATATGTTTCAAATGTTTTAAATTTCTTTCTGACGTTTAAAGCGTTATGGGACCTTCGTTTTTATCATGGCGTCTCTTTGACGGGCTGCTAAAAAGAATGCAAATTGAAATGCAAACCCTTTCATAGCATCTGTACTATCTCAATTGAACATAAACTGTTTGGTTATCAATATCATTTTTGTAAAACATCTCCAAATATTGTTCTTTCAATATTGGCATAGATGACATATCTCCGGCAAAAGGTTATTTGAAACAACAAAAAAATCAAGAAGTTTAAGACAGACGACCGGTAAAAATAAAAGCATCAGGCCACTTTATAGGCATGTCTTTAATCCAAATGATCTGAAAAGCACCGTTAAAACATGGATGATGTTACAATTTAAATGGAAACATTGTGCCGGGCGCACTCAGTAGAGCACTTATCAATTACCCAAGAGTTCCAGAGTTATTCCAAAAACCAGCATGTTCATTTTGGCTTTAATTATATTTTTATTTTTTATTACCAGATTACCAGTTACTGATTTTATCGACGAATTAGTTGCGGTATTAATTTTAAACCACAGGCCATTTAAGTCTGTTACAGATGCGGTAAAAACAAAGATTGTGTCAGACGTAATAGGGCTGCAAAATACGATAGGCTTATTTGCTCGAATTTCCACAATCAAATCCCCAAGGTTCTGTGAAAGATGAGTGAAACATCATGAGGAATTAATAATTGATGGCAAATGACAACCTTACCGAATAACGGCAAGTCTGCCCTCTTAGAAAAACAAATACAACAACGGTGACAATACATATTGACTATATAAGTGGGGACTAGAAATTGATAGACGCCGAGAACCGGGAGGTTTTCATTCCGCGTTAAGTTCAGTATATGTTTGTATAACAGTCGTTGGACCGGCTTTATACAGCCTCCATTAATAAAAACAACAAAAGTCGATGCTGGAGCCTGACAATGTCAACACTACATAATTGCAAACAATTATAAGGGCACTGATTTCTCTATTGAGAAGCCGCGAGACCCGTGGTCTTCAATGAATTACTTCAAGCTTCGGGTAAATTAGGCGAGGCTTCAAAGGGATCTATATGAGTTCATCAGTTAAATCATGTTCCTTAGAGAACAAGATGAAAAATTTGATCACATGTATTAAATAACTCGTAAACATCGATTATCGTTGCAACATAAAACTTGAAAAGGGAATGGATCAGACCTTGTGAAATGGCTGTTGATAAAGGGTTAGAAGTTAATTTCTTTACAAACAAAGAGAGACATAAACCCTCGCCCACATTACCGAGTACAAGACAATAAAAATATCGACAACACATTTTTTAAATAAAATTGGTTGCAGGTGGCTAACAAAAGCTATTCTCTTATGCTTTATAATGTACGATAAATTTATTGCTCATTTGTTTTTGACAATGGCTTATCTATACATATAAGGATAGAGCGTACGTTTATGAACAAAGGAGGCAGAACACTTAAGTAAAACTCCATTTTTTTCTGTAAATAAGAATCTATCGCTTTTTAAAATTTAAAACCGTATGATAGTTCTGTTTTATTTTGAGCTCAACCTTCAAAATATTCCTGTTGTAGAAAAAACGCCAAAATATTAAAATAATAATCAGTCGCTTTCTCATAGGATTGTCAATACAAATTATGAGAACATGTGCCTTTTATCATTTAGAATCTGCGAACCAACATTTCCCACTTAACTTGTTAATAATAGTGCTAGAAATCGGGGGTAAATCACATTATGGACTCACGCGATCAAACCCAGTGCCTCGAAATGAACAACTGCTTCATTATAAGATTCTTCGGCGTGTAATCTGATAAAACGAACTACATAATGTACTTCATTCGAAGTAAACAAGATACTGACATCATTACAAAAAATATGTTATTATATGTTTAACCACTCTCTGTACCATGCGTGTGTGTTTGTTAGTTTCTGCTTTTGTAACATGCGCTATAAGTTCGGAAAAGTTTTAACCGACCGTCAACAATAATATAAATTTAATATTTCATTGTTCATTAGATTAGTTAAAATTATATGTTTATTTTAATTTTATAAAATACTTTTTACATCTCAATTGCTTATTTGTACAAACCTTATATTGTCCAATCAATCCATATAAAGTTTGTCCTCAAACATTATCTTGTTGTCAAATAACGAAAGTGTTTAACCAGGGGTCACACTATCTGTTATAGTTATCTCAAGCAAGTCAAGGTAACGAGATACACAAATAATACAGGACTGGTCAAGCTGAGTAAGCAGCCTTTTGTCGCCTGACCGTTCCAAGGCGTTAATCATTGGAGGTGGTCTATTTTAATGACAATTCTCGGCAGTGTTTTCAACTTTAGAAACACAACAGCCACGGGGTTTTGCTTCAAGTTTTTTTACAATTTAGAATTCTCAGAGAATTGAAGACCAATATATCTCGATAAGATCAGTTTTCGCTATATCAGTTTGTCACAAATGTGCAGTTAAATATAGTCGCATTAATTATTCCTAAAAGAGCATAAAGTATTATAAGTCGAATTTTGTAAACAGGTAATTCTAGAGATTCCAAGCTGAATCAATATTAGGAATAATATAACTTCAAAACTATAATCTTTTATATAAACGAAGAAGTACGATGTGTACGTTCCTCAAACTTCTTATGTCGCCCTTTGCTACAGTAATTCAAGATGTTTTAAAAGCATGTGACCAGTAAAAAGTTCATGCTTGAATGGAGTCACCGTGGACATCGATGTCTATGAAAATGTCATCTAAATGTTTAAAGTCTTATAAAACAAAGTGTATTCAACAACTCAACTGCTTATCTTTAAAAGAAAGGCGATAAGATTAAACCATTGAGAATATATCAAAGATGAATTTATTGCACTGTCTTTTTCACAGTGTATTGGAATATCGGTTCTGTATTTACTTCCCTCTTAGTGTAAAGAAATATATTTTATCAAAGTCAAATAAGAAATGGATAGTTTTTTACCGAAAGAACGCAGGTGAATTGACGAAATCTGTACAAATAAACTCTATTGTATTGTAGTTCAATTGTATTTTTCCATGTCTTCTATTAATCCTTGTATAAACGGCTCCACTTTTTGAGTTCTCGTCTCAATGAAAATTGCCATAGAAGCGTTCAAAGGAATGAACCACGTGACAAGATCATTTTCTTACCATATGTATTATACCTAACATGTGATTACGCAAATCGATGTATAACCATTTTAACTTAACAGAATATAGTCGGTTTAAATTGTGTACTTCTTTATTCAAACATTCAAGCGCATCGAAAGTAAGTTGCTATTTTTGTAACAGGACATAAAATACCCCATTTGTGTAAGCATGTATTGGATAGATTATAAATACTCACACATTGCATGCTAGTTACATGTAACATTTGATTCCTTGGTAAAAGTGACCAGGTTTTGCATCTGAGCTATGACACTTGACAAATGCAGCTTCGTTCAGATTGGTTTGCACAAGACATTAAGATACAATGATTCATATGCAAAGCTGAAATACAAAAAAGCTGTGGTGCAGATTTTGCTAATTAACGTCTTTACTATCTTTATTATCGTTTCCTTTGAGTGGCCTGTAATGAAATTACAATATTTTACTGAGACCGGATTATTGCCGTTAAGACGGTACCGATAGACTGACATGTATTGTATTTATATTGATATTGTTTGGCTGCGTTAGACACTTTTGTTGTCTATAACAAATGTAACCTGCTCGGCGCAGATTGGACATTTAATTAATACAGCCGAAAGCAGGTGGCTGGTTTCGTCAAGCAGGCAGAAACATATATCGAGGCATTTAATTCTACCACTACAAGTTATTCAAATGTGTTGTTTAAGTTCATTCCAGTTCAAGTCACACCACTCTTAACCTTTACTAAATATGTGCTTTATTAAAGGAAAATTTCGGATATGCTTATGGGAATTAAAATACCGCCCTTTTTATTTACTTTATTTTTTTAAGAATGCACTTGTTATTGTTCGCCTTTAGACAAGACCATTATTGTTAACATTATGTTTGTCGACTTAGATAAGTAAATGAAATAACTAAGAATCACTGCAATATTTAGGGGCAAAATGTTCGCTTTGATTGTCAAAGAATACAGGATTGTAAAGAGGGGCGCCCGTGTCCAGCTATTAAATACACGACTTGTAATTCCCTAGCTCCTCAATCTGACGGTTTGACGTTCGGTTGAGAACTTTGACTTAGTGAGTATTCCAGCTGACCTTCAAACAAGTTGGACATCAACAGTATGACCATAACAGAGACGTTCGGTGAAACAAAAAAAATCGACCCTGCTTTTTTATTTATCTCAACTTTTTTATAGTTAAAATAGGTCCTCTTTATATTTAAGAAATGACGAGTAATTGGAATATAAATCATGATAGTGTTCGATAATATTCACTACACACTATTGCAGACATATACCTGTTTGAAAATAGTTCTTTCCAGAGAAATGAACTTTATGACTTGACTGACTATCAGAAATTTTAAACTTACGATGCATTTTAGTTCAATGAATGAGTTCGATAAATATTGCATATTACATACAAAGCCGAGATGTAAACATTTAGTTTCAATATTTTGTGATTCACCATTTACTGGAAACTTTTCAACATAATCATTTTCGAAATGCATTGGTTTTCCTATATACTGGCATTTAATAGTTACATACACAACTATTGTTTATGTTCCAGCACGGTGGGTCGTGGCGCAGGAAGAGTTTAATTGAGGATGCTAAGTTCGAGACCGCGGCGAACATCGAGTTCGAACGACAAGAGCGGAAGAGCCGTGGAGGGTCTATTAGCGAGGAAGAAGAGGTGTTCGCTGCCCAGCAAAATGGTGACGTCATTTCCCCCGTGGACAAGGAGTCGGCCCGCAAACAGTACAGTGTTATCATCTCATTAAAAGACGGCATGAACACGTTATCTCGGATCATCCGAGCGTTCGAGGTAGGTTAGACGTTGTCTGGAATAGTGTGTGAATATGTTTGATATATCTGCTTGGGTCCAGGATATTTATTTGTTACACGCTTTTGGTATCCTCTGGTTTTACTTTCAAATGCCTAGGAAACCCATGACCATGGCAAGTATATATCATAAAGCCGCAGTAGTAAGGCTTGGATGTTTATACTTTAGTGTAGACAATCTTACAATAAATGAATAATTTATTTTCATGAACATAAGATTATTATATTACGACGTCTGCGGTTGTCTACTGATTTAGAAAGCTATCTTTAACATTGTTCAGAGTAGGGGTATTTGGTTACGACTATTGTTTCCTTGCAGGCAGTTACACAAAGTACACATTCCCGATATTGTAGATTATTTCTGTGCTGCTCCTCGTGTCTGAAAACATGTCGATCTATGACTGCAATTACTAAATTGACCATCTTTTTATGTTTGTCTATTTTCAAACAAAACTGACATCATATAACTGTGAAACATGGATGAAGTCATGCCCAACCAGTTTTCTGATACTATATCAATTTATATAGCTGTTATATTGAATATTGGCCTCTTTTTAGTATGCTAGAAAGGTGTTTAAACAATGTTTAATTGTATATTGTAGACCAGCTTGTTTACATGTGGACTTTCTACTTTTTGGAGTCTCTGAGTTATAATTTCTTAAACATGTATGACACGGACACGTAGGTCGTCTACCAGCATTATACTTACATTACCAACATCACGAAAGTAACCAAACACAGTTCTATTGTGCTGTCTTTTAAACCTAAATAGAGTTTTATTCCTTTAAGTTTTCCTTACTTTGGACAAATTTACATCTAAGACAAAGCTTTTATTTCTAATAGTACAATGTTTATGATAGAGTTACAGTACATGACATCAGGTCAATTTGTTGCTTAAAGCGACTCAGCCACAGTTTTGCCAGGTAACACACATGAGACTTAGCCACAGGTTTGCCGGGAAACACACAAGAGACTTAGCCACAGGTTTGCCGGGAAACACACAGATCCACACGATCCGTACGTCATCAGTATTAAATTAGTATGTCTTTATCGGGCCTAGGTTGGTTTGTTAATGACTGACTCGTGCAATACACCTTTATCACCTGATTCCCCTTGTTTTACATTCAATACACTCATTACATATTTTATAATATACACTAGTGTAAAAACAGCTTTTTGTTCGCTGACGTCCTCGTAACATCCTAATGCGGATGGTCTCATTCCACTATTTCACTAAGTATTGTTAAAATTTCGTAAAATCGTATATTGGCGACCAAAGTCGTGTCATACAAAGAATCTGACACTCATTGTTAAATAAATCGAACATTTTTAAAATTCATTAAAAATGATAGTAAACTCGCCATTGGCTCGCTTACAATTACTTTTCCTGAACTCGTTTCATAAATTGTATTAAATGACTTGTTGAAATGCTCTATGTAGGGTATATGACAGCATACGCTGTCCGAATATATACTTTGGTGATGGGCTTACAACCAAAATGTCATGCTTCTTGGTTTACCTTATTTGTTTTAAATGGTATTGTAGGATTAGTACAAAAACAAGTTCTTAGCCTTCGACTTGAAAGACAAAGAAAAAGAAATAAAATCAAAAGTAAATCAGTGACCCTGTGAATGGTCAACCGATATTGTCTTGGTTATTCTTCTGCCAAATTTCATTTTTTTTTTAAAAATTGTTCTGCACAGATAACACATTTCTGGAGATATTATGGCCCTAAGCAGCATGCCTTTCATATCAAGATTGTAATAATATATTTGCAGATGCTTTACAAAATTACAATGACGATAAAACTATTTATGTTTAATTGAACTTGTTCAGATGCTCGCAAAGGCATAACATTTCATCTTGCATTTTTTTACCAGTCACTTTGCCAAACAGACGCCATAGTTGGCCAAAAAGGGAACAAATACAACGAATTTCACTTAAACGTTTTAGATTTTAACCGACGCTTACTTTAGTTCATTCGAATAACAGTCTGGCCACTATTGTTATTGATTGATTATGTACCGTTTTCTTCTTATTGCCAGTTGTTCTGTTCAACGTTCACAGTTTCCACTTACTCTTTGGCTATTAAAATAACGGATACAGTTGAAACGCGTAGTGAAGCTTTCGACTTTATCCACATGAGCAATAACAACACAAACAACAATCTTTCGTATGACATTATATTCACATAAAATATTCGGATCAGAACACTATGCTTCCAAGATCTCTTGAAGTTTAGCAAAGTTTTTCTTTTGGAACAAAAATAATAAAAATAAAATTTGACCAATTGTTACCAAGTCATTTTATATATATGCCATGATTTTGTAGAACTAAATTAAATGTTTATTATTACACCACTTGGTTCAACAACGAGCATAAAAGAGTGCATCATTGACAGAAACATTACGTGAACACATCAGTAATTGCCTTTCCTTAATTCCAAGACTACGATAAGTAACGGCGAACATACAATAATTGTCTACAGTAGTTCAGTACCCAAAACACTCAAGACGTTGTTTACTCCTGTTTATATTGTTGGACTAATTTCTTAATTCTCTCAGTAATGTTTTGTTTGGTCGTAAAATGCTCTTCGAATTTGCAACTTTAAGACATATTGGGAGGCTGAGAGAAACGACAGGAAATGAAAGGGCTTTTATCGTCTGAGGTTGCTCGCAGGATAAAACGCTTTAATTCCGAAGGAGCGTGAGGAAGGATATAAAATGTTTGCTCAAGTAACGCATCATGCTAAGATAACGAGGAAAAATCTTATCGTCAAGTCATTGATGCACACGCCATATTGGTGACTATACCTTTAAACATTCATATCTGAATCTTAGACAGAAAATAAACACGGTAAAGCTATTAGAATAATAGCGTAAGCCATGCTCTACACTAAATGAGATGGTTTGTTTTCGAGATTTATGTATTTTCATTAAGTAGTCGTCTAAAGTGAGCAATTCCTGGCCGCGCTTCTTCGTCAGTTTATGTGCGCATTTTGTATAGAAATGATGCTAATTTTAGCGCATTCAAAGCCTAGACATAGCAAATGGTAACGCCATGAAGGTGACAACCAATCAATCAGGAAATATGCATACAAAGCTGAGTTCGGGAATAAAAGCGCAAGAATGTTAATTGCATAAATATTTATTCTTATATTATTGAACTAAAACATCCATGAAGCAAAGACTTGTCCATGGTAAATTTTTGTTTTCTTTTATTAGAGAATGTTATTTTTTTAAATATACCTTTTTCATATGATTTTAGAGACCAGTGTTCAAGATCAAATATGTTGTTTGTATATAACCGTTTTTTTCTGTTCTTGTCAATGAGAGGTTTATGTGCTCCTTAAATATTGTTCGATAAACATCTGCATACATTTTATGAACAATGCACTGCATGTATAAAACGAAAGTTTTATGTATTAAATCAATTTTTGTCTAGTATTTGTACTTAATTGATAATTAGCATTGCACATACTATTACAGCAACAAAACTTTCCCACCAAGGGTTGTGGTATTGGTTATATCCACACTCCTAAGTTTTAAAGCTGTGAACATTAAGAAAGTGTCAGCCTGGAAATTAAGTGCTAAGTGGAAGTCGATGTAATTACTAAATCGTTTTTTTTCTCGAAAGCACACACCGATAAGAAATACCAAAGAAAAGCTATCCTATTGACGTCACTGATCCAGAGCTATTTAAGAGGCGTTTTAGAATTATGTTCTGATATGTTTGAAGTAAGTTCATTTCTGATATAGGGCAGGATGACACGAAGCAAAACATTTAAAATATGTTTAAAGGGATGATATAACTTCCATAACTACTACTACTACTGCTGCTGCTGCTACTACTTCTACTACTACTACTACTCTCCTACTACTACTGCTGCTGCTGCTGCTGCTACTACTACTACTACTACTACTACTGCTACTACTACTACTTTTACAACAACAACAACAACAACAACTACTACTACTACTACTACTACTACTACTACTTCTACTACTACTACTACTACTACCACTACTACCACTACTACTATTACTGCTACTACATCTACTACTACTACTACAACTAGAGCCACTACAACTACAACAACAACAACAATAATAATAATAATAATAATAATAATAATAATAATAATAATAATAATAATAATAATAATTAATAATAATAAAAATAATAATAATAATAATAATAAATTCAATTATTATTCAGTTAACATTTACCATAAATATGGTTTGTCCCTCTTTAAATATTGCTAATTAATTGCTTAAAATTGCCTATAAATTAAGAATTAACACATAAATGTTTTCATTCTTAATTCATCAAATATTATTCAAACAAGCTGCACATTCTTAGGCCCATTTTCTCAATACGTTTAACAATAAAATATAAATTTACAGTAATTATGAAAACATAACTGAATATATATTATTTGTCTGCTATTGGTTTGGTCTTCAAAACACTTAGTACGTGGTTTACTATAGTATTTATGTATGGGCTAATTTCTTAATTCTCTATGCAATGTTCTATTAGGCCGTCAAATGTTTTCCGAATTTGCAACTTGAAGGGACTCTAAAACAAAAGACAGGAAATGAAAGGGCTTTTATCGTCTGCTGTTGCTCGGAGGGTAATCACTTTATTGCCAAAGGAGCGTGAGGAATGATATAAAATGTTTGCCCAAGTAACGCATCATGCTAAGATAACGAGGGAAGAATGCTATCATGAAGTGATCTATGCTGACTCCATATCGGTGTCTACAAATTTTAACATTCTAAATCTTAGGCAGCAAATAAACGCGGTAAAGCTATTAGAATAATAGCGTAAGTCATGCTTTACACGTAATGACATTACTTGCGTTCGAGATTTATGTTTTTCATTAAGTAGTTGTCTTAAGTTGGCACAATTTCTTCCTCATTTTATGTGCGCAGTTTGTATAGAAATGATGCTAATTTTAGTGCATTTGGCAAAGCCTAGACATAGTAAACGACAACACCATGAAGGTGTGAACTGCTCATTCAGGATATAGGCATACAGAACTTAGGCCAAGAATTAATAGCAAGATACTGTAAAATATATGTTAACTCGCAAGGCGTTCAAGACACGCCTTCCTGAAATGCAGACTGTTACATAGTGAATTATTGTTGTTTTCCCTAGGCTTTTTCCGGATTTTTATCATTTCATAAAATGTTTATCTTGTCATTTTTAAACAGCAGTGTTCAAGATAAATTATTTTATGAAACTTGTTTATTTTTAAATTTCGTGTCTGTTGACACGTGAACCAGTTTTTACCCATACACATTTATATATAATGAAATTATAATAAAATTCATGTTACAATTTCATGACCATACGTAATAACGAATAAATCCGTATTGCCCTTAGAATGGGTATGCAAATAATTATATACAGCGCATGTAACTACGTTTCATCAAGGTGGTATATTACTAGTAGCGAGTTTCCGTGGCTTAGCTGGTAGACTCGCCGACTTGTAACTCCTCTGACATCACCGTTCGAATCTCCGTCGTGACGAACGTTGCTTACTTAGAGATGTATTCCAGCTGACATGCTGCTTGCATATGGTTCTACTCAGATATCTGGGTCCTTCTTCGCCAATTAGAGCTGTACGTCGCTGTAATGACCATCAATGTGGCGCTGCAATTGTTCTCAAAAACAACAAACAACATAGATGTTAGTGGGAGTGTCCCCACTCCCCACTCACCTGTATTACAACTCTGTAAACGGTTTGGATATGTTAGCCTGATAAATATGAGATAAGTGGAATCGATGTAATTACTTAATTATTTGCTCGCGAGATCACGAATGGATTAGTCATACCCTAACAAGCGGCCATCGACTAGATTTCTTTTTTCTTGGACTGTGGTCAACTTATTTACTGTTCTGTTTATTGTCAGTCTGTTCTGCCATTTGTAGGTGGTAAATAATTGAGCATTTTCATGAAAGAAACTACGGTATGTACAGAGCCAGCGATTTGTGCATGTTTAAGTTATTATTATTTGTAGTAGTAGTAGTAGTAGTAGTAGAAGTAGTACTAGAAGTAGTAGTAGTAGTAGTAGTAGTAGTAGTAGTAGTAGTAGTAGTAGTAGTAGTAGTAGTAGTAGTAGTAGAAGTAGTACTAGAAGTAGTACTAGAAGTAGAAGTAGTAGTAGCAGTAGAAGTAGTAGTAGTAGTAGCAGTAGTAGTAGTAGTAGTAGTAGTAGTAGTAGTAGCAGTAGTAGTAGTATCATTCTTTTTCTTCATCTTCTAATTAATTGCTGTTGTTGTTGTTATGGTAACGTTATTTAAACAATTGTAAAATATTCAAAGGTAGACGTTATAATTAGATAAATGTATGTTAGAACGTTTGATCGTTTTGCTATTTTCCCAGCATATTCTAGAACAGTCCCTTCGTTTCCACGTCGGTCGTACACTACTGTTTAGGGAAGGTATAAACATATCTTTATGACACTAGGTTACACCTTAGACCTTTACACACAAAAGGTTCCACGTTACACTCCTGCATTAGAAAGTCACTCTACAATTTTGTTCTTTTATTATATAGTTACGACATTGTAAATGGTTCTTAAATGTTTATTGTGTGTTAAAAGATGATAAAATAAGCCTGTTAAAAAGCAATACACACGATATGTTACTAAGACGAAGCAACACGTTATAACTCAGTACACGTATGTTCGTCAGAGTTATCATATTCTAATCTTAAATTGCTCATTTAGTTTGTCTTTATAAATATGACACCACATACTTAGCTTTAAAGTTCGTTAATCAAATGTTAAAACGTCTGCAACAGCGGTATGTTCCGATGTGTGTGTGTGTGTGTGTGTGTGTGTGTGTGTGTGTGTGTGTGTGTGTGTGTGTGTGTGTGTGTGTGTGTGTGTGTGCGAGCGTGCGCGTGTGTGAGTGCGTGTGAAGATGTGTGCGCGTACGTGTGTGTGTGTCTGTGTGTATAGGTTTACTACGACTTATCTTGACATCCTTGTAGACCTATTATTTCTGAACTAATTGACAAAGAGTGGGTGGGGCGTTACTACCTTTATTGATTCATTGTTACATTCAAGTATCCACCCGCTTCTTGATTGTCTCGATCTTGGTCTACATTGACATAACCCTATTTACCCGATCGGAACACAATAGGCAGCACGCGCCACTTACTTCCGGTCCAAACACAGTTCTTGCACTATCATCGGAAATGGTTTGTTTAAAAGAACATGCTACATTCACGGCATTGTATGGGAGTTTTCAAAGCATAAAGACAAACATAGTGTACTGAGGCCAGGGAATTCACACCTATCTTTATTTGAATGAACGTTACAATTGATTTTTTGCCTTTTTACGCGCGTTTTTTACCACGATTTAGGTTGTCTTAATTATAAGCACATGTATACATGACTGACGTTGGACTAACACCACATCAGGCTAAACATATGGTTTTATGCATTAATTTATTGGTTTACATAAAACGGAATATTCACTTAGATAAATACAGCGGAGTTCAGTATCAAATGCAATTATTCTAAACTGTTGATCATTGTACCATTAAACAATTATTAATAGGCAGGCCGTATAGAACGATTCACTAAGATTTTAATCTATATCAAAATGTGAATAAATAAAAATTATTCAGAAAAAGCAGAACTTTAAAAAGGCTTGAAAATAAAACAGAATAATTCAAGAAAGATATATGTAGAATCACACATCAACGCACAGCATCCAATAAATTTAGTTATTTGGTCAATGAAATACACTTACCTTAGTTTACTATTTAACATTTTGTCAACTTAACTTATATTCAGCACTCAGTATGTTTTGCTCTTTTTTCAAACAATGGTTGATAAATAATGTTGCGGATCATCATAGTGTAATCTAACTTAATAAAATAGGGATTGAATGCCCCGGCAGTGGAAGAAGTTTTTTTGTTTGGTGACTAATCTTGCTATTGTTAGATTAGCTCAGAATACGTGCAAACTAAAGCTGAAACTTGACAGAATTGTGAAAAATGAAACGTAAGTGCACTCTTATCCTTAATAATTGGGCTGATATATTTTGACTGGAACTTATTATTTATTTAAAATGTGAGAGTAAACTTGCAGAAACTACGGTTTAATTTTTCAAATTATGAAAATATTACTCTTTTCATTCATTCGTTAGTTTCATTTAGATAGGCCTTTTATGTAGAAAATGCTTTGGTTTATCTCACTGCATATCTTGGTGGGATCCTTATAGAAAGCAGCTCGTTGTTAAAGCACTTACAAAGCGACATTTACAACAGTATGATAAAGAAACTCATTTATCGTTGGAAAATCATAAAATGAAATGTCCAAACATTTTTCAAGTCGAAGAAGGTAGACAAGATGACTAAGGAGCCCAAACTGCCCTTTGAAGATCATCAAAAAAAGAACATGGACGTGACACATACAATGCGCCACAATATGTAAATGTAATAGGTAATGACTAGGTAACAAGTTCGGATTCTTACATTGACAACACTATAATGAATGGTAATTGTCAAAAGATTTCCTCTTTATGTTTGCTTTACAACAGATCGAGTAAGTGCGCTGTTGATACTATGTACCAATTTGAAGTTACTTAATTGCTTCAAACAACCCATCTTTTAGCTGCTGTACTATACTATGATAATGGCTGGGTACTTATCTACCTTGCTTTCTTCCTTGTTGCCTGTTACATCTGTTTGTATTTGCAAGGTGCATTGTGAATCTCGGCATACTCGGTTTCTTTCTAAAGCAAGTCCCTCCAAACAACTGCGAATTTAAATTATTGCCTGCTTCCTATTTATAATTGCCAGCTACACTTCTTTTGCAACCTACACTCTTAAAAGCGGAATACTCGGTTCTCCACACTGAAAACGGTTTCAGCTGCGATTTCCTGTTCATGCCTGCTACATTATCGTCCCCATGAAAATACTTTCCAAACGAGATCCCGCTCTGCAGTGCGGAGCCGATAATTTGCAATCGCGTAAACAAGGGTAAAATAAAGTAGATTGACAAAAGAAGATGGAGATCTGAAAGCCGCTCCGACCCAGCGAAGGACATAAGTTCGGATATTTTGGCGGGGCATGTTTAGAATATTTTAAAATTTCTTACTAAAATATGAAATAAAAGACAAATCTAAAATATAAATCTAGAACAATCTTGATACATTCAGGGTACTGTTATGTTCACTTGACCTGTGTTCAATGTGATTAATGGTATGCTTTTAAAAAGTAGAGACTCAGTAATAAATATTATCAGTCTGAATTTTACTAAAGTCATTTGGGTAAACATTTTTAGGATTGATTACGTTTTTTATTGGCAATAACAATCAGTGACAGACATGCATAACTCAGACACAATTAACAATTTTACGACTGGCAGTTTTAAGTTAATGACGCTGTTGCATTTAAACATTTTGTTTAATTATTTGTTTACCTGGAACAAATAAAACGGGTTCGTTTGACGACGTTCTCATTGGCTTTATGTATATAGGCAAGCTTTTATCGCTAATATCAGACAGTGTGTTTGCCATGTTTTTCTCTGACAAACACAATCTCTACAAAAACAACACAACAACAACAAACAACATTTGTTGGATTTGATTTTGGAAATGATTACGGTAAAAATTAAAACAGAAAAACAGATTAACAAAAAAAAAAATAAAAAAAAATAAATAAATAAAAACAATCAACATCTACGTTATTTGTTTAACTTCCAGGACTTATCTGTGTATCTATGTGTTTGTAGCTACGCGCCCGTTGCCTCTCGCAGGGCACTGTTTTATTTGGATCCGTTTGATTTCTATATCAGACCTCAAAAACTACTATCGACCACATTGAGTCCAGGGTTTCTAAGAAGCCAGGATGTCAGCATGACGTAATAATTCTCTGCACTAGCCATAAGGAGTCAGTGACGTCAGCTGTGAACACTTTACGCCAGATAAGCGTCATTGGTGACGTTGTATATCAGCACGAGAGACACGTCGCACGGAAGGGTAAGTACTGTATATAACAAGACGGGAAGGAAACGTTCAGTGTTGATTCAGTATAAATATGAATGCAAAGACAAATGATTTGAGTTGTGGCGTTCCAAATCTATTGCGTAGGATACCTTCGTAAGTGATTCATAGACGTTTCAGTTAAACGTTTTTTTTATAATGGAAACAAGGGATGGGATTAGCCGGCATTTTTGCCGATACTGCGCAGCGACATTTCTATCATTATAGCACAGGGGCACTTATGAGGTGCCCAGGGACTGAACCCGGCCGGTCCATTATACTGACACCGTCAGGCGTAATGCTGTCCCCTAAGCCCCGAGCGTTAGGAGGGAAGCCACTACTACCAACTTTAAAGTCTTTGGTTAGATCCGGCCGGGGTTCGAACCCACGACCTCCCGATCCCCAAGCCGACGCTCTACCACCTAAACTATTGCGGCCGGTAAAATGAATACAAATGTACAATTTTATAAATTTCAATAATACATAGGCGAAGACTTTAATGTCAGTTTCCTTTCCTAAGTTTTTTTTTGTAACAACTTAGTGAAACACAGAATAAACAGGCATTCTAAACGACTTTTAAATGTCAATGCCTTCTGGCCAGTTCCTGTTGTTTTAAAGCAAATCCCATTTTAGATGTTTTAGACGTTTAAATAACCAATTACCCATACAGACCATATAGAATACATGCAGGTACACATATTTGAAATAAACAAAGAACACATGTTAAATTTACGCTGAAGTAAAAGAATTAACACATCTGACAATTATATGACTATTTTTTTTTCAGAAATTTGGTTCCCGCGCCACATCTCTGAGCTGGACAATTGTACACATATCGTGACGAAGTTTGAACCCGAACTGGACTGCGACCATCCGGTATGTAGTCATGTATGATGTCGTGATCTATTTTTGTGAATTAAATGTTAAAGTCCTAAAGTATCCGACAATTTGGACCATATTATATTCTCAAATAACAAGTAAGTCATTGTATCTTAAACGGTTCTGCAAAATGATGTTAATTAATGCTTTAGCTATAAGTGAACAGCGAAGCATAAATTTGCAATCGTCAAACAGGTATTTCCTATCTGAGCCGCGCTTCAGACACAGTTATCTTTAAACTAAGAAATCATGTGGCATCTTACTTTTGAGATGGAGTTATCGTTGTCTACATAGTGCGATCTGACGCCGATGCCTGCAATAAGCCCAAATCACTATTGTACGTATTTATAGATTAGGATTAGGAACGAACGAACATTTAGAGTGATTCTTTTCGCAACTTGTACTGTCTAACAATATAAGTAGCGTTAAAACCGGTTTAACTTAGACTAAAGTATAAAGTTCATGCAGAAATGATGTCTAAATCCCACAAACAGTGGAAACAATGTTACATGCTATTGAAATAGGCAAACTGTCAGATACCACCATTAACTCTGTTCACCGGGAAGTCATTTCTAGAACATCCCTCAGCCCATAAGGTTGTTTTGTTGTTGTTTATTTGTGCACATATGATGTTCAGTGGTTACACACCGGCATTTGTTTCGGAAAATGGCTTTAGTGAGTGTATTTGCTTTTTGCTAGAAAACGCATTTTAATTAGAGTAAAAATAACAACGATTACTTAGGCTCTTTCATTTCATTCACTTGGATTCTGTTGTATTCTTCGCTTTCTATTTAGAACCAGTATAATTTGAAAACGAATAAATGCAAAAGCAAATTGTCATTTATGAAAAGTATGACGAGGTGACAGCTTTGTTTGTATGTAAAACATGATGGATGGCTTCATGAAAGAATAAAAGGAGTTGGGTTCGGTTTAATTAATTAATTAATTATTCATTAACCCATCACAAATGTATAATCCACCCACATTGACTGCAGTCATGATGTAGACACGATACTACACAATAGAGAAACACCAGCCAAAACTTTCTCCTGTTACCTCGTTATTAGGAAAACCTGCTTTTTATGAAACATCCATTTTATTTTCTCTTATTAAGTGCTTTTGGTTTTATTTTCATTTTACTTGCATCGATACAAAATGCAAATGACTGGTTTGACATTGAGTTAATTCAAGATAATAGGAGGTATTTTGATCCTGTTACTTGTGAATATCTGTATAAATTTTCCATTGTCTGTTTTTTTCTAAAACTAAATTCCTGAATGAGGTTCCTAAATGAACGTCTAGGCTTGCGTTGCGTGTTGCCATCCTGTAACATCAGAACTTAGAACGGCTGGGTGTTCATTACTTCGACCTGTCTCTGCGACAAGTGAACAGCTGCATTAATCCGTTGACTTTCACATAATGGAAAAAATGAAACCACTAACAAATCATGCTGTAGCATTTTAACACTAGTAATGTTGTTTTACAACGCGTTCATATTTAATAACACAATATGCCTTTGGTTTTTATCTGTTTTAAACGTTGACAGTCAATGACCGACGTATAATGCCAATATGTCTAGGATAAGCCATTGTTTTGGCGCTTATATAGGTTAGGAAATTACACCTGTTAGTTTCCAATGTAAAATAGTTTTAAATTGGATATTTGTCCAAATCAATCTAACTTTAAATAAAGCACGCATTATAAATCTATACATGTGTTTGTTTGTAACTCCTCTGACTACAAGTCCCTCACAGCATGGGTTTGATTCACGAATAGAACGAAAACTCTCTTATGGTGAGCTCCTGCACTAGATCTGCGATGAGCTGTGTTTTTACTCAGACATTCGTCTTTAGGACTTGATTCTCTAAAAGCTGGCTGTCGCATTTGTGACTCGAATTCGGCCGTTAACTATATTTAAATTCAACAACAAAAAATTGCAAAACTAAAAGAGCGGGAAAATGCAAAGACATGCACACTGCATAAATGGGTCAACTTGTACATGCACAAATAAGAGAATAATCGCCATGTTTAATCTTCAATAGAAATAAATTGAATGTTTCATATTTAATGTTCGCTGTCAAGCAAGCTGTGTTAATACCGCTTCAATAATACGAGTGTCGATTTTGTCTCTTGTTCAGTGAGCATATTTGCAAAGAAAATCTTGAGTATGTGTGAAAAGCGGCTGCCATTATAAGAATATCAATTAATACTGCCGCCTCATTTCTCCGAAGTTTAAATAGACATGACTTTCACATCCGGTTGGGTTGCTCGACTTCCGTCGTCATCAATAAGCCGGTACCCAATACGAGCAGTCTGTAATTCACAGTCAGCCTCCCCTCAATGGATCACATCGTTCGCTTAGGAAGCTAACGAGATATTTTTCGCAAATCTGAACGGTAATCAATATGCAGTAACAATAACAAATTTTCTAAGTCCATTTAGAAGCATTCATAGTGCCTCAATATTATCATTGAGCGAAATCAAATCGCGATATCGACTGGAAGCTTGTGAATAAACGCAGTCTTAATGCGCGCGGCGTTAAAACATTGACACCAACCAAGAGAGCGTTAAAACACAACTAGATATATCACAATCAGGGTGTTTTTTGATAAAATATGAGTCCATTATCTGAATGAAAAAGTATATTTACTATTTGTACACATAAAATGTCTGTTGGTATAAATGTGACTTTAATAAAAACACTCTGCATGTTTTATAATATCTATAATAGTTTTATTTTTAAGACAATTTACATCTTGAATTTTAATCGGTTCTACAATTATAAAAAAACCCTCAATGTTCATATTCATGTTTAGGGGCCTTATTTCACGAACACTTACAATTAAATATAGTCGTATGCATTATTTCTCGCTGCAGGGTTTCACGGACAAAGAGTACCGCAAAAGGCGAAAAGAAATAGCAGATATAGCCTTTGAATATCGACAGTAAGTAACACTGATTACTCTATCATTTGTCCCTACATATATATAGCAGCGGTTTATACATAACATTAACAATGGCCGTCAGTCGGGGAGAGAACTCTCACATAGGTTTGTCTACCAGCTAACATGCTGCTTTTTCTCCACAAATAATTAGCTGGGCTTCACCGTTATAACAACAAAAACAACAACAACACCAACAACGAAACAACAACAAACAACTAATTGCCGTCAGTTTCAATAAATCATAAAAATGTTTGTAAAGTAACCAACAACAAAAGTTTTCGTTGAAATAGAAATTAGGACAGTAAAATATGAATCGAAATATGTAAATTTTTCAATAGGCACTGTATTGCATGAAGTCATGGTGGAATAAAGAACATGAATTTTATACCGTAATTTGTCATTCAACTACACCTTTGATGGACATTGACCTTTTATCAACTGACAGTTTTATGCGGGTCTCTTCACAGGCAGGCATCAATAAATTTGCTGTAAATGGTGTTATGGTCATACCTCTAATGAAGTCAGCCCATGAAGCGTGTATGCCACTTTCATGGACTGTAACGCAGCATTTCCGGTATTATCGAGGTGCAAATTGACTTTGCACAATAAAAAGAAACAATGTATCCGCCCTGTGTGATCAGACTGCGACTGAAACACTAACGACATGTCATTGTGAATGTAGTGTTGACACAGTTCGTGCTGTGATCTTCTGTTCGTTAGCACATTCTTTATTCTGTCTTGCATTTATTTCCATATAACTGCACTTAACAGCAACATTCATTACATTAAATGCAAATCATCGAATTTATAAAAGTAAAATTATCGCTTTCTGTACATATAGGTTGGCAGATCTATCAAAATAATGCGTATTTACAGATCTATTTGGGGTGAACGTTTGCCATGACAACGTGTATTGTAAGTGAAAAATACAATTACATATTCCGATCAAACAGCACTCTTTCCTTTATGCCATTTATTTATTTTCTTATGACATTCATTATTCGTTGTTAATTTTTAATCGTCCAAGTTATTTATATCAGACACAGTTTGCAGAATCATTTTTCAGCTGGTATATTGCTCTAGCTGAAATATTGACTCAAAGAAAAGTTCTCACACAAACGTCTTTGATTGTTGTAGTTTTGATTAGAAAAAGGTGTTACCGGTACAATAGGAATTGTGTAATCAACACAAGCACAGCTCAATTACACTGAAAGACTCTATTATATATATTTGTGTAGATCTTTAATCTTTTTGCGGAAAATGTATTTTCCCTTTCAAAATGCACATTGACTTATTATTGTTTTATTATGTTACTTCATGTTTCAGTGGCCAGCCGATTCCACGGGTACAGTATGCGGAATCCGAAATAAAAGCATGGTATGTTTCCCATTTTCTTTTCACATTTTGCACGTCTTGAGACGTTGGGCATATCATTAGCAAATATAATCGGTTGATCGTCTGAATCTGTCCTGGCGGCTGTCAAAATATGGACAAAGGAATGGTTTACTGCGAAGATCTTTCAGCTGACCATTGAAAGTGGTGTTTTCGTATGTCCTCTATGATGTGTGTATTAACACAAAACTTTCTCCAGATGCTGTCTGCCATTGTAAACACTAAATCGATAAAAAGTTAAAGAATGCAAATACATGTATAACCATTATCATATAAGTTAATTTAAACATATTTAGTTTCTTTTTTGGCTTTCGGTACTTCATAACAAGACGCATCTTTTAAGGTAGATTTCTTTGCGATTTATAAAGCGAATGGATTTTACAGTACATACACCAGTGCTTGATCTACGCTAAACAAAGCCAGTTGCAAGTATTGCAAAGACATTACAGAACGTAAATACGATGATTACAGAGGCGTGGAGTATTGTGGGTATTTGAAGGTCTTTTCCGACTGTAAACACGATGCTTTCATGGTGCGGTGCGTCTTGAGTATTTTAAAGATTTTACTGAATGTGAACACAATTATTTCAGGAGCTTGGTGTATATTGAGTATTATAAAGCATTTACCGAATGTAAACACGATGATTTCAGGGACGTGGTGTATCATGAGTATTATAAAGACGTGACCGAATGTAAACACGATGATTTCAGGGGCGTGGTGTATCATGAGTTTTATAAAGACTTGACCAAATGTAAACACGATGATTTCAGGGGCGTGGTGTATCATGGGTGTTATAAAGCATTTACCGAATGTAAACACGATGATTTCAGGGGCGTGGTGTATCATAAGTATTATAAAGACTTGACTGAATGTAAACACGATGATTTCAGGGGCGTGGTGTATCATAAGTATTATAAAGACTTGACTGAATGTAAACACGATGATTTCAGGGGCGTGATGTATCATGGGTATTATAAAGACTTGACCGAATGTAAACACGATGATTTCAGGGGCGTGGTGTATCATGAGTAATATAAAGACTTGACCGAATGTAAACACGATGATTTTAGGGGTGTGGTGTATCGTGAGTTGAAGCGACTGATGCCGAAGTACGCATGTTACGAGTATCTGGATGTATTCAAGACTCTAGAACAGGAGGGACTTTACTCGGAAAACTTCATTCCACAGCTGGAGGATGTCTCGAACTTCATTAAAAGTAAGTTCTTGATTAAGATTGAAATCAAAAACTTAGTTTCGGCTCCTGAGATTAAGCAGTTAAAAGGTTATATCCTTGTAAGACAGCTACCTGGCGAGATTAAGATCTACAATATTTTCCTAAACCGTTTCAATGGTCATTTGGATTTGCTAAACCCAATACCGAATTCTGAATTATCAGTTTTCATCATGAAGTATTGATAAAGACAAATCCACAAAAAATGAAAATCCTGATTAGATAGCTCCCACCTTGAGTTGGATGATTAGGATTTGCGCAGTTTGCCCAAGTCTGATACGAGTTATAACTCAAACCTATATTATTATGATACTGGCTCCTTTAAAAACTTCTAGTATTATGCGTATTACACTGATAAACACGGATTGTTTTTAAAAAGCCTGAGATAGAGCCTTCTTATAATTAAATTAAATTTGCAGAAGTCGATAAAGCACAACGATCATAAATAATCATTTTCTGACTTGTAATCTAATGATTTGAAAAATTAATTTCGTATGTAAACGAATTGAAATTTAATTGCTGGGAGCATAATTTAATGATTTTACTTTATTGATAATTATTTGCACGTTTAATTCTACTTTACAACCTTAAGAATGTGTAATACTTTTCTTTAATCTGCTGCGCCGATGCCATTGTCAGATATATAATATTAAATCGTATAGTTTCACATCTGGAAGGTAGGGCGTGGTTACCAGTGCATAGGTACATGCATTTGTTTTTCAACACTGCATCGTGTGCAACTTCACATACTGTGTTTCAGGACGGACAGGGTTTCAATTACGCCCGGCTGCCGGTCTGTTATCAGCCAGGGACTTCCTGGCCAGTCTAGCATTCCGGGTATTCCAATGTACCCAGTATGTGAGGCACTCCTCCAAACCAGACCACTCTCCAGAACCGTAAGTATAGAAAACAACCAGGAAAACAACAATAATGTAAATGTGGACTTGGCATTCTTTGTCTTGCGATATAAAAACGGCATACGAAACGTTGAATGAATCGTACGCCGTGTCTCAGTAGCAAGGCCACATTTTATTCCATTACATTGTATGATTTGTCCAAAATAAACGCGAACATATTCTAATAAGACTATATTCAACAGTGAGACTCTGTTCTGATCCATCATTATCAGATAGTGTTCCGAAGATGGACGTCCGTTAAAAGCTTTGGAACTTGATCAGTCACTATCCGTGAGCTTTATTCATGATACCAATCAAACTGTCACCAGGAGCACCAGAAAACTGACATTGGGACGTCATGCATAGCGGAGTCGATATCATGTCTTACTTACTTATACATGTTTATTATCCATAAAGTGATTGACTGTATTTATTTCTTTTTTTAAGTTGTACGATTTCTTGTTTTTCGTTTATTGAACCAGCGAATTTCCTTAAAAAATTGCCCATATTAGAATGATATATTTGTTCCGCGTGTTTTCAACAAGGCTTGCTTACATTGACGTTCTTTTGAAAAAAAACAACACTTTGCAATTAGGTAGTTTAACATATATTCTATAATATTAAGCTTCTGGCAGGAGTAAAAATTATTTGTAGAAAGCCGTAGCGAAATTACTTTTCTTGCCAACGTACTACCCTGCATTTAATCCTTCGCTGCAGCAACATAGTACGAACAATCCTGATTATAATGTTGTTTGTTGTGATTTTCATTCTGAATGAAATACATGTAGTGCATAAGTATAGCAGAATATGAATGACGCATATTTCGAATACATCAAACTGGCATAAATACAAATGTACCCGTAGCTCTGCCTCCACACGGAAAGCTGGTTATGTAAAAGCTGATTTGTTAGACTGGCTGTTCTTTAACTGATTGATATATTACAAAGTTCTTGTAGAAGACCAGCTCAGCAGGACAATGTTCGCTTATTGTAAATACATATTTTAATTAAAACTCTTTTTGCGACCAGTTTGTATGTTTGTGTCATTTATGACCATTCTACTATTGACGAAAGTCTCTCTGGTGCAATGGCTACGTCACTTCCCGTGGTGTTTCAGAGACTGTGTCCACGAATTGTTAGGCCACGTGCCAATGTTGGCGGACCCTGTCTTCGCTCGTTTCTCTCAAACCCTTGGCTTGGCCACCCTCGGGGCTTCAGACTCCGACATCGAGAAGTTCGCAACGGTAAGGAGGACTAAATAAATGTTAAACTGAATTGTTTGTTGTAACTTATTATCAACAATCTTTAAGTTATGCTGGGACGGTTTCCTATTTTGAAAGGCTGCCTTCCTTGTGCATATCATGTCGTGATGATCAGACCTGGTAACAAAGCCAGCCACATTATCCTGAATTACCACAATATTCACTTGACCGTTAATAAGGGGGGGGGGGGGGGCGGGGGTGCATACCAATATCATTCGGGTCGCCCGTGGCCGAGCGGAGTGACTCCTTAGCCCCTAACCGCGTGTGTTCGAGTCCCGGTCGGGGAGAGAACTTTCATGTGAGGAGCTATTCCAGCTTAACTGCCGTGCGTCGATGATTCTACCCAGACATATGTCAGTTGTCTTTCTCCACCAATAATTTGCTGGACGTCGCCAATACGATCATAATTGTGTCGGTGCGAATTAACAAAAACAACAACACCAAAAACAATATCATTCTTAACTACCTATCAATGTCACGGCCGGGGTATAAACACGAAGTTTCAACTAGATACAGCCGACGCTTAACTGATTGCTTTGCCAGGTCTGGTCAATATAAAGTTATAACACAGATGAAGTAGTGATAAATAAACCAGATAATACATGCATCCATACGAAAACGGACAGACAGACTGACCGAAAATAGTTAGGTGATACATTACACCGTGACACACCGTATCAGGTTATCAACGGAGTCCAGTCTAAGGATGATACAGATTTAAAACTTTACCTATGGCCGACAGGAGATACTCACGTACAGTTTAAGTGACAGGTCAACCTGTTAAGCAACAACGTTTGTTTCGCACACAAAAAACAACAACGACAGTAACAGCAAAACATTAAGTTATCTTGTTATAGATGAAAGCTGCTTTGTTAATCTCGACATACTATGTTCCTTTTTCTAGAAAAATATCTAGCCAAATAGTGCGAATTCCTATTTCAGTCTGGCATTGTTGTCACTGTACACAGAGTTATTATATAACAGGCACTGCTTTTCAAATCGAGGCTATCGTTGTTGACTGTCTGAATCTATACATTGTTTAAGCCTGATTGTACACAAGATAAATGTTATTACTTAAACTTATGTAATCCTGGCACTGGCCCGGTTTTAGACTTCTGGCACTATGCGTATAACGTTGATTATATCTTAATAGTCACCATTTTCCAGAGCGACGCCAAAATTGTCGGCTGACAATTTCATAACTATTCGGGCTAATTGTAACCGCCCCGGAAACACAATTACAATAATTGTGTGAGAAATTGTTTTTACACTTTAGTATGCTTTCATTCTGAGCACTGTTTATTGACCATAAGCTGTGACTTTAAAGTATTGTAATATATTTGGATTCGTGGATTTTGACCATTTTACCATTTTAGACACTCACTGACCACTTAGTGATCGGCACCTTTAGATATTACAATCAAGCTTGACCACTACGACAGACGGCGGTAGGCGGGTAGGAAGACAAACCGGACAAAGATTATAGTTTAGGTGATGATTCTTGTTGAGATGCACATTCGAGTGAAAATTGATGTATACAGCTCCTCTTCGTTTGGGAGCTGTATCCGTGTTAACAATTATATCTCCCGGGGAGCTATATCCGATGGAAGCTATGTATGGCTAACAAACCTTAATCCGACAGGAGCTGTTGTAAATCGCGCACGCCGTCTTGACAACGCACTAAATAGTTATTCGGGCACCCCCTTTGCTAACGTCAAGATATGCAGTCTCGGCAAGTTTAGAAGAGACATCTCTAGTTAATAGCGACATCCTTACTTCTTAAAATAGATGGCAACTGATTGCTGGAATTTTCATTCGACCTTTTACAGCCATATGGCTTAGAGGTGCTCCAAAACACCAAATAGTTAAAAGGGACACAACATACATATATCATTCGAACAGTATCATCTTTCTAATTGGAGTAGATGAAAAAGTATCTTAGTATTGACTATAATTACATTGGTTCTTCTTTCGCAAATGTTTAATTTATTTAGCACTTTTACACTAAACTATTATCATTTAACTTAAATTATGAATTGTTATCACCTTTTCCGCCCGATCTATTCATGTTACGTATTTAGCTGAAGTTGTTTATAGCTATACAATCATACATCTGTAACATTTCTATTGCCAGAGAATCTGCAACTAACAGCGCAAATCTTGACTAGAGACAAGCAGCTGGAGCTGACTGATCTTGGTCAACAGCTTTTGTCTTTGACTGATCAATTTATGCCTGGCAGGCTGTAATTTTAATTGTGTTTGTCATGACCATTTTAGAGGTTGCTTTAAAATAAAAAAAATATTCCCTTTAAACTAGGGCGTATTCTTAAAATGAAACAACAACAACAATAAACAGTGCAAATCAGTTCTTCTTTCTTTGAGATTTAAACTATTGTACATTTGTTTTAACGATGTTGGCACTATAAGACAATGCCGATTTAAAAGCTGCAGATATCCTCATTACATTAACTATGCATTCTTTTTTTAACAACGCTGTCATTGTTAGAGACCGTTATGGAATAATAAGAGGATGTGTAAGATCACGCTATTGCGCTTCCGTTTCTCCTTGTACACGAACCTTTACTAGATCTGACTTTAGTTTTAGTGCAGCAGTGAAGATGGGAGACTCCAATGTTTGGGATGTTCAACATCTTCCCACCATGCACATAACAAGTCATTAATAGTAATCACACATTAACGAGCGGCTAAAAGACACGTGATGTATTAATTTCGCATTAATACTGAATGAGGCCGATGTTTGGCGTTTGCTGGAAACACACTTGAGGAAAACTAGATGGCGTACTTCATTGAAAGTCAAAATTATGTAATCTCCATGTACGCGTATAATTTCTTTTAGCCGTATCTGCAATACAATCTCTCTTTCTGGCGAACTATTTAACTACATTTTCCGATAGTGCCTGAACGTATCTTCTTTTTGCCGAAACGAATAACGTAACATTAAAAATACCTTACGAAGAAAATTTAGTTTATAATAAATGGTTGTAAATAAGCGAATATGAAAAATATCTTCATATATGTATAGTTCATACATTTATCCCTCACCAAGGTTTAATTGAGGCTATGTCTAGAAATTGTCCGTCCTTACGTCCGTGACAGTGGTCAATTTTACAAATATTTACACAATGAATGTAATTAACATACACGGACTCTGTTCTATATCAAAGGGCAAGGTCACACGTCACTGTCAACAAAGATTAGTCCTAAAAAAGCATCGAACCCACCGAAGTCAACTTGTTGTTGAAATTACAGAATATCTGGATGATAACTAACTGATAATTGTCTTCCTTCTTACCTGCAGTGTGTCGATGGTACACCACAGCAATTGCCAGAGGGTTGGCGGCTCTTTTGTCCATCAGTAATAGTGGCTTGTTGTCACCATTTTTGTACCGCGATTAAAACATTAATTATTATTTTTATAATAGATAACTTCACTTTTTTCCACAGTTATACTGGTTCACGGTGGAGTTCGGTTTGTGCAAGCAGCGAGGTGACATGCGGGCATACGGTGCCGGAATCTTGTCGTCGTACGGTGAGCTGCAACACGCTTTGTCGGACAAGCCGGAGAAGCGGATGTTTGAACCCGAGGCCGCCGCTACCCAGGCCTACACTGATGAAGACCTACAGCCACTCTACTATGTGGTGGAGTCGTTCGAAGATATGATGAAGAAAATGAGGTACTTAAAGATGCAAAATCGATATTTTGATATTAATTTTACAAGATAATTAACTTAATGGAAATTTTCGGATGTAGGCGTATAAATGTCCGACCCTTTACACCGTAATAAACTCATAGTTTCAGCCACACCATATTTATTATAATTACCTCTTCATATACATGGTCCAATTTCATATCCATACGACGTACATTATACAATGTACGAGGTACTCCTTTTGCGGCTCTATTACCAACAGTCTTGTATCCTATGGTTTGACTTAATAAACGAAAATAATTTGTAATTAAAAGGACTAATTTTCGACCATTAATGAATTCCAGAGTGCATGCTTCATAAATACATGTATTTCCCCAATCCAACTAAACCAGTTAGTATATTGGTCTTGATTAAACGTGGACTTTTTTTTCAACATTGGCATCGGAGTTCAAACGATGGAGATCGGCACATTAAAACTTCCCTTCTATCTTGTAATGAAGACACGTTTGAAAACAGTCACGTGTCCTACGGCACATTAGTGTCGACTTCAGACATCAGTTGTAATTAGGGACGATCAAAGCTTTCAAAAGCTCCCCATTAATTGGCACGATGATGGCGGCATCGCTTAGTTAACCTTTAGTTATCGTGCTGTTTCATTTTAACCAATTCAAAGTTGTTTAATTTGCAAATATCCACACTATGTTATTAATGACTCTAAAAAAATGAGCGGCTGTTGGTGAGACGGTGACGGATGAACTACATTATTTTTCCAAATTTTCCCAAGTCTGATCGATTCGTATATAGCAGATAAAGAGTTAAATTGTCCGCCCAAACCGTGGATATTAAGTAATTAAAAACTGTTTCAAACATGATGTTTATGATACTCCTAAAGTGCTTCAATACGTTTAACACATGGATGAAAGTTAATCGGGAATGGCAAAAAATGCAATCAACAAGCAGCAATAAAGGCAAAGAATAGAGGTGACTTTTAATATCAAATAATGTCGACCAATTTGTATTGTTCCATCTTATCATGTTCCATTTTTACGAAATAATTAAACGATTGATATAAATAGCATTTTGGTTTGTGATCTCGATTTTATATGCAAAAGAAGTGTCTATTAAGTACATTTTAAGTTTATACATTCTAATTTCTAATAATTCTAATTTATAATGCCTTTTACCCAATGAGCCGTTTAATACATGCAAAGAGTATATGTATGAACGTTACTTGAGATAAAAATAGTGAGATATTATGTAATGTCCAGTAAAAACTTTTCGGATGAACTTTTTACGACTTTCATTTTAGGGACTATTTCAACAAAATCAAACGACCTTACGAGGTGGTTTATGATGCCTTCACGAACTCTGTCGTCTGCCTCAACGACAAGGACTCCATACAGAAGTTGTCCTCCACAGTCAGCGAGAATATTGAGAAGCTCGAGAGGGCGCTTATCTATTTATAAACTTCATTTCCGGTTCAATTTGCCATAAGAACTACACGCAATGACAAACTTCAAGCTGTGACTAGTCGCGACTCAATCGGAACTCCTCGGGTTAATCCGTTCTCGGGACAGTTATCCCTCGGATGTATCTGGTGCGATGTTACTTATAGAATTTTGATTGTTTTGTACGCTGGAAGAAGAATACGCCATAGAAAGATCTTCAAAAAGGCGGTAGGTGCAGTATTTAGGATTGTTTTAAACTATAAACTGTCATTTATCAATTTAACTGTTAATATCTCGTTAGATATACAACTTTAACGACCTTTTTACCTCATTTTCAGAAGAGATAACAAACAAAATCAAAATCAAAATAATCTTTATTTATGACGTCAAAGGCACTGACATGTTTATTTTCGTGGGGTTTGCCCGACATATATAATAGAGATGATTCGTGAATTATCCAAGGTTTTCCGATTGTGCGCGACTATTTGACCGAGCTGTTTGCAGTTGACTCCCTTTATTCGTTCGCCTCCGTTCGATTGTAGATTTCTATAATGCAATATAAGTTATATTTGAGAAGTGCATGATTGTAAAAAAATGTATTCAAGAGCTTAAATTGATTGTATTTTTTCTCCGTAATAGAGAACTACGCACACGAGGCTTGATATACATAGTTATTTACCCAGCTGCCTTAGTACTCTGCTTGCTACTCGAGTTGTGGAATTTTGATTACTGCATTATTGCAGTTTGGAGAGAATTTTGGCTACCTTTTGCCTTGTATATTAGCCTTTGCTTTAGACTTTTATATATAACAAAAACATATCTAGGCATGTATTAACCTAATTTGTAGTGCCACTTAATTAGTTCTTGTTCTTGAAAGCTCTTGTGGTTTGTACGTATCATTGCTTAATAAGAGAAACGGGTTAAACAAGGCATGAATGATGTAACTAAAAACTTACTTTGGTGTTACATGATAACTTTACATCAATATTAGTCATCCAAAATAGATTAGGATGTGGCTTTCAAGTTATATTAGATATATTTTTACCTTTATTTTTTTTTTCTGCAAAACTCTCTGAATCCACGTTTTTAACTTCAAGGAAACATATTGACTAGCTTTATTGTTAGTTCTGACAGATTACAGAGGACCTTGATATTGTACATTTAAATTGTAAATCATAACTCTGAATTCTTTTAACTGGTAAGATGCACTGGGTCAAAACGGGTATTGAAGCAAACATATCAGTCATTCCACCAATTGACTTGCTGTCAGTCATCCATCATCGATACTTATTAATTTATTTTTCATTTTCAGTCCGTCTAATTTTATACAAGAGAAATTGACTGCATAAATACAATATTTTTCCTAAAAGGAAAAACGTAACAAACGCTAACACTTTAAAAAAAGGAAATTAACTCAGATTCATAAGTTAATGAACAATGCACCCTCAAGTTTGATAATTAACTAATATATTTTTTCATTTAAAATAGACATTCTGAATGGACAATTTCTAGACGTAAAATGTGCGCAGTAATACACAGTCGCTATTGTTTGTGCAATACTATTTCAATGGCCAGGAGAACACTGCAAACGACATAGCCGAGACCCATGCTATAATATACCAGTATGTACATTTGGTAAAAATGCTTCTGTTAATAATTTCATAAATAGGCGGCCAAAAGGTCATTGAGGACAATTTAGCAGAAAAACGTACCGATCCTTTCCAGACAGCGTAAGGATCTCTGCATTAACACTGTTGCTTGACCAATCCGTGCTTAGCAGGCAAAAAGCTACTTTATGGCTCCTACGTCATAGCAGCGCATGGTTTCTTGGTGAATTTAAGCCCCCTTATCATATATACATTGGTAATTAAGCCACAACTGCATTATTAATGATGGCATGTTCATATTATGAAAGCGAAACTAGAGGAAAAACTATAAACTGGGGCCATACGTAAATAGATTCATGACTATGTTTTTAGTCAGCGCTTGTACTAGATCATGTTTTAGGATATATTATATGATTAAATATATATTCTGTTTGTCACCTGTTGATTGCATAATATTTTATAAATATATATGCATGTATATAGAAATAGAACTATTTAATTCGGAGTTCGCAAAATGTGCATTGATTGCATACATCTATTCATACACGTTCCTAAAGCAAGGTCACTGATGTCGGATGATTAATTAACAGCTCAATCTCGTGCAGGGGCCCGGTAAAGGGGCATTACTTGTATTTACAGTGTACAATAACGTCCAAAACGATGAAGTATTAAAAACATAATAAATAAAAGCAGAAAGGTAACTTGTTCATTTTCCTTCTAGATAGTAAATTTACATAGATTATGACATAGTAGCATATTGCTTCATCTAGGGCGTAAATAAGTCAATGAATTTGAATAACAATGACCTTAGATTTTCATCAGTCAATTTTATTCGGCCTACCAATATTTCGACTTTGGCGTACCCTGTCTGTTAATGCCTTAGTGTTATCCCCATGGCACTTCCGTAAGAAAGAGCCGAGAATCTTACTATAACATATCTTGGGCGCAATTTGTGTTCTAGTACGTGTTAAATTTAATGAAAACATGTTAGAACAACGTATATTATACAACATACAGAGAGATAGTTTAAATTATTAGATATTTATTTCAAATGTGGCCTTTTTATAATTTAAAACGGGTGTATATGTATAATTAAACTTTAAGGGGAATGACCTTTAAAGTGTCAATTAACTTCAATCATCTGACGCTTGAACGGATTATGTCATTTAAATAAAATCAGCATATATCTTTAGAGGTAAATGACACGTATTCGGCGCCTATAGTTGTTAAACTTAGTTATTTTCTAGCTTAACATTTTATAGCAGTTCTGTTTGTTTAATAAGTGTTGTAGTTAATATTAAATTGTATGCCTGTAGAAGTTAATATATCAAATATAGTGCATTTGGAAAGCAACAGAGTGGTTATTACTCATTTACCCCATCATCAAAACCATAGTAAGTAGATGACCATAGCCTAGTTGTAAACGATTTCAATCAGTTTAAATAAAAAGTTCAACCAACTCTCGAAATAGTCTCAGGTCACAGGTGAAAACTCTTAACAAAAATTATAGGAAACACATACACATGTCAAATTAAACCCATAGGAAAGTAAATAAATACAAAAATATTGAATATCGTCATTTAACCATCATAATACAGCACAAGGCATCACAGAGGTATCATCTGACTATTCTGCAGAACTTACCCTCGAAGCGATAGTGATACCCGTTAATGGGTGTATCTGGTTCTCAGTGAATTGCATTGATAATATACTTCGGCTTCATCAGCAAACCGCTCGGTTAACCGGTTAATCGATCAACAGTCTGAAAAGGCCAAACGTTTACTAATTGTGTAACCGCTGCAATCCTCTAGAGAAACAATCAGTAACTACACTCAGTCTGCAAAAAAGGAAATAATTTAAACTTAAAGAAAACACACGTTTATATTTTTAAATTACGGAACAATTCAAACACATGGAATTATTGAGACTATTTTACACTTGGCCCGATATAAAAATATATACTTACATTTATGGCAAATGAAACCATTTATTTTCTTAAATCTGAACCATTGAGAACATTGATACATTGAGAAAATGTTAATATAAGCAATCATCGGCACGTGTGAACTTATGGAGCCAGTACGCTTATATGTTTAAATAAAACTATTAATGTATTTTGTATCTCATTGTCATTTTTATAAAGATCAGGTATTCCTAACAAATATCTAGATATTATTTTTATCTAAATATATAATCTAATCATGTTTCTATTATGTAAATAGTTTAGCCTACTCTGTGTTGTGTAACTAAGAGGAAAACAAACTGTTATACTGTGGTATACATGCACACGTAATGATCAAGGTATTATTCGTTGTCCACTTCGCCCGGCGAGTACAATAAAATCAGGGTACTATGTGAATGAACACACAGCAACAATAAAGTCGACATGTGATAAAAGTTATCAAATATCAATGATTTCATATTTTCATGTTAGTTTCTCTTATTGTTCAGCAAGGAGAGGAGAATTCTGGGATCCACGTATAGGACAACTGCACGTACCTTCTAGCCTATTACATGTACCTACAACAGACGGACGGACATGCGTTTATTTGAGTCTCACCAATCTTCACTAACATGTTTTAAAATATCACATCACTTAAACTTTATTTTTTTTATTAATATTTGAACAAAAAGCACCATCTAGTCTCTACGCGTACTTTTGGTAGGTTTTGACACTGTATTCTGTATTTTGGAATCCTTTAGTAAAATATAACAAATATACAAATTAAAGTATCAGACGAGATGTATCAATAGGCAATATTGAGGTGATTGTTTATATTTCACCATTGCAATCAAAAGGACATCTCGATCAGCTAGCAAAATTCATAAACTGTTTCAATTATTACAAAATGGACGAGAATGCAGTTTATCTATTAAAAAGACTTGTCAAGCTTAATTTATTTATAAACATTATTACATACATTAGTATTCAACATCTTGCATGCGTAGGATCTGTGAATTGAATATAAGAGTGGAGATTGTACATCCTGGTCGAATAGCTTCCGTATGGTCACTGGTTGCTTAAACCTGTTCGGATTTTGTGACGCTTGCAAAAACTTCAGAACTGCTGAGTTCATTTGTATTAGATTTCAACTCAGGACAGACAACTATGCCAACATTTAATCTAGCTGCGGACATTAGTTCCCTCCCCTAGAAAACACTAATCGCATTGTCTCGTACGACAGTATTTAGCTTGTAAAATATATAATTTACATAGGAAGTAACATATGGCAACAAAACTATGGTTAAATGTCTATTTATGGCTGCCAATTATCTGCAATAAAGTTAACGTTACAGCTAAAACGCTGTTTATGTTGGTTATCTTTAAACTTACATGGCTTTTTGATATCATTAAGCATAACAACTGGTTTTACAATGTAAACATATGGTAGAAAGTCGAATGCAATAATACATTTCAATTTTCCACGTATATTAAATGCCGTGCGCTGTATGGCTTACTAGTTCTATTTAATCAAATGCTAAAATATTTTAATAAACTCTACAACTGGAATGATTAATTACATTGTACATGCCAACGATACGTAAGATTTCGTTTACATGAACCTGTTCAGAAATGAACATTTGGAGTATGATTGTCACTTTAATGACTTTGCAGTGTGGCCTTGGAGAATGCTCTTGGTCGAGCGTTTAGAGTCACCTGTTTTAACCACCTCAGCACCAACTAGGCCAGGGTCTATTCCCGGTCGGGGTGCTAACGTTCATGTAGGGAGGTGTCTACTTGCGGGTCAGGAGCCGAACGTCGCCAATATGTTCATATATATATATATATATATATATATATATTGCATTTTTCAACCCGTTTTGTGAAAGCATTTTCATTGGCAGGTATGAACCCATACGTTTAAATAAATCGCCGCTGCATTTATAATGTATATCTAACAATTTATGCAGTATAACATATCAAACAATATATCACATCTAAAGTTTGATGCTGAGACAAAATCTGACCATAATTGTTCATATATTCCATTCTGACCATCCCTCTGTCTCTCTTTCTGTCTGTCTGTCTGTCTGTCTGTCTGTCTCTCTGTCTCTCTTTCTGTCTGTCTGTCTGTCTGTCTCTGTCTCTCTGTCTGTCTTCCTGTCTGTCTGTCTGTCTGTCTGTCTGTCTGTCTGTCTCTCTCTGTCTCTCTGTCTCTCTCTCTCTCTGTCTCTCTCTCTCTTAAGTGGTTGCAGTATTTCAGTATATTAATAAATGTGTTTGCAACAGCAAATATTCAATTAAATTCAGGCACATATAACTTGAAACATTCACTAACCTCCCACGTACAAGCAGTAAAACTCAACCAATGATAATTGAAAACTTAATATTCCCAATATTGGACAGACAGATCTCTTACCTAGCCAGATAACAGAATCCCCCAAAATGTGCGCTTAAACCCCCGATATTTAGATGTAAATGAGCTAATTTGAGAATATCATATATGAGTGTAGTGCATTTGATTCCCATAAATTGTGATGCACGAAATGAAAATGTTTCTGAGAAAGTTGGTTATTTCCCCTCTACATAAATACGTTTATTTTCAAAAGTCTCTTAAGCAACATTATATTCTTGATTCATGCTTTACTCCTGTCTGGCCAAATTATGTCTAAAATATATATAATAATGAGCTATTGAGTGAAAACTGAATATTGATGTGGCGAACATAAGCATTTCTGATATCGGCCTTGTAAGCATACTTATGATGTACACAAGTATACTAATGCAGTAAAGAATAGATTAAACATCTGTTTCCTTAACAACTTTATACAAGCACAATATGATTGTGTTTCGCGTGGGAAGCTCCCACACACGAATAAAACAACAGACAAATAACAACAAAACACGCGCGCACACACAAAACAACAACAAACAAATAAATATTACACAACACCATCTGACATAAAACTCCAAGGCATAGGGGTGGCAATTTTATGACTTGATGCTGTTTAGTTACATAATTCAGTAAGTTAGGAAGCAACAACACAAAGACAAGTTGCGATACTAAATATCAGCACTTCCCCAAAAGAAGAGCAAACTAATAACGTTCAAAACAACATACCAAGTATTATCTTGTGTATATAAATATGTATACCGCTTGAGGAAAAAATTGCATTTACTTTTTTACTCAGGCATTAATTCCATGTATTTCTATTGTTTGATTTGGTATTAACCAGTACTGTTTTACTTTTATCGTATTTCCTCTAAACTCTGAAGCTTTCCTCTTAATACAAAACTAAGAAATTAAATAACAGATGTGGGTCGAATCTTTTTAAAGTAATACAATGCTAAGACTGTACTTTCATTTGATATGCAAGTCAACCCGATAGCACACGATAAAGCAGTTAATACAATTGCAAAATACGTCTTATTATACAATTCGTCGTGAGCGTTTAATTGCCAAATTGAGACAAAGGAATAATGTTTATATCTTAACAAACACCAGGTTTGTTGTTAGTTTTCTACTATAGGCCGTGGATTCCACTTGAATGCTGTAAATATGTCAAATGTCATCAGTAACCAATTCATTAAGACGTGGGATGCATGTCAGAAGAACTAACATCAATAATGCATAAGAATTAGTATTTCAGAACAGTCACATGTATTAAATGCATGTTTATATAAAATGGAGTTATAAACCAGGACACATTTGTAATTCAACTTTTTGGCAGTGAGACGTAGTCTGCTGGCCTTGTTTACGATCAACACTTGAGTGCAGACTCTCAAATGACACCAGTGTCCACATCTCATAAATTCAGGTAGAATTTCAAATGACACTAGTGTCCACATCTCAACCATTCAGGTAGAATATCAAATGACACCAGTGTCCACATCTCATACATTCAGGTAGAATATCAAATGACACCAGTGTCCACATCTCATACATTCAGGTAGAATATCAAATAACACCAGTGTCCACATCTCATACATTCAGGTAGAATCGCAAATGTGACACCAGTGTCCACATCTCATACATTCAGGTAGAATATCAAATGACACCAGTGTCCACATCTCATACATTCAGGTAGAATATTAAATGACACATGTGTCCACATCTCATACATTCAGGTAGAATATCAAATGACACCAGTGTCCACATCTCATACATTCAGGTAGAATATCAAATGACACCAGTGTCCACATCTCATACATTCAGGTAGAATATCAAATAACACCAGTGTCCACATCCCATACATTCAGGTAGAATATCAAATGACACCAGTGTCCACATCTCATACATTCAGGTAGAATATCAAATAACACCAGTGTCCACATCTCATACATTTAGGTAGAATATTAAATGACACATGTGTCCACATCCCATACATTCAGGTAGAATATCAAATGACACCAGTGTCTACATCCCATACATTCAGGTAGAATATCAAATGACACCAGTGTCCACATCCCATACATTCAGGTAGAATATCAAATGACACCAGTGTCCACATCTCATACATTCAGGTAGAATATTAAATGACACCAGTGTCCACATCTCATACATTCAGGTAGAATATTAAATGACACCAGTGTCCACATCTCATACATTCAGGTAGAATATCAAATAACACCAGTGTCCACATCTCATACATTCAGGTAGAATATTAAATGACACCAGTGTCCACATCCCATACATTCAGGTAGAATATTAAATGACACCTGTGTCTACATCTCATACATTCAGGTAGAATATTAAATGACACCAGTGTCCACATCTCATACATTCAGGTAGAATATCAAATGACACCAGTGTCCACATCTCATACATTCAGGTAGAATCGCAAATGACACCAGTGTCCACATCTCATACATTCAGGTAGAATATCAAATGACACCAGTGTCCACATCTCATACATTCAGGTAGAATATCAAATAACACCAGTGTCCACATCTCATACATTCAGGTAGAATATTAAATGACACCAGTGTCCACATCCCATACATTCAGGTAGAATATTAAATGACACCTGTGTCTACATCTCATACATTCAGGTAGAATATTAAATGACACCTGTGTCTACATTTCATACATTCAGGTAGAATATTAAATGACACCAGTGTCCACATCTCATACATTCAGGTAGAATATCAAATGACACCAGTGTCCACATCTCATACATTCAGGTAGAATATTAAAATGACACCAGTGTCCACATCTCATACATTCAGGTAGAATATTAAATGACACCAGTGTCCACATCTCATACATTCAGGTAGAATATCAAATGACACCAGTGTCCACATCTCATACATTCAGGTAGAATATCAAATGACACCAGTGTCCACATCTCATACATTCAGGTAGAATATCAAATAACACCAGTGTCCACATCTCATACATTCAGGTAGAATATCAAATAACACCAGTGTCCACATCTCATACATTCAGGTAGAATATTAAATGACACCAGTGTCCACATCTCATACATTCAGGTAGAATATTAAATGACACCTGTGTCTACATCTCATACATTCAGGTAGAATATTAAATGACACCAGTGTCCACATCTCATACATTCAGGTAGAATATCAAATGACACCAGTGTCCACATCTCATACATTCAGGTAGAATATTAAATGACACCAGTGTCCACATCTCATACATTCAGGTAGAATATTAAATGACACCAGTGTCCACATCTCATACATTCAGGTAGAATCGCAAATGACATCAGTGTCCACATCTCATACATTCAGGTAGAATATCAAATGACACCAGTGTCCACATCTCATACATTCAGGTAGAATATCAAATGACACCAGTGTCCACATCTCATACATTCAGGTAGAATATTAAATGACACCAGTGTCCACATCTCATACATTCAGGTAGAATATTAAATGACACCAGTGTCCACATCTCATACATTCAGGTAGAATATTAAATGAAACCAGTGTCCACATCTCATACATTCAGGCAAATTCACAATGATATTTTGTACATTTATATCAATGACAAAATACATAGTCATTGTATCTATTAATGTTTGCTCTCTTTCTGTTAACACCAACAGTGCTGCTGGGTTATTTTGGAGTGTCATGTTTAGACTGTATGAATTGTTTTCTTTTATTTTATTCATGATTTTCATCTAGTAAATTTTACCGTGTTCGCGTTTTTTGGTTCTTTTGCCTCGGTTCTGTGTTACCCTTTGTACATTTACATATGCAAGTTCATACTGACATTTCCTTACTTCCAGAATTTCACACTGTTGACTGCAAAATCTACTCAGGGATTGTATGAGAATATAGTGGCAGATTCTCACATAAATGGCGACATGTACTAATGACGTTTCATTGTTTTTTCTCCTGTACCAATGGCATTGCCAGTTTAATATGTCATGATGCATCTAGTTAAGCTTGCACGAGGCGCCTGTCTGTACATCCCCAGAGGGTTTCTATATTCTTCTCTAGTTGGCAAAGCAGCTGTCATATTGGAGATATGTTATAATCCCCCGTCTCGTCTTTCCTCGGTTTTCTTCAAACTTATCATAAAATCCATACAAAATAATAACGAAGATGGTATTTTGCCAATGTATACAGGGGTTTATCGCCGGGAGTTAGAGAGGCTCTGTTTTGTTGTGTTGAAAGCCTTGCTCCTCAAGAAAGTCGTGCTTTGGATTATCCTTCATAACGCCCGTTTGAAATGTCATGCCCTCTGGTAGTCCTACTAACATAAGATCCCAGAGCGACAAAGGAATTCCCTACGCCGATTGCACTTTCATAAAGGTTTGAAATTTAATAAACCTTATTTATTTACACCCGCCGCCTTTCTTTCCATTCATAATTAAAACCGTTGACGAGTAAGTATAAGTTTATTTACACCGCATTTTGAATGACAAACAACCTTTTAGAAAAAAATAAAAGGAAAACAAACTGTACTGGAGTAAGGCCAGCTAAAACCAACACTTTTATTATTCTTTAACAGTCCCCGTCAGTTGAAAGGCAGAATCTTCTTATTTAATACTTATTTTATCATGTATAGCTGTTTAAAAGGAAATGTCTCAGTGAGAGCAAATGGTAGGTGTACAATTAATAACAATCACCAAACTATCAATAAATCTGTCTTCTCAAATAATCATAGGATTTTACACAATAGATTATCCATAGGAATAAAAGTTTATATAGTTTAACTACTGATTGAACATAGTGCCAAATCGAGAGCAAAGATGTTATCATTGTGTTCTTACATGACCGACAAACGAAACTTAAAAGATAAAAAGCGTCTTTGGGGCGAAAAAACAGAGAAAAATGACGGTTACTGGTTTCACAAAGTGCATCACATAAACTGCATTGCACAACATGCACTCGTACTAAAAGTACATCCTTTTATGGGCTTTATGTTTGGACACATTCTCAAAATGACATAAGCGTATCGCACGTACATAATATGGTGACAAATTATAAACGTATAATCACATAAGATAGACACATCTAAATAAAACTTTCTCCAAAGCAACACATCTACACCAGCTAATTATTGTTGGGGGCAGGCCGCAAATAAATGTCTTGGTAAAACCACCAGCGTATCACACAGGTAATGGTCAAGAACTCACCAAATAAACGTGTTGCCTTCGCGGTGGTGAGTCATGGAGTCAGTCGGAGATTCAAAGCCCCAAAAGTCTTTAAAAAATACATAACATCGCAAAACTGATATATCATGATAATATTTGGATACAGCTATGTAAATTAAATAAAAAGTCAAGGACTCTGAAACTGCGCTCAACAATAAAATGCCTCGACTCAGTCGATTTTTTAGTGAGCTGAAAAACTGAATAAAAACGCACGCTTGTTGTTGATTGTCTACTTCGATTACTTTTGATTTAAAGTACATGTATTATCACAGCTATTATACTATTATAAATGTTTGTTGATGAAACTGCACCTCGACATTGTACAAACCTATATTTGTATACTTTGTTTACACCACTTGATGCTTAACTGAATGTATAAGTGATATTTATTATCTTGCGACACTACATGCAATCGCCATTATATAAGGACACAGTCTGTTTATTCTGTTTCTCCGCATCCTAAGTAATAGCAAGCTCATTATAATAATTAGGCGCTATCATTTTGAGAACATATTTTTCGCTTTAGGTTCAAACCCGGGCAACAAATTATCAAAGACGTGAAAATAGTGGTGGTATAGCTTTCGACTGTTTCGGTCGGTGTCAGGATAATGTGACTGGAAGTTGTGCCGTGCTAAGTGTTTACGGCTTGATAAATACATTAATGGCAGCACTGTATTTATTTCAAATGAATACCGTCTCCAGATAATTGAACTACTGTTGGTGGGACGATAAACTAAACAACAAGAACAGCAAACCTAATACAAATTTATAATAGGCATATTACGTACATGTAAGGACTAACTCTAAGCTTGTTTTGCACGAATATGTGCTGATGGTTCCCCGCAGTATTGCACGTTTTGCGTCTGAATCTTGTGCGATATACATTGTTACCTATGCTAGCAGTTTGCAAAATATCTGTGCTTCCTTTTGAACGGCACGTAATAAGGACCATAATGAACAGAAAGTTATATGTACACACGTACATCTGGTATTCCTAGCGTCGTTTGTAACATTGCCAGTTCAATAAGTATATCCAATGTGGCCAACGAACTTGCGATGTTGTTTTATGTTCTCATCCAAAATAATGGTCATATTGGCGACGCCTAGCTTTTATTTGTGGAGGAAGACCCCGACTATTTGTCTGGGTAAAATCCCAGGTGCACCGCAGGTCAGCTGCAAGATCTTCTCGCATGAACTCTTGACACGGCCGAGACTTGAAACAACGCAGTGAAAGCTGACGAGGACTTACAAGTCGCCGAATCAAATCGCGCGTTAAGCGTTCCATCGCCATTCTATGAGAGTAGTTGAAGGTCACAGATGGCCTCAGTATGTCAAAATGTAGGTACTGAGTGTCTTGCAAAACCCAAGTCTTGTCCTATCGTCAGGCACACCCTTGTGGTTGTGTTAAGGTATAGAACATATTGTGTTGGTTCGGTTTTATCAGCACAGAAATTTAAGTATTCTACCCACGCCGCGGATCATTTTAGAGGCTCCCAACACTATTAACTAGCAATTACTGAACACTAGCTTTATACAACAGCTTGTATACCTCTTGACCACCAGGGAGTGGATCTACTGCCAAAGTCATACAAGTACATAATCATGCATGTGTTAAATTATTTTAACAACGCAAACGTTTGAGCTTATGTTCCTTTAATTCCATATTCTGTTGATGATAACTAAAAGGTTACAATTATGCAACTATCGGTTTATAACAACAGTGCCTCTAAAACTAAATGTTTACTTAATAAATAGGGTCCTGGAATTATCAGTAAATAGGCCTCATATTTTATGTATGCCCATGCTAAACGGTTACAATTTTATAAAATATGGAAATTATCCAATTTAAAAACTCAAGACCTTAATCGATCAAGCAATTAAGCATTGGTAAATACCTGGGTAAAAGTTTTGAATTAAATGAATACATCTACATGAACGCATTGTTTTCGCTACAATGTAACGATTTATTTACCCCATTGTTAGACGAAAGAGAACAAACTATGGACTCCCGCGCAGTTCGATAACTTTAGCAGACGGAATTCATTTTTATTTATATCGTCAATACATTATAATAGCAACTGACACAAAATTCACATTTATTCAAAAACAGACCCCCGTTAGTTGCTCTAACTGACGGCTAGGACTTATTATTATAACTCTGTATGATTTTTTACAATCACCCCTTTCGTCACTTTGTCAAATCGTCGTACAATAATAGGTCCAATATACCTTAACTGTAAAATTGTTTGACATTTTGTAAAACAGTGAGTAATGATCTATAATCGTTTAATTAACATACATATGTATGTTTTTTTCTTTAAACTGCTAATACAACAATACACATTGACATTTACCTTTGTTAAAGTTCAGTGAAGATGTTATATTTTAATGTGTGTGTTTCTGTGTGAGGCGAGTGTTTAGAGGTTAGATGTTTTATTGTAGTGTTCCTCGATATATTTACACATCGATCGTTAGCCTTAAATATATAAGGCCTGCTTATCTGTTGCAGCCCCCAATTTACCAATACACTAATGACAGGTCGCATTCCAGAGATGTTGCATTCTGCAAACTGTATAACAAATATACTTTAAAGGGGACATCCCATACATTGCCTATATTAAATGTACTGTAAAAATAACCTCATCTACACGTGAGTCGTTCGAATGTCTGAAAGTAGACTTTATCACGACTTGAATTATAAAGCTAGGTTCCTCTATGAACTACCCGATGTCAATGTATTTTACAATAAGAAAACATGACAAGGTCATATGAGTATTGCAACACTTATTAAAATTGAACAAGACACAGCCATAAACATTAAGTATTTTCGCTGTATATTCTGAGTTCGATGCTTACATGTACATTTTATTTAATCGCTGATAAGATTTGTAATAGATTTATAATCTGCAAACCTATTGCTCTAAAATAACCGAAAAAACCTGCAACCATTCGTTTCTAGACACGTAGATCCATGCATCTGTTAGATGATTCTAACTTCTGACTAAACAATCAAATTGGAATGAAAATTATTATTTTAATATATGATTATAAAGCCAACATAAAATTAGGATATTCACACCTATTGTATGCAGGACTTTAAAAAAGGTAAACACCGTTTGTTTGCCATTTATTATATTTTTGTGCTGGGTACTTCCTTTAACTCTATCTACATACCTGGCTTTTCGTGTGTTGAATGTAAAGTGGCGAATTTTAAATGTCATATATATTGAAGTATAATGCGGGTATCAATCCACTTCATAATTGGCCTCCTTGAATCTCTGGACAAATACTTGATGTATTTAGTTAGACGAGATATCAATGGAGGTCCTCTCTATACTGCACCCTCAACGACGGCCTTACTATAGTCCTCGAGAAGTTTGTGATTTAATCCCAAAGATCAATACCCAAATTTAGTGTATCGAAATTTGTCATAATTAATTGAAACATCGGCTTTTTCTTTTTTTATATATACTGAAGTGCTATTTAGGTTATAAGGAATTAAACGTGTTTAAATAGTACACTTTGACTAAGTTCAGTCAGTCATTTCTTTCGGTAGCACTCATGTTTGCGTAATGAATTATGTTTCGTTTTAACTGGTTGTTAGCTCATTTTGTATATAAATTGGAGCATGTTAAATATTCGCTGTGTATATTTTCTATTAAAATAGAGCGATTTTATGCAGTTAACATAAAAATGTATATAAATTGGAGGTATAATATAACTCCGGTACAAACATCTTTTGGTATTTAAGTTGCAGACGATAGAGAGTCAACAACTAGTTGTGACCTCTACTAACGTGAACACACACTGACCTAGCCAAAGCAAACAGGTCAGCTGAATGTCTTGTTTAGAAAAGGTTTTGCAAGTTTTTTTTATTGTGAGTACATCATGAAAACCTATGCTGATCGTTACTGGTGAATTTAAATCAATCGGACGAATACGGCCTTAGCTTCGACAATTGTCGGAGGTTTATTTACATTTTGACACATACAATAGAAAGTACCATCGATTACGCTTTTTCTGTTTACACTTACAATAGCCCTCCAGGAGGCGAGTTGTTTTCCCTTTCCATTAACGCCCAGGCCCCAAATAATGATTTCCTGAACTTCGTGATAAAGGTTATACATACCGAATATTTGTGCTGTATGGAAGAGTATTCATTATACGTTTCTGGTTATGAATATAAAATTTTCGCTAAGCATATGTGCCTGATATTAGTATTCAAAATATTGTTTCATTGTGCACATTCGCATTTAACTTCAACACACTTATTAAATCAAAGGTATTGGTTATGATGACAAAGTTTATTAAAACGTATCCTAATTTCTTCTGTTCCCAACATGATGTTTTAATTAGTTACCGATTTCTATCTATTAAATCAGGTAACATTTTATGCTAAAAAGAATTATTATCTAGTGAAAACCGATACTTTAATACAAAAAGACTACCAAAATGTTTTGTAGCACGTTCACCTATTTTCCATACCATAGTTTAAGAAAATATATTTACCGAATAGAAATGCAAAATCCAAACAACTATATATATATGATAAATCGTAGACTGCTTAACGCAAATTGATCAGACTATGCTAATAATGTCGATACAAATTGGAGAAAATTACAGATAGGATCTGTCTGATCCTGATCTGCACTATTTACTGCCGAGTCTGCCATTACAACCATTTATTGAATTAAAGATAACGTACTATAATGGATAAGAGGCCATTTTGTCCAAGTCCCAGATAGATTGGTACTACACTTATCTATGTATGGGTATGTTTGGAGCGTCATGTGCTTCAGGTGAAGATGTTTATCTGTGTGAACAGATCGGGTCAATCATACAATCACGTTGAATTAAACCTAACATAATACAAAGAGCAAATCAGGCATTTCAACATTCAGGCTCGGATTTGCTTTGTTAAAATATGGTCAATAAACACCCCTGTTAATTCCACGGCTGGTTTTCATTCACGAATTGTTTACTTTCAGCTTAGGAAGGTAAAATTGTTGGTTGCACATATCAGTTTATATATCAGTTTACCTTTCCCTTTTCCTTGCTTGGTATTAGAAAAACAGACATAACTATTAAAAGTTATTGTACACCTGTGCGATTTGATTATACACATAAACGTTGCGTTGGTTTTGGTGTAAATTTCTTATATTCTATGTGTTCGAAATATTGTCGGTCGGACGCTGAACCCATTTGACCAATAAAACAGTATAATTGCACATATCAACAATGAGCAAATTAATCCGAAAATATAATGACAAATTAAAAGCACATGATGCCTAGAGTATACATGATAATTTTTGTACTACATTTAACAGCCAGCGATACGATACAGTTAATATATATAGTCTTATACTATAGGCACGTATTTAATTTTATGATCAATGTGGAAATTTACATATATACAAAATGTTATTAGTGTAAATATGTAGATAAACAACAAAACTGGCCTAAGATGTATGATTTATGATAAAAACTCACAGCGATAAATTGCGTATTTAAATCAAACATTATATTGTTGCCATTAAGTTGACATCAACAAACAGAAAGTATACGATTTGGCGAGCGCCAGGGCTATATCCGCCATTTCCTAAACAATTTCATTATCACATTCTATACAGTACATGCACTTAACTCTGATAAACCTATAAAATATCGATATATTTGAGTAACATAATAACATAGTAGAGAAACATTAATACATGATTTAGCGATACTCCTCTAAGCGATAATTTGTGACAATGGCACGGCAGTGCGTGGGTCTAATTGATTCTGTCTGACAGTGTATCGCCTGCTGATCATGTTACATGTTGGCAAGGGTTGGCTAAATGTTCAATGAATTGTTGAACTGTGGCATAAACGAGAAGAATATATCACAAAGAAATACGAATCTTTAAATCCATATATCTACATGTTTTAAACGTGATTGTATTAAGTGGCCAATTCTAATTTTCTAACATAGACATACCACAATGATTTAACCGTGTGCCCATTTAGTAGACGGTCCTTATTTAATAGCATAACATCATACTTTTTTATTTTAAAGTGGCAAATATGTTCATTAATTCAGTAGCAAACTCACTAAATGATCTAAAATGTTTGAATTCATTTAGTAAGACAGCTGAATCTCCTGGCAAGAACGCTAACAGATGTTTTTGGCCTATGAGGGACTCAAAACTGTTAATTAATGTAAATACAGCAACGTGTCATGCTGTACATACATTTTATCATCGGATATGTATATATGAAGAGTCCAATGCAGATTTTTATAACCTTAAAATGAGTTAAGTTTCCACAGCTTGATACCATGTTTATTACGCCTACGTTGTCTATATTTCTATGAGCCTTATAACTGTGTTACATATTTCCATGAAATTATAGTTTAATAGTGGCTGCTACCTATTCAAATTAATTCAAATGCTGATCTATAACCAGTCAATCGTTAACTTGCCATACATGGGTGTATGTTAAAGCTGTTTGATTTTATACAACATAATATATTCAGGCGGAAATGCCTTTAAAGGCATAATCACATTCGCAAGGGTATGAATTAAAATCCTCCCTAATAAACAGCCGTCCTCATTTCAGGTATGTCTGTAAATTATTACACAACACAGGTCTATAACATTTAATGTGACCGTAACTATTCAGCAAGGATCGTCTGCAATCAAGCAGTAATAATGTAACATCATACATTATATAATGAAAGGTTATGATTTTAAGTGTGCATTTGAAATGTTAATGGTAATTCCAGCGGTAAATATATAATAATACTTTTAATATCGGTCAAAGTATAGATCGATTACGTCGTCAATTAGTTGATCATTAAAACACACAGATTTAGTTTATCCGAATTTGACTTGCAGACATATCTAATCTAAACTCATTTTGTATATTGACACAGAGACAACACACCACTAATAACCCGGATATGGTCATATGATTGATGTTGCCCATAGATACAAACAAATAACAGTCTCTTTGAGTTATACATCTGGGTAACATCAGTCTGCTACTCTCAGCTCTTGATTTTGACTTAATTATATGACAATCTTAAATTGTTATTATTTTTTTTTTCAAATGAATGCATTAATTCAGTTTTAACAAACAATGAAACAAAGGTTTTCGTCACCATTTAAACATGAAAAAAGTGTAACAATGTATTATAATTGATACTCTAAACAGATAGAACAATTATAAGCCCCATCGTGGGTTCACTTAGATAATTATTGTGTCACTTTATCACAGTTTCAATTCACAATGAATTCCAAGACGTTTATGAAACGCATGTTTACAAATAATCAATTAAATAAAATATATCAATTAAACAACATTAACAACAAGTAGCATAGTTGCAACTTTAAAATTGCGGAATAAATAAATAATCCTACAACTCCTGTGCGGAGATGTATGGCACTTATTAACGCACAAGTCGTTGAAATATTCATTTTCTCTGAGCACAAAACATTATCACAATAAGACAATACTGATTGGTGTATATGTTAACAAATGTGTCCTCACGTTAATCTGCCCCAGTGGGGGGCAGGGCTATACTGTCAGACGTGATGAACGTCCTTCCGCTAGCATCTTTGTCTTCAAGAGCTACTGTCCCGTGCATTTGATTGTCATCGTGTACTTTGTTGCCATTTGGCATTTGGCCATTTTCTGCATCACATAGCAACGGTTCTTCACTCTCAGAAATATTCTGCGTCGTTTCATTTTGACTTGTTGTAAATCCGTTTTTATTGTCAGCCGGCAAAGGTTTATTTTGATATTGGTCAATATCTTCGTCAGTTTGAGGCTGGTCACGTTTCATATCTTCTGCACCTCCCTCTGTCTGTGTATTTGAATGTCCACTGGAATAGCCATTATCTTTGTCAACGGGTTCACAAACAACATTTTCTTTACCATGCCGTTTTTCCGTTAACGTTCCAGCATCTTTGAGAATGTTGTCATTTGAATCGGCAATACTGACCTGATGTTTCACAAGACTCATTTGGGACTCTATTCGAGATCTTGGCGTGTCGTTTGGCACTCTTAGCTCATCGTCTGTAGTGTAAGTCATATTCGTCTGTGCTCGGTCAGGAATATTATATCCTCTGAAACCATTTGGCGTTTGGCTATTTTCGGGCGGAAGATCGTCCAGTCGTCCAAATGTCTTTCTGAATAAATTTCGAGCAAATTGGTTGTCGTTGCTTCTTGAAACACCCGGAGGGATGCCATTTCGTAATGTGCTCCGTGATTTAAGTGCGTTGCGACGGGACGCGTTAGAGTGAAGCCCGAGTCTTATTGACGCCTCTCCCTGGGTAAGGTTGAAGTTCGGAGGGGAATAAAATTTAGCAATTTCAGTAGGATTTACTTCAAACGGCGAATAGTCTTTAGTTTTGCGTAACCTACTTAGGTTTTGCTCTAGCTCAAACGTTATTTGTCGTTCAACCTTGGTTGGTGCACCATACTGATTGAGGATTTTGAGTGAATTTTCAATACCACCAACCTTTGTTCTCAAGTTGGTTTCATATGCATCACGATAGTCTTGGTAGTCCTCGCTAACTGCGGGGTCAAAGTTCCTTGAATGTCTCTTTCTAAGTGATTTTGAGTTGATTTGAAGAGATGGCAATGTACCTTTTCTGTCCAGCAGGTCGTACAACGGCGTTTTGGGTCGCTTAGTTCCGTTGTTGCGGGTCTGTTTACTATGGAACAACATGCTTGCCGGACTGCCATGGCGCAGACCAGTTGAGTGCCAGGAACCTATAAAACTGCGGTTCGACGAAGAAGCGTCGTCAGTTTTTTTGTCACCTTTTACAACAGGTTCACCTTTAATTTGAATCAACTGCTGTTTCTTTACATCAACCGGACTAATAGCTTTCGGACTGCAGCTATAACTCCGACTGAAGGAATCCCCGTATGTTATTTCAACAACTGTTGTTTTTTCGCGATCATCTCTCGTAAACGATCCTGGAATTAAACTAATGGTATGAACAGGCTGTTTTCTATTGATCGATTCGACCTGTGGATGTATTCTTTGCTTTGGTTTAAATCCATTTTCTATAACGAATCTATTAAAGTGCTCCTTTTGCGACTGAAAGTCTTGGAATGCTTTCTCGAATTTCGCACTTCGTTGTGACGGAAGGTGAATGGGCAGGGAATATGCAGTTCTAGGCGGTGGAGAGGAGGCTTCCTCGACATCTATTTCTGACACGCTATCCAACACTTCTGACTGTCGGCCCGACGAACCACCTGTCGTAGCATTTATAGAACTAGGCCGATCGTAGAAACTTGGTAAACTTTTCTCCCGTCTCCACACTTTATGCACAAATGGTTTAAGTTCCACTATTGGTAACGGATCCTTATCCTTATCCGTCATTTCGCGATCCAAACTGAAAGAAACCTTCGGTCTCTTCAACGGTGTTTTTATTACTGTAGTAGTCCCGGAGCTCAACGTCATGCTCGAAGACATTCAACAGGCAGCCGACAAACAATTTAATAATAATGATATACTTGTTTTCTTTACGCGGTTTCGGGTAACTTAGCCATATTTAATTCAATGCGGTACAAAGACCGAATTGTCTGCAGTCTTGAAAGGCTGTTCACAGCCTTGTGACAGCGCGGGTTTAACCTCGCGTTACCCTCATTCAACAGTCTCCAATATACCAGCGAATACAACTATGCTTAATATTTCCAAAATCCATGCATATACACTGTCATACCCACGACCACTATCTCTTCGGCATGCTATAATTTAAACCTGCATAAATTAAACCTAATTCTCCATCGATTACCCATAGCTCTCCCTACCCGAGCACTGCACTGAAATAATAAGGCACGATGTTTGATTGGCCACCTGTGGAATTACATAGAATGCCACTCAATAGCGTTAATTCATTTTAAAAGTTAACCTTCAACGATCAGCCATGTAAGTGGATTAACACTTGCAGGTCAAAAGTTAAGTAATTTTCTTCTCATGTCGATACCCTCGTCTATCGGACATTAAGACGTGATTGTCCCTGACTACTTAATTGCACTGCTCGAGTCGATTTAAACTTAAGGTTAAAAAAGCAATGTGTGATATTGAAAATGCCCTAAGACGTTTAATACACTAGGGATTCACGCCGGTCGCTGTATTGTCTTAGGTAGTGTCGGCAGTATTAGATTACAGATAACAGAATTAGGCTCTCATCGCTCGCCATAACCAGAACACACGCTATAGCCCTTCTACCGCTTATAGTGAAGGTGGTGGCATATCCGTTGTATTCTGAACAATGTGTCTTAAAGGTGGGGTCTTTTACATTTAACAGAAATTCTACCGGTACTAATGATATGTGACGAGTATTACAACTTTAGGAAGAGATGCACAAACCTATTTACAACAGACGCATCAATAATGCGAATCTTATGACAATGCGATTTAATTATGCTCATTTCTGCTTTATTGTTGAAATGAACATTGATTTTATCATATTATTTTCTTTTTAAATTGCACTTTTTTTTTATTTTATTAACAGTAAGACATTCGATTGATCAATAGGTTACAAATATGTAAAGAAAAAATGCCCTAGAAAGTATGAAAGTAAAGTCCAAACTCACTAAGCGGTAAAGCGTGAATATTTGTTTTGTCGAGTCGAGCTGATGATTATTTCATACAGAAGCAACGGTAAGTTCAATCTCATTAAAATCAGCTCCAGTATTACGCGTAATAGGATCTGATGACTTCCCATTACGGTTCACCTCAAATTGACCTTTTCAGTAGCCAATGAAATTCTCGGCAACAAAATCTTGTGGTATACTGCGAGCAACGTTCTACACGCTATAAAATTTTAATGGTAAAGGGTCGCGTTTAACTCGTGATTGCATGCAATCTACACACATTCTTAAACTTAACTTTACATATTTCAAAAGAGACATATATAACCTCTACAAATATGTATAAACCATCCAACAAAAAGAAGTTTTGAACTAGAAATCCTTATTTTAGTAACACTGGTAAATACATTCACAACTCGCTCGCTGCAATTGTCATGGGGATAACGAAAGCGTTTTCGCAGTGGGTTGCGTTGAAAATCCTTTCGTATTCTACTTAAAAATGGAATTATGAAATGTTATGGTAGATACCGATAGATAAATTGTTGATTGAACAAAATGTGTAAAAATTAATGCATGCCAATAGAAAGGATGGCTGATTCAGCGGTTTAAAAAGTGGTATGTGTTGACTGGTGTATCGGGAAGGATTCTATAGTAGTTTTGAAAGGAGCGATTGCATTGGTCGAAATACGGGCACTTGTCTATGCATATTCAATTACACAAAGGTCATTTTGACACGACCTCTTATGCGATGTAGTCAGATCCTAATCACGGACAGTAGATGAGGGAAATTAGGATATGATTTTAATGAGATTGCGGTAAGTTAAAACGGACCGTTTTTAATATCCGTTTAGGAGCATCATGTTTACGTTTGTACATCACAGTAAACAGATGTAGTAGTCGACATTATGATTACATCAGATGTCATTGGTATAGTGGAGGCTTAAAGACATTAGGAATGACCTCGCCATGCTGAGAGATCATAGCTGGACACATACTTTGTGTATTGTATATACATACTATCGGAGAGAGGTAGAAGAAACAATAACTTGATGCACACTTGATGCACATGGACTTACTGAACTGTCATGGGTAAGTAACTCTAACCTCCACCCGTTTCCTGATAACACTGCAGCTTGATGCTGTGGCCAGACGTGTAGACAAACTCCATCCCTATTACCTCCCCTTGACCCATTAACATCCCATTGTGATCCCAATGTGAACATAGATAAAGCCACATTCCACTTTACAATGCCTTAATCTATGTAACATCAGTGTAGAACAGCTTAAAGACAGTTTTGCCTGTGATTGCTGGAACTAAACTGTATGGATTTTGACATATTTGTATTGAAAATAATATTGTATTATGTACATGTTAATAAGCGGCATGCTTTTTGTTTAGTAGTCTGTGTACATTGAACCATATGGAATCCACAGCATACTAACAACTTCACCACTTCCTCTGCTAGGGTGATGCTGTACTACACGTAAGCCCTACATCGATTACCACGGGGCTCGTAAAATACGTCTCAACAACTTACGTCATCACAGGATTGGTGCCTCGTGGGTTTATTTTGAGAAGCGAGCGTTTGACTTTTATGGCTTAAAACAGCTTTTCTGTTGAATGTTATGTCAATACTTGAAGCTTTATTACCGTACAATATGTCTACACCACTACGACTCTGTTTGCCATACACTCAGGCAAGGCTCTAATCAAACTACGACCTATATAAAGAGTGGTACTACAGACATCACCAGGAGAAAGGATTGAATCATATATATCATTGGCATGCTGGACACAGATTACCATCTAGCTCTACAACATTAAATAATATTGTCCATTATATATGAATTATCCATGGACGTTAATACTTAACATGTGCAAAAACAACACTATTTAAATAACACTGAATACCGCTGACATCCTTCTTCTATAGCTTTATTGGTATTTATTAACCAATTATCATAAAAAGACAAGGCATCGTTATAAAATATATGCGCACTTTTTAAATTTCTACATATTGAATTTTAAATGCACGGCAATTCAATTACTTGAATTTTAAATACTTAAACTATGCTAAACGAAATAAACCAGTGATGAAGTCAGCAGTAATTAAACTTAGAGATAACTCAGACTTGTTTAATTCCTGATCTATGGTTGGGTTATTTCTCCTGCTTCACTGGGCGACACAAATATCCACACTATCTACAAGACTGAAGCAGTCCGGTTTTATTTACAATTTACTCCACAACAAAAGATGTTTATGTGCAATTCTATTCAGCAAACCATATCCGGTATCCGCCATGTGTCCATGCTTGCGGGAGGTCGCGGGTTCAAACCCCGACCGGGTCAAACCAAACACTTTAAAGTTGGTAGTAGTGGCTTCCCTCCTAACGTTTGGGGCTAAGGGGACAGCATTACGCTTGACTCGTCAGTGTTATTATAATGGACCGACCGGGTTCAGTCCTGGGGCACCTCATAAGTGCCCCTTTGCTATAATAATAGAAATGTTGTTGCACATTATTGACAAAAATGCCGGCAAATCTCAATCCCAATCCCGGTAGCTCATTTGTTTATTAGACAATAATTCTTGCCTTACAAATATGCATCTTACTTGTTAAATGTGTATGTCTAACTTAAATAAAAAGAAAATATAAACAAAATTTACATAGCGTTCTTGATCTGTAATGCAATAAATACACCATAGCGACATAACTATGGTCATTATAGCGACTTAGAATCCTTTGATATCACTGTGTTACCGATTCAGTATAACTTAAGACTGTTTCCTTTTTGTTTCTGACTTTTTGTTACAACGAAGCGAAACGATTATGGTCATATTGGGGTCGTCCCGCTAATTATTGGCAGAGGAAGATCCAATCATATGTCTAGGTAGAACCATAGAGACACCGCATATTAACTAGGAAACCTCTCCACATGAAAGTTCTCGGCCCGGCCCGGATTCGAACTCACGCCGTGAGGGCTGTTTCCTTTTAATTTATAACATATAACACTATTACTTCCTTTGCATCGATGAACAAATGGAACCAATCATCTATTGGTTGATTCTGTAATAGGCATTTTTCCATCGCTTTGCATATACAGGAATCTGTCAATAATGGATGTTAAATGAACTCCCAGACATCTCTTAAAATGCACCAATTAGCTTAAAGCCGACCCTTTCAAGTTAGCTGGTATTTGCCGTTAATGTTGCCTTTTCCTGCCACCGAGTGTCTGATATAATCCTTCCTCCAAAATAATACACGCATATTTAGTTTAATCGGTATTCGCCGGGAAGAGTAACACTATTTCAAGGCAGTTTTTAGCAAAATATAAGACTTTACTTTTAGAAACAACATTTAAAGCCACCATGCAGCGTGTATATATAAATATTTTATACAAGGATTGTATGCTGATATTTACGAGACAAGATTCAAAATCAAAAGAGCTTCATCGACAGACACGTACAAATCCCTGCTGTGTTGGCTTATACTTCTGGATTAGTTTGCATATACATATATATCTTGAGAAAATATCGGATTGATACTATAAAACGTATGAATAACCAGTAAACCTCTGGGAATACATAATTCTGAATAATAATCCAATTGTCCTTCTGTAGAATCGTAACTTCGGTAAGAGATTACATATCGGTCTATGAATGTTAACAGACGAGGTATATGCAAGTATATGCAAGCAAATCCCAAAGAGCAGGTGACATGATCGTATTCATAGAAAAGTTTCTCCCAAAAGTCACATGCTCACATACTTTAATATACATATACATATGTTTTACAATGCGTAAAACAATCTTCCTATATTTTATAATATATTATTGGTAATATATACACTTTTTTACAAACATTTAGTTTATTTTCTGATCCAGAATCATTCATTTAATAAACGGTATGACTGATAGCAAAGTACTTGGATTGAATTGTTGAAATGGATTTATATGTTTAGTGCATAGTTCTATTTCTACTTGGCAAACTTGTCCGGGTATGTATTGGGATTTTGGTATATAATACGTTAAGTTTTACAATGTTTCACTATGCAAACCTGCCCGTGCATATGCTTATCGATCTATAGTTTGGCACTGTCGACGTACATCCGCAGGTCTATATGTACATGCACGTATGACGAATGTTTTGAATAAATTAATGCAGAATCACTTTTATTGCTTAATCATTATTGTTAATAAACACATGCGTATCCGAGCACAACTCTGTGTGTGTATCTATCGAATGTGTTTTGTGGTAATTGTTTTTTGCCCCATTTCTCTAATATGACCTATAAACAGTAGCATATAAATTAGTAATACTAACATAGGATTAATCCTCCAAGGGCGGATCCAGAACATTTTGGTGCTTGTGGTTGTGGTGGTTGTGGTGGTGGGGGCATGAATCAAGATCCATTCAACTTTATCGCTGTAAATACTAGTTATATATAGACACACAGTAAGGAACCGTAACTTCGACCTAAGCAGTCAACAGACAAAATTTAATTAAAAAGCTTAGTGTTTTTAAGTTTTCACAACTCTACTCTTTTACCTGGTTGGTTCGGCGTATGCATACCCGCATTCTCTCTCCATGATTTTGTCCCTGTCATCATTCATACTAACCGTTTAGACTCATAACTATAAATGCTGTTTAATTGTGACTCCCACATAATTCATAATAGATAGCTTTACGTGTATATCGATTGTGTTGGCCATGCTTTCTACATTATATGTACTTAAATAAGACGTAAACAAGTGCCGTATCTAACGTATCCTGTTTAAAACTACTATGATCTGTGATTATACAGATCTTCACTGTACGACTCAAATAAGGTCACGGTGTATCCATTAGACAGCATAAACATCCTCTCCCTGAAACAAATCTGTTACAATAAGAATCGGATACATAACCTATGAGTTCTGGGAATACCAACAAGAAGCGGATACATAACCAATGGATTCTGGGAATACCAACAAGAAGTGGATACGTAATCAATGGATTCTGGGAATGCCAACAAGAAGTGGATACGTAATCAATGGATTCTGGGAATACCAACAAGAAACGGATACGTAATCAATGGATTCTGGGAATACCAACAAGAAGTGGACACGTAATCAATGGATCCTGGGAATACCAACAAGAAGTGGACACGTAATCAATGGATCCTGGGAATACCAACAAGAAGTGGACACGTAATCAATGGATCCTGGGAATACCAACAAAAAGTGGATACGTAACCAATGGATTCTGGGAATACCAACAAGAAGTGGACACGTAATCAATGGATCCTGGGAATACCAACAAGAAGTGGACACGTAATCAATGGATCCTGGGAATACCAAAAAGAAGTGGATACGTAATCAATGGATCCTGGGAATACCAAAAAGAAGTGGATACGTAATCAATGGATCCTGGGAATACCAACAAGAAGTGCATACGTAACCAATGGATTCTGGGAATACCAACAAGAAGTGGACACGTAATCAATGGATCCTGGGAATACCAACAAGAAGTGGACACGTAATCAATGGATCCTGGGAATACCAACAAGAAGTGGATACGTAATCAATGATTTCTGGGAATACCAACGAGAAGCGTGTACATAACCTATGGGTTCTTTGAATACCAAACAGAAGCGAAACATAACTAATGATTTCTGTGAATACCAACAAGAAGCGGATTCATAACCAATAGATTCTGGGAATACCAACGAGAAGCGAATACATAACCTATGAGTTCTTTGAATACCAAACAGAAGCGGAACATAGCTAATGATTTCTGTGAATACCAACAAGAAGCGGATTCATAACCAATAGATTCTGGGAATACAAACAAGAAGCGAATATATAACCTATGGGTTCTTTCAATACCAAACAGAAGCGAAACATAACTAATGATTTCTGCGAATACCAACAAGAAGCGGATAAAAAACAAAGGGTTTTGGGAATACCAACAAGAAGCGGGTACCTAACCAAGGGGTTATGGAAATACCATGATCTGAATAATAATAACCTACTCAATCATTGAGAATCTTAACAGATGACATTTACGTCTCCATCTGGCTGACGCTTAAGCTTAAAGCTTTATCTTAACATTTATGTCTAGATCTTACCCTGTCATATTTTACAAGAGCATTAGAACTTTCACATACCAGACAACGCACTTTACATTGCTGTTGCCACAAGACTGGCCAAGCTGTTGGGGGTTGAGTACATACGACAGACATAATGTACTTAAGAAACGCTAAACATTAGGCAAGTATGATGTTGTATAACCAGATACCATCCCATTTATTACACTTACAGTCGTGATCGTGGACTTTGTGGATAATGTTTTGCAAGGACATGTAATGTCTGTTAGAAGGGTTTAGCATTATGGAATAGTTGTTTTGTTATTTACATACCCAAATAGACGTGATAATATGAGAATTATTTGCATACTGATAAACATCACTACAAAATCTATGTGTCGTTAGTCATATATTGTACACTTCACAGGCCATAACAAAACAAAAATATGATATGACCCTATGAGTACTATAACGTACAAAAATATAGCATGGCCCTATGAGTCCTAAAACGTACAATTAAAAAAATGACATGAACCTATGAGTACAATATGACATGGCCCTTTGAGTACTACAACGCACAATATGACTTAACCCTATGGTTACTATTACGTACAATATGACATGGCCCTTTGAGTACTATAACGCACATTATGACATGGCCCTTTGAGTACTACAACGCACAATATGACTTAACCCTATGAGTACTATTACGTACAATATGACATGGCCCTTTGAGTACTACAACGCACAATATGACATAACCCTATGGGTACTATTACGTACAATATGACATGGCCCTTTGAGTACTACAACGCACAATATGACTTAACCCTATGGTTACTATTACGTACAATATGACATGGCCCTTTGAGTACTACAACGCACAATATGACTTAACCCTATGGTTACTATTACGTACAATATGACATAACCCGATGGGTACTATTTTACGTACAATATGTCATGACCCTACGAGTACTATAACGAACGATATGACATGGACCTATGAGTACAATAACAAACAATATGACATGGCCCTATGAGTACTATAACGAACAATTTGACACGGCCATATGCGTACTATAACATAAAACACGACATGGACCTACGAGTACTATAACGAACAATATGACATGGCCCTAAGTGTACTATTACGTACAGCATGACATGGCCCTATATGTACTTTAACGTACAATACGACATGACCTTAGAAGTACTATAACGAACGATATGATATGGCCCTGTGAGAACTGTAATGTGCCATATGTCATGGCCGTATTAGTACTATAACGTACAATATGTCATTACCCTGTGAGTACTGTAACGAACAATATGAGGTGGCCCTATAAGTACTATAACGTACATTATAAAACGGTCCTATGAGTACTAACACGTACATTATGAAACGGTCCTATGAGTACTATAACGCACATTATTACACGGCCCTTTTAAGTACTATAACGAACAATTTAACATGACCCTATGAGTACTATTACGTACAATATGGCATGACACTATAAGTACTATAACTTACAAAATGACATTGTCATATAAGTACTATAACGTACATTATTACACGGCCCTATGAGTACTGTAATGTACAATATGACATGGCCAAATGAGTACTATAACGTACATTATGACATGGCCCTATAAGTACTTTAACGTTAAATAATATTATGACACGTCCCCATGAGTATTATAACGTACGTTATTAAATAACTAAACGTTATTAGTGCTATAAAAAGCGCATGCTACGTTCAATTACAATAACGGTCTGCTTTAAAACAGTGCCAATATCAATCGGGCCGAAAAAGTGATTTTGATTAGAGCCAGCATTTCAAGTGATTGATTGGCTAATAAGGCAGGGCCAAAAATGATAAAGATTTCAGCAAAAAGCTTTTGGAAATCTCAGCCATTTTGTTTTACCTCGGTCTATTTATAGACGCCGACCGGTTGCATAAGTTTATGAAACAAAATATTCTCAGTTTTCAAACATTCACAACATGAATTGTTAGTGTTTAATTCGATATAAATTTACAACGTGTAGATTACACAAAAACACAAACAAGCATTTTCTGACTTGGAATAATGCAAAAACTAAGTATTAAATATGCAATGTTATAAGTACATAATATGTAATTATTTTATAAAATTGTCAATAAAGGATTTGATATTGACCCTGTTATTTGTGCTCGGGTCAGTCGAATTTGCCCTCGGCCTTAGGCTAATACGATTGCACTCGAACAAATAACAGGGCCAATAACAAATTACTTATTTATTTACATATAATACGACATGGCCCTATGAGTACTATAACGTACAATATGACATCGCCCTATAGGTACAATAACGTACAATATGACATTGGCCTATGAGTACTATACCGTACAATATGTCATGGCCCTGTAAGTACTTTAACATACAATATGTCATGGCCATATGAGTACTATAACGTACAATATGACACGGCCATATGAGTACTATTACGTACAATATGACATGGCCATATGAGCACTATTACGTCAATATGACATGGCCATATGAGTACTATAACGTACAATATGTCATGGCCATATGAGTACTATAACGTACAATATGTCATGGCCATATGAGTACTATTACGTACAATATGACACGGCCATATGAGTATTATTACGTACAATATGACACGGCCATATGAGTAATATTACGTACAATATGACACGGCCATATGAGTATTATTACGTACAATATGACATGGCCATATGAGTACTATTACGTCAATATGACATGGCCATATGAGTACTATAACGTACAATATGACATGGCCATATGAGTACTATTACGTACAATATGACATGGCCATATGAGTACTATTACGTACAATATGACATGGCCATATGAGTACTATTACGTACAATATGACATGGCCATATGAGTACTATTACGTCAATATGACATGGCCATATGAGTACTATAACGTACAATATGACACGGCCATATGAGTACTATAACGTACAATATGTCATGGCCCTGTGAGTACTATAACGTACAATATGACACGGCCATATGAGTATTATTACGTCAATATGACATGGCCATATGAGTACTATAACGTACATTATGACATGGCCCTGTGAGTACTATAACGTACAATATGTCATGGCCATATGAGTACTATAACGTACAATATGACACGGCCATATGAGTATTATTACGTCAATATGACATGGCCATATGAGTACTATTACGTACAATATGACATGACCATATGAGTACTATAACGTACAATATGACATGGCCATATGAGTACTATTACGTACACTATGACATGGCCATATGAGTACTATAACGTACAATATGACATGGCCATATGAGTACTATTACGTCAATATGACATGGCCATATGAGTACTATAACGTACAATATGACACGGCCATATGAGTACTATTACGTACAATATGACATGGCCTTATGAGTACTATTACGTACAATATGACACGGCCATATGAGTATTATTACGTACAATATGACATGGCCATATGAGTACTATTACGTCAATATGACATGGCCATATGAGTACTATTACGTCAATATGACATGGCCATATGAGTACTATAACGTACAATATGACATGGCCATATGAGTACTATTACGTCAATATGACATGGCCATATGAGTACTATAACGTACAATATGACACGGCCATATGAGTACTATTACGTCAATATGACATGGCCATATGAGTACTATAACGTACAATATGACATGGCCATATGAGTACTATAACGTACAATATGACATGGCCATATGAGTACTATAACGTACAATATGACATGGCCATATGAGTACTATTACGTCAATATGACATGGCCATATGAGTATTATAACGTACAATATGTCATGGCCATATGAGTACTATTACGTCAATATGACATGGCCATATGAGTACTATAACGTACAATATGTCATGGCCATATGAGTACTATAACGTACAATATGTCATGGCCATATGAGTACTATTACGTACAATATGACACGGCCATATGAGTATTATTACGTACAATATGACATGGCCATATGAGTACTATTACGTCAATATGACATGGCCATATGAGTACTATAACGTACAATATGACATGGCCATATGAGTACTATTACGTACAATATGACATGGCCATATGAGTACTATTACGTACAATATGACATGGCCATATGAGTACTATTACGTACAATATGACATGGCCATATGAGTACTATTACGTCAATATGACATGGCCATATGAGTACTATAACGTACAATATGACACGGCCATATGAGTACTATAACGTACAATATGTCATGGCCCTGTGAGTACTATAACGTACAATATGACACGGTCATATGAGTATTATTACGTCAATATGACATGGCCATATGAGTACTATAACGTACATTATGACATGGCCCTGTGAGTACTATAACGTACAATATGTCATGGCCATATGAGTACTATAACGTACAATATGACACGGCCATATGAGTATTATTACGTCAATATGACATGGCCATATGAGTACTATTACGTACAAAATGACATGGCCATATGAGTACTATAACGGACAATATGACATGGCCATATGAGTACTATTACGTACAATATGACATGGCCATATGAGTACTATAACGTACAATATGACATGGCCATATGAGTACTATTACGTACAATATGACATGGCCATATGAGTACTATAACGTACAATATGACACGGCCATATGAGTACTATTACGTACAATATGACATGGCCTTATGAGTACTATTACGTACAATATGACACGGCCATATGAGTATTATTACGTACAATATGACATGGCCATATGAGTACTATTACGTCAATATGACATGGCCATATGAGTACTATTACGTCAATATGACATGGCCATATGAGTACTATAACGTACAATATGACATGGCCATATGAGTACTATTACGTCAATATGACATGGCCATATGAGTACTATTACGTCAATATGACATGGCCATATGAGTACTATAACGTACAATATGACATGGCCATATGAGTACTATAACGTACAATATGACATGGCCATATGAGTACTATAACGTACAATATGACATGGCCATATGAGTACTATTACGTACAATATGACATGGCCATATGAGTACTATAACGTACAATATGTCATGGCCATATGAGTACTATTACGTACAATATGACACGGCCATATGAGTTTTATTACGTACAATATGACATGGCCATATGAGTACTATAACGTACAATATGACACGGCCATATGAGTACTATAACGTACAATATGTCATGGCCATATGAGTACTATAACGTACACTATGTCATGGCCATATGAGTACTATAACGTACAATATGACATGGCCATATGAGTACTATTACGTCAATATGACATGGCCATATGAGTACTATAACGTACAATATGTCATGGCCATATGAGTACTATAACGTACAATATGTCATGGCCATATGAGTACTATTACGTACAATATGACACGGCCATATGTGTATTATTACGTACAATATGACACGGCCATATGAGTATTATTACGTACAATATGACACGGCCATATGAGTATTATTACGTACAATATGACACGGCCATATGAGTATTATTACGTCAATATGGCACGGCCATATGAGTATTATTACGTACAATATGACACGGACATATGAGTATTATTACGTACAATATGACATGGCCATATGAGTACTATTACGTCAATATGACATGGCTATATGAGTACTATTACAAACAATATGACATGGCCATATGAGTACTATTACAAACAATATGACACGGCCATATGAGTACTATTACGTCAATATGACATGGCCATATGAGTACTATTACAAACAATATGACATGGCCATATGAGTACTATAACAAACAATATGACACGGCCATATGAGTACTATTACGTCAATATGACATGGCCATATGAGTACTATTACAAACAATATGACATGGCCATATGAGTACTATTACAAACAATATGACACGGCCATATGAGTACTATTACGTACAATATGACACGGCCATATGAGTATTATTACGTACAATATGACACGGCCATATGAGTATTATTACGTACAATATGACACGGCCATATGAGTACTATTACGTACAATATGACACGGCCATATGAGTATTATTACGTACAATATGACACGGCCATATGAGTATTTTTACGTACAATATGACACGGCCATATGAGTACTATTACGTACAATATGACACGGCCATATGAGTACTATTACAAACAATATGACATGGCCATATGAGTACTATTACGTCAATATGACATGGACATATGTGTACTATTACAAACAATATGACATGGCCATATGAGTACTATTACGTCAATATGACATGGCCATATGAGTACTATTACAAACAATATGACATGGCCATATGAGTACTATTACGTCAATATGACATGGCCATATGAGTACTATTACAAACAATATGACACGGCCATATGAGTACTATTACAAACAATATGACATGGCCATATGAGTACTATTACAAACAATATGACACGGCCATATGAGTACTATTACAAACAATATGACATGGCCATATGAGTACTATTACAAACAATATGACACGGCCATATGAGTACTATTACAAACAATATGACATGGCCATATGAGTACTATTACAAACAATATGACACGGCCATATGAGTACTATTACAAACAATATGACACGGCCATATGAGTACTATTACAAACAATATGACACGGCCATATGAGTACTATTACAAACAATATGACACGGCCATATGAGTACTTTTACAAACAATATGACATGGCCATATGAGTACTATTACAAACAATATGACACGGCCATATGAGTACTATTACAAACAATATGACATGGCCATATGAGTACTATTACAAACAATATGACATGGCCATATGAGTACTATTACAAACAATATGACACGGCCATATGAGTACTATTACAAACAATATGACATGGCCATATGTGTACTATTACAAACAATATGACACGGCCATATGAGTACTATTACAAACAATATGACACGGCCATATGAGTACTATTACAAAGAATATGACATGGCCATATGAGTACTATTACAAACAATATGACACGGCCATATGAGTACTATTACAAACAATATGACACGGCCATATGAGTACTATTACAAACAATATGACATGGCCATATGAGTACTATTACAAACAATATGACACGGCCATATGAGTACTATTACAAACAATATGACATGGCCATATGAGTACTATTACAAACAATATGACACGGCCATATGAGTACTATTACAAACAATATGACACGGCCATATGAGTACTATTACAAACAATATGACACGGCCATATGAGTACTATAACGTACACTTTGACATGATAATATGAGAACTATAGCGTTCAAAAAATACCAGACGAAGAAAGAGTAACGTCAAATGATAAAATTAATGACGCCATTTAAGGCAAAATGTCTGGTTTGTATTTGATTTAGGGAAGTAGTGGCACTATAACAATACATAGATTTGCAACAAAAGAATGTACAAGAGTTAGAGTCAAAACAAATGAAGAGAAGTGAAGTGTTACTGAATGTTTCATATATTATGTAGTTGTGAAATGTTTATTTTGGTTAAATCGAATTGAAGATACAAAGACTAATGTACGTAAAAAGAAAATGTACGGACAAATCCTGATTTTATGAAATAGGTGACACGATATATGCCATGCTCTAATAATTACGTTAAAATTTCCATTTTCTTCGAAATAAATATCGATCATAGTAAAATAAATTTTGCAACGAGCGGCCATTGGGACAAAACGTGAGTTTAAAACCTTTTAACATATTTATAAGGTGTATTTTAAAGCCAAATTAAACAAATTGGAATGGTATACTATATACGAGCGTTTATCTGAATTCTCCAAGCTTCTTTCTATTCTGCGCCATACAACAACAAAACCTTTCTTCATCACCGGAAATGTGTCCTGAGGATTTAGTCTTAGTACATAGCGTTGGAAATGTGGTCACACATTCACAGATGAGTTTCGAGTGAATAGGGAGAAATTGTATGAGATGACTCCGGATATTCTGTTATTCGTGAGATACTAAGGTAAATGAACCGAATGATAAGGTGTAAGCACAGGAAATATCGGGGGATTGGCCCGGAAGATGACCGGAAGTTCACGAAAAACAGGAAGTACCATAATCGACAAAAGTTGACATTTTGATTGTAATGCGAATAAGAACAGCAGGTTCTTACAACGATCAACGGATAAGCACGGAAAGGTTTGTGACAAGATAAGGAAAAACATAATCAAATGCATATGCAATGTTTATAAATTCATAACGACTTATACTACTTTCCCTTAAAAAAGAGATGTCGGTTAGTTCAGAGCAAACTCCTTAAGTCGTAAGTTGGACAATTTTTTTTTTTTTTGTATTAGGAAAGCAGTCAACATATAAATAAGATTTGTCTTATCTTTGCCAAGATCTGCGTATGCCTCGAAATGGGCATTTTATAACAAACCGCACTTAATTTCCCTCTTATACCAGGACCGTTTGGGGATATCTTTAAAAAACAGGACGGTTTGGGGTATCTTTAAAGAATACATCTATCATGTAGATTCATAGAATTGCAGATCGACCCATATCCGTTTAATTGGCCCTCCGAGTATAAGTTCCTAAAATTGCGTTTGCAACTGTCAAGCATTGTTATTGGGCGTAAGAGCTGTATACTTATACAAATATGTATTAAACAATTTTTAATTAGTTATGAACATTGTTAAACGTTTAATATCTGATTGAGTTTATTTAGTCTGAGCGTTCTATCTTCCAAGTCATGCATATATTTTAATATATCAATGAAACAATACAAATAAAATGCATGCAAATAATATAACAGTACTATATGCAACTGTTAGCAAGGATAAACACGTAAAAAATGAACATAATAGAACTCTACTCCGCAACCCTTGAGGGGGGTATTTGACAAAGAATCAATACCCTTTGCACAAAAGGTTGTTTGGAGATGGCTTCAGGAATGATGCGGTTGTATAACTACATTTTACATAAAAACAATTTTTCTTGAAAAAAAAGATAACATTATATTTTCTTTAGTGTACTATTTAAGTGTTAAAGTGGGTATGATTAGCGTCATTTAAAACGGAGTGGAACGATCTCGGTATTCTTTTTATTTCGTTGATATATAAATATAAGATATTGTTTTCCTAAAGTAAACATGTTGCATTGAATATATATGCATCATGTACATGTACTTTATACATTTTTCGTATATTCTATTGAAAGAATGGTGAATCAAAATATTTCCAGCGAAAGTCTCAAACAGGTCCGTGGTGTATTTATTCATATGTCTTGATTGATGTATTCTAGACATCTTCTTCCGGGAAATAATCTGTTTTATAGAGAGTGATGGATTAACCGATTAAGTTTTTGACTTTACTGATCTGAATTATTTTTTGCAGAGCATTTTATTTGAAATGCTGAACTGTCGTCAAGGATAAACTTTATATGTCTCTCGAAAAACCCTTTCATGTTTGCCTAATGAAATCCTAAGCTTACATTTTGTCTTGAATCCTTAACTTACAGGTTCTTTCTTGGACCCTAAGATGGCTATGTTGCACAATAGATAAAATGTATGTCTCAATTCATCACAAATTTGTTCTTATTTTTACATTAAACTTGCATGTGAATACCTTTGTCCTGTACCTTTTCAGGTTCTGGTGTATGTTACAATGCTCATACGACTTTGTCATATATTCTTATCCATAATTTATATGCTGATTGTGCAGAGAGGAGATCGTAACAAATCTCCCCGACCATGTAATCTATGTTGTCATTTAATTCATCCTATAAGGATTGTTACTTGTATTTCCTTAGATGAACATTGGACTTTGGTTCCTCAATTCTACCTTCACATAAAAATGATATTACAACCTTTTACATGTCTCTGGTCGTTTTCTTTTCTAGAGTAAAAATAATTTCACTTAAAATCGCCAATTTTGTGTAGTTTTTTTAAAAGAAATAATATTTTTCTCCTCTTAATTCTATGTGGACATTTTTTCTCAATGACGTCACTACTTTCATTTTAACTTATCAAAGAAAACGTCAGCGCATGGACATTGTCTGCATTTGAGAAATCCCACCAGGAAGTGCGAGGTTAGAGTCAGTGGTCCTTTTTGCCGACAAACCGTTCCAATGCGGTAACTGTCGGGTTTGTTCTTTTTGTTAAATGATTCATCTCCGATTTGTTCTTACTTTTACATTAGGCTTGCATGTGAATTCCCCTCCTGTGCCTTTTCAGCGTTTGGTATATGTTGCAATTCTCATAGGACTTTAGGATATATTGTTATCCATAAAAGGGCTATTCCTATCATTGTACAGGCACGTGGTCTTTTGCGACATTGAAAGCATTCATTAAAGACGTGATTATAAATGTCAAAACGGCAATCGTGGGAGGAGTTACTTATAAACCGCGGAACGCCTTTTTCTGCCAGTAAGACAAAGCTTTGTTTATTACATATACGACAGACATTTGGTAAATATGTTGTTCCATTAGTTAACCTTTACTTTACTCCTGATGGATCACGTAAAAGGACAATAACTGATATTAATCTGAAAAGTCAAATTAACTTTTGAATGTGAAATAGTAAACACTGTTTATTTGTGGCTAAAATATGTGTGTGTATTACAATAATGAAACACACCGACATTTACAACAAAGACATTACATATATCGTAAAGGCATTACATATATCATAAGCACAACCTTGGCATAACAGATTTACTCCGGTTTTCTTTTAAAACAACCTATCTTATAAAAGTTAAAAAAAGACACAAGAACTTTGCTTTAAATGTTGATTTGAGAACTGCAGAAAGCAATCTGTAATAACACGGTTTCAGGCACTGAACAGATTTACAGAAACTGACAAAAACTGTTCAAACAAGTAATATATTATATAAAACGGATTTACTTTCATTAAAACCATAATTCAATTATTTGTTAAATTTGCAAACTGGTTACAAACCGAACAAATATCTTGTACAATCGCTGTTTCGTTTATATCGTAAACACAGGCCGTGTAATGTGCCACAAATAGCCTGCGAATTAAGCCAGCTCTCTTTGACATTTTTTTGATGTGTCAGAGATTTTATCACGTCAGTCGTCACTGTACCATTTTATTATATTTTCACGATCGCAATCAACATCCGTTAGAAACACAAACAGATCGAATGCTAATAAACATGAACACAAATTCTCAACACTTAATTCGTTTTCTAACAAAATAACTTTATGAACAATCAGTAAGGCAGAAGACACCTGCGTTTGCAATAAAACAGAATGTTGAAAAAGAAACAACATTATCTAATTCAGGGTGTTTATGTATACAATACATATGCGTTTGTTGCATCTGTGTGATAAGTGTAAACCCATTATGATTTAATATACATTCAACAAGTCCCATAAGGCCAGGAAGCCATCTAGAGTATATGTTTACTATAAACGGCTAAATGACCTTTACATGCCTAATTTAGTCAGTGCTTACTGCACTTATATTGCTCTGTCAACTTGCTATAGGCAAATGATTAATTACACGAACAATAGAGGGTCTGAAATATCCATGCTAGGAGGATCTAATCTCCATACTAGTAGGATTTTGAAATATCAATGCTTGAGATCTGCAATATCCGTACTTAATGGATATGAAATATCCATGCTATGAGGTTCTGAAACATCCTTGATAGGTGGTTCTGAAATATCCGTGCTACCTGTAGGAGAAACTGAAATATCCACGCTAGGAGGATCCGAAATATCCGTGCTTTGAGGATCTGAAATATCCATGCTTAGAGGATCTGAAATATCAATGCTAGGAGGATATAAATTATCCGTGCTTGGAGTACCTGAAAAGCCATGCTAGGAGAATCTGAAATATCCGTGCTAGGAGGATATAAAATATTCATGCTTGGAGGATCTGAAATATCCATGCTGGTAGGTTCTGCAATATCAATGCGTGCAGGTTCTGAAATATCCATGCTAGGAGGACTGAAATATCCGTGCTTGGAGGTTCTGAAATATCCGTGCTTGGAGGTTCTGAAATATCCATGCTAGAAGGATGTGAAATATCCATGCTAGAAGGATGTGAAATATCCATGCTTGGAGGATCTGAAATATCCGTGCTAGGAGGACTGAAATATCCGTGCTTGGAGGATCTGAAATATCCGTGCTTGGAGGTTCTGAAATATCCATGCTAGAAGGATGTGAAATATCCATGCTAGAAGGACTGAAATATCCGTGCTTGGAGGTTCTGAAATATCCATGCTAGGAGGACTGAAATATCCGTGCTTGGAGGTTCTGAAATATCCATGCTAGAAGGATGTGAAATATCCATGCTAGAAGGATGTGAAATATCCATGCTTGGAGGATTGAAATACCCATGCTAGGAGGATCTGAAATATCCATGCTATGAGGATCTGAAATTTCCATGCTAAGAGGATCTGAACTATCCATGTTTGGAGGATCTGAAAATCCATGCTATGAGGATCTGCAATATCCATGCTTGAGATCTGAAATATCCGTTCTTGGTGGATATGAAATATCCATGCTTAGAGGGTCTGATTATCCATGCTAGGAGGTTCTGAAACATCCTTGATAGGTGGTTCTGAAATATCCGTGCTACTTGTAGGAGAATCTGAAATATTCACGCTAGGAGGATCCGAAATATCCGTGCTTTGACGATCTGAAATATCAATGCTTAGAGGATCTGAAATATCAATGCTAGGAGGATATAAATTATCCGTACTTGGAGTATCTGAAATATCCATGCTGGTAGGTTCTGAAATATCCATGCTAGGAGGTTCTGAAATACCCATGCTAGGAGAATCTAAAATATTCATGCTTGGAGGTTCTAAAATATAAATGCTTCATGTAGGAGGATCTGAACTATCTATGCTAGGAGGATCTGTAAAATCTAATATGCATGTATAGATACTTCTTTAAATAAAATGACAAAATCAAGTTGACAATGAGATGGGAATTTGACATACTAGTAGAGCAACGTATTATTATTGTTGAGCAAGTATGGTCTAGCTTTCCTATCATTAAATGAATTGTTTAAACTTTAATTAACACATAATTGCTGCCAACTGTAAAGATGAAAAAAACTATCGGCAGAAAATTAATACATAAGTCATAATGATAAATCATTAAATGCAGTGCCTAGTGAATAATGAAAAAGTATATAATACGCCTTTAAACTTTATGAGTAGCTTTTGGTAAATAAAAAAATAAGCCGTGAATTTTAACCTCCTATGCAGGCTAAAAGCAACGTGTATACTTGTACTCTTAAAATACTGATTTAAACAAAACAAAAACATTTAAAGAGGATCGAAGCTCAAGCTCCCAGTCTGATTAAAGATAATTGTGTATGTTGTTATTATGTTCTCGTTTAAATTTGGACTGTTTTCAATTTAATGTTTAATAAAAAATGAGACAGATGAAAATGAATCGTGACATTACGTTTTAGTTTATTGATTATTATTTTGACTTGGTTTATGAACACTTGTAATTAAACTTTGTTGGCACTTCGTTTAAGTTTAATCTGATAAACTTCTTACCCCAGTATAAAGCAGTTGACAATCTTTAGGCAAAATGGTTTTTACACCAACATTATACATCATGTGTAAGCGTCTTGCATTTTTGTATTGAATATTAGTAGTGTATGGCGCCCATATGCCACCGGTGCCATATGGGCCCAGGATGTATGGCTCCGAACACATTTAAGGAAAAAATATGGTACCGAGGAACACTTATTATAACAATAACGTAATAATCTTTTGACAAGTGTTGAACTTGAAAAGTGTCGTTTTAGTAAAGTGTCAGAGCTCTAGTGCAACATCCAGAGCTCTTCCCATTGACTGAACAGTAGTTAATGCAGCCTCCGCCTGTCCTTACCCAACATGGTGTGCTGGGTAACGTACTGATCCAAGTACTTCAACAAGACCTTGGTAGAAATCAATTCACTGTTGATGAGTTGATTAACAGAATAATTATTTCTGAGCACACACCGCTCCTAATATGTTCGTAAAACATATTGATCTATTTTTATCTTTCCTCGCTAAATATATCTTAAATAAAACTAAAATATATATTTTTATCTTTAATTATTTTTCATTTTTAAAACCTTTTTTTATAACTTTTTCATTTTTCAACATTTACATTTTTATATCAACTTTTTCATTTCGTAATTTTTCAACTTTTTTACCTTTAAGTTTTTAGTGTTTTTTTCAACATTTTTTAATTTTCAACATTTCATTTTTGTATTTTTTTTATAATTTTAACTTTTGAACGTGTTTGGAGGGAATGCGAATTACAACTAATCAAATTTTGATTAACTATTTTATAACTTGAATAACAATTCACAATTAACAATACAAAAATGAAGGTAACGATTGGAACCCACACCACACCTAACAATACACAAGTTGAAGTTTACTATTGAAACCCACGCCACTAAAATACTCACTTAACGAGATCTGGCCTAAGAACACAGTTTTTTTCACTATATGTTTCATATAAGCATCTGTCAACAGAACATTTTTGTTTACTTCCAGAACAGAAAAATCTTACCTGAACTTAGTAATACTATATATTGAGACATTTTCTAGCCGCAGGAAATTGCACATTGACCATAAGTCTAGACCAATATTTACAAAAGTATATCCGGTGACTTGACAGGTCAATAATCTTGGCGGTAAACAGGCCAAAGACATCCCTGTTCAATAGCTGATTTGCAACAATCTATCATTAAACTTCCATCAAAACTGACATTTACTGACTCATTTACACATACTTTGTACAAAAATGCCATTTATTCAGTCTTCTTCATTCAACTTTTAATCAGTATTCGTCAGCAGAAACAGGGACTCTTTTGTCTTGTTCTGTTTCCTGTTCTTGGGTAACGAAGGGCATAAAACTGTGTTCTGACGCCATCTGTAATATCTGCTTCTATTCTTAAAAGCCAGCAATTAAACCAAAATAAAATCGACTATCCGCACTAGGCAAACAGGTTGAGGTATGGCCTCACAGTTTTGGATACAAACTCGTGCACCATGCAACAACATTCTCGATTGTGTGTTCAACTGTCCATAGTTCTGATGGAAACAAATTCCCACACTATGATCATTCAAATAAAATTTGTGTTGATCTTCTTTTTTAAATTTTAAGGCAACCGCTTTTTCAAATCACAACCACGAACTTGAGAGTGTAATGCATATAAACAATTCAGTCCATACACAAACGTGAAGTCTTCTTGAAGTCTCACAAAATTCTTTGTGTAGGATCCATGTCTCTGTAGAAATGACTGAATGTTGCTATACTTAGGTGGTATTTTATACGAATCAAAGTAGAAGGCTGCGTTGGTCTTGTAAATATAAGCACCAAATGCTGTCCATGCTGATTTGAATAAGCCGTGTTTACAATATATATTCTCACATGTGCCGGCCTTCGATGTGGTAGATGATCTTTAGCACACACCATTGCATTCAATGTGGATAACATTGGGGAATGGCCAAGAATGTTTTGAAGTTGATTTGTCTCCATGATTTCATACACCTTTGATTCGTTCTGACCATTGACTGACGAACGCACTTTTCAGTTTGATCTTACGTTCATCTTCAGAATATTTTATTTCCGCAACTGATAGGCGCCAGCCTTTTAGCATCGTGTTAGATTCATTCTATTTAGATCCCCATACATCCGTTCCCTTACTTTATACAGATCCAGTCTTTTCAATGCCGAGTGCATAAACAAATCCAACCATTCATCAATGGTCGAAAATAAACATAGAAGATGTTGAGTTTGACTAGGATAATCAACTTTATAACCACAGCAGTGTTTATACATGATGTCAATGATGAAATAATGTAGCTCTTCGATGACATGCCTGTTCACCATATCTTACGGATTTAGTCTTTCTATAACATTATAAAACTTTCGCTAGCTGTTTTCCACTCATGACTTAGTAGTCTATTGATCTCTGGTTGTCGTATTCTGCATACACGATCACATTGATCTGACTCTCCACTGATCCCTGATTGACTGTCAGATCAACATCCCACTGACTTCATGTTTTGTTTTAAGTGGCGAAAGTCAAATGGGTTTGAGGTCATATCGCCGTTCATGTCTAAGTTTAACACCATGCCAAGAATGATTTTAAGAGGGTATGTATGATTGAATTCCAAGTTTTGGTAACTGTCCCTGGAAAAGATGATCTTCTATCTCGAATCGCTGACCTCATGGTATTTATTATGTCTTTACATCTACTCGACGAAAATGCATTTTCATACCTTGATAAACTATGGTCTGATTCAAGGTGTTGGCCAACAATTTAAACAGGTTCAAGGTTCAAAGATTGATTCCTACTGGATAATCACCACCTTTCCTTCTTCCTTAAATAGGCAAAAGCTGGACGAGATCTTTGAAGTCTGAATCGCATTTCGATACCGTTTGGAATTTGAAAGAACAGATCTAAATGCAACCAACCACACATTTCCAGGACTCGACTCTCATGGATACGCTTTCTTTTCTCCTTGTAACCGTCGTTGTTTTCACCTGTTGTCTTGTCTTGTATTTGACCAGCAGTGACTGGTTACCACACTTCTAAAGCACTGACTTGTGATACCTTCTTGAGTTCAGATACAGATCAATGCTGCTAAATAGGCTGTGAAGGAAATCGTTCACGATTGATGACTCTGTGTTTTTTTTCTAGCTTGTGCCCATCAGACTGCAACACGTGCATTGCAGTCAGGGTAGAAGGTACATGTCTTACATCGAGTTCAATATTACTGCACCCGCAAGATCCCTGTTGCATCAGTTTGAATAAAAATAATCAAGTGGACGAGCAAAGACTTGTATATCTCAGGACTATTTAAAACAAAACGACTAAAGAAACTTAACTTCCGCGACGGTGGCGTTGTAATTCTGCGTTGTGGTGTTGTGCTTCCGCGTTGTGTTCGCTTCCCAGTTCTGCTCGGTCTGGCACCATAAGTTTTGTTCGTATAAGTATTGGGGCTCCAGTCGAAAACGACACTTTTTCAAATTACAATTTTATTATTGAAAGTTACATTTTACATCTTACATCAGCCTAGCATAAGGACCTCTCTCTATCTCGTCCAAATCCACCCTTATCTTTTCTCATTCAAATCCTACCTTTTTCTTCCGCTCGGCGCCCCAATATATATAGTATATCTAAATTGCTCATCCGCATTGAGCTCGCATATATTCTCTGATAATCGTACCATTCATACGGTGTACCGTCTCACGACACCGCTTATATTTTGACGTATGCATCATTCAGAACCGAATTGTGCCTCTTTATTGCCATTTTACTAGTTTCACGGTGCACAAAAGCATTGTTGTTATTTTTCTTTAACTAAACAATTATCCTTGTTATTATATAATTGAAAACAAATTAATAATCAATATGTATTACTTACAGTTGAGTTCTTTTTCCTTAAATGACTTATCACAAATTTGTTCTTACTTTTCGCTTGGCTTGCATATGAAATACATTTGTTCTGTGCAATTTCAGAGTTTGGTATATGTTGCAATACTCATAGGACTTTGTCATATATTCCTTATTAATTATGGTAGAAAAATCAAGCAATCGTTTCTTCTTCCAAATTCTCTAGATTAAATTTCACGGTAATCCAATTAGGAAGATAGCCTTTGTTAAAAATTTGCTTCGTCTTGTTGGTGCACACAATCTCATCCACTTTCAAGTCTGATGAATTGGTTTTGGATTATTTACATTATCCGTGTTACTTCAGGTTCGTTCTCCATTAAAACTTGATAAGGGGTACATCTAAAAAGAGGTAATTGTAGGTTTTTACCAGTTGATGTTACATATCCACATACCGATGAGTCTTGTGATGTGTAAAGTTTTTCCACATTTTTAATTTCAGTCTTTGTTGAAAACGTTTAACACCATCTAATTTTTTTCTCAGGATTTTCAGACTGTGAAAATGAACATCATGTTTGTTAAGAATGATTGAAACTCCTTATTAAAAATCCTGACCTTTTCCCGTTTGTAGTGAAAATGGTTTGCGATCTTTCAAAATAAGCTTTAAAGCTTGAATAAGTCTATTTCTACATTCATCATCAAATGATAAGGTAAATTATGGGTTACACGGATTGAAAATTTGCTAGATCAGTTAGCCATTAATGATCAATACCTCTTACCTCAACCGTAACCGTTCAAATTTTCGACCTATTGGTTTGTCCGATGATTTCCTAGTACAACTAACATGGAAGTGGATCTGATTCTTCTTTTATTTGGTTTGATTTTTTGTCTTCTTTCGAGGTTTTTATGCAAAACTGTCGTAGAATCTATTCTCCTCTTACTCCTCATTCAATATCTGCAGTTTAGGGGATTCATTTTCTGGCTCCGTCTCTGTAGATCTTACCGCTCCAATTGCTTTTTTGATTGACCCTTGAAATTGATGCAAATGTTTTTTTTAGCTTTCTCCACCAATTCCGATAACTTGTCATTTTCTAAAACACCATTCATTTTTTGGGGCTGCTTGTGCTGATGATGGTAATCGAGGTCGTTGTTCATTCTGCCATCTGTTCATTTCTGATTGAGGATAATCTTCTTTTTCACTGATACTTTCTTGTTCGCAAGATGTTGAAATTGTTTAAGCTTCTGGGATTGTGACAATGGTATATTTCCATTTGAAACATTTTGACAGCATTCACTAATATTATAGACAAGTTCTGTTGGTGCTTCTTGAATAACAATCTTTCTAAATTGCTTTGATACTTTGGCCAAAGCAAGCACCATCTTGTCATGTTTGCGAACAAAAGGTTATTTTCGCTTCATGATGCAATTTGAAAATTAGTTGCCCTTATTTATAAAAATGTCCAATTTCTCGAAATGCTGTGTTAGGAGCATCACTTACTGTGCTTCTCTATAAGGTATACAGAGTGTGTGGCAAATGTAAATGAAAACTCAGAATGGGAGAAAATGTAAAATCCCAGGAGGTTGTTACAGTTCGTTAACTGATGAGTTATTGGATTTTCGACTCGAACCAGCCAGGCGCCTTAAACAGTTTAAACTGCGATTTGATGCCATGAGACTTCTTGAACTGTTGAAGCTTCAAATTGGTCCAGCCAAGATTCTTGAACAGCTTGTGCTTCGAACACTACGATTACTGGGTGTAGAGTCTGAAAATGACGAGAAGAGGTTTCTTGGTCCATGCATGGAACTGTGTTGACTTGAAACATGGGAATGAGGTGTTGATGTCAGTTGTGACAAAACGAGACACTTGAAGTGTAATAGGAGAGGCAATCCGACCTAACACAAAGGTGTGATGCTTTTGGTGTACCCGATGTTTGTTGCTGCTTTATTCGGACCGTAACAAACCGATCATCGATTTTGGGGAATGGTTGCTTCTTTATTGCTGTTTTTCTGGCTTTTCGTTTTTCATTGATCTTTGTGCTGGTCTTTTTTTTCGCTGTTCCTTTTACAGGTCGTTTTTTTCGCTGATCCTTTGGCATGTCTTTTTTTGTGTGAATTACATCTAGTTGTTGGATTGGAGTTACTCACACCTTCTATTTTATTCCATCGTAAAAGGGTATAAAAATAGTATCCACAAGAAATACGCCACATTCAGGTTTTTAAATACATTTCGTTTTCTGGCCAAATCCACTTGTTAATCTGCCAATTGGCTCAGTGTATCTTTATGGTGTTTCATGAAAGGCAATGTTTATTTTGGTACATTGACTTTCATTTCTAAAATGAGCAGCTAAGTCTAATTGGATCATCTCCGTCAGTCCATATTCTTCCATTTCACAGAGTTTCGTCGGCCGTTTTTCCTTGATTTAACGATTCCAGAGTATTCATCACGCCGCGATGTGTTTTCCATGGCTATGTTGTCAGGCATGATGTAGAAGTGGTTAGCTATCTGTAGCTAGCTATGTTTATACTCTCGTGTAGACAATAGGACCTCGATCTTCCCCTTTGAACCAATGATGAAACACATCAGATCTAAGGCGATAAGCATCTGGTGTACGTTGATGAAAGTCTATCAGTAGCTATCCATAAGGTACAGATGTTGCAAATTGATATGCCATCACAAAAATGACTTTGGTTTGTTAACACTTTATTTTATCCTTCATCTCTTGATTTTTGAAAGAGTATCGTGTATAGCGCGTTTCACAGACAATGTCATCATCATCTTCAGGAATTCCATGAATAAATATTATAGTTTTACTTGCTTGTTACTGAACGTATACGGTTTGCCATGCTTTGCAGCACCATACAATCTACTTAAATTACGTGCTATAATTCAGTGTTGTACTCAATAACTATCTAACAAATTGAGCTTTTCCTGAAACACTTGGACCAGAAATGAAAATGTTACAAGGTGTTGAAAAAGCAGAAAAAACAACTATCACTATCCACAATACAACAATTTATTTATATGGAACACATATTGTATAATAATTTAAAAATAATTAAATACATCTGCAACGTATTTGTCTTTTAATTGGTTCCAGGATTCACATTCCTCACACTAAAAGCGACACACACTTCATTATACAGTTCCTTTGAATGTCTAAATTCTGGTTCTGATTAAATTCCAAGTACACGCGCAGCCAAAAGGGTACTTTAAGATACGGCCACATCAGTGTAGTGAAGGTATCTTCTGTGTAGACAATGATTCGTCTTCCGCATCAAAATAGCCCAGAACTTCTTCACTGTTTCACTACAAGTTTGTTTCTTTGCATAAATAGGATTCCGACCAACGCTTACAGCCAAACTATAGATATCCGAATAGGATGTTAAGAAATATTGCTGGCAGAGTGACTTGGGTGTCTCACATAAGACAACTTTTTGTTTTGAGACTGGGTTAATCTATGCTTGGACAACACGCAAATGCAAAATGGTTAGTTTTTTGATCTCCGAATATTTACTGACAGGTTTAAGGATTAAGCGATTCAAATCATACAAAGTATGATGAACGAGTCACCCAAGTCAATCTACTATAAATACTTGAAATTATTACTTGATGTTTAAAAGAATCTATATATGGATATTACTTACAGAAACAGGAATTTTCTATCAAACATTTATTTACGCCTATTGATAGAAAGTTTTATGCATATTGATGCATATAGACACTGCCCTGTATGTCTGAATAAAGGTACAAACATTCATAATTCATAACGTGTCTCTTGATGGGTTTACATTTGCGAATTGAAACTTCTTGACGTTAACGGAAATTCGACAACGTCATTTTTCGTTGGCTGAGACAAAGTCACAGTAAAAGTTGTAAGTAGGTCAATCCGTTTTGCGAGTTTTAAAGGTAAGTGCGTTCTTCACTTCTTCATTCGAGATTGAGAATTATTACTGATGACTTTCTGCGATCCGCTATGTAGTCCGCTGATCTGTTTCATCAAAATCCTCGCCTGGACTGTCAAATTTATACAAACCCGTGTATAACCCTAGTTACCTGTCACCATATTAACTGACCGGCGATCTCAGGAACTGAGAAAAGTTAACAACACTCTCTTCATAATTCAGGCAAGAATGCAAGAATTGGAGTGAGGTTTTCAGCTGAAGACAGTTGGTTGTTCCCGTTGCCTTTCTGGCAGTAAAGTCTTTGGAACAAAACGCCCTTATGAGGATGGACAGGGTGCACACTCAAAGATAAAGAAGACGAAAACAACATAAAACAACAACAAAAACAACGGCCTTTATCAGGGCCAACACGTGCCTCGAAAGAGATATTACGGCATTGTCATAAGTTGTTAAGTTTTAAAATATAGCGCATATAACAAATATAAATACATGATAAAAACTAGATCATAGCATGGTTATAATGAAAATGCTGATGTTAGTTGTCCTTTGTTCAAAGGCTTAAAAAGTAGGCAGCCAGTTAAGCATTTACTTGTTTACTAGTGCTAGAAAATAATTCACGAAATTTCAAGGAATTTGTATTTGTCCAAATGTAATCGAGTTGCAGCTTTACAAAAAAGAATAAGACTTTTGCTGTCATCTAATTCATCCTATCAGAACTGTTACGGATATTGTCTTTTAACATACCTTGGGCATTGGACATTGGTTCATTTCACTTGTAATAAAACAACAATAACCTTGTTTGCCCCGGTCTTGAAGTAGTTAAGATTTAAATATCTGTAGTTATTTTGATAGGATCTTTTTATTATCACAGCAGTTTTACCTGTGCAGTGTGCCGATCGTAAAAAAATATCCCCGGTCATGTTATCTATGCTGTCATCTAATTCATCCTATCTGGATTGTTAGGTATATCCACACCACATAAAATGTGGACATTATTATTTTTAATTAGGTCACGCTTTTTCATGGCGGCAAAATTGGAATGTCCTCATTTTGACTTTTCTGGTTACTGGCTGTAGTTAAGAAACCTTTTAGGAAGTGTGCGGTTGGTTTACGTTCCCCACTCGGCCCCTTTACCGACTGACCATTCCCAGCCGTAACTGTTTGGTTTGCCCATCTTTATGCTTTATTTCATTTTTTAATACCTTTTTCATATTTTACATTTGACTGGCATGTGGATGCCTTTATCTTGGTCCTTTACAGATTTTAATATATGTCGAAATGAAAACAAGACCATTTCATATATTCGTATTTATCATGAAAAAGTAGATTTAGCACGTGTAATAATAGTTATGATTGTGCACGTACATGACATATATTACAATAAAGCTAAATCCGCATTCTGACTCAGACAGGTAATGTTTGTTATGAGACTAAGGCAATTAGTTTGTTGAACATGTAGGGGCGACAATTTTCCTAGCAATGGGGCGCTTAAAGAAATTCCAGGTTGTTAGCGTACTTGGGAACTAATATGACACCACTAAGTGTACATCTCATCTTTCTGGTAAGATCAGAATCAAATGCCTGAATTTCTTCAAGAAACTTGTAAATATATGCAGGAATTCTACCTTTTCTACTTTCCTTCTTAGAATTAATTTGTTCTATGACCTTATTGACTTTAAACGGAGCTGGTCGCCAAAGTTGCACAAGAGTAGGACGCCGTGACAGGTTGACAGTGAAAAGTTAAGCAGTTAAAGTGTTTCCTTTATATTACATTATTGCCTACTATGGTTAATATGGCACTATCCTCAGAGGCGATCGGGCAAAGTAAGTTTAGCATAAAGTATAAATTGACGGAACAAGGAAACTGTTTGGGTTTGCTTAAATGTGTTGTGCTAATTTTTCTACATTCTCTTCCCAACAGAAACCTATCATCTTCCTGACTTCACGCTGTGCCAGGGCTTGGGGTGAATTGTCTATCTCTTTTTCGTTGCACCGAGCCTAGTTCGTTCAGCCTTTCAAGAAATGCATTGTACTTCTTGTCCAGCTGGTTCCCAATGGCATTTTCTTTTTCATTAACCAATCTCTATCGTGAGGCCATAGGGCCATAGCACTTCCGTGGCTGTCTCAGAGGGGTCATACAAGCTGTAAGAATGTTAATAGGAGAATGGAACCATTATGACATCTCACAAATAAGGTCAAAAGAAGAAGTAGTTATTTGCAATATTGACTTTTTGTAGCTAAAAAGGCATCTTCGATGGAAATCAATATCTAGGTTTATAACTCATCTGCGAAATATCTTTGTGTAATTGGCCTAATGAATAGTAAACTAGAATGAAAATCTATTTTGGAATAGAGTATACTCCTTGCTTTTGTTGTAATATATCGTAGGTGTTTTGTCGTTTCCCACTATCACATATTAAGAAGAGGAACATTAAAACGGCTTTCATAAACATTGGATTGGTTATGTTTAGTTTTTTGCTGTGAAATTGAATTAAAATGAATTACTGTTGCTCTGAGAAATGGTGAGATGTTCAATGTTTTCCGAGCAGTCTGGCTCTTTGCTAACTTTTTTCCAGATACATGTACATGCATTGTATATTTGATTTGTATATGTTGCTATATGACGGTAAACATCATTATGGCCAATACATGCGTCTTAATACACAAGCATGTATTAAATTAACTGTTTGTTCTGGAAATTTGAAAACCTGCAATCACGAATCCTCTAACAACAATACACGTTTGTTATCGGCTGATGTCATAACACACGCTAGCCAGACATTATCACATAATCATTATCACATAGCCTACTAAATTACCGTCTCAAGGACTAAGGTAATAACAGGACAACATGCCTCTTGGCATTATGTTAAATAGCGAGCAAATGGCTTTTATGGCTAAAACAGCTTTTCAGTTGATTGTTATATCAGTATAAGAAATGTTATTACCTAACAAATAGCCCAGGCCTATCCGGCTTTGCTTGACACACACTCAGGCGAGGCTTTAATGCAACGCCTGCCATTTTGCACTGTATTGCTATGCGCATAATCAGAAGAAAAGCATTTCATTGCATTTTCTATTTGGCTGGCTAGCATGATGGACAGAAATTGGCTAGAAGCGAATTTTAAATATGATAGTACATATTTTATATTAATAATGAACGTTAAAACTTGATTGTACGAATGCAGTATATAATATTTTTATCGTAGATGGTCCTCGTATGGTTTCATCTAAGTAATACATATCATTGCCTGTCAATTGTTCAATTCACATCTTTCATTATCATTGCTTTTAAATCTTTTTTCATTTTCTTTTAATCATCAATAAAAAAATCAATAATAATAAATAATAAATAATAAATATTAAAAATTAATCATGTTTAAAGCCATAAAACCGCTGGTGAGACTATAACAGTATTAAACTCTCTATGGCTTAAATGTACTATAATAAACGAACAATCGTATTTCTTAAATACAATATGCTAGACAGTGAAAACAAAGAAGCAAAACACACATGCATGTTACCAAAGCAAGAGTACAAGTGCTTGGAATGTGTTTGAGCTGTATCCAGAACTTCTTTTATGGCAGTAAATTGCAAAGCTGTGTCGAGGCAAGCACTTTTTGTATATTTATTGTACGAATCAAGCACGGTTCACAAAACGATATAGTATCTTGCGTAATCTAAATGTACAATCCTTTAAAATTTTTACACGTTAAACTATGATGTAAATTGCAAATAATAAATATAAATATACAAATTGCAACTATGAAATAAACTGCCTGCGATACGATGAACTTAATCCAAAACCTATCTTACAGATTACTCATGCAAACAATATCCATGGCTTATGATTGATTGATCTCCCTTTGATTTGCAAAAAAAATGTCTCGGGCCGGGTTTAGTTAAAAGACGCTGTCTAGGAAACCATCAGCCTATTTCAGTTGTTTTTAACATAAGGTGAACAGATATTCAGAGTTCTTATTATTCTTTAATAAAGAATATTCGGGAACGTAAGCATTCTTGAACTAAAATCTCTTCCTGGTAGCAACCGACAACGTGAAAATGTGAAATTTATAAAATGATATAATGGTTGCCTCATGAAAGCTATGGCTGATTAAAGTAAACTATAACTTTACATAAAGTAAATCTATTCCCTCATATGAATACACGATTTTTATCGCTTCTTCAATGATAAAAAACGATAACATTTGAATTGTTCTTTTTTGTCGCTTACCAAATAGCGAAAAACTACTTTTATAAGGATTATTTATGCGCATATATAATTTTAAATAAGCACAAAACAGGTTGGAATGATAGTGTATAAAAAGACAATATTTTCTTAATTGCTATCTGTTTTATTGACATATCGGACAATAGTCACGTATTCGCGCGTTGGCGATGTATCAGCGCAAATCATCTGTTAATTCCTAATACCTACTGATTTTGATAAGTTCAGAATGGCGTTTGTGGAACATACATGCAATCTCAAACAAATTAAAGACAGCAGCTGAAAGCAGAATGTTTCCTTTGTAATGACTTTTATTGTGCTAAAATGTGAAGGATACCAACTTCAAATCTCAAATGACAAATGACAAAGTTAGAAGTTTGAAGGACCTCTTAAGGTGAATTAATGAAATTTTAACATACGCCTTGGGCAAACTCAATAAAGGTAAACAAAGAAAAAACGCAGAATCGCATACTACACAGACTAAAGAAAATCCCAAATACATGTATTCTATGCTGGTATTGACTTGCTTACAAAACATTCATTTGTGATACTCATACAAATCATTATAAGTACATTCATACTTCTAGATAAGGCTGTTTAGAAACTTCTCCTGGGAGAGAATCTGTTTGTTAAAAGAGATGTTGAATAACCGATGAGTTCTGGGAATATCAAACTGAGAACTGGGAGCATCGCATCTTTGATTAGAATCGAAATGCGGCTAAAGATTTACATCCAACTGTACTCAGACGTTTGCAGATATCTTTATTTTCAAGCTTTACACTTTGCTTACTTCCGTGAACATATTGTATTATCTTCTCTTAAAAGTTTTAAATTATCTATTTTTAAATCATTTTTATAATGGAAATAGTTTTTAAAAATAGTCATGGCTTGGCGTGATTGTTTTCAGGCTGAAATGTCTTTAGAAACTCTTTCATTGCCGAGATTTTTATCTCGTGAATAATTGTTTATATTTGGATAGTTCAATACTGTTATTTTTGTTGTGTTGTAAATAAACTCTATTATTTGCCTAGTGATTTACTCACGATTCTGGGGCTTACAGTAAGTTGTCTCACTAAGATGGGATAATTTTATTAACACTGACATTAAGAAAAACCTCCAGGAAGTGCGAGGTTGATGTGCTTGTAAATCAGAATAAAGCGCCCAAGTCGCTCGTTTGCACGCTGAAAATTTTAAGGCGTTAACCCTTGTTTTCAGTAAATCATGTACCGTCTCAGTGTTTGCCACTTTTAACATTAACATGTGTGTGTCATCTTTATAGCGGTAGTTCAAATTGCAATATATGTGATAACATAGGACATTTTCATATTTGCGACTGGACGATACAATTATGAGAAGTGAACATGCAAAAAAGCAATAAAAACTTAAATAAGAATATAGAAGACAAAGTTCTATGAGCATTGCAACATATACCAAAATTGAAAAGACACAGGACCAAGGTATTCACAGGCACGCCAGATGTAAAATTGAAAACAAATCTGTGATGAGTAATTCAACAATAAGAACAAACCGACAGTTACCGCCTTGGAACGGTCAGTCGGCATTATGGATCGACTGGGGTCCTAAAACCGGTTTAACAGAGCTCTAATCTCGCACTTCCTGATGGGATTATGTTAAATTTTATAGAAAGTTTACATGCCTATGCCATTGAGCATTTTACATGCATGTTTTTGTAGCTTATACGACCGGAACATTCATTAAAAATTTAACCAATGTTCTGTTTATGAAGGGCTTCAACGACGTTTATGAGCTATTTTGGATGGAAGTTGGACTCAATGAGGGATTAATCGCATTATTTTTCTTTCAAATACATCTCTGTTTGAATTGTTACTATCGATTTCATTGTTCTGCAGCAGTAAGTCTGAGTTAAAGGATTTATTTATTCTGACTGCTAAGTTTAAAATCTCACCCAGTCTGGTTTTACAAGGGATGTAAACATTAACCTTTTTGCACCAGTCACCGCACAGATTGGATACCATAACTATCGGCTGGGTCGTGGTACATACAGTCAATACGGAAGCAAATTTCAGTAAGACGGTGTGCTGTTTTCTTGCCATATCTTTTATTATTTTACTGTCTGTGTTTATGGTAGTGATCGTGCATTTAGTATATTTAATTGTTAGTAAGATACTGTTTCAAAGGTCTATACAGTGCTTATTACAATAGCAAGCAGACACAATATTCCCGATCCTGTATATGAGCAAACGGTAGAACAGGGTTACGCTCTTTGAATAGATTTTAGATACAAACATATAAACCGGTAAAAAATTATTTTCTTTCTTGAAAAATAATGGCTTCAATATGGATCTTGTATGCAAAAATATATTTAATGGATATCAATGCAAAATGAATGCTAATAGTGTTTGAAATAGACCAGTAACGTTGATAAAAGTAACACATGTAGAGTTTATTGTGCACTACTTTTTTTGTAAATAACAACTGAAGAAACATCGATTCTGTTTATTACACATTCCACCTTTAATTGCACCCTTTAAAAATACGTTCAATGTTCTTGAGAAAAATATTAACCTAAAAAAGAGACATTGATCTTTGTAAAGTTAATTTTGATAAATGTCAATTAACTTGAAAAAAGAAAGAATATTAGCGTCTATGTCATAAAAATATTAAAACTAATAATTAAAAAAAAGTAAAACACAGCAAAAGGTGTTGATAACGTCTTTGCTATTCATTATAATGTGCAATAAAGAAGGAGAGGTGAAATGGGGTTATCTGACATAAGACTTTGTACAAAGCTGGGCTTAAGTGCCTTTTAAAAAGATGCTAACGTTTTTATTCTCTGATAGTTTCTGGCAGTATGTCCAACATTTGGGTGAAACAGCCACAAAAACATTTTCCCGTAAATAACAGGGTTACGATGGGCTCATGCTGTGATATGTATCATTTTTGGTACGTAAACCATTACCATACTTCTTGGCCAGCTTGCACCATACACATAGTATGTCTGAGAATTCTACTGGTACATAACACGTAGCCAATGAGGTCTTTTAGAACAGGGGTAATGCGATCACAACAAAGGGTCCCTGTTATAAGACGAGCAGCTATATATTGACTGCATTGGTGCTTCATTAGAAGTCTAAGGGGTTTCTGAGGTGTATCACGTGTAGTAGAGAATTGCAATTATCCATTACAAATAAGGTTACACCAAAATTGATCTCTTGCCTTAATATGCCATTTAGTTGAACCTGAATGTAGAATGATCTAAACACAGAGTGTACTTGTTCACTTATGTCCATATTCTTATTGAATAAAACGACAAGGTTTCTAACAGATGTTAAATGTTTTATTTCTGGCCAATTATTCAAAATAAACGACAATTATTTCTAAAGTATGGCCTCTGTTTTATACGTGTTGAGCATAAGCATTTAAAGAGTATTTTGTTTAATTAACGCCGTGTTGTTTAATTTGTTCCCCTTGTGAATAAGCATCTGCAGGTGAGATTGCAAGATATAGCTGATCTGCATTGAAGTTAAGGCCGAATATTGTTTCTTCTCATTGACTAGGAGAGGACTGGATTGGCAGCTGTCTTAACATGCAGTGTTTGAAGCACGTTATTTTAAGACCCTTTCATTTTTCCTAAATTTATTTTCGTATTGCACTCGTTTACATGGAGCAGGGTCTACCAGTGCCCACTCACCTGAAAACAATTATAAATAATTATAAAAAGCAAGTGAACTTACAGCAAAATCATGAACCAGTAAGATTTTATAATAAATTTATTTAATCTAATTTAAAAATTAATTGTTTATGTTATTGTGATATTGTTTAATAAAACACGTGCATAAGTTAGCTTAATTCGCCATAAAAACTTTTGTTCTTTCAGATCAGTTGAGCTTATTTGCACAGACCTTAGTTTCACTTTACAAATAATAACATTGGTAAATTAAGTAAAACAATCTATAATTATATTAGGAATGTATAAGTGAACATGCTGCCTGCATGGAATACACTTTTGAAAATTCACACCCCTCTGTTTGCGTCATATCGGAGAAGGACGTGCTATAAAACTCGCATGAGCTTCTTAATGTACTTATTTAAGTGCGAATTCAGGTTTCGTTCGTGCATTGACATTTCTGCATCCACTCTTTGAAGTTAAAACGTACTAAAAAAAGTTGTTTTATTAATACGGTTTGCAGGATGTATACATATATTTCTATAATATTGTTGTTGTTTTTTTTTTGTAAAAGGAAATAAATGTTTTATAAAAAGGAAGGATAAGCGTACAAACATTCACTCATTTACTCATTAGGTCTGTTTATCAGGTGCTTAGGAAACTCCTTTTATATCCAATCAGTAAGAATAGAAATAAAAGGCAAGGCAATTTTGGAATAAAATACACTAAATAGCAATAAAGTTGAAAACACGATCTTACTTACGTACAGTACCTTTGATGTAAAATACGATATTAAATTATTTAAGTATATATACAACAGAGACAAAATAAATTATTCGAAAAGGAATAAACAACAACAATATAACAGAGGTAGGATTCCTGGATTCCTGCACATTTGGAATGTTTATATAATTAGGGCTGTACATTAATTGCCCAGTATTTCGTTAGTCACAAACTTAATTACATGAAATATGTATGATTTTTCTGTTTAATTTATTGATTAAGCTATACTAAAGAACAAAAAAAAAATGATGAACACTATCAAAATTATGTGTTACCCATTCTTAAGCCAGTTTGACCGCCACCAAGTCAAAGTATAACTATATTTACTTTTATTTACCTAGTAAAACTTTTGTATGTAACCAACTCTGAAGATCTTATATCTTATTTCTTCGACGGGAAATTAAATTACGTATTTGATCCATAACTTGCCATTCCCTTTTTACATCAACACTATCAGCGAATGCTTGTAAACAGTAAGCCCCTGGGTAGCACCTGAGTTCACCAATAAAACAGTCTCTGAAAATAGCAACAACAATATTAAATTTATTATGAAATACATGACTTATCCATGCCACCAGCACAATATAATACGTATTCAAGCTTCTTGAATCCGAGATTTCCCTCAACGCCTCCGTTCCATATTTTATTCGTTTCAAAGCTTGATACTAGTACATTGTATGATCTCTTGGCAAGTATTTGATATGTTTTATTGTCATTATACAAACATTCGCAGATACGACGAAAGTATAACATGTCATTATCAGAACATTTGCTTGTAACAGAAAACCGAAGTACATTTCAGTAACCAAATAAAATAAAGCAGACATAAATCAATACTTCGCGGTTATTATTACAATCGAATTATCTCGTAAAGTATTTTGGCAGATTTATGTAAATGATGACTCAAGCATAGATAAACACAACATCACTGAAGATAACATAATAAACAAAACAAAAACACCCTATTGTTTGTGTTCGAGCATATTATCTAGCCATGTGCAATACGTTTGCAACATTTTCATGTTTATTTTTACAATAACACAATCCGTAAATGCACTGTGACCACGTTTGTATTGAATTTCACAGAGCCACAGGGACACAACACCTAAGCAAAACACCATATTTCGTTTTTCTTTTTAGTATCAATTTAGGGCGCACATAACACGTTAATTCCTGCTTAACTTAGTAAATATGCACTTCTTCAAAAGCCCTAAAAACTATCGGCTGCCCATCTTGGGCTAGACTTGATTAAAATATAATGACCAGTAGTCGAGACTTCAAATCATAACGCTCAATTATGTTGAAAGCGGTAATTGAGCATTGTGACCATCTCATTGTTTAATTGTTACCTTATTAAAGAAAATAACATTTGACATGTAGATAGTGTAACCGGTAATGGGATTGACTGCTGTAAAAAAGACCACCACCAACAACAACAAAAACAGCAAAAATGCATTTTGGAGCTAATTACATTGACTAAATGACATAAACCATGACAAATGCTAGGCGTTTTACAGAACTGTACACAATTTGTTTAATCTCCAATGATTTAAGTATCAAACCATTATTCATTTTAACCTAAGCAATAGTTGCAGAAATATTTACTCACAAGTGTATCAACGAAAGCACGCATAAAAATGTCAAGAACCCTAGTGTATCACTGACAATAACCATGCTTGCAGAGGGGACATTGGTTCAATTCTACTGTAAAATATTTTCATTGATTTGGACAATGTGAAAAAGGACTCATGATCACAACAATGTTACTTGTGCAGTGTGGCGGTCATAAAAAATCTCCCTGTGCATGTAATCTATTCGTCTCTGGTCATGTTTGTTCATGATTCAGAAAGTTAATTTCATTTATAGTCAACCAATTGTGTGTGTTTTTTCAACCCATATTCTTTTCTAAACACTATGTGGACAACTTATTACAGAAACATCAGCGCTGGGACATTTTGTATCCAAATATATCGTTTTTCTTTTCATTGCTTGCATTTGAGAAACTCGCCAGGAAGTGCAAGGTTATAGCTCTGTTAAACCAGTTCAAGCACCCAAGTCGGTCCATATTGCCGACTGACCGTTCCAAGGCGTTAATTGTCGGGTTTGCTCTTTTCGTTAACTGACTCATCACAAATTTATTCTTACTTTTCGCTTGGCTTGCATGTAAAATTGCCATGTTCTGTTCCCTTTTGGAGTTGCAATGCTTATAGGACTTTGTCATATATTCTTATAATAATTCTAACATATATTTAAACTTAAATGATCACTAGACACATTCATACACTCAAGTTAAATGTGAAAGTGACACAAACATTGAGCCGAGATATAACATGTTTATAGTAAAACCTTCTGGGAACTGTCAGTCAGCACAAAAGAACGACAGGGATACTTGAACATGACAAAAGGCGCGCTCAAAACTCGCATATCTTTGCGGTGTCGTGCCTTGATTCTGACATTGAGGGAATGAAGGATGGTGTTGTTGTTAAACTTCATGTAGTATTCAAAATCCCACTTAAACGTAATTTTGACTTTGAATGAAGAAAAGACCTGCCATGAAACTACTTATGCTCATGTATATACTTAAACAGAGGAATAAGACATTAAAATTCTACGATCTGAAGAAGAATATATAAGACAAAGTTCGATGAACATTGCAGCATATACAAAAATTAAAAAGACACAGGACCAAGGTATCCACATGCACGCCAAATGTAAAAGTGAGAACAAATCTGAGTTTGATTCGGCCCGGATTTCCTTTTTTGTATTCGGCGTTCTTTGAAATCCAGCTGTGTAATACTTGCAAGCCTATGCATTCTTAAGCATCATATTAAATGAAAATAAACCAGCTTAGAAATTGAAAACAAGGAGAATAAACCCCTGACAAAAATTTAATGATCGGTTTTAACCGCGCTCAAAAAAAAAAAAAAAAAAAAAAATAATAAAGAAATAGAAAACGTTACTTTTGCCTGCATGTGAATATCTTTGTCCTGTATTTACAAAAGCAATCAATATACGTCTCCATTTCTCATAGAAAATATTCGTATTCCCTTTGTCATGTATCTTTAAACCAGCTTACGATTAAAATAGCGTATTATAGTTGGGTTTGTATATATTCGCTTAGGAATACGATGCATAGATTATAAGACGTTTAAATACAGCATACGAATACGAAATTTTGTTTTTGGCTTTAGCTTTGTATGAAGTGCAAACTTATACATTTACATCACACAGTTTGTTGTGATTAATATTTTTGAAATACAGAATTCAATGACTTACATCAAAGAATGCGTCCTAGGCATACACGAATATGGTGTTTTGCTTAAGTGTTGTGTCCCTGTGGCTCTGTGAAATTCAATACAAACGTGGTCACAGTGCATTTACGGATTGTGTTATTGTAAAAATAAACATGAAAATGTTGCAAACGTATTGCACATGGCTAGATAATATGCTCGAACACAAACAGTAGGGTGTTTTTGTTTTGTTTATTATGTTATCTTCAGTGATTTTGTGTTTACATAAATCTGCCAAAATACTTTACGAGATAACATACAACATTTTAATTTACCCAGACAGTAATGCTAACATTGAGGCGACATCCTTTTAATATCGCTGACATAAAACAAAAATTTCCCCCAAAGTAATATTTAGCATTTCTCACTGTTATTTTTGCATTTTAAATATTGCAATGCATAGTACATATTAATTTCTTGTACGTCGTTCTTTGACTATTTTAATCTAAAATTATGTCAATGATACATATAATTTTTCATTTTCGTCATGCTTATTTTTACAACACCCACAGCAAGTGAAATATTTAATAATAGCAACATCAGTTGATGAATGTTGACACAAGGTGGAAAATGGTTTAAAAAAGAAAACTTGTTCCAGATTTCCGAGTACGGAAATTAGAAATCCATATTGTTTAATATGCTTTTATAATCAATCGCGAAATAGGTATGTATTTCTCATGAAATTGACCTAAGCATACATTACATTATAATAACTATAACAACATGTGACCCATTTCACCATTTAATCAGTCAGACGATGTATAAAGTCTAACATTTTTAGACATTAGATTAACAGGTTTGTGAAGTTTACTGAAAATGAGGAATTTGTCACTGGGTATGCAATACTGCAAGACTCCCCTTACCTCTTCAAAGGGCATTTGATATTAATACTCATAAACTGACAAAGATGCTTATGTACGCATGTAAACGCTGTCAGCTTCGTTGAAACCGTAAAGGAACCATTAACAATACACCAATTGAAACACTTCTTGTAGGAATAAATGTATGGCATGGACGTTTAAGCTATTACTAGAAGGGATTTTATTTATGACATTTTTATATCCTTGCTCCAGCTTTTTAACCATAAAACCAGGACAATAACTGTCTCATACGTCACACGACAACGAATTTATTTTCTTTGTCTAGAAAACCTTTCCATTTCAAGTTGTTGTGATTCAAATAACATGTCAACTATAATTCAGTGCGAAGACACCCAACCACAATTTATAGACTTTGTGCTAGAAAAGTAATGGTAAATATGAACTATGCACATATGTGTATTTTCTTTTTCGAAATGCGAACAGCCGATAGATTTTTTTAAACCAATGTTGTCGTGTATATTACATGGTCATAAATGGAGAATTATTTAAAAGATAAGAACGAATTCCAATATGGCATAAACAACCAAATGGTGTTAATTCTTATTTACAAACTGCATGATGGGTAATTTATGCATATATCTATAAACGTAGAATAAAAAATGTTGCGAAATACAATGTACATTTTCGGTCTGTATAATAGTGAAAATTTGTAAGAACTTAATAAGTATAAAACAGTTTGTTATTTCAAAAAGACTTATTTCTAACTGTTAAAATATGACATTTATGTTAATGACACATTTCTCACAATTTGTACATTATTTCAATAATTTTGTGTAAAAACAAATCTCATAGAAGATTTCCCGCTGACGTCACAAAACGGACAACCCTGCTTTATGTATGTGAACTTATGTAATAAATACATACAATAAATCGCCATGACATAGCGTCAGATGACAGTGTTATGGCTTTTAGCACGAAACTAATGCTAAACAAGATGAGCGGCATTGTTAGTCCATAAGCAAATATTTTGATTCCAGTGCCCTATACAGACGAAATGATAATGTTGGAGACAAAGTCCAGAGTTCCTGCAGTCTTGATAACAACATCCTGAGACTGATTTTGCCATTATCACAAGATAACTTTAAAAGATTGGACCCTGCTTTGTTGGATCATATAAGGAATTCCAGAGGAACATGAACGCCTGGTGGTACAGTTAGAATGTTATAGCCACTGGGCATCCCTTTCAATGTTTTTAATGGGACGTTACTGGAACTTTCTAGCAATCTATACTAATTAATTGTTAGTACCAAATCGACATTTATCCCTCATTTCGATAAACGATGTAGGTTATTTAAAACCTCGACATACATCTTATTCAAGCCAGGCGAGTCTCAGGCGCCTTTTTTTCGTCCCGCGCGCGTGTGGCGAGCGGCAATTAAAAATGGCAGACAATGGCAAAACACATGTGGCTGTCAAAGTACTGGGGGTGTAGTGTATCAGATCTTTAAAACCCCATTAAATGACAAGGCAGAAATATCCTAGGAAGTAGCCATTTACTACAAAACAACTCATTGCAAAAGAAGTGTATTATTTGTTCACATCAGAAAATTTTGTAGCAATGGTGTTTTCAGTATGTATGATAATTTGACAGGCCCAGCAATGCGCCAGCCACCTATGGATCAAACGTGTTCAGATTGTTTCATAGTTAGTAGTCTCAGGCGATTTACATAAGCGGTCCACGCCCAATGATAAACAGCGAGTGGTGAAAATGAAGTTCTACCATTGTATACAATTGTATACATGTTTTGTCTAAGGTCAGTTTTCTCGAGCATAGACATGGCCCCGTCACCACACTAACAATCTGTCGTATCTCCATTTATAAATGTATGGAGATTTAAACATCGGTTCTCCTGTCTACATTAAGGTCATATTGGATTCCTTAGTTGTCGTCAAACATAATGATTGTGTTCAAAGTTTACCACTATATGACCCCTGCAGCAGTCGAAGTGTGCAGCATGTCTAAACGTTGCCTGTTCTACAAAACGTTTCCAGTTATATAATCAGACATTAAAAATCTTTTAAGAATTATTTTCTCGTTTAACTATTTACAACATAAAATCGACAATAGTAATGTGTATGTAATATTAATAAAGAAGTTCTTTGGCCCAACCAGTCACCAAGGGGTCGCGTTTCGCATGATACATTTTCATTCAATCCACTAACCGCTGCAATCACTTATATACAGGAAAAGAGGTCAAATACCTGTCAACATCACAGGCGTGTCTGTTCATAGTGGTTGAACCCTTATTTTGCTCCGGCGCTTCTTTATGATTTAACATAAATCAACACTGGGAAGGAACGATCCATCAAGGCATCATGAGCTAATAAAGCTGATGATAAATATAGTTACATTATAAACAAAATAAGATGCGGTTGTTTGTGAACGCTTCCTTTATATACAAAATATAAAAAAGCTATTTAATACAACCCAGACACAATCACTCCTTTGTATCTATCCTTGCTAGAGCCTAATTGAAAAGAGAAAACATCACACACTCTCTCTCTCACTAGTATCAAACAATCATTCTGTCCCAAAACTCGGTATATTCGGCTTTTGACAACATGTCCTACCAAAACTTATACTTCGAAGGTCCATTTAAACGAAAGACAAATATTTAAACTGTAGAACAACCCAAAACATTTTATCATGTCAAGGTCAATGCAACTGTTGATTTGGTTGAGTTTTGGTACCTTTCTAGTCCGTACCAATCCACGCGCTACGTATTTGTAAAACAATTAAGCAAACAATGTATTTCTATTCATTCTATATAGTTTCTTGTAGTTAAGTTATAGTTGGCGTATTTAATATTCCTCGCTGCATCAATCGAATTTTCCTGTTTAAGGTTTTATTAATATAATGCAAATGATATCAGCAGCCCATCTGTCGCTAGGGAAGTGCAATGGTGTGTGATTAAGTCTAGCATGCTGATTCTTTGTATTTCTCTAAAGATACGTTTTAAATTATTAAATTCAACCAAGCAAAATACTTTATCTCTGAAACAAATGAGAGAATGGTATAAAATGGAAAATAGTTAATTTGTATTCACATTATTCACATGTTGACGTTTTGTAGTTCTTATATACACACTCTTAATTTCACAATAAATCAAACTGTAGACAACATAGTTCAGCAAAATGTAAGGTATCTCAAACGATATTAAGGTACAATATATTTACTGTTAGTGACATTTGTCAGAAACAATATTTTTACAAAACCCTATTCATAACATTGCACAATTAGAAAACCCAACCTTTTGTCAGAATGTTTTAAGACTTTATGGTTTTATTCACATAGTCTAAGTACACTTTCTTAATTTTTACCAAGGTTCCTAAAAATGTCTACACGGCTTGGTGTCAACAAAACACTTGATCAGTCATTTATTATCTTGAAGTATTATTTCCGAAAATATAACAAAAATAATTCCAAATAACACCGTTTAATATGTACATTCGTTATCACTAAAATATATGCTCTTGTTAAAAGCATGTTACTTAACCATTTCAATATGCCAATTTAAAATTATGATTAAAAATTTATTAAATATCAAACTTAACTGCAATTCACTTGAAGATGCCAAATAGCTTGCCTCGACGTATTCTCGGTTTGCATAAGAATCAATATTGGATCGTGAATCTTTTGACATTAAACGATATACAATCATGTCGAACTATACCGATATTGTACTAACAACATAGTAATTATAATAATAAAACAATTTAAATCATTGCAAATAGCAAGACCAGAGACATGTATAGCATAATCGATCACTAAAGACAATTCGAGGCGGCGACTAGACACACCAATTTGTACTCTAAGTAATTAATTACATTCACGATAATTACTTGTAATTATTAATATATTACTACTTACTTGTCTTCAGAGCTGATGCCAAATAAATATAGTTACATGATACCAAATACATCTTTTTTCTGCTGTGGCACGTTAAATATTTTCACAAAATAACTTATTTCCATATTAAGCTTTTTCCTACTTGTACACTGCGTGTAAACAACCGTGTAATATTTCTACCTGGAAGGTTATTTCATTCTATGAGCGACAGACAGACTCCCAAAGCAGCCTTGTAGAACCTGTAATTTAATTTTGTTCCAATTAAATCTTGATATGTAATACATTGTTTTGGTCGTGTGATTTCTAATCATCAGATTGGAAGGACTGGTTTGGAAAGAAAACTATCAAGTTCGTGTAAATGTGACACTCCAAGACAATGTGGCTGCAAACAACGGAATATTGTGTATTTTGTCGTGACGTTAACCAGCCATGGGTTATTACTTACTGAATCTAATCTTGCTCGTAATGAACCTGGACTATTTAAGTATTATCAGCCACTCTTATTAAACACAAACATATGATAGCGACAAACTTTACAATCATACTGATGTACAAGTTACATAATTTAAACAATGGAATATAGAACAAGTTCTGAAGTCCATCATATTTAGCAACTAAATAATAAGTAAGTAAAGCTTATAAAAAGTTTTCACATCAACATGAAAATAGTTTTACTGTTTATGTGAAATGTTTTTTTACTATTGTTTATTAGGTTTATCGTCCAACCACCAGTATCTCAATTATCTGGGTTCCTATGTCAAATGCATTTTGTAAAATGTTTGATATAAGCTATGCCTGCAATCGTAATGAAAATTTCACTCAATTAAAATTAAATAAAACATAAAGTGTGTTTTTCCTATCGCAAGGAACAGTAAAAACGAATAACATAAAAATGATTACCTCTAACAACACCGTTTAAGACACAAACGACTAGGAACAAATGTCAAAACAATTAAATATTACATTCTATCATTAACGTCGGATAGTTTGACGAAGCTAAAATCTCAAAATTTACTTTTTAAACCAGTTGCCATCTAAATCACTGGAAGAAAGATAAAGTCAACATTGTGCATAATAAAATCATCTAACTTTGCAAAGTTATACATTTTCATTCACAAATTGTCATTTTCTACATTTTAATCAACACAATGTATGCACACAAGTCAACTCATTAACCAGTACCTTTTAATGTAAACACTAGTAATATTTTCATGGCTATTAAATGTTTTCAATGACATTTTCATGATTTGTTTTTTAAACCAATTTCGAATGCCTCTTTATAGTTATGCTTGCGCCACCTGCAACTAAATTAATGTAATCTTATATTCCTACTGTTAACCGAATATTGTTAATTCTGTTGTTGAAACAATCAGTAAAGTTAGTGCTGCCAAAATGATTTCTTGATTGCATTCTTTAACATGGGATCGTAGGATGCTAATGCTTTTTTTGTTATACTAAGATGCATACAACACTTAAACACATACATAGGGAGACGAAATGAGTTATGTATATACATACATACATTTATATATTCCAAGTATATTGTCGCCAACAATAAAAGTGCCAGCATCGTACACAGAACAAGACTGAGATATTTCAGTTTAAGCTAAAATATCCATTACGATTAATGAAACTGAGACTTTTTATTAACTGATAGTATAAACTTGCTTAATTATAAGGAGCAGCTCTTTATAAATGTTATTCGCTGTGGTCAGTTCGAATTTAGAAGTAAATGCCAAATATACCAATATAGTTTATTTTTACTTGATTAATTAAACACAATACACTGTATGTCAACAATGACATATCTCTGCATTTAAAGGGTATTATGGTCGTTCTAAAAATAGGAAAACAACAATAGAGATAAATCATACAATGGCATTGATATGTTTTTAACAATATTCACAAATGTTTAATTACATTAAATCAAACCATTTTGACAAAGTAGACATGTGTATGCACATGCACATGCAAGCACAGACACAGACACAAAATTCATTTACGCACGTTCGCACACATACAAGAACACACGCACGCAGGCGCACGCACGCGCACAAAGGCACGCTTGCACATCGCACTTGCGCACGCGCACGCACGGGCTCACACACACAATGACATTTAAATGAATTCTTACATCGTTGCCGCAGATGGCACTATGTGATTTCCCGCAGGTCTTATGTCAGTTGTATTTACATTCCTTTCATTCAATAGAAGTGTTAGTACACTTACGCTCAAAATATAACGGTTTCGTGCTCAGAAACAAAATAACTTAAATAACGAACTTCCAAAGGATATTAAAGTTACACAATCATCTTGGCGCACAGCATAATCACGAGTCACGTGACTCGATCTAACCAGTCATCACATAAAAGTATATGTCAAATCAAAGTGAGTGTATAGCATCAACGGTTAAATTAGGAAACAAGAATGTGCTACAAACCGTTTTGCTTTACACAATGTATTTTTATCCATATTCTAACATAAAAATAAAAATATAAACACAAATAACAAATCTTGAATTTATTAAAATCCGCGAATTACGAAACCAAAAAGTGCATTAGTATATGAAACAGACGAAATACATTTCCTTTTGTAAAACATGTCATAAAGGCAATTTTCCAGATCATGGATCTTAAAACATATTAACGTTATATACGACAGTTTCCCTGCGTAAAACGTATAAATATGTAAGTCCTGTTTGTGAGGAATTGAGAATAATTTTTGCCACAATGGACATTTTCATCCCGATATATGCTATTTTAAACACCTTTGGTTTGTTAGACAATTAGAACATTGACTTATTATTGTAAATATTAATTATTACCAAACCTATTATAAGGGTGGGTTTCGGCTGTAAATTAACGCCGGATCCTTTGACAAAAGTAATAGACTGCATGTTTTCAACTGCAATGGCTAATGACGCTTATAACCCGTATAAAACAAACAGTCGATGATAAAAATAAAAGTCAAGTATTGTAATCCTTTGTTTTAATAAATGTTTACTATGCGGCGAAGTCAGAAATTGAGAATTTACTATATGTGGTATAAATGCTTGATATAATCTTTTACAATAACAACACCTTCTGTAAGTACCTTTAAGTTTGATGCTTTGTATGAATTCAGAGATTTTTGTAGAAACGAGGATACAATAAAGAGTTGCGAACTTCATATTTTCAAATAGAAGCACGCCCGTAAATGCTATATAGTCATTTTATGTCATATTGCATGAGCTAAATATCTTTCTTGATCATAATTGTCTTAAGTAACAAAAATAATAACAACAAAATATTTGTATCGAAATCGGTGGCAACGCAGTTTGATAAAAGTTTAACCAAATTTGGATGATTTGGAAAGATACTCAATTATGATTATTATATGAAGAACAATCCTAGATAAAATGTTTCAAATCATACTTGGTCATTTAGCCTTATTATATGTCATAATAACGTAGACATTTCTTCACGAACCTTTTCCATTGCTCTTATTCCGCCACATAAATACTGTGATGACATTGTCACTATCTGTAGGAACCCTTATGCACCGTCTATGTTTGCCAGTGGCTCCAAAATGCTATACGAATTAGGACTTTGCATTTTAATCGTATGAATTAGTAAAAATAACACTTTTGTAAAATGGATGCCTCTTTTTCATGCATCTAAGACCAAACTGTATACCTTAAATTAAAGAAAGATATTGTGTATGTCTAAAAAAGACACAGGCGTGTAAGGAGTTTTACAGAATTTTACAATACAAATCAGTTTTTTATGAATTTCAATATAACAGTAAATCTCTGTTAAGAAATAAGAACAATTTATCATTTTGACATAGTCAATCCTTTAAGGTCGTACAATTTTAAAATAATTGTTAATTTTATTGTGTCTGTAATAGCTCAGTGGCAAAAGGCCTGGAACAATAACACTTTTGGCTAAAGGCGTGGTAATACCCGTTAGATACCTTGTTTAATAACAATGCTCGAAGATTTTAATGCCGTTTATGTGTTTATGAATAAGATATTGTGGTGTAAATTGTTACCGCCCTTAAAATATTGCTTTTGTGTATTTCGGTTTCTTTCTACTGTGCAAAATCTATGTGGACACAACATACTGCAGCGTCCATATGATCATTTAATGTTTAATGTAGGTACCTACCTGTTACACTCAGTAATGCGTAAATAGAAAACACCTCTATAGTAGGTATGAAATCCGCAACTGCATTCTTCTTTAGCGATGTTTAACCTTAACACCACCCCGTTCAATTTATGTTGAAAGACATGTTACAGGTTTTATAGAATCCTCTAAAATATTTCTTACCCTGTCTTATCTAAGTTTCATATAATGGCATCGTTTTTGTTTGTTTAGATTGTTCACATTTCTGCGATAGAGACATATTTAGACCTACAATTGTCGTTTGATATTAATTACATATTGTATCATTCTAAAGAGGTAGCAGTATACATATTACAAAAAAATATTATTAAGTCAGTCGTGAAATAGTGTAAAAAATCTAGACGTTATGGAATAATAATAATTTTCTAATTTGCAACAGTACTCAACTTTCTCCCGCAAGCACACGACAATAGGGACATACAAAAAGGAGAATGCTCTAATGGCTCGTATCCTCCCACACTGAAATTCGTTTGGTGTGTAGCTAGGTTCATGTATATGATTTCATTGACATCACAGGGTCTGTTTAACTGCAAAGACATGTGGAGACTTTCGCATTTCACTATTTTATAATTTACGATTCATTTTGTTTTGATAATTTGGAAAGACTTCCATAAAATTTGAAAACATCCATTACCATTTTTAAGCATCTCGTCATGTTAGCCATCTGCGTCTGAAGTCTGATCAGTCTACTAGTTTCAAATACAAATACATAAAGTATGTTTGTTTTTTTACTTAAAAGATTTCACTAAATTATAAGATAAAAATGTACCCATTGAATATATTTGTTTAGGATGGTATATATATGGTGTATTTTAAATTTAATATATAATTAAATTAAATTAATAAATAAATAATAAATAAATTCAATAAGGAAACACATATATCGATTTATCCAAGAACTATGACTGTACTTTGCATAACAATATACATGTATATTTCATGTTATTCACTTTAGATTGTCGTTATATTCGTTTTTGATTTCAGGTGTTCTATAATTGTGAAGTTAGATATTTGCATGCTGATAAAACCTCTACAAGCCTTAAACACCGTGTAATCTAGTCCACTTGTTATCAGCATTGAAGATAAATTGTGTTTCAAGTTTTTAAGGCACGCAGTACTTTCAGTTGTTACATTCAACAACTGATGGATCAATACTAACAAATGATTAAAACGAAAAACACAGAAAACCACCGAAGTATTATCACTGATTTTGTTTGAAAACCTCCTAGGATAATGGCTTATTTTACACATATACAAGATAAAAATATATACAAATAGATTGTTTGAAACACAAGGGAAAAGGAAAATGTCAAGGTGCAGTAAATCTTTTCTGGACTAAAACATAAAGACAAGAGGCCAAAATAAGCATAGATGTATCTTAACATGAAACAAACGCACACTATCAATGTAAATTTTATCCTCTCTATAAATATTAGTCAATCAAATTTTGAATCATACTTTGGTTATTAAACCTTTAATGAAACAATACCTTATGTAGACAATACCATTTATTCAAGCAGGCAATTTAAATTTTGTTGGAGTAAAAGTCAATCTTAAAATTGCAAGATTAATCGCGACATACTGGAACAAGACATATACACATTTTTATGTGTATTGGGTTTATCGTCCCAGCAACAGTATTTCAGTTATTTATAGACAGTATCCACTTAGAAGTAAACATAGTTCTGCCTTTACTGTATATAACATGCCGCAAACACCTGGGTTAAAAATTATAAAACTTTAAGATTGAGATCAAGACAACTCTCAGGCATATGGCCGGTCAGATTTCAATTTTGTACAACATATATAAGATGTATATCTCCTTATTTTTAGATGTTTGTATATCGCATTGCATCTTCCTCTTTTTACTGCAATGTCTCTTAAATTCCTTTTGAATATTTCAACAATTTTTAGTATCTGTCAAATCTTTTAAATCATTTTCCACAATACAACGCTCACAAGAATAAATTGAATATCAAGACATTGGCTATTAGCAAGTGTCATTTACAATGTTCTTGCTAGGTTTCTGCTTAATGGTCTGAAACAACAACAACAACTAAGGAGAAGATTCGTATGCCTAAAAGTTAAAACTTTAAACCATACTAAAATAAGGATTGGATTTTGGAATTTCTTATCTATGGTTTGAACGGTTATTTTTTACCAAACATCTACAAAGAAACTCAAACAGTTATTATTCTATACACGAAACATGTTCTTTCGCTGATCCTCATATTTGATCTAGTTTAATAATGTATACTCGCTAATATAAGATGGATAAAACTGCTGAGAAGGTGAAAAAGGAACGGAACAAAGAAAGACTCTATTCCGCTTTTGGCAAACACATGTAGAGGTTTACTTTCATCGAGGATTCAAAAGCTTTCTTTTCTATAATTATATATAACTAGGCGAAAGAGAGAGAATGAGAACCGATCGACGTTGATCTAAATAAGTGCTTAATTGTATAATTAATATGTTACCGTTATTATTTATGATAAATTTAAATATATCAATACAAAAACTAAAAATGAGCGACATATCCAAAGAAATAGTGTGTGCGTAAGACATCATCTATTACATGAATACGATATATATTACCAAGAATTCTTTATTAATGTTAAAGAAGTTGGCCCTAGGTAGGTACAAATATTTAATTGTTTTCAAATACCGGTTTGACGTGCTCCCGTCGGAAAATCGACACGTGCTACTTAAGACAGAAGTAGTGATAGTGACATGACATAGATATTATGTGTACATCAAAAGTATTCTTGTCGTTCTCTTTTTTTATAGCGGATTTCTCAGGAGTTCTAAAACCTTTTAGAAATACAAAATAGGTAGCGTTTATATCCTTTGAAAAATCATCACATAGCATATAGATCTCGACCTAGTACAACAGCATGTACTCCTGAGCTTTAATACTGCTGTCATGATTTCTGGTAATTCTTAGCTAAACCCTTGTTGGAAACGCTATTGATATTCAGTACATACATTTTTAAAATATCTCCTTGGGGCAGTCTTGAATATATTTGCAATTTCTACAAAGACCAGGCTATGTTTCGTGTTTCATAAGAAATTCTCTATATTTCGATGTGACTACTATTAACATATGTTTGATTAAGCGCCGATATGTCGTTTAATGGATATGAATAAATCTAAAAGTCACGAGTTTTGAAGAGGCAATATAAATAAATAATTCAATTTGTTACATAACTCTTCAATAAAGATATCTCTTCAAATAGATTTATTTCAATAAAAAAAACTACATATGTTCTATTAAGATTTTGGGCGCAACTTTAAAATATATTGTTGCAGGACCGTAGTATCTATATCAGTACAATCAATCTAGGAAATCAATATTTATTTTCATATAGACAGCTGTGTCTGGCATGGCTTCGCAGTATGAATATAGTTTAAGAAGTAATTTTCATACCCTAGAAATGAAAAAACAACAGCACACAAACTTATAGTTTAATGGTCGCACACTTTTATATCTATATTACAGTTCCTACAAGGTCTAATGAACGATGAATATAATACAAGTCAACCCTATTAATGTCCACTCTAAATCTTGAATGTAAATATCACAAACTTATTAGTTCAAAACGAGATGAAGACTTTAGGTTTTAATAAGCACTTTTCTAGGTTGCGCTTGGCAAATACATGCATAATAAGGACACATGTTTATTTATGTTTGCGACGTTGTGTATGATTAGAATTTACAAGTACTCTACAACGAATCCATTGAAGTGTAATTTGCTTTAGAAGAATAAGTTGAGTTACAACTAGAAATACTACGAAAACAGTGTTATTAAAATAAGACTCAAAAGTTATATCTTTAAAATGAGAATCTCGACTTTACACTCGAGTGCTGAACACAAATCCAAACAACTGCATCAATAGTATCCATAAAAATGCTAATATAATACCTGAAGTTTTTCACACATAACCGTTTCTGAGACAGAAAACTCTGTGGCCCGTAATAACTGATTAGGAAAATTGCATGTAATTAGTTTCTTTCAAAACTGCAGTATGTTTGAAAACATCATTGATTATTAAGACTGGCTAAGTGTGACACATTTAATTGTTTGATATCCTTCCAAATGAACACTCAAGACCGTAGTAGGCAGGACGAAAACCTACTTTGTATATGTGTTAAATGACATCTCTCGACATCACTTCTTGTTAAAAGGAACACTTAGGAGAACACTTTCATGGTTTGATATGTTTCGTTTACGTGCTTTATTGTTACAGGCTGATGAATGAGAGAGTATCACTATTTGTAAAAATAAGGGTGTGATAAAAGTGCTGTAGATGTAATTGCTATTGTCGTATTGCAAAACACATTAAAGTACGTTATCTAAACTTAAAAAAGACTAAAAGCATTTCTCGTTAAATTCTAATCATGGAGTAGTTTAAAATGTAAATGCGATTATCCATCCAATAAGAAAGAAAATGTAAGGCCAAGATCTTCTAACAATCTTTCGAAGTGTGCAGCAACGCAATGAACTAATAAATTGGGTGTTAGTAGATTTTCTCACGACATAAACAGAGCAACTGTCATTATCATATCTTGTGTATACAGAGAAAATAGGTCTGCGAAATAAACTGCATTTATATTTAGTCTGCCTAGTGTGGATAAGCAAAATGTTGTTTTAGAAAATGCGTCTTCCGATTTTAGAGGAACTGGTTCAAAGTTATCTGTAAACATAAATGAAAAGCGATCAAATTAAAGGAAACTCATTCTCTCAAAAAGTTTTCAATTAGCAAAAGGTCAGCTAAGACAAATTATCTTGGATAAATTTCTGAAAATGTACCCCTACACATGGTCTTATGCATATTGTTTTCCATGTATAATACCAAGATGTGACATGTTCATACAATAACATAATTTCTATGACTATGCATATGAACTAGAACAAGTTGTAGAAAAACACACATGTTTATTGCAACTTAACCAAAGAAACATGGAAAGTAGTCAAAATAGTTTATACATGATTTTGAGAACGTCATAAATGATACAAGGAGTGACATAAACCCCTGAGAACTTCATTGCTCTCAAAATACTATCATACTATAACTTTATCACTTATGAAGAACAGAAAGCAATAGTTAATATAATCCTATAAAAAGGCAACGTTAAGTGTGGCACAAAGATAAAATAAAATCAGTGGCACTAATTTTCTTTATACTCTTAGTGCACATGAGAGAATCTAGATAAACAGGGAATCAAAGGTAACTATCAGTTATTTGCGATCGTCCATTAGTTTCTCCGGCAAAGCCCACGAGAATAATTAACGGTAAAACAGAGGAATACCCACATGGATCGTACCTTCCCATATCATGTAGAATTTTGACGTGTTGCCATTATATCTCTTATAGTAATGATGGCCTTAAAAGGTTGACGTAATTGCAAATACTGTTTTAGAATATGACATTTAAACCGAATGAAAGAATATCTCTGCAATTAATTGTATATAGTGGAATATTGTTCATGGTCACAGCATATGAACTATAAATCAATAAATGATGAAAACTTTGCAGTTAAAACTGGCATCAGAAAGTTAACATTTTAACTGTTGCTTTTTCATGGACTAAAACTTAAATCCATTTTCCTTCAATTCAAAGAGAGTAGGTGTGATTGATTTGAGTGCTTTGTACAATCTTCTACTTTTTTCATTTCATGATAGCGGACCATGCACAAGATAGCACACAAAATTAAGACGTATTATGAGCATTAACGTAATGCTCTACACACGGTTGGCGCATAGGTTCTGCTACAAACTATAGTCTTCGAAAGAGAAGAAATTCTCCGGTGACGGTAAAGCCGTAACTGAAATGACTTTTTGATTACACAAGGCCTGCGCCCTCAAGTGGAACAGTTTGTAACTGAATTGTGCTTGTTGTATTGTGCTCACTGCATTCGGTTCCTATACGGATTGTTAGGTGTATTTCCTTTGATGGACATTAAACTTTGGTTCCTCAATTCCATCTTCACATGAACAGGATGCTACAACCATTTATTTTTCTTTGGTCATGATTTTTCATGATTCAAAAAGTTTAATCCCTTTAATCAATTATGTTTGTGTAGTCTTTCTATTCATGATCGCAACAATGTTACTTGTGCAGTGTGGCGGCTTACAAAATCTCCCCGTGCATGTAATCAATGTTGTCATTTTATTCATCTTATAAGGATTGTTACGTGAATTTCCTTTGATGGACATTGGACTTTGGTTCCTCAATTCCAACTTCATATGAACAGGATGCTACAACCATTTATTCTTCTCTGATGATCTTTTTTCTTGATTCAAAAAGTTTATTTTATTTATAATAAGCCATTTTGTGCAGTATTTCTAATCGAAATTTTGCCCCTTTCTTTTCTTAACACTATGTATGCAGACATTTTTCAATGACGTCACCACTTTCGTCATAACTTATCAAACAAAACGTCAGCGCTTGGACACTTCTTATTCCAACAGATCGGGTTTCTGCATAGCTTGCATTTGATAAACCCATCAGGAAGGACGAGGTTGGAGCTGGGTAAAACCAGTTTAAGCACTCCAGTCGATCTATATTGCCGACTGACCGTTCCAAGGTGGTAATTGTCGGGTTTGCCTTTTTCGTTAAATGACTGATCACAAATTTGTCCGTATATATATATCTTTATTCCTCCATTTAAGTAGATACAAGAAATACATACATATAAGTTTACAAACTGAACAAACATGCAACTTTACTCAGACAAACAAATGAAAAACAAGTTTATGCATGTAAGAATTTAAGAAATTACAGAGAGAACAACATATGAAGACAAGAAATAGGGTAACACTTAAAAAGATCAATATAACAGTCGAACAAATGCGCAATAAATAGGCGATACAATCTTTTATATAATGCGGTTAAATATAAGGGCACATGAAAAAACAGCAGAAAAAGTCCTGAAAAGAAAATGCGCAATGATCGATAAACTCAGTGAAAAACACGCGGACAGACAGACAGTCAGAGTGACAGACAGAAAGACAGACACACAGACAGACCAACAAACAGAGTGATAGACAGAAATACAGATAGACAATCAAACAGACACACTGACAGACCCACAGACAGTCATTCCTACAGATCGACATTCTGACAAAACAGACAGGCAGGCAGACAGACAGACAGATAAAAAGGCTGATGTAATAATACAAATATACCCAGCAAAAGAATCAATACATGTATAATCAAATTTCAAACGCGTGAACAAACAAAGACTATATACATGTAGTACAAATGCATATAACCTATGTGTAAAGTATAATAACATATATAAGCACGCATATGATCAGTGGTAGAACGCTATATAGTGACCTTGCCGAAACTAAACACAAGATCAGAAAGCGTTATATATTTATATATATTTCAGAAAATACAACGTTGAACAAAATCAATGTGGCAACCATTGAATGACCAAGACAACAAATTTAAATTACATACAGTTTGCATGTTATACTATTGGTATGACAATGATGATAGTAAAAGATAAGTTGAAATATATAAATAACATTATTTACTTGAGAAATGTAATGCTAAGCATGCAGACAATCAGTATGTATATTTTCATATTTGCTGTAATGCAGCCAGGCTATGTGAATTTGTTTGAATATTACATCCAAAAAATAATCATAGTTACATTTTAAATGCAACTCTACAATAGAGCAATACTTACCTAACAAGATATTAACAAGGCAATGTCTATCAAGTGAATTAAGAAAGTAACAAATGCTTGATCCAAATACAACATTGATATAATCAAGTAATTTTGTTCTGAACGTACGTAATACAGGACAATCCAAAATTATGTGGTCGGTAAGACAAATATCACCCGTTAGACCGTTGCATTTTGAACAAGTTTCATTAAAACGAGATGTAAAGGCTATAAACCTGGCAATCGTCTTGCAGTACGATACTTTGTAAGGATGACAGGTAGCATATGCTCAGATATAAGACAGTCTATATTGATTATGGAGAGACCTAAATCTGCCAAAATCAGAGTTCGAAATATTATTTAACCAAATAGACACTTCCCTGTTCCACACCGCTTTCTTAATGGTCGCTTTCCAATTAAGTTTGGCAGGAAAATCACCAGTATCTAAATAATAGTTAAGCCAGTGCGTGAGTGAGTATTTCTTTAATACGTTTTGGATATCATAGCAGTAGCCGTGGGTTGATATTTTAAGTCTAAATTGAGCCCATCTATAAATAAAAACCCTTTTTACGGTAGACTTCGGACACAATCTACACAGTTGACCAAATAATGTTAGTTTTTTTAAGATCTAATTCCGATTCCAAGGACAGACAACCAACAAGACTGAGGGCAATATCAGTTCGTGTACGCAATGGTAGGCTTTGGAATGATTTGATACACATTCGGTGAGCACGCTCAAGGGTGCACAACTCCGACTGTGTTAAGTTGAATAGACATTCGGCTCCGTAAAGTGCCTTAGGGAGCACGATGTGGCAATAAATGTTTTTACAGGTAGCTGGACTTAAGCCGTTGTCATGAAAGGCACAATTAAGTAAGCTAAAATATGTCTTTCTTATTCGAGTACAATACGTTATAGCACGTGTATGCTTTAAGTAGCTCGGTGCCATTAAAACCCCTAGGTGTGTGTATTCTAATACCTCTTGTATTGTATTGCTACCCAAGTAAAACTTTCTTCGTGCCTTTAAGGCCGCATTCTTTGTTTCGTTAAAGACAATTATTCCACATTTAGATGAATTATATTGGAATCTCCATTTACGTGAGTATTCATAACAAGTATCAATCATTGATTGTAGGTCAGTTATCGAAATAGATAATAGTAACATGTCGTCAGCGACTGTTGGTGCGCATGAGCAGATGTTGCCTATTGATAAACCACCAGAAATTTTAGTCAACTTAATAATCAAGTCGTTAATGTAAATGAGATACAAAAACGGTGACCAGGCTCCTCCTTGAGCGGTTCCCAGCAGCACCGGGAACCAGTCTGACTTATAGCCATTCATCATAGCACAACTAAACATATCGGTGTGCATGGCCACTACTGAGTGCCAGAGTCGACCTGAAATGCCCAATTTATGCAGTTTATAGAATAAGCCATCGTGCCACACCTTGTCAAAGGCGGTCATTGTATCGAGAAAACATGCGAAGAGTTTACTATTATTTTCTTTGCAAAATAATTCACATTCCTTGACTAGATATGATGTCATAATGCAGCCCATACGCTTTTGGAACCCACCCTGAAGAGGACTAACAGAGAGCTCAAGGCGCGACTGTAGACGTTTTAACAGCACTTTCTGATATAATTTTAGAATAACGGATGACAATGTTATAGCCCGATAGCTCTTTGGATCATCTTTGCGTTTATTACCTCCCTGAAACAGAGTTATAACAAAGCCTCTTTTTAATTCTATTGGCACGTACGCTGTTCTATACATAGCGTCAATGAGACAAGTTAACGCATATATTAAACTCTCACTGGCGTATATTAAATGTTCGTTATAAATTCCATCTAACCCGCACATTTTTCCCCGTTTTAATTCTTTAATGTTAGATTGCACATCTTCCTTTGCTATGTAGTCATCGCAATAGGTAGTGGATTTGGCTCGTTTAAGCTTATTTACCTCGGTAGTTATTTGCTTATAAAAAGTCTCGTCATAAGAGAAATGAACATTGTCACTGTACAAATTCTTAAAATAAGTACCCCAAGCTTTTGTAATTTCTTCTTGATCCCTTAAAATTTTGCCTGAAAAATTAATTTCGCCCCCGGCCAAAAATGCGTTACCCTTTCTTTTTCTATTAAAAAGTTTCAAGAATAGTGTACTATTCACACAAGCAGCACGATCAATTTCAGCATTTATATTGTTTAAATATGTTGTTGCAACACGTCTATGGTAAGCCCTAAATGCACGTTTAGCATCTTTGTACTGTGAGTATGACTGGTAGCTGCTACCTCGAGGCCTACCTTCAGCTACCCAGCCTTCACGTTTAAGTTTCATATGAGCATGGAAATCAGTTAATTCTTTATTCCAGTAAGGTTTAAAGTATTTCTTAAACTTTGATTTCGGCAAATGATATTCTGATGCCTTATTCAAAGACTGTACGATAGTTGTATACAGCGTGTCGATTTCAGTTGCAACGGGATTAATCGGTAGCAAATTCCACATTACTGGCTGCATCCCACTTATAGTGTTTAAAAAGCGAAGGATTGTGGTGATTCGAGTGTACATTGAATAACATTGAAGCTATAATGGGTCTGTGTGAAGAAACATTAAGACAGTCGTCATCTAGAATACAACAAGATGTGACGTCATCAACGCTTTCTAACGGTATTATTATATGATCTATCATTGATCGATACTTTCCGTCATATGATACAAAGGTAGCATCTGCCCCAGAACATAATGGAAGGGTATTAACTGACACCATTCGATTATCATTTATCAGCTTACTAAATTCTACACTTCTCCTATCGCTAGTTTTAATGAAGTAGTTCCCTTGCAGATGGGAGTTAAAGTCACCCATTAGTATAAGACGACCCCTGACGGAATAAGTTGAAATTATATCCTGAAGACTGGCCAGATGTTCCCTGTAAACACTGACAGCGTAAGTAGTGCAAGGTGTATATACCTGTACAAAATATAATAAATTGTCCTTACTAAGTCGAAATTGAATACCCACCACACATTGTATATCAAACTCTAAAGGTGTTATATGATTATCCCATTTTTTATTCCAAAAAATCGAAACACCACCCTTAGAACCATTTTTTGTTTGTAAAAAGGAATCTTCACATTTATTTACATTGTTGTAGTCCTTATTGACGCTGTCGAGAAATTGTATATTAGTTTTGTTTAACCAATGTTCGGCTATACCACAAATATCTATTTTATGATGAGAAAGTAATTTACTTAAGTATAACGCACTTGATATGATACCTGTAGCATTCCATGAACAAAGTGTTAAATTTTGCATGTTTTCATAAGGACAAAAAAACTGTATACACTACTAAGGGCTTGATGTTTATTGCCATACTATCATGGCTTGCACTAGAAATTGTTTGAGATAAGCACTGTTTTATCATTAATTAAAACCTGTCGTCAGTGTAAATATGTTCATGCACGTCGTACTCATTGTTGTATCCGGCATTATGGTCGTAGTTATAACGGCGATTATCCCGACTGACGTTGTTATGCGTGAGTACGCTAGCGCGCTCAAAGCTACCAAAGTTGTGTTCGATGTTGTCGTTGTAACTGTGATGTCGACCAGTTCCAAAACGGAAACGCGACTGTCTGTCTCTGTCCGCTTTGTTTACCCATTCCGCACATGTAACACCTGGGGGCCAGAAATCACCATTGAGCATACTGTCACCAATGTCCGGCTGCGCATTCACTCGTATCACGGCTGTCTCCATACGCTTTGGTTTGTATATAGTTGATAGTTGTACACCTTTTTTCTTGGCATAAGCGTAAATCAAATTTTCGTTTACTGTCTCCAAGAAACCTCCAACGAAATACCGCTTGTTACGTTTACGCACGTATAACGAGAAGTCCTCCTCAGGTAGATCGCGGGAGATAGAGCTTTGACTTTGAGGGGCTGGTGCTTCTCTGCTTGCCGTGGGTCTCGTGATAATAACGGGGATACTATCTGGCCTAGTGCTCTCTGTGGTCCCGTGCTTGTTAGGCTGCCTTGAAACGGCTGTGCTGTACAGGTCAATGAAAATGCAAGATCGAATGAAATTAACAAAGCAATAATAACAAACAAGGATAATTAAACACAAGTGTTGGTTTTCATTGCTGTGATTCTACAAGGCTTTATTTTCTGTAATAAACAATAGAAATACAAATAGTATCAGTTTCATTACGAGGTAAGATGAAAGATGCAGGAGAAGGTGCCCGTTTTTGATTTATTTGGAACAGATTTTGCCAATTACAGTTTTACAGTTTGATGTCAATGATGAAAATTAACTGTCATCTCTTTGGCCAAGAAAAAGAGTTATTGTTTTGTTTTTCATGATGACAGTTTTAATTAACATGTATTGCTTAATTGCTTATGCCATTTATGTTTTTAATAGGGGTTAATGTAAGAAAGAGGTTTGTTAACAAAGAGTCTGGTCTGGTTGTGTGATTGTGCTGGTGTTGGTGGTGGTGTGTATGAGTGTTGGCTTATTTAAAATAAAAGAGGTTGAAAATCAATGACAACAAGAAATATAAATGCTACTAAGAAAGTACATGTTGAACTTTTTGCCATGTAGTACTATTAATGCCAACCATACAGCAAATAAAGAAGTAACTTCTTTGCATAAGTCATATATATGTATTTTAATGTATTTTTAAAATCTGTATTGTTTTTATTTTCTTTACGTTTTGCAATTTTAAACGCACCCTTTAAAAACTATGACGTTGAATGTGTGCATGCGTGTAAATATACATGCAAAAATAACGACCACACTTGTCGTTTCAACACATTATACTGTAGCAAATTGATTGATGACACTTAAACCAAATTGTGTCTCGAGAAGTCCTTATTGTGTATAGTCCGTGCTATCTTGCCTTTCACGGGGTATAATTCACGCAACCGAAGCCAGAGACAAAACATAAGTGACAATTAAGGAGAGCATCAATGCTTATTTTGCAAGATTTGATAATAAGATTATTTACAACATTTGTCAGTTAAAATATCATCGTGTGTGTATATGCATATATATATACACTAACCAACAGGCAAATAAGAAAAGGTCCTATCAAAATTTCCACAGATATTTAAATTTAATCTATCTCTAGACAAAGGTAAATGTAAATGTGACAAAAACAAAGAGACGAGACATAACATTCAAAAAGAAAACGTTCAGTCAGCAAAAGGACCGACTGGGGTGCCTAAACCTGGTTTGTGGAACGCTAAAACCTCGCACCTCAGTACAGTGTAAATAAAAATATCCAGTCAAAGTTGAAACAACTGATAGTAAGCACCTGCATGGAGAGTTTAAACAGATACAATGAATATATATATATATATATATATATATATATATATATATATATATATATATATATATATATATATATATATATAATATCCAGTAATAAAATAAACTATCATCATATGTACAGGATGTAAAGTAGATAAAAGCATCGCAACTAAGGATTCCAAATGAGCGAGTGGTTTGAAATAAAAAAGCCCAACCACTTTAAGTAACATAAAAAGTGATTTCGTAAAGGAGTTTTCACAGTATCCCCTAGACTTACATGCTCAAGATGTTAATCATGATTAGAATTACTTGCTGCTTAGTAAAAAAACACATTGAAACATGTGCATGAGGTTGTAGCAAATACAAGGTGTTTTCATGAATGAGAAAAGATATAAACAACAACAAAATTCCCCAAATTATCCAGTCTAAATCCAACAAATTGATGTCTGTTTGCCCTATTGTTGTGTGTACCTTTTGCCATAATGAAAATTAGTTTATATTTTTCTTTATTTAATTGTACACTACTAAAATGTAAGACCCTTATCTTTCCTTTTACAATCATACTATTGAAAACTGTTCTCATTATATAAAATCAGAAATAAAAAATATATCTTTTGTGTATTTTTTGTGCACAATTAAGCACAAGTATTCGTTTCACATCAGGGTTAAATTCACGAACCAGTACTGAAAGGTTCGTACGTCACTACAATAAGTGCCACTGTCTGCCTCTCTTATTACAAATATTGTCTTTTTTATTATACTTCTCAGTGACATCAAATTCCTCTGAAAATCTTTTGTCCGAAATACACTACTTTCTAACATGGTGAAATCAACGCCGAAAATAAAAGGCTCAATATATGTATAACACATATCCAAAATGTAAAATTTAACCTTAATATATGAACAGTGGAAAGATTCTGTAACTACATAAAGTAAATTCACATCAGATCAAGATCAAGAGTTCTTTTTTATATCACGAACTTAGTATGACCACACTAATTCATAATAACTAATTATAATGCGAGCACACATGTCAAAAAACTACTACTAAAATTTAAAATACTTCTGCAACAATAACATTGATGCTTTACACAGCTTAAAATGAATATAATTTGATTACACTTGTACATTATTTAGTCGGACCTGGTAATCAAGATGTCGTGCTCGTAATGGCGTATTTTTGGCATTCTTAGTTAAGAATTGAGTAGTTTTAGGGCTACATATTGCTACAGACGTTAGACATGACACTTGCAGTATGACAATACATGTATTAGATGTCAGACAGAACTCTCTATGGGAATACTGACCGGTTTCAAACTTCTTTTTGAATATTTAGGTAAATGAAACCAGAATGCAATATGTTTTTGTGTTAAGGCCTTGCAAAACATACACATACAAACATGGCCTCAATTTAAATCAAAACATCAATTTTACATTCTCTTTAAATTCTAAACAAGATTTCGTAACTAGAGACACATTTAACACATTTGCCAATGTCCGTAATGTGGATTGCGTTTTAAGAAAATCCAAATATAAAAATATCAAACTGAAACAATATAACCTTAAATGGGAATGTCAAACAGGAACATTTTGGCGTATTCTTAATATATAAAATAACCGCAAACAGAATCATTATCAATCTTTTTCATACCTTTTAGTATTATCTACTATTCTATACATTTTCTACAATTTTTTTAAAAATACATTTTCCTTACCATGCAGTATCGCTACTAACCAAATCAAATTGTTTATACTTAATTATACCTTATAATAAATTATACTGAACGAAGTAAACCTTGCTCAGCAAACCTGACTCAGCAAACTACTTTTGATTGTTTACCAGACGCTCCATCCTACAAGTTTCACATTTGTCCTCACATTTGTCCTCCCACACAACACCTGCCTGTCTCTCAACGGTAGCCGAAACATATTTTACCATTATCTAGGGAGTTGGTAGAATTTAAAGTCTTCCATACAAGATTATTTTCTTTGCAAACAACAAATGTAATTATCACATTGTTGTTTGCAAAGAAGAAATGTCTCAGAGTGAAATTTTGTTAAGATTGATGTTCGTCTAAAATACTTTTACACAAATATAATATTCAAGATGATAAATAAAGTGTTTAAAGAAGAAAACAACATAAAACTAAGTTTGTAAGAGTAGATTAACACTCACTCAGACACAATAATACCAGCTACACAAAGGTTTGAATTGTTGAATTTGATATCAATATTATGCTTTTTTCCGTTAATGTAAGGGATACAAACGCAATTAAACGGAAGAAATGCTCATACATGTTATCAGCAGCATTTTTGACGTACTGCTACTACTGCTGCAATTGCAACTAGATGTGATAATGATATATGTTCTAAGTTAAATTGCCTAGTTTTGCTATTCATTTTCTTTACAATAATCACAGCATGGATTCAACAACTGATGAAAACAAAAATATTATACAATGAGGTATTTACCTGTTTTGAACGTTAAATGATTAAGTCTTACTAAATTAGTAGAAAAAATAACAGATACGAAGAAGGTAAGACGACATTACTAGATGATATTAAAGGAGTGTAATGCTTTTTTGATAAGAATGATTAATGATAGAAGACCAAAAGTATTGGGCTTCACGTCAAACTTATTTGTTCTGGACGCATATATCCATTTTTCAACAAGTCAAGTCTGTCATTGTAATCGGGCTCAAGAAAGTATTCAATAATATCATGTATAAAGATGTTATGAGGAATTCAAAATTATTTCACGATCCCAGATAATTCTTCAGTTGATAATCCATTGATACCGTTTCCGATTGCATACTACACAATATATCTGATACAAATCTCGAACCCTGCTACATAGTTTCTGTCTCCGAATTGTTCTAACTACAATGCTGTGGTCGCCAAGGTGATCCTTTATTAGCAGAGGCGCTGTATTCGAAAAAGTATAAAAGGAATGACTGTAGAAAACTATACATACACAACACCTCAATTTGCAGGTGACACAACATTTTTGTATATCTCAGATTTAACTGTTATGTCCTACCAACAAACTTTACAATTACATTCAGGCATCTGCGTCCTAAATGTAAATGTGTAAAGAACAAAGAACCAAAGTAGCAGAGATCAGTAGCCATAAATCTAATACAACAGTTATAATAATCTGTTCTGGAAGATAAATTATTTAGATTTGGATTTAAATTTTCAACATATTTAAACATAGTAGTGAAGATAAACAATGAAAACAAAGACATCTTATTGACAATTCACAGTAAATATGGCCCAATCACCACTATTAATATCGCTTTCATTAAAACAAAACTATCACAAATATTAATTTTCTCATTTTCTCTATTCCGTATGTAGATAAAGTCGCTATTGACAAATTACAAATATTATTAGTAAATTGTATGTGGGAAGGCAATCCAGATAGGGTAAAACGAGAAATTAACATAAACAATATTCAGACGGAGAATAAAAATGCCTACCTAAGAATTTTTGCTTTTGCATTTAAGGACATACGGGTTTGAATACAAAACTGTCACATGGTACCACGAGTATTGCAAATATACGGAAAAGAACTAAGAGAACAATATGCACACCCCATTTAAATGTCAAGGTTAAAAATGTAACGTTTAAAACTGAGACGAGACATTTACATCTAATAGAGAAACCCCAACTACTACCGCCTAAGGCTATAACACCACACACTCTGATGTTTTTTCTCAAACACAATCAGTAAAAATTCATTTGATGCAAAGCAGGTACATGTATTATGATAACCTATTCTTCGATCTATGTAAATACAACATAAAATATTGATGTTAGTACATAATAATGTAACTATTGTACTTGGTTCAGCAAATAAGTATTATTTTGGTCGGCATCGTTGATTTCTATATAGTCAATAATTTTTTTAAATTTAAAACGAATTCTAACTGCTGAAAAATCAAAATCAAATATTATTATAAATATCAAACGACCATCTTTTCGGACTGTTATTCTTACAATGTCAGAGTCTGTGTGCACAGGATTCCAACCAGTGTGTAACCACCAGAAGATATCATTGATCGCACTATAGTTTCATTCCAATAATATTTATAACACATATATTAATAAATTTAAAAAATAGGTGTTTTTTCGAATATAATATGTTTGTGATGCTTAAACAATGGTACGACACGCATCAAACCTTATACGATTATAAAGGTGTTCTTATAAAGCATTTCCTGATGATCTGGCAATCAAAGACAATGGTACAATTTCCGAAAAGAATCATTTTTTGTTGGCATTTCCTTGTACTTTAAATAAATAAGAGGCATAGTCATGTGCTAGGAAAACGGCTAATTGAAAATAAGATTGCCAATAACTACATGTTTAAAGCCGTCTTGTTTACCCTGCTTATCTTGACACATTCTACGAACTTGGAGACCAAGAATATTCTTGATAAAATCCACGTAGTATGCGAAATCATGACCATAATTTTTCAAAATGTCCAAGTCAGTGTAACTTTTTTTATTTGAGAATGGGAGCATTGTACTATCGTCTTACGCGAATGATAATCTGAAAGACCACGTGTTATATGATTTGCAGGTGTGTTTTTCAATATTCAAGTCGTCATCTATCGAGATTAGTTTCTTTTGTCTGCCTTCGTCTGACAAAATGTCAAGACAGATCACAGACATTAAAACTACAGACCTACTGATGTGTTATACCCGTGAGTTCTATTGTTTTTTTTTTTCAATGATGACTAATAATAGTATTACAATTAATCGAAATATATAAGTAATATGGCCATTTTTGTCAAAAGAGGGAAAATTTTTCTCAGTATAACAAAAGCCATTATTGTCCTTTTTATAATAATATATTCATTTGTATGTTATATTTTTATCTCAGCATGTGGACAAGTGGAGATTGACAATAAAAGGTTTAGAAAGAAAATGCAAAGACACAATTATTTAAAATTATTACGCTTGCTACTGCAAAATTGCACAAATAATGAACAGAGCTGTCATTAAATTGACGCTCATGAGAGGTCTCTTGTTTGCTAGATATGATATGATGCGGTGTAACATATATGATTATAAACACTAACCTGTTTATTGGTCGTTGCATAAGCGCATGGTATCATTCATATATATATTTATATATTCAGTCAACTCTCGTTATCTCAAATTTCAAGGGACCGTAGAAAATAGTTTGAGATATCCGAAGTTTGAGTGATCCGAATTTAAGGATAGTTTGTGTAAATCTTAAAAATCTTACCTGCTACACGATGACTGGTAATGACTGAAATTCCTTGTTATATCTGCCACTGTAAACTAAGTTTCTGCAAGTTTGTGTGGTTTTGCATCTTTAAAGTGATATTAGATTTTAAAATGTAATTTAATATTCTTCTTTTTATTGTAGGTTGTTGCCTCGTCGTTAGTGCATGGCCTTATTAGATTAATCAGATTGCTCGACACGTTTTCGTGTCTGTCTGTTTCCATGACCAATCGTATTTTTTTATTCAAGAATCAGTACGTGTATTGTGGGTAGGTAGTGGAAGAATGATAAAATCACTAACGCGACCTCTCATTTTATTTACAAGTTAAGAAGGCCGTGTCAACAAGTTCTCAAAAACTGTTACAACAACAAGTACAAACTGAAACACTTTAATCAGCGTTAATTGATTAACGAAATTGCTGTTCATTAAATCAGCTAATTAAATATTAATCGATTAACCTCTTCTCTAAATTACGTGACATCCTGATTGTCGATAATTGGCGATAAAACTCGCGCACAAAATTTCGCGAGTTTCACGGTAGGTGTGAAAATCACTATTGTTGCAGTTTTGCATCTTATAGCAATTTGAAGTTTGAGATAGACCAACTGATTTCAACAGTTTTATACGTGTGGGGACAAAGAATTTAGTTTGATATATCCGATAATTTGACATATCCGAATTTGACTTAAGCGGAGTCGAACTATATAGAAACTATAGGGGAAAAAACGGGACCGTAGAAAACAGTTTGACATAACCGGAAATTTGAGATAACCGATTTTGAGATAACGAGAGTTGACTGTATATATAAATATATATATATATATATATATATATATATATATATATATATATGTCGTCATACAGAAACATTTATTCCTCTTATGCTTATTATGCTCAGCATTTGTGCCATTTGCGCCGTTTTTACTATTTAAGAACATGGACGTGTAACAATATCATACGTAATTCTTTATTAAGAACTGATTGGTTGGGGTTCTATTTCTACAGTTAACGATGTTACACCTTCGTCATCAAATATTTGCATAGAATAAGTTAAAAACTAAGAACAATGTAAATGAGTACTATGTTGAATGGTGAATCTTGGTTTGGTACAGTGCTACGTAGTAAAACCAAACCAAATCACTGTTAGCAATGATTGTATTGAAGCACTTATCGTAAATCGTAATAGGTAAATGAGTAAAGGTCCTACCAAAATCCACAGATATTTAAATCTACCTCTCAACAAAGCCAAGCAGGGTAAATGTAAATGTGACAAAAACACAGATACAAGACATAACGCACAAAAGGAAAAACAACAACATCAGTTACCGCATTGGAATAGTCAGTCGGCAAAGCGACCGATTGTGGTGCCTAAATCTGGTTTGTGGGGCGATCCAACCTCGCACTTCCTGAAGATTCTTTTATCCAACAAACAGTTGAAATAAAACTATCCCGTCAAAGGGAGATAACTAACAATTAGTACCTGCATCGGGAGATAAAACAGATACAATGTACTTATGTACAGACAAAATAGCTAGTAATAAAATAAACGATCAACAGATGTACAGTATGTACAGTATATAAAAGCATCAACTACCTAAAAATTCCAAATGAGGAAGTAGTTTGAAATAAAACAGCCCAAGAGCTGACGTATAATAAGAATACGTATTGACGTCATATGTCAAAAGTGTCAAAAGTGAAATATAAAAAATACGAAAGAAATCATCGAACTTAAGAAAACTACCCAAATTAACAAAAATAATGTAGTATTGTTAGGTGTTAATAGGTAATAAGTTTTAAAATAATATAACATCATAAAAAGCCGATGATTTATCTACAGTATGCATATTTAATAATAAAGGTAAAAAATCCCGATGTTATACCTACTGTGAAATCTCGTGTAAAGGGCATGGAGACTGCTCAAGATTTCTCACCTTTTTTAGGCACGACTGGAGAGATAAACAGACAAGAAAGCATCAGTTAGTGTCCAGTTATGGCTTTAAGTCACTGTTTTCAGATAGTCTCAACGAGAATAATTTAAAAGCAACGCAATCTCTTGACTGTAAAAAGGTCAATTGCAAGCTATGCAGTACAAAGAAGGATTCCCAGGTTGTAACCTTGAAAGAAATGAGCACTTTTAAATACCTTACACCAAAAACGGAATGTCTGAACAGACAAAAGCACAAAGCATTTTAAAAAAAACACATCTAGTTTGTTATTTATTACTTGTTGGTTCAATGAGTTTGATTAAACAGTTAACAAAGCAAATACGAGAATCATGTGAGAAACTATAAAAAGAGATCGAACCTTCTTGATTGGTAATAACATGACGTCCATTATAACTTTCAACCTCATTTACTCGACGTCATTAAGCCAATTATAATGTACTTATGTTTGTGTATCTCTACGTTTAATATTGTAAACATTTGAACCACAAAATGTTCAAAGATAACAAAGCTTATCTACATCGTGCCAAATATTATAAGTAATACTGATGAATTATCAAATGGGCTACGCTCGTCCATATTTTTGTTAAATGGTAAATGACTTCAAGAGAGCCGTGAGCGGATATTAGATTATAACCAAAGAATTCTTTCCCAAATTCCATAAAATGTATTACGTTACATGGTTCTCTCCTCTAAGACGGCGCTACTTATTGAGATAGATCATGTGTCGTTCATCTTGTGGTTCTACGGTTTCTTCAATTTTACATTTACACGTTCGGCCAGACTTATAGTCGTAGACGTGTAACATGATGAAAGCATAATGACATAAAACAAACAAAACAAAACACCAACAAACAAACCCATTAGTAATATCATGGTTAATGGCTGAGTTGTTACATTTGCATTTTAGTCGTATATCGGTTATTTTCAGTATTATGAATGCTACATCATGAAATTTGTCTTAGCATTTATCTCTGACTTAAGAAAATAAGCTGCCCAAATTTAGCATATTCATAACAATACAGAAGTATATGATAAGTTATTATTATGCAACATTTATATTTCAGCAGCTTTTGATTTAAGATGCACATACTTAGATTGGATATTGATAAACTTCAGATAACAATTTCAGGTTGTCATTGAGACATTGACACGACAACAGAACGCTCCTCTGTTAGGAAAGTGCACTTCTAATTCCATATTTTTTCACAGATAGGTTAACGTTTAAGTAATGTTAAATTGTACTTGTACCAAATGCTGATATTTTTCGCAAGTATTAATCTGCTTAAGCACGCTATTTGCTTGCAATGCACTTGTTGGATACAGATTTAACCCAAGGAAGGAAATCCTCAGTGAAAGCAGGATTTTGAACAGATCGTTGACAACGGAAGTGTATATTGCCTACAGACATTGATTGTGACCTTTACATATGTCTCTCTATCTTTCGTTTTATTACGACGGCTACCAGTGAATAGCGCAAAGAAAGTCCAATACGATGTCTTTTGATTATACTGTGGAAACTTCCTTTGAACACAGTTTTGACAAATGCGAATCTTCTTACTTCACCACGTTCTTATTGGAATAAAGCTTAACTAACAATGAGGTATTATGACAAAAAGTACGGTTTCCCTCATTATTATGATCATTATTGCTCGCTGAAAAGTATTTTCAAAACAAATAAAATAAATAAATAAATGGTTCATAGTGTTGTCGTTTTTATCTTTACAATTTCACTTCATGTATAGACCATGTACAAATGTCGTGTCATTTTCAACATGGTAGCATTTACTTATGGCCTTGTAACACCTACATGGTTATCATGTATGCTTTGCCCATATTTAACATCTTGAAACTAACTGAAAACAAATGTTACAGGATATTTAAATATGAAAATAACTACAATCAATAATACACAATATCAAACCAAAATCAAACCTTAATGGCTTGTCAAATTTACATGTTTAAAAACGTTTGGCTTAATTATAATATCTTCTATTTATTCTAAAGCAAAACAGAAATCATTAAAGTCCATTCATCAGTAGAGCAAATATTAAAGGTTTTGTATCAAAGATGTATGAAAGGACCTCATTCCAATATTAACATATTAATGAAACGTAATTGGCAAATGTTTTGTTTGCCTTTCCTGTCTTACTGTTTAGTGAAAAAATGTTTCAGCACAGAATGCTTTTTCCATTGACTGTATAAGAGTTCTCTATAAATGGCTTAAATGAAAAGAACATCAACAATTTTATTCATTTTGACTGTAAAACGACAATCCTTTAAATTGCATTTTGAACAAGCCAAATAATATATACAGTATGTCCGAGCGATAAATGCCTCGACGGTTCAATATTTTATAGGAAATCAAGAAATTACATTAAAGAAAAAAAATCAGTTTGATATAAAGAAACAGTTCCAGCAATGGCGTATTATAAAAGCTATCTTTATAAGCAAAAAAACGTGCAATTTTGCTATACGTAGGTAATAATTAAATGCAGGTAGAAATTAAAGAAAATAGCGATAATGGTATAATTAACATAAAGAAACAAAAGTCAATTATTGTAAAATGTCTCTTTAAAAAGGTTAAAAACGTTATTAAATTATCTCCATTTTTGCTTAATCTTGTAAAATACATTTCTTGAAAATCATATATAAAAATACAATAAAACTGTGTAATGCTGTATGTATATTATTCATTATGTATATATACGTAACCACGCGCGTTCTATTGAACGATTTAAATTAGCCAAACAATAACATATATCCCAGTAAATATAAAGCCCGTGCTGTACATTTGTCATATTGAGCGCTTTTCGACTGCAAGGATCTTACGTATTCAGAAAATAAATCACTCCGACATGTAAACTTGCAACTGCGATACACAAAACGCCATCCTTTCTTCAATATTGCAACTCACAGAGAAGGTCCTTCTAAACTAGTGCGCGTGTGTGTGCATATGCTTTCTTTTCATTTCTGTAAATTTGAAATTTTATTTTTATTCCCTTTACGGCACCTTTTTGTAAAGTCAATGTTTACATTCAAGAGATCATTAAGTCTTTTTTTTTAACAGCGTTCCAACTAAAAGTGTTTAAATGAACATTTAAATGATTTAGAAAAGAAGGCGAAGAATGAAACACTTAATTTCCCGTGTTACTACTGGATGCACAGGATGTTAAATATCAGCGTGTAGCTATTAAATTGGAATTCGCAGAAGTTGGTGAAAAACAATTACGAAAACGTAGAATAAAATGCATGCAATAGCATTCTGTTTCGCTTTGCAAAGTCTGGACGACTGCTCTTCGACGAAAACGAAACGAAACTTTCGGTTGTGTTCGAAAGTGATCGTTAATTGTATTTTTTTCACGCCGGCCACGTGTCATTCAGAGGACAGCAATCTCTAACAGCGTGCTCCACAATACAACTTTATGGTAGTCTAAAAAGGTATAAACTTTATAATGTATGGCTCGAAATGTTATAAATGTACTTATCATTATTCCTTATTTTAATGATAAATTGATGTTTATGTTAAAAATGTCAAGATAGATGTTTTCTTATCGCTGAACAGTGTAACATGCTTAACACTGACATTGCTCAAGTTCCTGCATTTTGAGACAGCAATATAGCATATTATATAAGATGTTGCATTGATATTTAGGTAGGTAAAAAACTAAAAAAGAAATCAGAGACTACCTATATAAAGTAGAAGAAAAAATGTCAGGTGGTCAAATTAAAAGAAAAATAAATTGGATTGGATGGTAAATGTTATCTTCATTAACATGGTACTGAAACCCTGGTAAGTTTAAGTAAAGCGATGGACAAGGCAATTCATTATGTAAGATATGACTGAGAATTACTAAAGCGTCCGATAAGAGCCAAATAACAGGCATGTATAAAACAGCAAACACACTGTGGATGTTCGAATTGGTTACAAAACCTTAAAAACAGGAGCAAAGATCTTATGCGAAAGCATAATATCTCTTACATTGTTTACGCGTCGTCTCATTTGTTGAAGATTTTGTACATTAGTACATTAACATTACATTTATGATACAGTGCAGGACAAAATAACTAACTGAAGTTTTAATGGATGTCAACTAAATTGATTAGAGATAATATCATGACACTTTGGGATTACATTTATATAATAAGAGAGAATTCTTCTGATGTTGTTAAAATGACACTTTTTCTGAAGTATAAAACACACCCTGCAATGTTTAACTACAGTTCGAATTTTTACACAAATGTCTGTAAAGTAATTTTCGCTATTTTTATTAATGAAACTAACATTGAGGAAATACATTCTTAATCTTTTAAGTGAACTGTTTTTATACCCACGACACTCCCCAAACACATTACACTTGTCTAATAAAGTATCTGTATCTTGCGATTTTCTATAACTGTATTGAGATGAAATAACAAGTTTCCGATCTACGTTTTTGTACGTTAGTACAATTTCCCTAGAGCTTTATTGCAATTAAATTAAATATCAACTAACATTTGTTACTATCTGCCGTTTGGTGATAAATTCTCAGCATGGTATAAGCTCGAAGATGATTTGCAACTGTTTTATGAGAGTAGTAAGAAAACGAGAAACCCATCAATGTTTAGCGAGGTGTTTAATGGCAACACGCTCTTAGAATTGTAAGTCTTTTTTTCAACAAATGACAATGAAAACTTACATTGGTTTGCAACATGTGACAATAAGCTGACGCCATGTATTTTGTGATGTGTTTTATGACTAAACCATAAGCTGATGAATACGGGATTATCTACACTTAGTCCAAGGGTTTGTGTTTATGAGAAGAATTAGCGTTGTTTATTGTTCCGGCTCAGACTTTGTAAAAGATGCACTGCGTTCTTGATTACAAAATGACAGAGGGAAGCTCCATAGTGCAATCTCAGTGTATGTTCACTCTCCAGTCTTACCACGTTTAAAGCTTGGATTTATGTACTTCGAATATGCCAATCACAGAAAAATAAAGGTCCTAAGATAATTCATATATGAATTTAAATAAGTAATATTGCATGATAGACATATTTATTTTAAATTCAATTTGCATTATAACTCTTCAAAATATGTTAATATTAAACAGTAAATATTAGTGACCGTATTTGTTTGAAGACAGCTACAAATATCGCAATACGCGAGCACAAAGCTCCGCAATTTTCTGTCTAACTTAACATGCTTTTAATGTATTCATAAATTAACTGAAAAAGATCGTATCCCACTTGTCTCATTCGTTAAGATCCACATGCACTTTTTCAAAATTAGTTCGTTTACGCCCTCGTTGCACTCAGCAAATTAAAAACAAGACAAAACAAACGGAACCGATGTATTTGTTTAATCTGAACACATTATTGTAAAGGTCCCTGAAGTTAAAGATGGATTGATAGTTTAAAACAACAAATCAAAACGAAATGCTGTATGTTAGGATACTAATGAGTTAAGAACATTTTATTAAAACTTGCTGTCTTTCGCACTGGGCTAATAATTTAACGCACACCCTTATACATTCTAGCATATGAATAACACATATAGTGCTATCAAGACACTGACGACTGTATTTTCGTGTCTGTTATAGTAGTTATTGATAGTCATTATTTCGACGAACATGTTACCATTAAACTGACTTAATCATTTTATTACCGTTTGAATACATTGTTTCAGACTGATATTTCGAAGATTTATTATGGTCCTGACAAGTGCCTTGTTAAAAATTGTTCCAGTACTTCATATGATTTTTGAAGCAAATTTATAATCAATAATAGTTATGTTGAATATCACGTTCGATGTTTACATTTGACTATGGCGCGATAATGTAATAAAGAATCCTACGAAGGATATTTAAATATTTTTCTTTACGTGAAACACGTCATCTGATTTCCAGTTTCGTTATTAAATGATTTTTTCTTTTTTTTTTCTGTTTGCATAGGATAAGGCTTATCCACTTTCTTAACAGTAATCAATTTAAAAGTGTGGATAATCTATCGAACATAAGTCAGTACCATTTAAGGTAGGCGTTTAGAGTGAACAATAATGAAACAGAGTAATCAAAACTAAAGCGAAGATTTAGTTGCATCTTATGACTGCAAAACTTCTTTATCTTGTAAGGCAAAAACAACACAACATTATGACCGGGATCAATAAGTAATCCATATCGACAACCAAACGTACACACAGCAGCTTTCAATGCCAAATCGTGACAAGCATAACACATGACAAAGGCAATCAAGAATGAATATACATTTGCGTGCAAGCTTATCACGTGTTTTCATTTTACAACGCAGAATTAGCTAGACGACTTTTTGGAAGTAATTTGTCATATAACAATGTAAGATCGATAAGTTGTAAAGAATAAGTGTCTGGCAAAGTAATTGAAGACAGATGTCCCATCTTAACCACGGGATAATCTCGTTTAAAATTATTTATAAATAAGCGATGTCCTGGAAACAGTTTCCGATCAGATGCTGCAAGAGAAGTTCAACGTGTGGGGGCTTTGTTCCTTTTCAAAGTTTACAGTGTCATAAACAAAGTAACATGATACATTATACGTTTATGCACCCAAACCTAAACATAATAATAATACAGTGATAATTTATTAAAACAGGAGCAGCAACAACAATTGCTTCATTTTTATTTTACAAATTAAACATTGTAAAGAGAGATCGATATACTGGTACTGGTCGATTATCTTTAAGATAACAAGGTCTGTTAAACTACTTATTGACAAAGTATTTATAGTAAATGCTATATGCATTATAGCAAATAAAAAGTTTAACATAACTTTTTCGTTTTGAGTAGTTATGAGAATCCGGCATTTCTCATCCTATATTTTATTAAAAACATGGTTTGCTGTATTAAAACGAAAAAATATCAATTTTGCTTTCTCAGGGAATGTCGATAATTAGTTTATTATTACGGTTAGTAACGCCTTGACATGTAATAATAGTGTGTCTTGTTTTCCTAAAAGGTCGACTGAACGTGTATATAGGCTGCATATTTTTTGCGCTTGGTAAGGTGAAGTCTTTCTGTTTTGCTTAGTAAACTTGATCTAGAATGGGCGAAATTGTTACTTTTTTAAATAACCTATGTTTTGATTATACTTATAAGCTTATACATATGCACACATTATTGGTATAAAACAAAAATTTATTTTCAATATTGACCAATAAATAAAGAGGCATTGAAAAATGTTCATAATATAACATGTTGCTACTTCTGAAAAGTCATAAATATTTCTTTTTTCAGTGCATATCGCATCATTTATGCACACTTAACAGGAGGCTTGGGGGTCATAAATGAAAAGAACTAGATATAAAATTTATTATACATGCTTATACGTATCTTTCTGATACAATACATGATAATATGTCTCAGAAAAAGAAGATCGCGAGTTGGAAATGCATGAAGGAACGTATTACTAAGTCTGCTTTCGTATCAGTGACAACAGCTAAGATGATACAAAGAATATACACCAGAAAGACGAAGTACCTGTATCGTCTTTGCTGCCCGAATGGCCCTCGGTTTTATTATAATGAAAAACAACCACAAAACCTGGCATTTGCTTTGAGTGAAAATATCAGCGATGCATTTTCCGAATTCTGCTGGGAATCGCTGACCTTTTGTCTGATTTGAGCATCTCGTGGCGTCTTAATTTCCTGTAGAAGCTGCTGTCTCCGGAAAAACACTCATAGAGAAAGCTTTTGAACTTGTTGGCTTCTTTAAAGGTCGAGTATCGAATTTGAGTTCCGTGGATAATTCAATAAGTCAAAATAATAATAGCGGTCACATGTATTCGGTGCTACTTATATAATTTCTCATTATAAAGCACAAGTTTACATTCTTCACTGTTCAAAACAAAATTTATTTGAATATTTGCAATATAACTAAGGGAATCACTGCGGATATAATTACCAAGGCTCAATGACACTTCAAAAGGTCACGTGAGTAAGGTTTGTACTGACAATCCACTAACAAACGTCACTGACCTTTCCAATAGGCTTTGCAAAACCGCGCGGAATCTAAATATAGTAATGAAAAGCTACGTAGTCTTGGAAAACACCTTGTGTAAAATGATAATTGTAATAAAACAGATTATTTACTGTTTCCACATTCTAACATTCATTAAGCTTCATCATAATAATCATTTATTAATATGATAAACATCTGAATTCGGCCTTCAATAAAACAACTGTTGACCTACGCATGTACGTTATTTTTATGTCAAATGGCTAACACTTGACCACAAAGCCCTCTCTGTCGTCAGCGATGCTCCAAACCGTAAATTTGCATTGCACCAGATGGATGTCTATGCTGAAAATGACAAACTGTGATATAATGCAGAAACGGATCTTTGTAAAATGAGCTTTTACTAGGCCGCCGTGGTACGGTCACTGTCCTTGCAAAAATAAGTATATAGATCTTAGTTTTAGTTGAAGGGGAGAGGCCGTGCTTGCACTAGAGAAGCATGAAACACTTCCTATGTATTGGTCAGGCCTCTGAACCTCTTTCTTCAGGATTCTGTAGTTCTCGATGTCTGAACTCGTTTGGCTTTCTGTATACTCATTTTTCTTTCGTATTTTTGCCATCTTATTCAATGGCTAAATAAGAAAAGGTCCTATCAAAATTACCCCAGATATTAGATTGACACTTAACAACCTCTAGATAAAAACAAACAGTAAAATTGTAAATGTGATAAAAAAACAGAGACGAGACATAATATAGGTGAGACAACTTGAGCTGTCTCCATACCCTCTATGCCATTTATTTGCTTTATTGAGGGTAAGTTCTGGAGTGTAAATCAGATGGATCCATTGAGAGATGAAATGATTAACATTAGTTAGAATATCGTCAAGATAGCGTGACGATTAATTGAAAGCCTCTATCATGTGGTTAGAAGGGGATAATGTTTACATGAAATCACGTTCAAAGCATTATAACAACAAATCTGCAATTAATGGTGCACAGTTGGTTCCAAAAGGAATACCAATTACTTGTCTAAATAAAATGTCACCACATATCATGTAAATATTTTCTAATAGAAAAAAGAGCTTCAAAAACATTTGGTCTTAATTAAATCGTCAGGTAAAGAGGTGTACAGCGTAGAGAAATCGTAAGAATTAACTGCATATCCTCGAAAGTTTTAAGTACGAAACTTGTCTAAGACTTCTAAATTATTTTAAAAAGACCCAATAATGTTTATTCCTGTATTTTCATACATTTTTTTCACAATTCCACATAATAAACTTGAAAGTGTTGGTAAAAAGGATAGAAGTGTCGCGCTTCGTCTTTGATGGGATACTTGCGTTAACGACCATCACGAAGAAGTCTGATTGTCTGCTGTTGCCGGCCATCGAACATCTTTGCTGGGGTTAGAGAATAATGAATAACAAAAATCGTATGCATTACCTCAGAATGGCTTCAACTATATCGACAGGAAAGCCGTCCATCAAAATGATTGGCTTAAGTTAATCTCGTCCATCAGCAATAGCGTAAGAAATTGCCCATGCTATTGTGCCTTGAAAATGTACATACAAAAACGACTTCGTATAAGCAATTGCTGCAAATAGGACAAAAAGGAGTCGTCTATCCTATCAAGGTTCATTAATGTCCATTTAAGTGTTTGATTTCAATGAAACAAGTGATGGATACATTTGCCTGGACTCGAGATATTGGTGCGAACATAGAAAGAAGAGCAGAAGGCAAATATGGATCGGCAATAATCTTCCATGTAATGCTCAAGTGTTTTTTGATATCTGAAGAGTCATTCAATTATCAGCGTTTTTTTTTCCAATGGCGTCAGACAAAAGCCGCGCATGCATTTTGTATTCATGCATTTGCAACTATTCCTGGTTCTGTACGTCCTAAAACTGAAACTGTTTTATTTGATTAAACGCTAATTTTACACATAATATACACTGGCTTTATACATAAGATAAATATCAAGAAATTAATAATATACACTGTCGCTCTCGCATATACAAGTTCAATTAAAACAAACATTCCATTTATTTCGAATTGACATAACACAGGCTGTACATGTTTGATTCGTCAACACAGTAGTCACTCAAAACCAAGAATCAAAATAAGAATATATATGAAAAAGTCCTATGAGCATTGCAGCATGTACAAAAATTTGAAAAGGCACAGGACAAAGGTATTCACATGCAAGCCAAATGTAAATGAGATAACAAAACTGTAATAAGTCATTTAATAAAATGAGGAAACCCGACAGTTACTGCCCTGGAACAGTCAGTCGGCAATATGGACCGAAAACGGTTTTTAAGATTTCTCTTGAAAGTATCTTTACCTTCTCAGTTCTATGGGTAATTTATTCCATAAATTAGAACCCATTGTTTTAAAACTCATGTCACCAAAAATAAGCGTTTGTTGAATGGTACATCGTAACAGCCCATGACAAAGTCTAACGATCTCAACCTACGTCTTGGTACCGGTTCAGATAATAATTCAGTTAAATAAGCTGGGGCTCTTCCCTTTGAACAAAGGAACATGACAGTCAAAATCTTTAATTCAATTCTAACATTGATTGGAAACCAATGAAGTTGTAACAAAGCTTTTTTGAACTATCATACTTGCTTAGTTTAAGGACAAGTTTTGCGCACATATTGTGTATCCTTTGCAGCTTTTGAATATCACTTTTAGGAATATCAAACAGATTTGCATTACAATATTCCAGATGGGAATTAACGAGTGACAATACTAGAGTTTCAGTAGCATCCTTAGTAAAGATGTTTTTGATACGGAGATAATTAAACATTGACATTCCCGTTTAACATGATCTTTAAAGGTAAGGTTTTCATCGAAGGACGTTCCCAAGTACCTAATGCAGCTTACAGACTTAATAGTGTTACCAGCAATGTTTATTTCTGTAACTTAAAATTTTTCTAGTTGCTGCCTACCACCAAATAAAATTAACTCGGTTATTGAAGAATTCATTTTAAGTTTATTTTGCTTCATCCAGTTATCTATGTTCGATGCACAACTTTCCCGTTCACGAATGGTTTGTTTCTCATTTTCTGCAGATGTTGGTTGAAATTTTCTGTAAGCGAAGTGATCACCTGAAAAACAATACACTGAGAATGATTGGGGAACAATGTCAAAGAGAGTGCCCACATAGGTCAGATAAACCCAGGGCCCGAAACAGCTACGCTGGGGAACGCTACATTGCAGTGGACATGGAGTCGAGACAGCTGCTTCTACACTTACACTACAACTATTTCGCCTTATATAGGAGTCGATCCAATTGATAGTTGTACCACACAGTCCGTACCGAGAGCTTAACAATTACATCAGAATGTCGTGGTCTATAGTGTCAAAGTAAGTTCAGACACCAACTTGTATAATTGTTTTGAATCGCCCTTAAAACTTGTTACTTTATCACTGATTACCGTTCTTTTTTATTACAAATTTCATAATGATACCTGAGACGAAGGTTTTTTACAGTGTCAAGTTGATGTGGCTGTATGTATTTCCTCCATACTTGTACCGCTTTACGTAATATTCTTGTAAGCCTGAGCATGTTAGCATTAGACCATGGTTTAGGTGCACGACAAATGTACATCAAAATCTAACTCTAGTTCCGTTTTAAACAGATCTACATCAGCATTTACATCATCACTTTCTACTAACATGTTCATTGTCTTTTTGTACATTAAGGACAGATTTTACAACACAGTGATCTGAAGCAAGTGATCCGGGTTCACAAGACAGAATTTCAACTCCATTCGTAACTTCCGTAATAGCTAGATCGTTAGGCTTTGGCCAGCAGTATGGGTAGAAAAGCTTACATGTTGAACCAGACACATTGCACATATTTGCACGTTAATGTGTAGATTGAAGTCACCCATTATTAAGATTTTAGTGTTCCTTAATAGTGTGTTTCAATAAACTCGAAAGAAATTTGAGACAGCAGGAGTCGAGACTGTTGGCGATCTGTAAATGCCGACCACATTAACTTTTGTGTTTTAGTATCAATTGCCATATACCAAATTTAAAAGTGTGTAATGTTCCAAACGAGAGTCTGCGCATCCTTACCCCTGAACGAAAGGTTACTGCAATACCACCCCCGACTCTGTCCTTCCTGTTTGCCACACTAACTCTAAAGCAGTTTTGATTTAAATTTGAACTGCCATATTGATGTTCCTTGGTGTCTGAGTACCACATTTCTTTGAGAAATGCAAAATCAGCTTTCTTTTCTCGGATTTTCTGTCCTATAAGCTCACTTTAGTTTAATAGGGATCTACAGTTTAAAGTAAGGCATGGACTTTTTCGTTTCCTTTGTAAAGTAAACATGTAATGTCTAGTGTATATTTGATATTTTTCCACGTGAACACCAGAATTTCTTTTTGTATTTTTAATTCTCACCCGGTCTGGTCATTTGCCCCTATACGTTAAAAGATTTAATTCATTCAATAGTGATAGTATTTCTTTATTTGGCAATGTAAACCTCCGGCGCACAAGACTGTAGCCTAATAATCATTTTCTATTTTAGTATATTCTTTAGGAATGTGGATTAGCCAAATTCCATATTTGTCAACTTTTAGTTGTTTCACATCACTTTTTATCAAAATTCCAATTATAAGTCCGAAAAATAAACTCCACATCATCATGAACACAACTTTATACACATCCATGCCAACAATCAATTGTTTTGGACCACTAATTTCTTCGAAAATAATCCAAAATTGAAGAGCTAACAATTTGCAGCCTTACACCTGGCACATACGAACACCATCTACAACATCTACAACATCATATACATTTATTGCCCAGTGCTAGAGTCACTCAAGGAAAAGAGCAAACCCGACAGTTACCGCCTTGGAACGGTCAGTCGGCAATTTGGACCGACTGGGGTGCTTAAACCGGTTTTACAGAGCTCTAACCTCGCACTTCCTGACGAGTTTCTCAAATGCAAGCAGCAAAAAAGAAAAACGATATATTTGAAAACAAAATGTCCATGCGCTGATATTTTCTATACGTTATGACGAAAGTAGTGACGTCATCGAAAAATAATGTCCACATAGTGTTCAGAAAAGGAATATAGTATTATTTCGATTTAAAAAAAACAACACAAAAATGGTTGACCACAAATAAAATTAACTTTCTGAATCATGAACAAACATGACCAGAGACGAATAAATGGTTGTAGCATCCTGTTCATGTGAAGATGGAATTGAAGCACCAAAGTTCAATGTCCATCAAAGGAAATACACGTAACAATCATTATAGGATGAATTAAATGACAACATAGATTACATGCACGGGGAGATTTTTTACGACAACGAATCCGGATAACGAGGCCCTTGGTTAGAGCCACGATCAGGTCGCCGCTAATTTCCCTAAGCCATGTGTATAGCTGCCTGCGTTATTTGGGTCAATAATGTGATTTCCCAGCGCTATGTGTCAGCTGCTATAGTACGAGATGGAGAATACACCCGCACTGACGCCGTGAAACAACAGCATTGAATTCTAAATTATTCGAATATTAATTCTGATGATCGATAACCGGTCAATGAACTATAATCAATCCAGTGTGACGTATTGGGGCGATTAGTTCAAAAACACCTTTACGTAGTTAAGATAACAAAAACACTGAATTAAGAAAAGAAATGTTCAAAGTATGCGTAAAATGTTAAACACTCTTCGCGGCTCTCAGAGTTAATAAAATTATCCCCACTTGTGTCAGTCGTCAGCGATGAGGACAAAAGGCGCGCCAATTCCCTCTTTGAACGAGCGTCACGTCGTTACGTTCTGTCCGAAAATATATTAACGCTGAGATCACTTTTAATTAAAAGTAAAGTACTACTATTTAACACCGAAAAGTAACGGTATAAACCGTTTATGTTAACGGACAACTTGGTTGTTCGTGTATTTATTGGATGCCGTCGTCGTGCAGGTAGTTGGCAGCTGATGGTGTTTATTTGTGACGTCCGTATCTGCGAAGTGTCGTCTCCTCGGTTCTGGAAATTCGTCTGTTGACCATTGGCTGTTATATAACATATGGAATCGCTGTGTCGTTGTTTGGCGTATGACGAGTCATGTTGCCCGTCAAAAGTGTATGGATATTTTATTAACTGCGTAGATATGGCTTTACTGGATTCGATAATAACAAAAATGCAAATGTATTTCTGTTTTTCCTCTGGTAGTAGTTTATTGTTTGTTTGTTGTAATGACGCTTCATCATTCACATCAAAAACTGCGTTATCACTTTGAGATGAAGTAAATGTCATATAACTGTCAAGTAGCCTCAGTATGTTGCACCCTGCGGCATTTGTTTGTGGTAAACGGTTGTTTGTACGAAACTTCGCTTCTTGTCTTTTAGGTCAATATTGACGTTTGTAGGTTGAAATACGTACAATTTGCCCGGTCGACGTCCTGCATTGCCGGCCCGTCTAACTGTAAGGCTTGGAATCTATAGTGATTTTGTGAACCATTCTCCTTTTTGGCTGAAAAAAGTTGTATATGTTTAGGATTTAAATGTCATTTTTCTCATTAACCCCAGTTAATTATTCATTAATTGCTTGTATACCATCAGCAGTAGTGTGTATTTTTATTTTGTGTTTGTGTATGTGGCTTATGTATACTCTGCGTTATCCATGAACAATCAAACATATCAATGTTGAAGAAACAAATATCATATGTACAATTGTTTGTTTATTGGGTTTATCGTCCCACCAACAGTATTTCAGTTATCTGGAGACGGTGTCCACTTGAAGCAGATATAGTGCTGCCTTCACTGTGTATAGCATGCCGTGAACACCTGGCATGATACCACACCCAGTCACATTATCCTGACACCGGGCCAACCAGTCGTGGAACTACCCTTATATTTGCTTGAGCGTTAGCAAGGGAGCTATACCACTACCATTTTTAACGACTTTGGTACGTCGCGGCCCGGGATCGAACCCGGGGCCTCCCGTACCTGGAGCCGACGCTCTACCGATTGCGCTACCAGGTCCGGTCTGTACAAATGTAATGTATTTGCAATTGTAAAGGCTTCGTATTGGTAATGATTTTCCTCAAAATAAAAAATACAATCAAACATTGTAGTGAATTATTTGCAATGCATGACATTGTTATATAAATAGAGTATAAATAATGTAATATTTTATACATGTAAAATCTCGTGTGTGCGCTTTCTATTTACAACTTCGTTAACGGTTTTACTTCTCTTAATAAATATCTTTATTTTTGTAGATCTACTATTTACAATTATGAGAAGTTTTGTTTACTTATTTAACTGTCTTTGATTTCTCTTTATCGCCACGTACTTATCGGTTTATCATTAAAACCTATATCCGTAAATTCTCGATTATTCCACCTTTGTCGGCAAACGCGTCTTCACTATTTAAATGTAGTCAAATCATGCGAATTTGCGCCCTGACTAATGAATCGCTAAGTGATTTAATACAAATTCGTATATAACTTGGCAAAGGTTATTGTGGTGTGAACCGAAATATGGTAATTGATGTCCAAAAAGGTTGTCAATTGGGAGTATTACGTACCTACCATGCATTATAAAGTATGGACTCAATTTTGAACTACCTTTCTTATCTTATTCTTATTGCTGCTACTACTTGCTGTAAATCTAAATCCCAAGTTGTTTCATTGTCCTCAATAAGTTTGGTGATAGTGGACTTGAGAGTAGAATTTTACCTCTCAGGTCTTCCAATGCTAGATGGGTTGTAACGAGAAGTTTTAACGTGGTGTTTATTTAAAGCTGACATTTAAGACTTGTAGCAAGACCCATTTTCTGTAATGATTTGTAAGCCCCACCTAAAAAATATGAGCTCATAAAATGAAAATTACGCTTGGGCAGGTTTGGCTATTACCTCAGGGTGATTAGTAAAGAGGCATCTTAAGGTCAATATATATGAATTAATCCACTATGTGATGTAGGTAGTGGAACTGTAATATCCGAACTTTACATTCTTCCTAGAAATGTTTGGTATTGTCATTTCTTCAATGGGCGCTGTAATTCGCCTTAAATAACTTGATTGACAGTTGACGCAATGATGTATAAATGTGTTAACTTCTATAAATAATTTGGTCCAGTAATACGTTCAAGCTATAGCATCATATGTTCTTTGTGCTTTTGCGTGGAAATTCTCATGATAAGCCTGTTAAGTGAGTCTCTAATTTGTGGTGGGACGTAAATACGTAACCTGGGATTATTGTCTTGGTTTAACACATAATGTATGATGCCATCTTTAATGATAAATGTTCGTGTCAAAGCCAGCATTGTTTATTGGCTCAGATAATATGTCGGTGTACGATTAATATATGGGCATTTCGTTTTTCGTCGGCATCCGTGATAAGCTATCTACAACCACGTTTTGTGTCCCTAGGATATGGACTATTGACAGGTCTTATTCGCTTTATCGTAAAGCAATTCGCTGAATTATTCTGTTCGTGAACGTTGTTGACATCAAATGAGTTAATGGCTTATGATCTGTTCCAACAGTAAATTTTGATTCGTATATTAAACAACGGAATTTCTGAACGGCTTGGTCTAAAGTTATTACTTCTTTAACAATTGTCGGTTGATTAAATTGAGCTCTTGAATTTTTTCTAGACATAAATTGGATAAGTATTTCATAGTCGCGTTTGCCAGTCGGGCTTTGAATTAGAACTGCACCATAGGCTTTATCTCTTGCATTAGTTTCAACAATAAAATGCCTGCTTAAATCGGCGTGACGTTGCAATGGCATGTCTGCTAATTCTGCTACAATTCTTTCGAAACTGGATTGACATTCTGTGGTCCATTTGAAAGTGTTGTGTTTTTTTACGTAAGATTTATTAGTGGGCAGACTATATCAGAGAAATTTTTAACGAATCTTTGATAGTAAGCCACAGGTCCTAAAATGAACTTACTTCTTTGGTTGATATTGATCTTTTTCTCAAAGCTTTACTCTCATCAGGTTTGATTCCTGCTACTGATACATTATGACCTAAATATTGAACAGTATCTTTGAAAAAAAAAATGGCATTTTTTCAGTTTCAGTTTTAGGTTATTCTCCCTCAATCTATCAAAACCATTTGCAAACGTTTTAAATGTTGTTTTATAGTTTCTGATATAATTAACAATTCATAAAGATAGACTAATACAAATTGATCTAATCCTCCAATAATCCTTCCTATTGTTTCTTGAAACATGAATGATTCAAATTAAGACCCAGCGGTAAACGTTTGTAAACATATGTATTGATGTGTGCACTAAATCAGGTTTTATATTGCTTTTTCTCTGCAATTTTGAGTTGATAGTAACCTTGTATCAAATCAAGTGTACTGTACAATTTAGACCCATTTAGGCAACTTAATACTTTGTCAATGCGTGGGAGTGGTCTTGGGTTAGTAAAGACTGATTATTAACTTGACGGAAATCAATAACCAAACGTCTAGATCCGTCACTTCTTTCGCATGTGATAAATTCGAAGTTCGGCCATTTATGATTATATCAGCTTTTAATAATTCCTTAATCTTTTCGCCCGTATGTGGTCTTTCTGAGAACGGTAATCGGTTGGTGGGGGCGGGGTTGGTCGTCGATTGTAGGGATTTGTACTTCAACATTTGGGACTAAACCTCTATCATTTGGGTGCTGTGAGAAAACGGATTGGTTTTTGTAAATTATTTTTTTACCTCAGTATAGTATTCTTTCCGGGTGACAATCTCATCTTAATTTAGTTTATTGCCTAGTTCTATCGATATTGTTTGTTTCGATCGAATAATCATCCATACTACATAACCTTGCCAGAACGCATACACGGAGTAATTTGAAAGTTGTGTTCGTCCACATTGAACACATACAAGGGTAGTTATTTGACCTGTCATTATTTTGATTTTTCTGTCGGTAATACACATGATCGTTGCGGCACGGTTGATTGTGATTTGAAAGGTTAATTGTCTGCATTCTAAAATTTCATGACCTCTGCATTTGCAAATTTTACGAAATGTCCTCTTATTGTGTTATCTACTTCAATTGGTACAAAATATTGTTCTCCGTCAGAGTATGTCGTCTTGCTGTGGTGTTTGTGGTTTGTGCGGAAATAATTGTTTCTAAATTAACCTGACTAATGATTGTGATATTTGACCTGTGTTCTTTCATTTCTGATACGTACGTTTTGTTCGTCTATTGCACTGTTTACATCAGTCTAAAATTGCTTAGGATTTTCTCTTAATAATTTTATCTGATTACGCGATTTCGTAGACCTTCAATGACACAAACTTCATATTCTACAAATTCGATGCTTTTACTTAACACTGCAAAGATTTGTCCGTTAGTGCTACTAGTCTACCGGGTAAAACCTGAACATTTTCATTTTGCATTGGGGGTGTGTTTCCTAAAGTCGAAAAAGAGAGATGTGAATGATGTACTTCCCCAAATGTAGCTTTTAAATCTGTTTTTGTGGTTTTCCACGACGGCGATGGCTGTATTAACAAACGTATATTTAGAAAGTCTGATACTATGCTCCTACTTGATCGTAATGCTAACAAACATTTTTGTTCATCTCCTTATTTGTTTACAAACGCACATTATTCTACTTGACCTAACCAATCCTTAAACTTAGAAACATCTCCATCATATGGTAAAATGTCAATTACAATGTAAAGTGCACAAACTTTGAAAAATCACCCAAAACTTTTTGCAAAACCTTCTTCTGCCATAATAAATAGTACACAAAAAGCTTATTTTCAGTGACCGTGGCGCTGTACTTCTGCGTTGAGTTCGCTTTCCTGCCGGCTCGGTCTGGCACCATAAATTTTGTTGTGACGTATCGGGTCCCCATAGTAGAACACAACTTCATCCCACGATTGCAATTTTATTAGTGAAAGTTACATTTTACAATCTAACAACAGTGTAGCATTCTAATACGACCAAATCCGCCCTCCTCTCACTCGCTCGTCTAAATCCGTCCTTTCCCTTTCTCATCCAAATCCACTCTTTCTACTCTTTCGTTCTGCAGTCCTAATTTATATAGTCTAACTGAATTGGTCAGCCGCCTTGAGCTCGTATAAATTTTTGACAATCGTGTCATTCATACGGTGCACTGTCTCCCGATTCCCGACTATATTTTGACGTATGCATCAAACACAGGCCGAAGCGTACCTCTTAATTGCCATTTTACTATTTTCCCTGTGTACAAAATCTTTATTATATCTAAGGGTTATTATTCATGACATTCTTTTCACACCCAAGGCTATTTTTGTACTTAGTTTAGGTAAACGGCGCAATACTTTAGTATTTATACAATCTTCGTATTGCTTAAAGTATTCTTAGCATTGTTATTATTTTTCTTTAACTAAACAATTATCCTTGTAATTATCATATACTTGGAAACTAATTTATATGGTTATATAACATGACACCAGCACTTTATCAAAAGCCATATTTCAGACGCATTGGAAGCATTTAATTTAATGACACGTTTAAGGGACACTTTTCTGACATTTTATCTATTAACCCTATCCTTTAATTAGCCCCTTTATACCCAAGATTTTGATACACTAAAACAACATTTTAACCGGAATTTGAGATCACCATTTCATTACTTATATTTACAGTTAAGGGTATGAAGAGACTTTTTAACATTAGATTCTCGAAATAATCGTTTCTTTTTTCCCTTTTCATTGTATTATTTACTCTACATCACTTACTTCGTTAGATCCTCGCTTGTAATTTTAATCGAGATTTTACAAAGGATAGATTTTTTTCTATTTCAAATTTAGTTCTAAATACGAAATAATCAAGTTAAATAACACAAATAGTTATCAAAAGACATATATTTACTGAATGCTTGTTATTCACAAAGCACCATAAGTGCTTCCTTACGCAAACATGCGTATTGACTTAAGGAAAAATATTGTATGTCGTCGTTTTTTCCACCGAACTACGAGGGCAGTGTGCCGTTCCATGTCTGTTATGAAACATTTTACAGTCACTGCAGGTAAATTATCTTAACTACTCCACGACCGACATACTTGACAATTGACAAAATCCTGTAATTGTTCTGCCTAACTTCCTTTCGGTAGCGAGGCGCCTAAACTTTGATTATACACTTTTTACATTATTAAGAGGAAAGACTTGATATACGGATGGCACATTTTACTACTTTCACTGCTTATTTTTTCAGTGCATTGGTTTAAGTTCCAGTCGGGCCGAACTGTGCTAGTGGGTCTGCCAAGATATTTGGATATTCATCCAACAATATAGCTGAACGGCATTATGCTGCTGCGGTTAACTATAAAAGACAATAATTAGAAACAAAGCTTAAAACCACTTTTGACCCCGCTTCGAACAGCAATATCACACAATATGCAACCTGATCGCTAGCTCTATGGTGGTAACTGAGGTTTATTTTTTGATCTCATTCCGTTTCTTCTTTTCAGTGTTTTAGGTTGTAGGTGTATGCGTCAGTTCAACGGAATTATTATGTGTCCTTGTCATACTGTCCTTGCTCATCACTACAATGTTTACATTAATTCTATCTATAACACTACACAATCTAAGTGCCACATTTCTTTTAAGAACGATGTAATTGCATTGCTTATATTACCAAATGAGAGGATTGCAACATGGACAAATATTATTGCATATCATAAACATAATGAGCATGTATCAAAATAGTTTTTTTAATTATTTATTTTACGCTTGCTTGTACAAACGACAACAATACAAAGTGTAATAAATAACTATACTTTTGGCAACAAGCAGAACAAAGTACTTGTGCTTGAAAGTGTAGTTTGCTGTAGTGTTTTCTTTCTTGTAACTTAAACCAACGACACCAACAACTCATCACTTTTAAGATTCGCACACCATCTGTGTTTCTTCGTTTATCTCAATTCTAATAATGAGTGTGCATAATTCATTTAACCGCACATAAGTATGGCTTGTGTAAATGCAGCTAGCCATAATTACATTCGTCGATTGGGGAATTCGGAAATGCAATAAAGAAAATATATTAGGTTTCCCTTGACAATTGTAGAATGTGTTTGTGTGGGAGGAGATGTCACTGCCAGTTCACAGATATGTCAATTGCTGGGAAAAGAAGCATCGTAGAGAACTTCTCGGCAAGTGTGATGCGCTTGTCATTTCTCTAAAATGTTAGCTCTTCAAATCAGTGTAAGGTTCTCATTACTGATATGTGTACACATTGTTTTATGCAATTAAATTCTCCTTAGGCAACATAATTACTTATAAATAATGAACAAGAATACATAAACAATAATTACACTGTGTTATACCATTAATATAATTTTATGTATATGCTTAAGCTTAGTACTTTGACGAACTTTCAATTCTTTTGGAGTATATATTACAGTGTATACGACGCTAATGTCTTTCTATTCGTTTATCTCATTACGCCTTCATCATGTTACACGTCTACGAGGTTACTGTCTAGCCTAACGTGTCAAGGTTTAATTGACGAAGCCATTGATTCGCAAGGACTGCGACAGCGGATATGACTCAATTAGTGGCGTTGCCTGAAAGGAGACGTCCATGTTATATGAGCTCTAATGTCGATTATTGTCGACACTTCTTTTGTAAACTGATATTTTTCAGATCCTTCTTAATGTTTTAAAGTACTTTGCCACCTTTAAAAGATACCAATGAGAGAAACGCCTTATAATTAGCGTTATATTTGAGAACGATGGGTTCTGTAATCTATTTGTCTCAAGATAATTTAGGAATATAACAGATTACAAAGGAGAGTAGTACAGCAAGCAATAACAATAACTAGTACAAATTACATCTACAAAAGTCAATGACGGAAACATTTTTGTAAAAAATAGTTCCAGACGACGTAAACATATGCAATGACTTTTTTCTGTTCAAGTATAAAGATCACTTGTTAAAACTGAATGATATTCAACTAGTATTTTACATCAGTTAATGCGGCACGTGTGAGTTTCGTCTTCTTTATGGAAATTTACAAAAGCATCCGAGTGTGGTCCGGTTAATACCTCTTTAGCACATTCTTATGTCAATATTAAATGAAAGAAACGTATTTAAATAAATGTACTTTCCTTTGTTCAGATTGGTTGATAAAGATGCGGAATCCCTCTATAAAACACACACACACGCATGCACGCACGCACGCACGCACAAACACTCAAACGCACGCAAAACAAAACAAACAACATTATCTTTATTTATATATTTATATACAACAATGGTATTTTCATTGAAGTGTTCAGTAGAAAAATACAATTTAACACATGGTTTTGTTATCGATGTGTTAAATTGTTTTATCGAGCATTTATTTTTATCATTCACTTTCGTTTTAAATACTCATATATATTTTTGTCAATATGTCAAATTAAAGGAAGTCTATATCACTTGCAAGATAATACGGCTTAGCACAATAGCCGCTCCACCTAACAATTGTCCTGGCGAGGATCGGTCCGCCCACACAAATACCTGACAAGGAATGTACCAAAATTGTACAAAGAAATGTCTCTAGAGACTCTAGAAGATGACATTACGTTCCAAACGTATTACGTTATCATCGCCTTTATAATTAGCTGAGGAGATATAATTCTTAGATGTAACATGCAAATAAAAGTACATCAATTTAGATAAAAGACTTAGTAAAACTGTAATGAGAAAATATAAATTTGCTATGTCATTTTCATAAAGAGACATGCGTTTAATATTTTTAAATGATATTTTAGTAGCTACCATACACTATGTTTAAAAAGCGGGTTTAAATCTAAAAAAACACAAAAAAACTCGAAGAAAATAAATATTGACGGGGTCTTTAGAGGACTGTGTTTTTGTTTCTATTGATGCCGTTTTCCCCTAAATAACGAAGTACTCACCTTCCAGTTACATGCAAAATGGCCCAAATTGTAAAAAAAATGAAGGTGTCCTTGTTAATATAAAATAACTCTCTTAATTGTGTTCAGTATGCATTAGAACGATTAAATCTTTGAATTATGTGGAATACAAATGACAAAAGGAACACCATATTCATCGTACATTTTTTTACGAACGGCAAAAAGTGTTTTATAAGTTGCCTTTCGATAGCTTTTTAAAGTATTTATGACAACTTTTGGTCGGTTCAAACATCAACTGTGACAATAGATAATGAGAGGCCTCTGGTTGAATTATATTTAATCTTAAAGATGCGCCATTGTTCCGTTCGTCACTCCCATAAGAGCCATCGTAGGATACTGTTAATGACGATTTGATTTTGTAAGTGACTTTTTGTATACCAATGTAATGTTGAAATTATCAGCTTGCGTCTAAAATAGATCTATCTGAACCAAAACGGGTATCAATTAATAAGTCAAGTTCTATATAATGAAATACGTCGATTATGACAGAAAGATCATCAAGTACAACAAGCACGCAGTACTAGACAAACCTTTCTAGGATTACAAAATAACTAGTATATAACAAAGCAAAATAAAATAATACTATAATACTTTATTATCGTGTTTATATTTACATTAACGGAAATAATGTTTAATAACGACTAAAAGTTTAAAAGTCTACTTCCCTTTTAAAGCTAACTTCATCCGCCAAGGCTCATGACTACCGTATTTTGATCAGGCTCTTTTGCGCAGAATTTATTTTGGAATCAAAAGAAAAAAGACGATAACGACAATGAACAATTCTTAATTGAGAGACGTTAATTCTCTATACTGCCAACATGCTGACGAAATTCACACTCCCTTAAAGTTCATGATAGCTTTAAAATCTATGTGTGTCGCCTAATCTGTACATTGTTTCGAATAAAACCGACATACTTTATAAGGTCGTTGCTGTGACATTATAATTAACAGAAAAATATATTTAGCTTACACTGTTCTTACTGTTCATGCAGATATTACAAAGAACACTCTGTTATTATTGTACATTAACATCTTTCACAATTTTCATAACACCTTTAGTAAAACTAGTTCAAAGGATACAATATGAATGAGTCATACAACAACCAATTTTACCCACTCCTTACTTAAAAACCTCCAGAGTCACGAATTTTATCATAATTCGTTCTCAATGAAGAACATATCGGGGCTTCATCAAGTGTATGCAAATTAAAAACACAGGGGGATACGGAGAAAGCCTTACAAATCATGCGTCAGGCCTCGGTCCATTCAGAGGTACTCTACAAGTCTGCATATAAATGGCGGCGCTGTGATGTCTGTATCAGAATAATTAAATATGCGTTCCATTGAGACGATGTCGGAATGAAATGATTTATTCAAGTAAAGCTCTCGTAACCACACAATGTGCAAAAAGCTTTTTTCTCAGATACAACACAACAACAAACAAAACGCTTTAATTTCATAACCGTTCTTGTGATCATAGCTTACTGTATTTATTTACAGGACAGAGCATGTATAGTTTTTAAAATATGTTTCATTTTATAAAATGCTACAGGAGGTAGATTGTGAAGAAAGCCGAAAGAGACAAAATATTTTTGAAGACACATTTCTCCATATCAAACACGCAAACAACAACATTTCTGTCTGCAATATGGATGTTTAAAAAGCCTGCACAGTATGATGACAACATATCTCTTATATCTTTATAAAGAAAACCCGAAAAGAGTAGCTGTTGAAAAATATGTAAATGTACATGTTTTAAATGTACTTTTTTCTTATATTGTCGATATAAACACCAAAATGAATAATTAATTCTTGGTAATCATTACTATTCTTCTTTGTACCTCGGGAAATCATCTCTCCGTCAGTCAATGAATTCATACTAAGCACCCTAGCATCAATACATTCTAGAGGCCCTTTTTTACATTTCTAGCTAGATTAAGCGACAATAAAACGGAGGGTCCAGAGATTGTCGGCAATGTAACATTACCATTGACCAAATAGATGTCGAAGGAAAAGATAAGCATATACACTTTACAACTTAATTCTGATTTTGGGTATGTAAGGAACAAGTACATACATATATATTCCACCTGCATACAACGGTATCCAATTTGCATGCGTCTTCGGTTGTCATGTCCAATATGTAACTGTTTCACTATTTATATTATATTGGTGTTTGGCTGCATATCGTCATGATACCATTTGCATATATAACTACTTCTACTTACTACTGCTTTTACTACTACTACTACTACTACTACTACTACTACTACTATTACTACTTCTTCTACTACTACTACTACTACTACTACTACTACTACTACTACTACTACTACAACAACTACTTCAACAACTACTACTGATACTACTTCTACTATTACCTATACTACTACTACTACTACTACTACTACTACTACTACTACTTCTACTACTACTACTACTACTATTACTTCTACTACTACTACTACTACTACTACTACTACTACTATCACAACTACTACTACTACTACTACTACTACTACTACTACTACTACAACTACTACGTATTGTTATTGTTTTATTAATAATATTATTATTATCATTATCATTATCATTGTTAACGATAACAAACGCAAAAAATAAATTGTAACAGTGTGCGAAAAAAATCGCAATAATTATGTGTTAATTTATTGTAGTCATGTTGTTAGAATTTATTATTAGTGTTATGTAATTTATTTAGCGCCCTTTTAGGCACCACGTGGTATTTTCTCGTGGATTTGCCAGTCTGCTAACCTCACGACCATACCCGACATTTAAAGAGAGAACAAACGAAAACCTGCTGCGATATGTCATAAGGCCTATAGTCTTTGACTGCAATGGTATAAGTTACGTCATTGTAATAAATATTGAAAAGAAGGTCGACGAATTCCTCGTGTATAACGCCTATAGACCAGTGCCTTAATTAAAATTTCACATTTAAATATTCAATTTTGAATGCTAGTGAAATTAAAGAAATGCGTGACATAAACGTATACATCGCTCAGTAGAACTTACGAATTTTGATTAGCTTTAGGACATTTGCTTTTTACATTACTTATCATAAGTGTCAAACGTTGCTTAAGATATTCATTTAAATGTTGCCTTTATAAACCTTTTGACACCCAATCGGTTGGTCGCCGTATGTTTACAAAAATCCTTTAGTTTATCCTGAATGGTTGCATTTCACCAGTCGTTTGAATTTAATAGTATTTGGCCAAGAGACAAAAATACTTTGGTAATATTCTAGTTCTTAATTCTCGGTAGGAAGGACAAGCTAAAACAAAATGGTATTCATTTTAAAGAACATTCATTTGACAATATATACATTTCCTGTCATGTTCATCAATGTTTCTGAATTTACCTTCTGCTTTTACATATTGGTCAATAACTCTTTGAGTTACAAAACTTATGTTATCACTGGTATAATTACGATTAGAATCATTAGAAAAAAGGTTAGCCTTAGCCAAGGTTACAAAAATGTCTTAACACTTAATGTCATTTTCAGAATAAAATCACCATCATTATCAGTTAAATGAGATGTTTTCTCCAATACCTAATAATACGAATTCTACGAGTGAAACTTAAAGGCACTCTTTACAGTTCTCCGTACACTGAAGCATTGGCAGTTTGCTGCTTAACAGTTAATACATGTTTTAGGAATTTAAGATGAATAAGGTCAATGTCAGGGGCTTTGAGAATACCACAAACTTCACATAGCACAAAATTGAAAGAATCATTGAATCAAACAATTTAAGTTTATCTTAAATATATAATGATATTTCATCGAATAAGGAATGCAACGAAAACAAGGCTTTAAGATTATTTTCAGATAAACGTTTCTGTGACGTATAAAATGAAAGTTAGCCTTTAATGTAACAACTAAATAAGTAAGCCTATTCGTACATTTAATTTGCTTGCCATTAAAAGTCATATTTATGTTTTTCTATTGATGCCTTTTGCCAGACAACTACTATAGATATAACATTTACTTCTATTTTCCAAGTATCACAATAATTCTCAGGTATATTATCCTCATCTTCAAACCATTAGCTGTCCCAGAAAATAATATAATGTCATATACAAAAAGATACATAAACACATTAATTTCAGCAAGTGATATTGTATTAAGAACGTTGTTTTTATTTTTAAAAATAATATAGTCATATATCTCATTAATAAACATCAGAAAAAGTAACGGAGATAAAGTTTCACACTGGTAAACGGCAGCAGAATGATGACAAATCAGATCATTTACCAATCAAACGTACAAATGTTTAAACAATACAATAGATTGATTGCAAAAACTGTATCAGTTTTAAAGAATATCCATTTCTTATTAACTTTATAAATATACCGTTCCTATAGATCGAAGATGGAAGATCTTTTCAAATCAACAAAACAACATTATAACTATCTATTTTCATTATCAACTACTTTGTCAATAATACAGTTTGAAAACAACAATCCACCTGCCTAAAACCATACTGGAAATCATTTAAAATGTGTTTAGCTTCAAACCAATCAGACAATCGTTTATTGATAATATTTGATAAATCTTGAAAATGCTTGTAAGCGCAATACATCTGCAATTATTTGAGTCTGATAGCAAACATGCATAGTAGTTCAACTTGAAGGATATACACCAACTGTGCAAATATAGTTAACAGTTTACATATTTATGGCGTAATGAAATCAGTGCAAACAAGAAATAATTCTGATATTAGATTATTATAGCCACCACTTTTAACTCTTTTTAATGAAATATTTTTTTTTAACTTCATGCATTTCAAACACCTTATTTGGGTGTGCAACATAATGTGTAAAGTTCAAATTACCTAATTCTTCTTAAATAGATCATTTTAAACTAGATTGTCGGTAGAAAACAAATCCTTAAAATGCTTAAAACATATCATTCAATTGAATCCGATTCTGATTACAATCAGGCCTATTTTTAAATCTTTTAATCTCATTCCAGAATCGTCTAGGGTTAGAAGAAGCTAAATCATTTAAATTGCGCTTTTGTATTATATTATATTCTGTTATAGCTTTATTTATAACATTACGGTATGATCTACGCTTTGCTTTAACATGACACATATCAACATCTGTTTTAGACTTTCTTTATTTATGACATGCGGCTCTAAATTCTCATTTCGCTATATCACATTTATTATTAAACCATTTATTTTTATATTAAGTACTTTATAGAAATGTTTGGGGTAACAATTTGGATTATGTAAGAATGAATAACAAGATGATATTTTAAGTGGTAAGACGTTTCCTTTTTAATTTTCAAGCTCCAAAACCAAGGAGGAGGATACAAAAGAAAACATAACAAAATACTTTCTCTCTGGAAACACCACTAACGTCGGCATTATACGGTCACTTTCACAACCTTTTTTCTTATCAGGTTCCGGTTGGTTATAAACTCGTTTAATACATCAAGCGGTTATTTTTTGCACAAAAAATAACTTAAAAGTAAGTGAAAACATGTGACGACATGACTACATTCAAGGAAGGATCGGAGCTTACACAGGTTGGCAATGTTTTTTTTTACATCCTCCCATTGACAACACCAGTTTATACAGTCAAGATGGCAACTGAACCCGATACATAGTCACAGCCAGATGATGGTCAAGGCAATTGCATAATTGTGTCGCACTCCCCTAAAAAGCCACCTGATGATAAACTTTCGGAATAATTTTCTGAGGTTGTGAATGTCAAACAAAGTATTGATGATTGTGTTGCATTACATACAATGATTAATCAGTTAGAAACACAAACAGATGAATGAGGGGGCCGGTTAACATTCGTAGAGTACAAGACCCTTGGTATTGAGGCCCGAAGTAGACGTAATAACCTATTTTTTGCTGGAATTCAAGAGGCCAGAGTTGAGCACCATTAAAATCCAACTTTTACTTCGTGACCATTTAGACATAAGCCCGAGCTCAACCATGCCCAGAGTCCACTGACTGAGGCCCTACAGGAGAGGCACGACAAGGGGCATCATTGCTAATTTTCTTGATTACCGTGACACTGAGATGGTCTTAAGTCGAGCGCATAGGCTACGTGATAGTCAGTGCCGTAAGGGACTTCCCACGGGATATTTCAGACGCAAGAAAGGTGTTGTGGTCTAACCTAAAATATTTGAGGAATAAATATCCCAATAGCAAAGTGTCTATCGCATGCCCAGCGAAATTAATCATGGACAATAAGGTTGTAAAGGACTATTTCCCCGACTGGACCTTCATACGAGGCCGACGTGTATTGCCTAGAGCCGTCTCACTTAGGTCACAACACAGTCACGAGCCACCCCGTGTTACACAGCCGTTGTCACGATGGCCAACACAACCTCATTATGCCACGAAGGATATGCCCTCGGAATCATCTAAAGATAATGCGCCCAAAACACAACCACTCCCCAGCTCTGCGAAACCACTTGCCAATGTGTCGTGTAGTGTTAGCGCCAGGAAATGTAGTACCGCTGCTAGTGCAGAGGTATCACGTGCAAGGAGTGGTAATCTTCCTCAAGTCAAGAGCAGTGCTACTTCGTCTAGACACCCTATTAACAACACGCCCCGTTCAAATGACAAACAAGCCAGCCCGCCAAGCAACGCACTGCCTGTATCACAGACACAGGTCTTCCACGACACATCACCAAAAGCAGTCTTTTTCTCCATGAAGACCGCGGGAACGTGCCCCGAGTCGGCGACTAGGCGAAGGTAACGGAGCCGTGGCCAGCCAGACACTTTCATTCAACCGCCCTTGGGATAACTCCACGGACACACCTGGTGATACGAACACTATGTAGAACCTCCCGGGAGTAACTCGACCTAAGAATAAACAAAACAATAACAATCAAATTAACACCGAGACAAATAAGAAAAGACAATGTATAAAAATTGGTGCATTAAATGTGGGTGGTTTAAAGCGGAAACTTGATTATCCAGACTTTTTTCACGTGTGAATAACTACGATATTTTCTGCTTTTCAGAAACACATACAGATGTCCATGACAACGTTGAGATAGATGGCTTTGACTTTATAGCTAAACACAGATCAATGAAATACAAACGTAAGTCCGGGGGTATTCGCATTTATGTAAAAATCATCTTTGTCCCTCAACAGACGTTATAAACTGCAACTCTGACTATATGTTATGGCTAAAATTACGTAACACTTCATTGTTTTATCAAGAACCAGTAACTATTGGCGCAGTATACTTACCACCGGAAGGATCGCGCTTAAATAATGGTGACCTTTTACAACATTTTGAAAATGAAATAAATGATAAATGCATACAATTCCAACACATCATTCTAGTAGGCGACACTTACTGTAGAACGGCCAGAATGACAGACTTTATCCCAACAGACAAACATTTGAAACCATATTGGACTTGGATAAAGAAAGCAAATCGAACCTTAATAAAAATCTTACTTAAGAAAATATTGTATTACCTTTGCAAAGATTTTCAGCAGATTATAAATCAAACGCACATGGTATCCGACTGATAGAAATATGTGGAACTAATTATATTTTCAAAATCAATGGTAGATTGCATAAAGATATGGGAATAGGAATGTTTACTTTTAGGGACAACTCAGTTAAAGACTATACCATAGCATCAGTCGAGGTATTTCCGTCTAAGACATCTTAAGGACAAAAACCCAAAAGAATATTGGAAATACTTAAGGAAGCTTGGTGCGAATAAAAGGAACGAAGAACGAAGAAACGCCATCAATGGAAGAATTTTATGATCATTTTAAAAAGAATTAACGAAAATAACGCTGCCGAAAACATCCCTAATTTTAACCTACTTTAAAGCCTCAAACAACTTGCTAAATGCCCCGATTAACGAACAAGAAATTAAAAAATATATCAATAATGTGAAAAATGATAAAGCCGCTAGTCCCAATGATAAAATATTAAACGAATACATCAAATGTACAAAAAGTTTAATGATGCCACTATATTACAAACTTTTTAACAAACGCATGGGTTGACGGTTTTATTGTGTTTATTATGAGTTTCTACTTTCTCTTGTGCCCCTAAATCTCCAGATCTTCATCTTTTATTTAATTTTTTCACTGACTAAACGGCACGTGCAATATACCTTATCCAATGGTACGTGTAACACTAATTGACCTCACAAGGCCCGCAGTGCTTAGTAGCCTTTTCATGCGTTGGTAAAATCTCGTGCCCCACGTGCCTGCTTACAGCTGATAACCGACCGTCAAATTCAACACCCCCTTGCACCAGCGCACTGGTTATTACTCATGCGTAGCAATGCAGTTTGCGGGAGGATACTGTCTCTATTTGTGAACATATACTTGCCAAAATTTATAATTATTAATTATAAATAGTAATTATTTACATGCTACCAGTTACTCCCCTCCTACACATCCCACCACCACCTGTCCTTCCACACATTCACACTCTAGTATACTGATCCTTGAGCTTTCCAGTCGAAACGTACTGCATTTTCATGACTCATTTCACGTCTCCTAGACGAATATAATTGCTTTTGTTATAATACAAATACTATTTTTGTACCACTACCTATTTATTTTTTACTCTGTCACCTTTCGTCAGTTTTTTATGTAGCTCTATGAAAGACTCCATTTTGCCTGTTAAATTAAAAGTACTCACCTATAAGATGCAAGATCTTTAGTGTATGTGATAAACTTCTTTCTCTAGCATTTCCTCACGCTTGCTACAAGTATTTTAAAGACATATTTGTAAATGTTGCATTACTTAGCTTGGTTCTTATTTGTTTGTTAACTATTTTACTATCATGCTCCACTGTAACTTGTATATGAGTTCGCTGTGAGACATGCACAAGAAACAACAAAATATATCTAATTAGAAATCATCTCTATATATATATCATTTATACATGTATCAACTTTCTTCCCTCACTACCCGTCCCATTCTTTTCCTCTCTCTGTCTTTCTCTCTTTCTCCCTTTCTCTCTCCCGTCACCCATTTCACTATTATGTACTACGTCACCCCAACCACCGGAACCTCTTGTTACTTCTGCTGCATCTTTAATGTATATTGTTCTCCATGTCGTATACTTTGTATACCAGGAAGGAATAAAGATCTGTTTTGTTCTGTTTTATTAGTTCATACGTCTAACAAGTCAGCAATCGATAAACAAATTGTTAATCACACACACCATAGGTCAATTGTCACCTTTGATTGTATCGTATTAGATAAGATTCGTTTCCTTTGAGAAACTTTAATCCACGTTTAATAAAAAAAAAATTAATACGAGTTTCCGTTTAGTTCTGCATGGAATGGTTTTGAAAAACAACAATAAGAATATATGACAAAGTCCTATGAGTATTGCAACATATACCAAACTCCGAAAAGGCGCAGAACAAAGGTATTTCACATGCAAGCCAAGCAAAAAGTAATAACAAATCTGTGATGAGTCATTTAAGGAAAAGAGCAAACCCGACAGTTACCGCCTTTTCATGTTATGTTTACAACAAAATAATATGTATTTTTACCGGAATATATTTATACATAGTCATTTTAAATTGGCAAAACAACTATTAACCTCTACATATTCAATTCATAGGCGACGTTAAAATCCTTTAGCGAAACAATAAACATACCGACAGGTAAGCAATTGATTTCACACCTGATTACTTTTTAACAATGATCACTGCTAATTAAAATTACTTTAGTTTTAGTAAGTGGCATTTTTCTTTTCTTTTTGGTTAACACGAACATTTATTTAAATGTTTCCCTTATACTTGTTCTTAGTGTTATTCTTATAATTGAAAAACATTTAAAAATGGCTATTTTAGCATATAAAGAATGTCTTTTTCTTATTTTATTTAACGTGCTAATATAAATCAACATCAGAGGTGTACGTTTTTCGTCTTCTTCCGCATACATGAAATGGACACAACTACGTGTGTATTATGTTGTATTAAAATGTATTGTATTCTGGGCCGGTGGCCTGTATTTCTTTGTCCTGTGTGTACACAAATGTATCAGAAATGTATGAAAATATTTTAGGTCACAAATCTAGTATACGCATTAATCTATTTCATGACAGCTGTTATACAAAACTCTCATTGTCATTGTCATAAATTTTTATTGCAAGAAACATAGTTTACTTTTCTGCTGTTATGCTTTCTCTGTTGTTTTCTGCTTCATTTGCTCGGATGTTTGTGAAGCTCTCCGTTTCCTATTAGACAATATTTACATAAAATGCGGTGACACTTTATTTAGACAAGTAATTGGTAAGTATATGGGAACCAACTGTGTACCATTGATTGCAGATTTGTTTTTATACTGCTTTGAACGTGATTTCATGTTAACTTTATCTCCTTCTCACCAAAGCCACATTATAGAGGCTTTCAACTTAACCTCACGCTATCTTGACGATATTCTTACTATAGATAATCCTTTCTTTTCTTAAATGATCCATCTGATTTACCCTCCAGAACTTACCCTTAATAAAGCAAATAACTGACATTTAAATGCAGCATTTCTAGATATTGAGATCGTTATTTCCAATGACAACGTCTCTACTAAAATCTATGACAAGTGAGATGATTTCAACTTTAGTATTGTGAATTATCCATACCTTGACGGTGATTCACCTCGTGCTACCTCTTATGGTATTTACATATCACAACTTACAAGGTTTGCAGGAGTTTGTACTAAAGTAGAGGATTTCAATGCTAGAAACATGTTTATTTCTTCTAAACTGTTACAGCAAGGCTTTCGTTTTCATAAATTAAGAAAGGCGTTTTCAAAATTCTTTCAATGCAATGGTTTTATTGCTTCTAAGTATTATAGCAGTATGAAAACACTGATGCAGAAAGGCATAAGCCATCATGCATTTTATGGAAATGTTTTATACAAGTTAAAGAAAATTAAGGGTCTAAATAACTTTTCTGACCACTTTACAAAACTTATCAGAAAATGTATTGCAGACGGTTACAACCCGGGAATTTTACGTTGTACTGCATTGCTTGCAATTGACCCTTTTACAGTCAGGAACTTGCATTGCTTTTAAATTACACGATGACCGGACAGGTCGTTGAGACTACATGAAAACAGTGACTTAAAGCCATAATTGGACAGTTACTGTTGGAATTCTTGTCTCTTCATCTCTCCAGTCGTGCCCTATATAGGTGAGACAACTTGATCAGTCTCCATACCCTTTACATGAGATTGCACAGTAGGTATAACATCGGGATTTTAGTACCTTTCTTACATATAATATGCCAACTGCGGATAAATCCTCGGCTTTTCATGAACTGTTTTTTTTTTAACTTATTAGCTCTTAACAATACTACGTTTTATTTTGTTGGTAGGTTGTTTTCTAAATTTCGTTGTTTTCTTTCGTATTTTTAACATTTTACTTTTGACACTTTTAGAACATGATGTTATGGCATTATATGCCATTTTTAAATTGATCTTGTTATATATCAGCGCTTGGGCTGTTTTATTTATTTGTTCTTATAACATATCAGCGCTTGGGCTGTTTTATTTTTTTCCTATAATATCTTATAATGTATCAGCGCATGGGCTGTTTTATTTCAAACTGATCTCTCGTTTGGGATTTTTGTTTTTACATTGCCGAGGATTTTATCTACTGTACATACTGTACATATGTTTATAGTTTATTTTGTTTCTAGTTGTAATTTATGTATATAAGTTCATTTTATTTGTTTTAACTCCCGATGCAGGTGCTTACTGTTAGTTGTTTCACTTTGACGGGATGTTGTTATTTACACTGTTTGTTTGCTAGAAAAACCTTCAGGAAGTGCGAGGTTGGAGCGCTCCACAAACCAGGTTTAAGCACCCCTGTTGGCCCTTTTGCCGACTGACCGTTCCAAGGCGGTAACTGATGGCTTTTCTTTATGTGTGTTATGTCTCGTCTCTGTGTTTGTTTGTTTTTCACATTTGCATTTACCTTGTTTGCCTTTGTCTACTGGTGGATAAAATTTAAATATCTGTTGGAGTTTTGATAGGACCTTTTCTTATTTACCTATTCATTGATATTTTTGATATTGTCTGTTACATTGATAAGTTTGCAAACTGTTCTGAAACCGTTGGAATTCCTCTTTTACAAAAAAGCTCTTTAACTCAGTGCAAAACAGCGATAAATTAATGTCCTTGCTTGTTTGAATTTTTTCTTCATTCACGGAATTATTCCATTAGATGCCAAAACATATCATTGTGAATGAAAGAGAAACAGGCCACCGAGACACATTATATTGCTGGTTCCTGTTTTATATATGGAAAGCCAATTGCTTTTATTTCCTCTGTCGACAATGATTTCCCTAATTCCTTTTTTTTATGAAAAGTCACAACTTTTCTTATTTCGCTTTTATTAAAAGGGTGACATTAACAGTTTGTCAAATAGTTTACCTGGGCGACAGAAATGGCCTGTTTGGGTATATCCTCATCTTTGTTTTCCTAGCTCTATTTGAATAGGAAGTAGATTTAAGCATACATAAATTCGGAATGTTTCTTAGACACAAAGACGCGGCTAACATGTGGTACCATAAACAACTACACTCAGATATTATAACATATATATCGTTTACTTAGCAGTAAAGTTTTATTTCAAAGAACCCTCTAAATGATTATCTCTCATGGGTTCGAGTCAAGGCCGAGCAATGGACGGAATTTGGAAAGGTCTTTCGGCTCTCATGCAAAACGACGGTTGTTCTACCAGAAACATTTGTCTAGGGTCTTAGTCACCGAAACAGCTTGACACCAATATAACGACCTTTATTGTGTCCATGCGATGTTGTTTTTCTTTAAAAAAAAAACACAACATAAAATAGTAAAAGATGAAACTAATGCAGACAGCTACATGCAAAACCATCTAAATTACATTTGCAACTAGCTTATCTTCATTCTTTTGCAAGAAAAGTAAGCAATAAATCCTATGAGTGAATTAATTTTGACAATTCAATGGCAGAGTTATTGCTTTGCTTTTAAATCTGGACGATGAAATCACATGTTTCCCCTAACCCTGACGCAACTAATTATCATGTCATAGGTAATAATTAGTTTAAACCGCTAAGCTGTAGCTGAAATCAGGTAGAAACTTGCGCTTTGTGTATTTTCAGCAAATTGCACGTGCTCGTGCTATAAGAAATAAGAATAAATGATGCTTTTAACGGTCATTTGATATATATTTGAGATATTCAGAAAGTGACCCGATATTTCAAACTTTGGTAGAATGACAATGTAACCAAGAAGATAAAGAAAGTGTTTCACCTTACTCGTGTTCATTGTACTTTAAACCAGGAAGGACAACTGTGAAGTTATGCCTTTGCGCGTATTTTGGGTTACATAATTTTGTCAAAGAGCATATTGACCAATATTTATTGGAAACGTATAGCTACATAGCAATTGCCTTTTTGTAAGTTAAATAGGTTAACATTCTGTATATTTTTGTAACGTTTGTAGCGGTATTTCATTTCTTTCAATGACCAATTTTAAGATGTTGTTACCTCTAACTACATGCTATAGTTATAAAAAGGCCTGTTCAGACTGTAATTGCTGTATGTACATACTTTCACTTATACAGCGTTGGATAAAAATTACATGTATTTTCTTGTTTAAATAGTAACACCGACTTTGACACAATCACTAAATCATCTTATTTTCATATATTTTACTTTGATATACATTATGTGTACATTATGTGTACAAGCAAAGTTCGAGTTAAAAACTTGAGAACATTTCTAACCGGGTTTAAAAAACCGTGTATTAATATTGAACTAAATATGTTTCCGTATTTTATGTGTTATGCATGTTGTACACTAACGTCATTTTTACAAGGAGCTTAAGTGATGAGGTATCACCATCTAATATATTATTTTTCGATACGGGTAAATATTAATTGATATATTTGCATTCTAAGACGGCTGATACTTAGATGTATGCTAAAATATTTAATCTCAGGTACACCGCCTTGTCTTTATTTCTCTGTTGATTTTTATTTGCATAAATATGCTTTATACAACGCCATTACTCTCTTTATATACAAAAAATCAAAACATTTAAAATATTAAAATAATCATTTCTATCAAAAGCGCTTTTTTAACAGTTGCAAGTCCCTGTTCTAACTCTAAACCGTGTGTATTACCGAGCAAGCAAGTTGGCAATACTACAAAACACAAACTCTATCATTACCTACTAGGGAGCAATAATGCAAGATAATATTTTTATAATTTATAGATGCGGATATCAGAAAGACCTAGAGTGGAGCTAAATCTAAGACATAATCAGTAGTTACTTGTCCTGCAGGATTATGTAGCTGCAATAACAAACAAAACCTACATGCACATATTGAGACTATGATGGTCATAATCAGACAAGCATCGCTACTTTGGGAAATAATACCTAACTTTTAAACTAAATAACGTACTCTTTGTTTATTGAATTATCCGCTAATATTGTATAAATGCTAGAAGTTTTTTTTTACTTATATACAGATGTCTCAAATGTCTACTCGCAAAACAATTAATTAATAAAGTGACATATAATGGTTGAAGTTAAGTTGATATTTTTTATATTTTAAACAGATTCAAGAAACAATTTAAAGAAGAAAGTACATTTAGATAAGTAATTCCGTAAACGGTTTTAAGATGTTCCTTGAAATACTATGTTTTTATCAACTGGGTTGTCAAATGAAACAGCTTTATGTATATGTTGCTTTGCAAACTGAATACATGTCCATATAGAAAGGTCCGAGGTCTTTGTCTCGTCATATATAAGGCATTTGGTTACTAAGTTAAGAAAACCAGGGTTAAGTGTTTATTGTTGTATTTCATCCTTTGTTTTTATCACATCATATAACGCATATATACCAAACTCTTAAGTATATAGAAACCATGACCGATAATTTGATCGTATATTAGTAAACTGTAATTGTAATGAATAATAAAACAATAGTGTATGGGATATACACTTACAAAATATTTACAAAAATACGATTAATGAGTCGGCCGTTTATCATTATTATGTCAGTACAATGGCAGAGATGTCAAATTCTTTTCCTTACAAACCAAAATATACATTTTATATAAGGTTAACAGAGTAGCTCTACATTTTCCTGTATTTTGTCTGTTTAAACTAGATTCCAATTTGCTTGTGCAATGCAACCCTAAATATAATATGTATGACCCAAAGAGCTCGGAGGAATATATTTTCCTAACTTTCATGTGGTGTAACCACCAAAGGGTGAGCGTGAACTGTTCTTCTGCGTCGATGATGGAGTTTGTACTTGCGAATTTGACATGCGACGGTTTAGCTTACATAATTAAGATACTACGTCATATTGTTGGGATGAATCCCCAAATGTTAATCGTCTTTGACAAGTCATGCTTTCCTATGGGTTTTAAGTGCCACATATAATGAGCTGAATATAAACACAACCGCTCCATTTATGTTGAGCGTTTTTATTGGGGAAAATTTGGGGTATTTATTTTAATTGTCATCAGCTTTAGAGACCCAACATACCATTAAAATTGTTTGATCTAACAATAAGGTGTCAGAGCTCTTAAAAGTTATACCTAAACTACAATTTTCCCCATTACGAAAGGTAAAGGGAAGTATATGAAACTGAAAAGAAAAAAGTAAGAAGTACCTTTAACGACATGTCCAGGAGTAGCCACTGTGCATTGTTTAAATTTATTTTCGTTTTACCATATAATTTCGGGCAATATAGTATTTTCGTTAGTTTTATAAAATGTTGAGCACAGTATTAGGATAGCTACGAGAATATTCACCATCGAGGATTTAACATCCATTTTTCTTTGATACAAGGGGTTGTGAACATCGTGATGCGTTGAAAAATAAAAAAAAATCAGTATTGTTTCATTCTCAAAAATCACCCGAACGCAACGACGTAACATTTTTTGTAATACTCACCAAGATGAATAACTCAAACAGAATCTATGCTGAAAGCTACAGTTAAGACAGTAGTTCTGAATCACTAACGAAACAATCGCTGTTTATTCATTGTTGTTTTCGGTGATTGATTAAAACTTTATGTTTTTGAAAGCACTAATGTATCTTCTTCTTAACACATATTAAACATTTGGGAGGGGTTTCCATCTTCTCCGTTTAAATCTATGTTTTCTACCTGTAGTGAAAGCAGTAGTTCCGAAACAAGAGCATGTGATCCGGAACATGTCTATATGTCGGCATATTCCACCCGCTGCAGTACACAACGGAAGTTGGGGACTTTCTCAAACTTATGTTTAATTGTCAAATGACCTGTCACTATTCTACTTAAGCACGCAGCAATTGGCCGTGAACGAAAGACAAACCACAGAAAACATTTAATTTTTAAAGGTGGAATAACAAAACAACCAAAACAGATTTCTGCATACAGCTTTACTGACCTTGAGATGTAGGCATATAAATAATAATAAAAAAACATAAGTAACAAACAAAAACACAACAAAATGATTGATGTTAAATAATATCAAGTTAATGACAATAATTTTGCGAAATAAGCAGAACCGATAATAAGGTTAATCTTCATATTTTGAAAGACTAGTTAGGTTATGCTAGTAATTGTGAAAGACAAATGAGTTTTATATCTTTGGTCAAATTACAAACCTGTGTGCATCTATGGATTTAATGGCTTTCTTATCACATTCCCTCTGGGTCTTGGAGGTTTTTACCAAGCAGACAGTGCTGACTCAAATTAGACAACAGTCTGGTCAAGGTCTGATCTATCTGCCCATAGTTGTAGCTCATAATAAAAACCTATTTCTCTGAAATATGCACCATACAGATTTTATGGCGATACATAACTATGAGGGCATGATATTATGAAGTAAAGCTAGTAAAGAGTAAATATTTCGTGATTTTAAAAATATTAAAAGTGGTATCCGAAAGTTTGTTTTTTCCCCTCAATATAAGTCATTAGCGCCTTAAAATGTCTTGAAAATTGCTCTTCATTAATGTCAAAGATCTGTGTGAACAGTCAAGGATAAATTCCCACTCATTATTGCAAGCTTGTGTTTCCTATCTGAGCCACGCTGCATAGGTAGTTATTTTTAAACTTAGGAAAACCATGTGACCACTTACTTTTATATAGTCATCCGGACAACCTTCTCTGACGTCGGTATCTATTCCACTATCACACTTTTTATAGAGTAAGAAAGACAGAATATTTAGACTTTTTTTTCTCAATAAGTACATTCTTAAAATAAAGTTAGAGTCAAAATCGTCTTTATAATGATTAAAGTTTGCGTTTATGCAAAAAGTATGGCCATATACTCCAAGGCAGCCGTCAGATATTGGTGTGCGTATTTAATATATGCAAATTGTTGGATACCACCTTTAAAGTTTTACAACCTAATTTTCAAAATAAATTTCTGCTACCTTATCAATGAACTGAACCTGATACTTTTGAAATATTTGAAACAGAGACACCTTTTTTTCTTGTATGTCATTCAGTGCAAAAATATGATTACGAAAATAAATGCTTATAAACAATTTGAAACTTGTGTTGAAAAACAGAATAAAACACATAGTTTTGGTGGATTTCAAGGTAAATCAAGAAAACAATGATGCAAAAAATGAAAAATATGAAGTAACACACACATATAAGAATTGAGTAGGTACTTCTACACAAATTTTCAAAAACAAAGCAATGAGTAACTACAAATAGAACAAGAACCTGCCAATGACTGTATATCCCCCGCCAACAGGTTCTTTTTTTCTAGAAATGGCAGCCTAAGAATTTAACATCATTATAACAAGTGCAATCTATAAAAAAATAATGAACAATGTTTCAGTTGTTATTAAAAAGTTTACTGCTACACTCATTACATGTGTAATATGCAATGAAGGTACAACAGGACAAATGGTATCCCAACAATATGTATAGTCACTTACAAACATTCAATTGAAATAGTTGATCCAGGTTCCATTTCTGAAACTGTCTTGTTAACTTGTGCAAGTGTTTGATCAAAATACTTTGCTACTGGCTTGATGAAGTAATAACAAGGCAGATGAACCCCACCACCAATATCATGTTGGTCTGGCCAGGGGTATGAACTTGGTACTAGGTCACCACAGACTTCATCATATACTATTCCCCCTTCATCTAACACCTTCCTAAAACAAAATGCCAGTTCTCTTGGAACATGGCCAAATGGGAGACCTGCAATATCTGACTGAAAAATATTACGTTGTTCATCTGTTATCAATGAGTGTAAACTAGGGTGAAATGTGGATAGTTCTGGGATCCAGACAAGACATGCACTTTCATCATGAATGTTATTATATTCGCTATCTACAGGTAATCTAGTTGGAAGATCAAATTAAAAACAAATTAAAAGTAAAGAGATTAAAATCCTATACTTTTTCCTTTCTGTCTAGAAACAGGGAAAAGCTATGTTTTTTTTTTGTTTTTTTTTTTGTGTGTGTGTGTGTGTGTTTTTGTTTTGTGTTTTTTTTTTTTATTTTTTTTTTTTGGGGGGGGGGGGGGGGGGGGGGGAAGGGCGTAAATGAGTGGTATAAAACAGAATTTATTGAAAGAAGTTTTTACAAAATCGTTCAATATGTTTGAGATTTCCCCCATCTGGGATGTAACCCCAATCTGCTCTCAGCTGTTCCGGAATAGCTGCTCATCATACACACAAACATAAAACGTGGTATATTTTGCTTTTCACAATAATAAAACAAAAGTTTGCATTAAGTTAACCAAGAATAGGTATAGGCCATTCATTTTGATGCATAAGTTTGATTGCTTACCTTAGGATTGTTTTTTTTCTTATCACAATGTTTTTTTTACTACTGCTGTTTCGGAACTACTGTCTTAATTGTACTGTAGCATATGCCTTAAAAGTAAAGAGATTGTGGCTAACACTTTCGTCAAATTAGAGAAACAAGAAACGATACATTGAAATATAAATAATTAATGGACAATTAATCAATTTAACTTTTACCGACTTACCGTTCGAAGGCGGTAACTGATGTTGTTTTTTTTGTGTGTGTTATGTCTCGTACAATACGTACTTTGGTGAGTAACGTTCAATGCGTCCTATAATGAATCTTTGCATTCATGCAAATGGTGGTCACTGTTGAAGAATGGCAGTACCTGCTGGGCATATAATTTAAATCTGTCTTTAACAGGTCACATGGCATAAAAATGTAGGGATTTGGATTGTCACCTGGAATTTTGTATCCACAGTTCTCGTGAAAATGATATTGTTCGACGTTTAAGTAATTTCAGAAGAAAACACAATTAATGGAAACTAATATGTAAAGGTTTATGACTTGCCCTTTGTTTTATATAAAAAGGACGTTTCGTGATAAGCTAACTTGTTTTGTCTGTTATCAATGCTAAACGATAACTGCAAGTGAATTATCCGCATACAATCGACTTTGATTAGAACAACAAACGCGATTATTACTTTCTTGAAAATTACTGAAAATGGACTGTAAATACAAATGGTTGAATCCTTGCAAAAATTGCTAGCGTTATCAGATGGCTACGCCGAAATGAATACCAACTATATTGTATTACACTGCATAAATCTTCCGGCAGACACCCCATCTATCAAATGTTTATTCATTCGGGCTGTGCGCCAGCATTTTTAAGTAGCAGATCGTCAGACGTACGTCTAGAAAGCTACGCGGAAAGAAGTACTTACTGTGTTGTATTACACTTTAAAAAACATTCTAGCAGACACTCCATCAAACAAGTGTCCCAGCTCTGAACAAGCGAGGACAGTACCAAGAAGAAAATGTTGACAAATGAAGGTACATATGTTGTACGAATGTTCTGAGAGGTTATAGACGACGAATGTTTTGCAAAACATATTTCCCACAACAAACAAATGATATTAAATGGTTCATTGTTCGCTGAGTAATACAATGAATTCGATACTAGCATGATTCTAAAGACTTTTGCATGAATAAAACAACATTTTAGAGATACATCATTTCCCATAGAAAGTAATTTTCAAAGTTGTTATATGGTTAAAACATGATCTAATTTGTAGCGAGTGGGTTTGCCCTAAATTCTTTAATGCTAAATTTGCGGCGTGTGGTAATTAACCGTGCATGCACTTCGCTATATGTATGCCTTATATAGCAATAGCTACAATTATCGTTACGGCCGATGTTGTTAAAAGTAAAATATTTAAGCGATTATCATGCTTCTATCCGCATAGCTCCGCTACGTCATCCAGTGTTACGCTGCTTGCAAATCTATTTCTCTATAGACATTACTTTATCACTTAACATAGAACCAGTTTTCCTATAAGACTGCTAGAGACAGTGCCTTTTGAACAAATCATTGAATAAAGGATTCAATCAAATTAATTCAACGTACTGTCTGTTAAATTAAACATTCAATGGTTTTGTATTAAGCATTCAATCCAATTCCAATTTTAATAAGAGAATGTGTAAAAAGCTTTAAAAATATTGAACGCGGAAATGAAGCGTCAAACTTTAATCAAGGTAAAACCTCCCACACAGACTTGTCAATACGCGGCTGAAGGAAAAGGGTGAACCCCCACGTAAAAAGACACGCAAAGACGTTCTGAAATTATTTTATTGTTGAAATTTAACACGTTTTCACCAAATAGCTTAAAAGGTACAACGAAATTGTGTGCTTGGGTGAATTTAATTTTATTCCGCTATTGGTAAGTGAATTTGTTATTGCATACGTTGAAGGGCACCACATTTGGTTTCTTTCGATATGCTGTGCAATAAATCGCTCACGATGAAACAGGTTGTATGTCGGAATCGATACTTACAAGAGATATTTTAGAAAAGGAAGAAATAAATAGTTAATTCTGTGACATACCACAAAATCAGACTTGTCGCCCAACACATGCCTCAGCTTTTAACAGGCTTAAAAGTCTTCCTACCAGACAAGCTTTCTAGGCATGTGAGAAAATCTTACTATTGTTGGCGGCAGAGACTAAAGGTTTATTCATAAGATAACACTTTTACGAACAGAAATATAAAAAAGAAAGAAATATAAAACCACTTCCTAGTTTGTATTTTTAGAAAACTGCTTTGTGGACCTTTTGTTAAATTTAGGATCTCGATTATCAACATTTATTAGAAGAATTGTGCATGTTTATTTTATGTATAAAAAGTTCCCTTGCCTCAGCGATTCGATTTCTAACAGCCGGACGCCAGTCGATGTCCTAATTGTGAAAGACGCTTATTTAGTACTTGACGTGTTTTGTTTTGGGCCATATAGTGATCTCCCTTCTTCTTTCAGTTCAGCACGAGGGCAACACATTTACTGCGAAAACCATGCTAAGGATGAACCCAAACCAAAGAATTTCGATTGCTAAATCAATTCAATAAAATAAGCACTCTGCATGTCCGCGTTGAGTAGACATTTTCTTTTCTGAAACATGGTAGCAGTGCAGTAAATGGATTTTTTCGTTTGTAGGTTCCAATGGGATATTAAACCTTTGTAAGTTTATGGACGTCAATGACTACAGGAATGGCAACGAAGATGCTTATATAAGAACACATAGGGGTGGATAAATCAGTACCTTTGTAGTAAGGCATTAAACACAAATAATGTTCATAGCTAAAGAACACATTAATATGGTTATTCTGAAAATACTGTTGTAGTTATTTAATTGAAAGTTGTTATTATGAGATAATCTACAGGGACAAGAGATGCAACGTTTTAGACAATTAATTGCTCGTATTATCAAGATATAAGCCTCATTCCAACTATTGAGTGCTTCATTCGCGTTTACACTTTAACACCAACATAAAGGAAACTGATAATTTGCGTCTATTCTTTTCATTAAATGGAAGACTCATTTTTACAGCTATACTGTAATTTGGACGGTTTATGAAAAAAATTGCTTGCAATATAAAGTCATAAATTATTTTTAAATACCAAGAACAAATCTGTGGAAATAATGGAACTGTAATTGCATATATCATGTAAATAACAGAAAGATACAGCTAAAATAGCTTAGGTCTAGCTCTGATACAGTTTTTATATTTTTATATCTTATACACAACCAATAGGTTTCCATTGTTCTCCAACGATTATAGAATTTTATTGATGGTATTTGTGGGGGCTTAGCACGGTTATGGCATATTTTCTTAACATTTCAATGTTAAATACAAAATTTAATCGTGTATGTTGTTAAATGACTAGTGAAAATGTAATCTGCCCTCAAATATTTTTTAACAATTCAGTCCAAACTCTGATAATTCAGGTATTCTAATTTCATCTTTGAAATAAGATAAAGTGTGTATCAGAGTTTAAAGTTTAAAAGATGTAGCCAATTAGTCACCATTTGCCTTAACATTCATATCAAATAGAGTAGATCCATTTGTAAAGTTTAACTTAAGACATGATTTTTCTTATTTGTGAGAAATGCAGCATAATGAGACTGCCGCAAATACGAACAGTTGTAGGACAAATATGCAAATAGTGCATGTAGATCATGGCGCGAGCGTTCGCAAACATGCAACTTACTTTGGTTTTTGGAAATGAGGCCGAAACGAAGTTATCCCAAAGTCTACTTGCAGAAAAGGGAAATGTATTGGGAAAATACAAAGTTGATTTTTTTAAGATGAGTGACCTTCACTTAAAAAAGACACTAAAATAAAAGAAAAAAACTAGTCTCTTAACGATAACTCACTTTTATCTGATAATTTAATGCTTTGAAAAATATAATTTTCTATACTATTGTCATCATCATTATAAATATTATACTTATACTTGGGAAAGGTATAAACATGCATTTAATATTCCTAGCTGGTAACACTTTAAAGGAAAGAATTACTTAGATTTAAATGAGAAATTAGAAACTATCAGTCGGCAAAAGGGCACACTGGAAAGCTTACACCTGTTTTGCAGGTCTAATTTAGAACTTTTTGAATGTAGTTATCATAGAAGGAAAACAAACATACAAAACAAACAACAACAACAAAATAAAAAAAATCACAAACAAAACAAACAACAACAACAAAAACAATAAAGAAACAGCAAGACAAAAAAAAAAATAACAAAATCAAACCAAGTAAATTACAACAACACACAAAACACAAAAAAACCCTCTTTATGTAAGCGTACTAACAGTCAGTACCGTTACTCTACATAATATGTACATATCTTTTGAACATAGTCACTGGTTACCTTCAAATAGACATAGGATTAGCACCTAGACTAAACCAGTCAACCATGGTTCCTTAAAAAGTATGATACAGCTCGGATAACAAGGTGGTGCTCGGCAAAGGTTATCACAACCGTTATGATGATATTTGAATTACCGTTTACCTCAACCTAAAGGTTAAATGCCCTGACATAGTATGGGGATTAAACGTGTTGCTGCTAAGAGGACGTTGCTGCTTAGAGGTGTCTTTTGGAAAGGTTTTACTGTAATGTTATTTGCGAGGACAAAACAAAACTAACATAGCACTCTGCATATATTAATATTTGCTTTACATGTACAATCAAACGTGTGCACTTAAAAATCAGTATGCGAAATTAAAATTGACTAAATTCACTTTAACCGATTGAAACATACGAAATATATACAACGTTTAATACATGATTTTTTGACGATATATATATATATATTTAACGTTGTAACTTTATTACCATACAATTTTCTACAGCTGATGCTACTTAATCTCACAAAACCGTCACATATCGAGTATCCTTCGGTGCAACACCATCTATCAAAATTCACATATCGAGTGTCCTTCAGTGCAACGCCATCTATAGAAATGCAGTCCCTCACTTTGATATTACAATTAGATAAGTAGAAATAAAATACGAACTTATGTTGTAAGCATTTCTACATGAATTATATTATTCTGAAATTATTTGTGCTGTGAACCTGAAGTGCACCCGCTGTCTGAGAAATAAACAATCAAACTATGATGTTAAGAACTAAATGACAAAGATAAAATGGTGTTTAGGGATGTCCAAATATATGTTATTTCTGTTCTGCAATATAAATTTATAAATTTATTTTGTCAAGTGTAGGACAACTGCCTATAAGTCAAACCCATGCTATCATGAGAGATAGAAAGTGATGAACTCTGTACGGTATAAGAACATTAAATTAATTTTAAGTTTATAAACATTAGTTTAAAGATATTTATATCTTTACTGAAGGAGAAAGACAATCAATTAAGGTACTATATAAACTTGCTTAATTAACCTGAATAATCTCATACAGCGGCCAATTTAATGGAAAATAAAGTTAAAATACATGTTATTTATTAATTCTTCTAAAACAACATCACCACTTTTGTTTCAATCGCAAAAAGTATACACGTATCCGGATATTCTGAGAGCAGTTAACGTCAGACTGACAGAATGTAGGCAGTGTGCATTGAAAATCTCATTTTATTAAAAATGTAATTATCTTAACAAGTTCACACAAATTAGCAGATATCACTGGAAGTACTGATAATAAAATCCCTCAGTAGCGTTCAATACAACTTACAATTCTTCAGTCGAGCAAAAATGATTCTATTGAAATAATTGATTTTCTGGATTTGACAAGCCTGTGACCTAAAGCATTTTCAGAGTTGCCATTGCGTACAACACAAATCCTTCGGGTAACCGAATATAGCAATAAGAGCAATAAGAAACGACTGCTGATCATATCTTGTCTTGGTGTGACCGGAAAACAATACAATTATTTCTAGGCATTTATGTATAATCTTTATACCTTGATATAGAATTAAATGTCACTTGTTGGAAAATAAATGTACCATACGCAATACATTATGATGGAAATGTATTACTCACATGGATTCAGTTTCTTTCCCGTCTTGCTTATCACCGCAAGTGCTACAATGTAGAAAAAGGATTCATGAATATATGAAATGCTCAATTAAGCCTATATTGTATATGTCATTTATGACAACTTAAAAGTATGAAATAAATAAATCCACCATGTTCTACTGGCTCCTCAGGTGATGTGTGGTAATAAAAACATTTAGTGATTAACTTGCCTAACGATGTTTATTAAAACAGTTATGGACTGTTAAACTGGTAGACATTCTATTTGATGTAACAGTACAAATAACAACTAACAGCTTACAGCGACGCCATAAACAAAATGATACCAAGGTATTTTTTTCATATAGAGAAGCCGAACGACTAACTAAATTACTGTATATTATTGCAAAAAAAAACATTCACTGATAAAAAAATCGTTAATATAATTTTGAATATAGAATATTTCTAGTTAAACAAACACAATATCGTTACGGCTGATCAACTGTCTTGGTCTCCAGCTTTCGTTTTCTTTCAAATTTTATCAAACGTATTGAGCGGAACTTTGGACAATTTAAGCGAGTGTAAGTATTTATGGAACCTCCTTCAAGTGAAGTGTCTGGCTAATTCATTTTGAGGGCTCCCATAACTGAGCATATCACTATATGGGTTCAAGTCCCGGGCGTGAAAGAACTTTCATGTGAATTGGCTTTCCAGCTAACCTGCGACAGTAGTTTTTCCTTTATCCCTAATAAGCTGGACGTAGCCATTTTGACCAGAACTCTGTCGGTGTGATGTAAAAAACAAAAACAGAACAATTATTTAGTGTAATACTTAAATAATGTAAGGAATTAGTAGACTCCGTTATTAACAGTTGATCATTTTATTTCTTCACTTATAATACTCATGCTTTGAAATAATAATAACTAGAGCGCTGTAAGTAAATGATAAAAATTAAACCCATGCTCTCGTTAGAATCAACAAAACATATGTCTATGTTCAAGGCGTAAATTCTTTCATAAAAGCAAATTTTGAAATTCTAAAAATGACATTGTTTTTTTGTATAAAATCAGAATTTTTCATTTGCATAAGTTTTAAAAGAGCAAATATCTAAATGAATATCTAAATCAGCAAAAATATGTATGCCTTTAATATAAGTACATTTAACTTACTTAAAACATAATAATATCTACTTTGTGGTGGTACCTGGTCTAACGTTACAGCCGCTGCTCGAGTTATCTTTCGTGTTGCACTATCTTTATATATTTTCTTCTGATACTGCCTTTAAATATTAGGAAAAAGCTGGCGAACTTTTGTTCTGTTAATGTTTACATGAAGTCCTACTTTTCCCTTTGTATTGTACTCGCTGTCTTAAAAAAAAACAAAAAAAAAAAACAACAACAACAACCTAAAACTAAAATCGTTTCATATGACCTTTAAAGGTGAGTGCCAACAAATGTGCATTGTACTCAAAAATAAATCTGAAACCTATTTTAGAAATAAATACTACTCTCTGAAACCATATCGCAAGTTCCGCTATTAACGCCAAGGGAGGCCTGGAAGTATATACCTTAAAACAGAAATGCATAGATCAGAAGTAAGTGTATGTGTATCAGTTATGATAAGACATCTACCATATGTAACTGATCTGACCAGAAATTGAAAACATAGTATTGATAATTATAACAGTGTATAGTAAGGCTTTAATGTTAAAGTTAGAATATTGCATTATTTAATTCTAAAAGCATGTACTTATCAATTTGCATTACCTTTTGCATTGTAACCGATTTGTGACAAATGTCGTCTGCAAAATGTTGTCTGCCACCATAACATATTTGTATTACATCGGACTTAACGTGACCTACGAGATAATTTAAATAAGAATATATGACAAAGACCGAAAAGGCACAGAACAAATGTATTTCACATGCAAACAAAGCGAAAAGTAAGAACAAATTTGTGATGAATCATTTAACGAAAAGAGGAAACCCGACAGTTACCGCCTTGGAACGGCCAGTCGGCAATATGGACCGACTGGGGTGCTTGAACCGGTTTTACAGAGCTTTAACCTCGCACTTCCTGACGAGTTTCTCAAATGCAAGCAATGGAAAGAAAAATGGATCGATTTGAATACAAAATTTCTAAGCGCTGATATTTTCTATAAGCTATGACGAAAGCAGTGACGTCTTCGAAAAATAATGTCCATATAGTGTTTAGAAAAGAATATGGTATTATTTCGATTTGACAAACTACACAAAAATGGTTGACTATAAATTATAACTTTCTGAATCATGAACATACATGACCAGAGACGAATAAATGGTTTTATCATCCTGTTCATGAGAAGATAGAATTGAAGAACCAAAATCCAATGTCCATCAAAGGAAACACACGTAACAATCCTTATAGGATGAATTAAATGACAACATAGATTAAAGTACATTTTTTTTAAATTGGATACCGTACCTTGATATCTTATTTGTAACTCTAGATACTTTAGAGACTTACATAGTTTATCATTTTACACAAATTTTATTCGGGTTTAAAAACCTTTGAATGATAATTGTATTAATAGTGTAAGGATTTAGGACACATGCATTAAGATTACAAAGTACATTGCAAGATACATGTTTACAACCAATGTTTAATCTATAATATCGCTTGCAGTTTTACTTTCTCCAGAACAGGTTCAAATATTATGTTGGTAAAAATAATAGTTAAAAAATACTCGTCGATATTTTAATGAGGTGTACATATGGTGGCAATGACAAGACATAAGATGACAAAACTCTATGAAAAGCTATGCATGTTTGATGAAATTTTATTATTAAATATCATCTAGCACAATAATAACCTTTTGAGTTTGACGGTTTTCAACCTACGCCTGTGAGTTTATTTGGATTGCAATCGCAGGCAAGGTCGGTTCAGTCGCGTTTGTTTGGGCAAATCGTGTATGTCACGAACTTCCTGTTTTGAATTGTTTAATATAACTTCGGTATATTTTATAATGAGGTCAATCGACCACACGCATGACTTTGAAGACGCCATACTATTTAAATAGTGTATGTGTATTTTACCTTCGTCGGAATTACATTACCTAAATTTTTAGACGGAATAACTCCTGAAAATTGTCGATTTAAAAGTTGGTCATTTCAAATTTTATAAATCACGATGGGGACTTCCCTTAACAACAGTTTTCGATGTCAAGGTTAATTATCATGCTGATTAACTAAAAAGTATGCGCATATACCAAAATTTGAAAAGACACAGGACAAGAGTATTCCCATGCAAGCCAAATGTAAAAGTAAGAACAATTCCATAAGACATCTAACCAAAAGAGTAAACCTTTTACTTACTTTCTAGGAACGGTCAGTTGGAAATTTGAAGTATGGCAAAAGTAAGTGATAAAATAGCTTATTTGCAGCGTGTCTCGATTAGGCAATACATTTTATAATGACAAGTGGGATGTTTTGCTTAACTTTTATGTTGATATAGGGTACCAATAAGGAGTTTTTACATGTTTAGTTAAGAATGGTTAATACCACTTTTATCCTACTCGTATTAAATGTATTTAACAAACCTCTTCGCAAACTAATGAAATGTAAAACTTTAGCTTTGTTATCAGGTTTAGGCACCCACTTTAGTCCTATTGCCTACTGACCATTGAAAGTCGGTAACGGGTTTCTTTTAAAAGTATAATGTTTCATTTTTATGTTAATGCCAATTTACATTTAACCAAAATTTGTATACCTAGGTACCATACAACTAAGTGCAGTATGGCAACATAAATTTCATTAATGAATTTGAGCACAAAACATGTTGCGAAAACAATAATAATGTTGACACAATGTGCATTTTCTATCTCATTAGGCCATTAGGAACTTTTTAGCAAGTCTTCTTCTATTACAATAAACGTTTCGTTAAACCATTAAAAGACAATTCGTTTGTTTGTAAGTATGTTTAGGAGTTAGATTTTCCACTTTTTCTTGTAACTATAATTATAAGTTTGGTCTAGCCAAATTTACTGCCTGCACGTTCCTGAAGATTTTTCCGATATACGGAAGAACGATGGAAAATCTCTATTGAACACGTCACACCAAGAGAGGCTTTATGCATTATTCACACGGAATGTTAATTAATTATTAAATCAAAATCTTTTTTCTGTCTTGTTGTCGTGCTATTGGCACTTATTATCACAATGGACACAGGCTCTGTCGCCCATAGAATGTATGTGCGGGTTTACTGATAAATGCGAAAAGTAAAATGCGAATAACAACTGCATAGAAGCAGGGATCGTAAAGCTTACAGGTTAGATAACAGATTTCGATCAGTCAGGGGTTTGGAGACAACTTTGCTACGACTTCGAGTAGTAAGGTGCTGATGAGAAAAACAGCTCAGAAACTATTCAATGTCAAGTTTTTCATGACTGATGTCTGATACTGGATGAGTCAATGTCGTGTTTCAGACCTATTTTAACTTGTCACTAACACTAGTTCATACAAAGTATAACCATTTAAAAAAGAAATAAACAACAACATGAATACAAACATTTTTTACTAGTAATTTCTTGACAAACTTAATTTGACGTACAAACATTTGTCATAGAAAGTATATAGTTTCATACTATTTTTGCAAGAATGACCTTTAAAAGGAATTTTTATATAAAATAAAAGAATGATATCGATTTCCCAGACCAAAAATCAATGGCGCCCTAACACACCACTTCTTCCCATTGTTGCTGTAATAATATGTTGACGGCTTGGCGATAAAATAAGCACCTGATGAAATGTCACAGCAACAAAGGTCCACCTTGCCATTATAATGATAATTAGTCTGTATGTCGTGATATTGACACACTTTTTGTGGTTTGTCACATACATTCTTACAAGCAGACAGAGAACACATAGAATAGAAGATGGTGCACACAAACAATGTTTGGACCCTTTAATAAAAATGACTGACGATAAACCTTCATATAGTTCAAGAAATTTACTCTTATACAAGGACACTCTCTATTGGCCGTATTCATAGCATCATGAGAAATCTATGTTTTATAGAAATTCATAGTTTTCACAATTCCAGATAATTTGTTCAGTCATTTCGTTAACATCAACTTCATGTACTACTCATCCCAGTCTAAGAAAACCAAATTTATAAAATTAATGTATCATTATGCCTTATAATGTGTTTGTAATTCATTCATTGAGAAGACACGGTACTGGCATCCTAAAAACAGAACGACAGAGATAACACATTATTTTCTTGTTTAATTCATAAACGATTTTAATAATAAAATTTATCACAGATAGCATAATTAGGTAAGTAGGAAAACAGTGTTGATAAATTAGCTACACGATAACTCCCTAACCAACAGTATTTAAGTAAAAAAACACATTTTTACACCCGAGACAAATATAAAGTAAGAAAAACTTACATTTTCCGTTCAAACTCGGGTCTGAATTTCATTTTCGCAATGGAGCCGTTACCCTTTCTGTTTATGTTCTTCGAAGGAGTATCAGACTCAACAACAGTTACAATAGCTTGTAAGATGCAAATATACTTTAGTGTATTAACTGTTATTTTTATGCTCAATCAAACTTATGGGCTTAAGAGTCTAATCATTATCGGACGATTTTAAACTTTACGACGTGTATACGTTTTTACCATAAAGTGTGAACACCCCATAACATAGGGGCTTGTTGAAAATGGCGAGCAAGAATTAACGTATTTATTAGGGCTCAGCATAGTAAAGTTATGTCGAAAACTGTGTGTTTTCATTACATTTCAGCAAAACCGAACACCACTGTTATAGCAATTCGTTTATGTTGATTTTATTCCACTTGAACAATTTCTTGAATATAATAGAGTCAGCATGCATTTCACCACCTGTACGTAACATTCAATATCACAGTCATAATCTGTAGACTGTAGGCGAAACAGAAGATATAATTATCTATCCCTGGGAAACAATTTCTTGAAATGGCAATTTGCATATGTGGTATTTTCCAAAATCTAACTGCTGAAAAGTACAACTGAAATACGTCCTGTCCTCATTACAAGCAGATTACCCATTTATTGAACAATGGAGGAGATTGATACATGTTGATGTGTATGACAAAGAAAGGAATATTTGAAAACTGTATTGTTATTTGCAGGTTTAAATCCTCCATAATGAAACCCTTTGATCGAGGAACACAAAGATTTAAGCATGACTATGCATTTACCATTATTGAAATAAAAAATATATTGATTTGTTATATTCAGGATATTGTACTAATATATGTTCGTAGTGTTCTTTAATTGTATAATTAAGGCTAGGAAAATAACAATCTAGCAAAACCTTTTTGGTAAACCTAAAATGTCCATTATTGACATTGTATTATACGATTTTAAGGCAGACACCATATGCATTTTGTATACTATTTCACTAAACAGTTATTTTAATTTCAATTTAGAATGTCGCTTCCAAAAGTGCCAAACGTAAATATGTACTTGCATGTGTATTTTACAAACAGGAAAGATTTCTAGAGTCTATTTCAATGAGCATTGCGTATAAATCTTGTCTGTACGTTTTCTTTAAAGGAATCATGGTCAAAGAATGTTTAACTATATCAAACATTAACTTAAACTGAACTGTAAATGTACGAGACAAATACATATTTAAACATGTAGTTTATAGTAAAATTTTAAACATATCCAGTAGTAGCAATATGGAAAAAATTTCAGTTAATCATTATGTCAGTCGTGGAATTTGGGATCATAACATATAGTTAGGATAATAAACTAGTTTTCGTATACAGATTGTGCACGACACGTTGAATGTAATATTGGTTTCGTGTTAATGATTCACATTGCATATCAATGTAAATATACAAGTAGAGTACAAGTCTGCAAAATCCTTGAATAGAAAATTAACGAAAACATTCTACAAAATAAGGAATTAGACAAAGGATTTTCACCTTCAGTCGACGCTAAGGTTTACATAATAAAAGACATAATATCAATCATGTTCCAGACGACAATTGAGCTTTTGTCGTTAAAGTAATGACTTGTATTTAAAATAGATTGAACCATCACTTTGTACTTACAATATATCCGAGCAGTCACGCAAGCATTGGGCAATATAATTTTTAAAGCATGTTATATTCGAGCAGATGTTCTGGCATTGCTATTGAAATCGCTTACTCGAGTTGGCAGCAAAGTAAATCAGACATATCGTAGTTAAAATATCGGATGAACCTGGGTTTGAGGATTTGAAATAGTAGAGAAAATAAATAAATCACACTGATATTAAAAATTCTAAGATTCTCAACAGTCTGTAGGTGTGTTGACTGGCTGTTGTAGATACCTAATATTTGTCAAGGAATCCGCTCAAAAAACAATTGAATCTTTATTTAACAATAGCTGTTTGGAATGTTAAATGTGTTGAAATGTTATCGCGGCACTGTTATAGTAGTCAATACAAAGCAAACACGTTCCATAAATGCGTATTCTTTTGAGATGCACTTTAACATTACAGATTAACGTTGTCTTTTAAATAACTACTCTGCTTAAGGCAATAAGTACTTAGTTCGCGATAAAAAATGAACAAAACCTATTAACAGACAATATGACAGTAAATGTAATCAACTATCAAATACATTGTATATAGTACTATGTACATAAAATGTAAAAAAAGACTGTTCATAAAGAATCAAGACAGAAAACCAACTTCAAATTATTCAAGGTTAATAATGCCGAGGTATTACCTGAAAAATGTAAGAAGTTTTAAACACAATAAAACATTAATTATATCAATAATATAACCTCATATTTATTGATTTGAGAATCTTGTTCTGTGTCATAAAATCCTTGTCACATACCGTTGCTATGAAAACAGTGACTCTTAATAGATACATTAGATGATTAGCCTCTAGTGACACCCCTCCAATGTTCATGTATCGTTAGCGAACCATGGTCGATGCAATTTTATTACCTTTATGTCATCACAGAGTAAGTAATAATATATTAAATGTGATTTTTATATTTATTTTATCTTATCTTAGGCACCGTCAAAAGGTCCTTTTTAAAATGCATCAAATCAAGTGAATCCTTTTGTTTTCGAAAATGCGATAAGATTATTTCCATTCAGCAATTTTCTACAAACAGAAAACCCAGTATCCATGTGTTTGTTGCCAAATGTATCAATGAACATGTATCTGGTTCTTAAAAAGAATATAGGGTTGATCGCACTAATATTAGTTCGAGTCAAATTGGTTTACAGACAGTCATTTCTGTTTCTTTTCGATATTGTTGTGTTTTTGTGTTGAAGGGACTAGAATTTGTTTAAATTTCTAGTGCGGTTTGTTGCTCATACTTATGGTCCGACGTTCCCCCCAGATAGGGTATGCTAAAATCTGAAGTTCTCGTGTTCCTGAATTCAAACAATTGACCCTTCCTGGGATATTTAAAAGACATGTCTCTTTGCAACTCAGATAACGGAATTTCATCATGTGTTGAGATGGAAAGTTATAGGTTCGATGGTTGTTCGATAAGCGGTTGACAATGCGTTAAACAAAATAAATTGTTCAAAATAATAACGCTTTGATCTTTCATACTTATTGTAACCAAGATATGCATGCATAAGTTTAGTTATGTTAAGCATGTTTTTGGAAAGGAAATATCAACAAAAGGACATATTTGTGATAAAATTCGTTAACTACACTCTGCATAAATACCCCATTTTAAATATTTAAAAGATTTGTTATCCGTCCATGTAAATATTAATTTTAATAAACTATATAATAAAAATTGCGAAACATGCAAAATATATTTGCATGAAAATATATTTGATTTTCTTATGTAAAAGATGTATTTCGACATAATATTTTAGAAAATGTGTCTTAATTAAATAGGATAAGGTTGTCAATTACAGTACTGACGAAGCAACAGTTGGCCCAGTAGTTGTTTGTGGGCATATCTACGTTTAAGAATTGTATATTTGCTAACAACACGCAAACAAAAACATTGTATCAATAGTAAATTGAATGTAATGAAATATCAATTGTATTAAAGATAATGAGTTAAAAGTATTGATGATTAATCAGATTAATAGTAAGACATATTTCAATTAAATTTATATCAGCTGAACCGACATCTATGCACTTTGACAAGAAGTAATCTTTTTTTTTCTTTCACTCGCCCGGTTTCCATTATTCTAGGAATGACACAATTCAATTAGGATTCCAACCATTTTATTTGAACAAAGAATATATTCTAACAGTAAAATCAACAAATAAACAATAAGAGAAAAACAAAGATTGCCATCTTGAATCAGTCATTCAGCAAAAACGGCTTAGCTTTATAAGAACGACGTGGCAAGTTATCCCGATCCCAGAAGGTTAAAAGTCTCCTAGATTCTGTCAATGCTTCGCGTGTTGCAGTGGAAAGTCTCCAGATATTAAATGTTTTATTGCAGGAATGCCGGTAAATTTAACGTGGATTTGCATTATCAAAAGAAAATCACTTTTGCGAAAACAATTTATAAAAGTAATTGCATTGTATTAGAATTTTATCCGTACGGACGTACACATCACTAAAAACAAGCATATAAGGTACACTTTATGAAATATGAATCATAGCTGAAATAAGACAGGAACAGGTCCTTCCACATAAACAGCTGACAACCGTAAAAACCAAACACCGCGATAGTACAAATACCTTCAAATTTCCTGTGAGAGTGTAGACGATGTTGTTATTATATCACATGTATCTCTCCCAACGGAAATGTTGTCACTGCATTTGTTGTTAAAGGACAAAAAAGTCTCTAAGGGGTAAAATACATTACTATCGATTGTAGAAACTGTTTTCTGCTGTGTCGGGAAATCCTTTAGTAAAAATGCTATACATTCCATACTTTTGAATGACGATTTTCTATTGACTACAAACAATATTGTTTTTAAACATTTTCTTACACTTTTACAACATGAGCTTAACAACAACCTATTAGGAAACAATACACAGACACAAAACGATTATATGAATTTATGGGCTTAGCATAATTAAAAGTATTTTCTGTAATATATGTTAATATGTAGTTTATTTCTAACCAGGATAAATGTTTCAACGCTTTATTTACACATACATCATGTGTCGTATTAATTTAAACATTTAAGTAAATATTTATTAGTTAAACTTATTTAAAATATTGTTTGTTTGTTTGTTTATTGGCTTTATCGCGCTACCAACAGTATTTCAGTTATCTTGAGACAGTGTCCACTTGAAGCAGATATAGTGCTGCCTTCACTGTGTATAGCATGCCGTGAACACCTGGCATGATACCACACCCAGTCACTTTATCCTGACACGGGGCCAACCAGTCGTGGAACTACCCTTATATTTGCTTGAGCGTTAGCAAGGGAGCTATACCACTACCATTTTTAACGACTTTGGTATGTCGCGGACCGGGATCGAATCCGGGGTCTCCCGTACCTGGAGCCGACGCTCTACCGATTGCGCTACCAGGTCCGGATTAAAAAAATGAAAGGATCCCTAAGGTAAAAAGATTAATGAATGAAACTTAGAAAGGTGTTCACTTTGATTTGTTATTTTTAGTTACTCTGTTTGGAAGAAAAACCTGCAGGAAGTGTGAGGATAAAGCGCTCGTCAAATCAGCTTTAAATATCCCCGTCGATCCTTTTGACGACTGATCGGGCGGTTACTGTTGGTTTTTCTGTTTGTGTGTTATATCTCGTCTTTGTGTTTTCTGTCACTTTTACATTTACCTCATATGTCTTTGAGATTGTTCAGTCTTTAATGACTGTGGTAATTCTTGTTTGTCTTTTTATCTTATTTAATTTAAGATTATTGTACCTAAACAAAAATAAATTACTAATAAAACCCAAAGTTTGAAGCTCTGTTACACAACGCATGCGCATGGAGTCCTCTAAAACATAAAGCGTCTGTACAATGACTATAAAAAAATGACCACCTATCGTCATATTAGCTGATGGTAACTTGTTATTTTCGTAAAAATGTTGGATTTTGCGCGTTCAATTCGTGGCATTGTTTGCATTCCTTTTATTTGGCGTAGTCTGTGAAACGAATAACATGGCATATCATAAGCGATTGTAGCGCATTAAAATTTGCGATGTGGTATAATTTAAAACATGTGCATAGAACTAGAATATGCTAAAATGTATATTACATGACGACAGTTTATGGACTCAGCTTTAAGACATTGCAAAATATATTTTATGTGAATAATATTTCACACTTAAGAATGAAAGTCAATATGTCATATGACCTATAGTAACCAGGTCTTTAATACGCTTATATCATCTTTATCTGATATCATTGTCAACGGCTGTAAACACATGAATACACACATTAACATGGTTAAAGATACACTTGTTCATATTCCCCAAACAGTATTGGTTTTACGGGCTTTTGCTTAACTACATAATGAATCAGGGTGAAATAGTTTGTGGACAAAATTAAGAACTATCAGAAAATGACGTTACAATCACTGACATATTTAACGACATTTCAAGAGCGTTTTTTTCCGATGGGGCCATGGCGCGACACAGTTTGACAAACTTGCATTTATGTATATTACAGTATCAATTTACAATTTTTCTTACAAAATACAAAGGTTATTTGAAAAAGATACTAATAAGACTGAACTAAGTGTAAAATACTGGGCTATACACGTCAATTTTAAAGGCTACTTTTATTATCAACGTTTGGTGATCATGAATTTCGTACACTTTACGGCCTTACTATTTGTCGCATTAATGTCTTATATAAATTGAGAAAACTTTATTTTCTGCCTACATTTTTTTTGAATTTAATATACGTTGCAATACTCATAGAACCTTGTTATATTTTTTATCATTGTTATAACAATAACAACGTATATAACACATCAAAGGCAAATTGTTAATGTAGAAAATGTAGACGTTAAAACTGGTGCCTTTTTCGAACAGTGTTAGTCGTATTTCTGTATGTAAAACTGGTTTGTATAGATATTATATCTATTTCCCCTGGGCAACATCTGTATATTCATAGTAGATAACCTTTAAAAGAAGGATGGTTATATTTTCTAAAGTGACTCTTTTTTACGGATATATCGACACTTATGGGAATGAAATTCATCTTTGTTATTACCGCACGCCAACTTGCTTAAAACCCAAAGTTTATTCGACCATCTTTTATTTTTTCTCTAGAGAGCTTATTGACAGAACAAAAACATTTCAAATAGTAATTGTTTAAATGTTACAGTTAAAATGCAATAGCCCAAAGTATATTAAAGGATATTTACAGATGTTGAAATTCAGTATAAGAGAATTTTATTACTTGTATCAGATATATAAATAAGATTTTATTGTTTATGATCATAACGTAGGCCAAAGAGAATGTCTATTATTTTTACAAATATTGTGCACAGTTTCTTTGTTCTTGGCATTGTCTGCTTTCATGTAAAGTGCAGCAAATTAAATAATCTTATTATTTTACTTGTCCTCCCTTTCTGGAAGAAATGTTTTGTTTTCAATTTTATTACATTTATTTGGCTTTTGTACATAAGAGAGCTGCATTTGTTCAAAGTAAACTTTTCAAATAACTCACCTTTTTCATACAAATAATAAATGTACACAACCTTTTCCATTATCGTCAAGAAACCGATATTATTTTTGCTATCTACATATGTGATAGATTACTTCTTAAAGATATATTTTAAATTCAGCATTTGGCACTAATAATCAAACAAAAGCCTTGAACACAGTTTTATTACGATTTCTAATGATCCCATGACACCACATCGCTATATACAAAAATATATATGTTCGAATTCGTTATGCATTTTCTTCAAATGAGATTAATATTTCAAATCGTCAGCTTGCATTAATGTTAATTAATTAATTAAATTAAGCAAAATACTTCCATCAAACAACCTACACTGATTCCCGAATTTTACCTCTAATATTTGTTTTCGATTTAAAATTAACATCGTTTTTTTATCTGCCTCGACGATATCTTTTGTAACTTAAGGGTTTTAGAACTTTTGGGAAGATAAATATCTACATACTTAACTGTTTCAATCCCGTTTATAGATAAATAAGAAAAGCTCATGTAAAAATTTCCACAGATATTTAAATTTTATCTATCTATAGACAAAGGCAAACAGGGTAAATGTAAATGTGACAAAAACACAGAGTCGAGACATAACACAAAAAGAAAAACCATCAGTTACTGCATTGGAACGGTCAGTCGGCCAAAGGACCAACTGGTGTGCTTTAACCTGGTTTGTGTTGCGCTCCAATGTCAATTTTATGTGTCATTGCGTTCTACAATTATTCTGAAACTTATAATGTTGTTTAATCAAAATTAATACCATTTAAAAAAAGACAATACATTTAATGCGTCAGTTAATTCTATGGTAGCAAATATACTTGAAGGAAAGATTCAAGAATTCGCCTTTTATTGTAATTTTATAGTTAGCAAATTTTAGCGAGGAAAATACATTTCCAGATAACAAATAGGGACAAACAGTATTGGGAAAAGGTCTAACGACGCGATATTTAACGACACAATCAGTTTTCACCTTTCACAAGTACCCATAATTCTTTTTTTTTGAAAAGTAAAGTAAGTGTTTAAAAAGTACATGTTTACAATATCGTAATTATTGATAATAACCCGGTAATTTTGTTCTGAGTCTAATTAAATATTTATAAGTTCCACATATATTATTATGTTAAAATAATTTAACTTCCAAACTAAAGGTACATAAACTAAAATAAGAATAATCTGAGCAAATCGTGACAAGTAATTGCATTGGTAACTAAAGCAACAAACACGAAGCAAACATAACTGCTTTCTTACCATCTGCGCATTTTACCGCATACATAAATAGAAAATGTTTTATGAAGAATATAACAATTTGTTGAAACATAAACTAAATTTGTAGTACATAAATAAATAAATAAATAAAACCGTTTTCTATACAGTTTTACCAAATTTCACTCAAACTTGTCATTTTCTTATTTATTCACGTACTGGCATAATGAAAGCTTATAATTATTGTCAAAGTTGTTTTTCTTTTATTTTGGATAAACACGTGTTTAAAAATATTTTGGATAATTTAAACAATGTGTCTAAAATATATGTGTTATAATTTTAATTGAAGTAAGTTAAGTCGTTCAAAATTCCAATAGATAAAGCGCGAACTGTTATACTTTAATAATGAAAATCTATATGTGAATTATTCTCATGTTCAAACATACATTGGCAGGTGCTACGCAATTCGTATAAATAAAACAATGCAAAATTACAAATACAAAATATAAATAAGATTGAGAGAAACTTAACCATTATTATTCTTTTTTGAAATTTCTTATCAAGTATCTGAAACTTCGAAGAAATCGTGACAGTTATTTTCCCACCATAAACGATCATTTCAAAGCACTAAATAAGCAATTAATTCTAATATTATTTACTCACTGCAATTTCAGACAGAAATATTCAAAGCAGCTTCAACTTTAAAATTCTTTCTCTTAAAATCGTACAGCTGAAGCGTCGTCACTTTATGGTGTGTACATGTCCAGCAGTTGTTCCTATGTTTTTATCAAGAAATGGAAATCAAGCAGCAAATTCCTAAGGGAATGAAACTTTTGCCGTCGTCTGAAACAGAAATGGCAGAAGAAACAATCGGAAAGTAGAGATCATATGACATTAATGCCTCAAGCAAAATTAAAATATTTTTTTTTCAAATATCGGGCTCTTTACTGCTTTAGCAAATGAGGGTAGACAACTTTAAGATGGTCATGCATCACTTTATCTTTTTATTCTAAAGCAAAATCATGTTAAAAGTATGCATAGTTTTCTGAAAAAAGCTTTTGATAGGCAGGAAATCCTGCCAGACTATAAAGTTGTAGCTTTATTTAAGTTTTTTAGTTAATATTAATTTCGCAAAAAGCTGTTGTAGCAGTGTCTAAAACATAGCTTTAGACGACCCAAACAAAAAGGTTGCTTGCATACTATATTTTTTCAGATTCATACCTGACCTGTGCTCTCTATATCAAACTTGCTTTTAGCTATGGACTTCTCTTAGGGTCAAAACAACAGCAAATATCACCCTGGACATGGAGCTGTGTACGATAATAATTTTGACAGTTTTAGTTAATTATACTTTTGTATGTGATTCGTTTCTACAAGCAGGGAGACTTTTGTCACTGTAACAATCTACAACACCTGAACGTGCCATGTTTTGAAAGTACGCTATTAAGACGTGGCCATAATTTATTTGGCAATTAGTAGTCTATAGTTTTATGGTAGCAAACCCTTAACAACAAATCGTCTCAAGGCTGTCTTTTTAATTGAATGAACCTTCATCTGCAAAGTTTTATCTTACCTATCTATCCAGCTCACCTATCTATTATACATATAATTAAAAGGCAAGTGATTTAAAATCAATTTTGATATGAATGCAGGATCAAAATCATTTGCAATTAGGAAGTATTACAGATACGACTTAAACTGACATAACCCCCGCACTGATAAATCAACGGCAATTTGATGCATTTAGAATTAAATTAATGAAGGGCAAATCGCTGAAATAAATATTAATCCACATCTATATGTATTTATTTCAATTACTCAAATATGTATCTTCGATGAAAGAAATTTTCATGTAATTTATTTCAAGTTGTCTTTCGAGAATGTATTGAATATGACAGTTAGCATGCAGTGGCATTCCGGTCAATATGACAGGTCTATAAATTTCTTCGATATATGAGTGTAATTAATACCTAAATTATAATTGTTGATAGACAAATGACTTGTTTACCGTCTCAATATCTCACTTAAAACTGGTTCATTTAAGTGTCAGCACATCGTTTTGGATGCTAAAATAGGTAAATAAAGGAAGGTCCTACAAGAATTACCATTAGCATATTTAAATCTAATCTACCTCTAGACAAAGGCAAAACATAACACACACACACACAAAACAAACAAACAGTTACCACCTTGGAAATGTCAGTCGACAAAAAGAAAAACTGGTGTGCCTAAACCTGGTTTGTGGAGAGCCCTAACCTCGCACTACCTGAAGATTTTTTCAATCAAACAAACAGCATAAATTGAAAGATCCCATCAAAGTGAAACAACTAACAGTAAACACCTGCGTCGGGAGTAACAGCTTATATAATTAACTCGAAATAATTGATAAAGTTGTGTAATCTTGGATAATAAACGTAAATAGCGCTTTAGATTATCTATTATATTTCACATAACATCACATTCTTTTAAGAGTCTTCTAAAATAAAATAGACTAACGTTTTGAAAAAGAAGTAAATGAATACTTTATAGATCTTTATTTAGTGATCTTTACCATAGCAGTTCTGATTCTATATTTAATTGACAATTTTATGCATTAAATTCAAGAATATAACTAACTTGAGAAATGTTAACCATTTAGCCTAATAACTATCCGCTAAGTGTTAGCTGCCAAAATTATATTTGTTACCTGTAGGTAGTAGGGCGTTAAGCCTAATATTTAAGGGTTTGTCTTTATACATTGACCTCGCTCGAATTGGTTTCATTTAAATTTTTGATAAGTATAAAACTACTTGATTTAAGGATATTGCTGGAGTTTATTTAGTTGGTAAACATGAAAGGACAATGCTAAAAAATCATACTAGTCACGTGATACAAAAAAAAGTCAAAGGTAAAGAGTGCGCAGCAGTTTGCCTTAAAACTAGACAACGCACCTTACAGATCAAGCTTTGTCAAAAAACCAAAAGAAGGAAAGGCATTAATTTCTTGCATATTGTGTCGTTTACCTTAATTCATACAGAAAAAAAAACTATTTTAAATCTGATTTTCAAAGAAACTGCAAATATAATTAGTAAAAAAATGACATCTCTGTTCACAAGAAACGTCAATTTAACTGTAAGGGGGCATATTCCTTTTCTGTCTGCATGATGAGTTATCATCAACAATTTTGTCTTCAAGATCTGACATTTTGCCTGACACAGACTCCCAAGCGAGTAGGTTTATGCTTAATAAGAAGCAAAATGCGAAGTATTTTTATGCAAACGTAAAAATGCAATTTTATTGCAAAGAAATTACAGTATACTGTAAGTTTTGAAAACAGTAAAGTTATTACTAAAACAGCAGCACAGAATTATAAAGATTCTGAAGGCAAACGCGATTGTGTTGTAACAAGATTAACAACAATATAAAGATTCGAGTCGTAGGATTTCTTCCATATCTGCACAAGATGACTACACCTGTGCCCTTCCCAGAATCAAGTAACAGTAACGATTACAATGCAGAGTGGCGATTACTTATATAACAGGCAAACAAGAAAAAAGTCTTAGAAAAAACCCCACAAAATTTAAATCTTAAGTATCTCTAGACAAAAAGCAAACAGGATAAATATAAACGTGAGAAAAAACACTGAGACAAAACATAACGTGCAAGAAGAAAAACGACCAGCAGTTAACGCCTTGGAACGGTTAGTCGGCAAATGAACCGGCTGGGGTGCTTAAACCTGATTTGTAGAGGGCCCCAAAAACAAGAAGCTATATTTTTAATTCGTCAATTTTTATTTTTATTTCTGACAGGTACACGATCGAAAGAAACTATGGGCAGCGTTCGTTAATATTCTGAATCTTTGTACTTGATAAATCAATGTTCGTATAATAACCGTTCTGATGAATTTGAAAGATTACTTAATACCTCTTATAATATTAAATTAGAGACATTTGTATTCGTCGTTATTTCTCCTTTGGTAGTATTATTGCTATAATGTGGTGAATTTAGGCTTATTTTTGAATCACCTTGTAGCTGCTGAGCAGGTGCATTATACAAAGCTGTCTATAACGAACAAAAGATACAAGACTGCAAATATTTTTAGACATTTGTTACACGTCTTTTTATCGCAGTTTTAAAGACAAATCATAGTCTTTGCTTTATATATGATTTTCTTTCCGAATTTAAGTACTATTTTGTGGCTCAAGGTAGCAATATAACATTTTAGAAGCTAAACTGTGTTCCGCGTAAATAATGTGCAGCAGGATAACCATTATAAAGATTATATAGTGGCTCTCATGATCGAGGAGTTATAGCCTATATCTCGCATATTTTGTTACCAACATTTTCTGTTTAAACACACACACACACACACACACACACACACACACACACACACACACACACACACACACACACACAAACACACACACACATAAGTGATTTGATATAGGCCCTGTTATTTGCCCGAGGGCATTCGTATTGGCCGAAGGCCGAAGTCCAATACGACTGTCCCGAAGACAAATAACATGGCCTATATCAAATCACATATTTATTGACTATTTCATTAAATAACTATTTATAATCTAATTTAGTTTCGTTTTAAATGTTTTAAAACAACAGGATTTTAATTGTTTTTAATGAAGGATTCACAATCTTCCTTTGAAATATTCTGGAAACGTTCAACTTCAAATGGTGGGTGGGGTGCAGAGACTAAATGTTGGATTTCTTCCAGTTAGGCGATGATTTGATCTGCCTGACATTCACTCAATCGTTCTAATTCTTAATTGTCGTTAGCCATCAACTCCAGCATATGTTCTCCTCACGACATATCTTCAAATATCATAAATGTATGTGTTTACGATGTACCTCTTTAACAGCGTTTATCGACTGAGTGCTATCGTCTGCTGTCGTTTTTTTGTGTGCATCTAAATTTCACTGTCATGAAAATCCCAAATCTGTGGCTATCGGCACGTAAGGTTGAAACTTACATACCACCATATTGTTAAAAATTATTTCATGTTGTCAAATGGTCTCGAACTGGTTTACGGTTTGAACATTTCCAGCAAAAGTATCTTCAATCGACAAAAATACAAGATTGCCGCCATTTCAGCTAAAATCTATATGACCTTTTGGCCCTGCTCTAGCAGCCAATCAAATTGCCCAAAATGCGGACTTTATATCTATACGACTTTTTGGCCCCGGGTCGGAAAGTGATATAGATATTGGCCCACTTATTTGAAATGCCACTGCATAATTATGCCAGGCAGCAAACTATTTACAGGGCTAATAATACATAGTTATTTAATGATATATCTTTAATGCCCTAACGACCTTACTCCTGAGCTGACAGGGTAGAACAACTGCAATCTGTGGGTGTCATGTAAAACAGCATCGTCGCCCAACTTCAGTTATTACATATACACTCTACTTGTTTTTGTCTAACAGTAAACCCACGCAACCATCGTTTCTGTTAGGAGAATAGAACCTGCATTTCATGCGATAACAGCATTAGTGCCAAGACAGAAGCTTGTGTTTTGATTTGATTGATAAATGTTTAATCCGTGTGAATAATTAAAAATTAGATGGTTCGACACGTTGTCAGGAGCCTTTCCTGCAGTCAATTAAGTCGATAGACATTAATTGCGTTGCACCCTGACTTGTTGTGAATCGTGAGACCAAACTCAGAATTTAATTTTATTTATTTATTTTGAAATGTGAAATGCAAGATTAAATTCAAACTATCTATAAAGATACTTATATTTTAACTGATATTGTCTTGATTTTAATCCAGAAATATATATATATATATTTTCTGTTTAAAATAGTTTACACTGCATCTAAATGACATATCACCTAAATCATATATTTAGTATTGTTTTCTTATAAACTAATTGTTTTAGTAGCTTCATTTATGAAAACACATTGACTTTATTAAAGTACACGTCTAGGAATGATCTCTAACTCATATATACCACAAAATAAAATGTATGTTTGGCAATGTGTGATAATATTACTTTTACGATTTGCGACATTGCACACGCATTGATTTTAATAACATATGCGTTGATTAAAACTTTTCAAACGTTTTAACTAATTGAAATCATACGTGACGAATAAAGATAACTAGTAACCAACTTTCATATTGCAAGGCGTCTAATGCCCAGCTTGCATGATTCTCTAAGCTTTTGAAGTTATTTTAGTACTACATGCACGTGATGACGTTGGTTAACGTTGGATAAGCTGTTAATTGTGAATGCAAACAGCACGAATGAATGGTACATGACTTTATTTATTGACATTGAGATTAAGTCAATAGAATACACAGCTTTATCTGCTAAACAATTTAAAGTTCCTTCTTTTGTCGATCAGACGCATAATAATTGTAAGTACTCTGTTGGTTTACTGTTAGGAAGACGAATTAAAGCACATTCATATTTATAGTTGCAACGAACATCAATGTTATTATTTAGTCTATTGATGTTTTTAACTTATTATCTGAAAACATTTAAATAATACAACATATTCAATTTAAATCGACACGAAAACATTCTTGTGAGCACTCTTTCATCAGGTATTTGATGCGCTGAGGTTAATTTCACACGTTTATCTGGGGACATCAACGGCGGCGTTTTCTTTTGCTTCAACTATTTATAATTGTGTCGCTGCGACTTTGATAATATGTGGGCTATATTTAAACATACAGGGAGTTAATAAGATCCTGAATTAAAAATCTGCAATTGGGTTGTGTATTCATGATATTGTCTCAGGGCCTCTCATACATAATGAACAACTGGGTTTATTGGCATTATCCTAGCAAAAACTATTTAAATTCACTTATTTCAACGTCGTATTGGTGATTTAAAGCTATCGTTTAAAAAACGGTATCTCAGTACTAATAAACTTCTCTAAGAAGCTCTTGAAGGTTAGAGCTGGATATGTCTCTTGTAAGATCGCCTCAAACTAAGTGATGAGTGTTAATGACACAGTCTATATAGTCGTTGCCTTTCGTAGATTCACGGAAGAATTAATAGAAATATAGATATCTGCTCCTCATAACACATTTTCCCTATTAATATTTAATGTGCCATTAGTTGTCCCATAATCCTATTATTCCTTTATCTTTCACATTTTAATTTTTGTTACATAAAATAGAACATTTGCTATGCAAAGAAATTACCCATTTGCTATTTGTTTTCGTAAACCGAATGCTGTAAACGCATAATATAAATTGTTCGTAGTTTATATGAAGAAAATCATAAATAATTGTATGTCCCTTCATTCGGTTTTGATTTAATAATAAATTAATATATTCATTTTTGCTTATAAATAGTAAATGGTAAATCGGAAAAACATGATAACTACTCATAGTCAAAACTTAAAATAGTTAAATATTAAAAGGGTTACTAGTGTATTATACGAGAGACATAATATATCGATATCGTAACTTGAAATCTGGTCTTAAACACTTTTCTATTGCCACTTTGTAGGACATGAATAAACTATTGTAGAAAAAGAAATGCATTATTTAAAAAAAATAGTATCATGTTAACAAATACAAAATGTCGTTGTTTCACATCCAAACGGGACAATGCATCAATTTATCAGTTATTAGTTAACTGACAAACAATATTACACACAGCAAAAAAATATCGAAGCAAATTTCATTATGCACTTTGCAATTTATTTGTTTAAATATTTCGATAAATAACGCTCGGATCTTTCTATATTTTTCTTAATTTATGTGACTCCGTAGTTAAGGGGTTGGATCATAGAATAAAAGATAAATTATGCGATGAATGGCACAGTGAAAATTAAACTGTAATGATTATGTGATTTGCCCAAAACACAATATTGTCAAATGTCAACATGAATATCTCTTTATTAGAAAATGAGTAACATAGTTTTTCTGGATCCGGATAAAATAATTTCATCCTCTAGGTTAAAGTTTCATTGAGGGGCTATCGTTTGTTGAAGATGACATGTTACGAGCAGCTCTCGAAAGAACGCCCACACAAAGTTATGCAAAAAGTAGACAACTTGACAAATTGCTATCCGACAACAAATAATGAAAAGCCCGTTCGGCCTTTAATTTACATCGTAAAAAGATTAATGAATGAACATGCAGTTGGCTTCCGAGCCACAGGATAATGAAATGTTCGCATTTAATGTAGTATCGCTACAACGGGGTTTAAATCATTAATGTAACTGCACAATAAGGTTTTTAAATTGTGTGGTAAATAAAAGACACTTGTTTCGAAAGTAATCGATAACTTATAATTTTTATGGTTTTCATGAAAAGAAATCGCTATATGAAAACATTTGTATGCATAAATACATGTGTTGTATTTGATACTGTTAAATCCAGTTATATAAATAAGACTATTAAATCAGGCAGAATATTGTTGGAGAATCAGTTTTCTTGAATGATTTAAAACCATATTTGACGAGTATTCACACGCAATACCGGTGTGAATTTTAAATGATGACATGTAAATGTAAACAACAATCTTCTACAAAACAACTGAAACCAGAATTTATTTTTACAATGTTAGGAAAAATCTTTTGAAGATTAGTTTGTGGTAATGATTTTAAGGAATTCGATAATGATTATCTTATTATAATGCCAATATATGACAAGATTTGTTTAAAATCAGATATTTTGAACAAAGCACCAGATACACTTATATGCAACTCAAATGTTAAAGTGTACAAAAGACGAGACTTAACAAACGTTTGTACTGAAGTAAACGATTTCAATTCTAGAAGCCGTTTTGTTTCTTCGAAACTGTTACAGCAAGGTTTGCGTTTTAACAAATTAAGAAAGGCGTTTTCCAAATTCTTTCCCCGCAATGATTTTATTGCCTCTAAGTATAATAGCAGTATAAAACACTTATGCCGAAAGGCATAAGCTATACTGTATTTTATGGAGTTCTTTTATGCAAGCAAGTTATAGAAGGTCAATGGTCTCAATAACTTTTCTGACCACTTTACAAAACTTATCAAAAAATTCATTGCTGACGGTTACAACCTGGGTATCCTTTGTTGCTTTAGTACTGGTTGTAGTAGAAGCAGTAGCAGAAGAGGTAATAGAAGCAGGTGCAGCAGTTGTAGTAACAGTTGTAGTAGTAGAAGTTTTATGGTTTTCTGCATATTCAACGTCATCATCCTCGTTTTGCTTTCTGATAATATGTAAAAACAAACTATAAAATGAATGCGTTTTGTGAGATCAAATGAATAGCAAGTTTGAAATGTACCGTAGGTTTACCTCTGCTAGGCCAGTCATGTTATCCTACCATCACCTCGGACATTAGATATATACAGCCCCATGAGATAAGATTTGCTTATAAAACACAAGTGTGTAAAACCTGTCATGCGCACCTGGACGGACTACTTTTTAAAAGCATACATTCCATGCCGCAATAGAAAATAAAACTATCGTCAAATCGTAAAAATAAGGTTTTAAGGGCCGCAACAGTTTATGACAAATATAGATTAGTTTAGAAGCAATTAAATCCCTTTGTTGTTGCTTTTATTAATAACCTATGACATCACATGTAGTGACTTAAAATTTCTTCGAAAAATCTATGTCAATTGTCTGTGTAAGCACGGGCTATAAAAGCAACAGAACTTGGTGTTATTCATAAAAAATGCCTAGCTCCGCTGTGGAGAACAGTGTAAAATGAAACTCAATCCAATGGTGCAGAAACCTTAAATCAGTTGAATGTTTTCCACCCATCCATAGTTTAGTTTGAGTTTGATAATACGGCGATGCTCCTATTATGCAGTTTTCGTGATTTTGTTTGGCTACACGCAAGATAAACTTATTGACGTTTCTTACGGATCTTATTTCATGAAGGATAAGTAATGTTACTTTTTGTTTAGAGCGTAAGAAAACATAAAACGCACAATTCCATTTTTGAAAATAAATATAGATCTTAACATTTAATATCACTTTTGTTTGTAAAAGATATGGATGACTAAATAGAATACTAGGTTATTGTTGAACAAAGAAAATGTTATCACACTCGGCATGATGAATATATATAGTTCGGCAAGCCTCGCGATTTTGATTTGTCTGATTCTCTTGTGATAACATTTTCTTTGTTCAACACTATCCAAATATTCTCTCTACATATTTAACTTTCCTGTTAGTTAATGTCTCTCTACATATTTAACTTTCCTGTTAGTTAATGTCTCTCTACATATTTAACTTTCCTGTTAGTTAATGTCTCTCTACATATTTAACTTTCCTGTGAGTTAATGTCTCTCTACATATTTAACTTTCCTGTTAGTTAATGTCTCTCTATATATTTAACTTTCCTGTTAGTTAATGTCTTTTAAGGTGCCTTACATGATTCAACCTAAATTTATTAAAATGTAAATGTAAAAACTAAACTGTAAAGCAGTATAAGAAATTATCAATACATTCATACGGATCCAAAGACGATTGGGATATGCTGTCTGTTTTATTGATTTCGAAGTAACAAATCCTTGACATCTCTCACATTCAAATGCATACATATTTCATATAAATATTAAGTATAAGGTTGATTAAATTTCCAATACACATGCTGTTTATAATAAGCTTTGTCGTGTATGCGTTTATCTTATGGTGTAAGCGAACCTGATTCTCATTTACGATTCTTACAATATTTATAAAATTGTCCAATGATACTAGAACTCACCAATCTAGAGTGTAGGATTGGCTTCTTGTGTACGTTTAAATAGTGAACTTTTATCATATAGATACCGTCTTCAAATCCTGGCACAACATGACATAGTCGTTAAATGGTAGTGGTATTGCTGCCCATTTTATCTCAATCAATTATTCGGTTTAAATTTTAGACTGGTCGGCCTGGCGTCAGCACAATGTGACTGTGTGAGGTACAAAATCAAGTCTTTATGTAATGCAAAACATAATGCAACCTATGAATTCCAAGTAAACACAATCGCGGGTTACTGAAAGATTGTTATTGGGAGATATTCCCATATGCATACATATTATTGAACTATCTAAGAGATTAATATACACACAACATAAAAAGAAATCTTTTGTCTGTATTGTTTAACAATTTGATTTGTCACAACTGGGGAATAAAATATGTGAAAGTAAGCTAAAACTAAACATTTGCATGAACGCAAAAATCTGACAAAAGAACCTCTCCAGCCTCAGAAAAAGATATTTATATCGTTTGTTATTACATGTTGTGGTCTTCAAATAAAACATATAACAATACAAACATAGAGTTAACATATATTACGTCATATTTTTGGCTTAACTTGCCATGGTGGCGTATATAGCACAAAACCCTCAAGAAAAATGTCGAAAAAGTGGTACTGCAAAGCTTATGGTATAGCTGCTGTTGAAGCTTAACTTGCAAAACTATTTTACAAGTGGATGGGTCAAGTGTCAGTATACATGTATTTTGATTAGGTGTGATACTGAGAAATGCTTTATTTGCATGCTATCACATTAAAGACGTAATTTTATCTGATTTAAGAGGTACGGGAATGAAGTCCCTCTAGATATGTTTCAATAAAGTCCATACGGTGTTTCCACTTGAAGCAGGGTTCTTTCTTCATTGTGAAAGCATGCAGGGCGGCACAGTGGCAAAGAGAAAGTCAGATTTCTCTGACTGTGGTACTGTCTCTGGGGTTTCAGTTCATGCTTTATTGAAGCTGACACATAAATTGGACAACTGAAATATTGCTGGCGAGATGCTTTAAGCAGCACTTCACACTTCAGTAACATCTACTGTAATGCAAAGGGTATTAAATTATTTAAGGTCAAAATATACTTCAGATCTCATTAGCACAAAGTCAGATACTCCAAAGTATAAAAATATGACTTATTTCATCTGCATCTGTAAATCTACATCAGGTACTTTCGATACAGATGGTCTTGCTGTGACATTGATACACATTCTGCTCACTGCCTGCGAGGTGAAACGATGAACAATATATGCTGCACATGGTGTTTTGCTCATTAAGGTTCACGTAGTTGACAACTAGACAATATAAGCGTGACACTGCTTTAAGATATGTGATCTGTAGTAGCTTAAATAAATAAATAAATAAATACATAAAAGCGATCAAGCTTTTGATTCTCGGAACATAAGACAACATTTATACTTTTCATATTCTACTCAAGTTCTCAGAGGTAGTATTTCATTCCAATGCTCATAGTTGTTGATAAAACAGTTTCAGATACAAAGTTTTTAAGTCATGTACAAATTAATTTATATTGCAAATATAACCAGCTGGTCGATTATTGGATAAACAAATCAGGGACACATTGATTGTCATAATAGCAATGCTCATTTTTTTTTGGTTTAGGAAGACCACAGACAAGAAAAAGAAATGGGTAAAAACACTGGTACTCCGCCTTTCAGATCACACTAATTCCTTTGCCCTGACCGAAACTAGAACCATTGGGGTCGGAGCTGGGGAATAAGAGGAGTTACAAGTTAAAGGCGCTGAATTTCACTACCCTAGTCCTCTAGAACTGAATATTTCTACCTCTGTTATTATATTAAATTCTGCGCTTCAGTGTGGTGATAACCCGGTTTTCTAATAATGTGATAATTGTATGAAGGATATGTTGATAAATGTTTTAATTTACACCAAAACAACCATGAAAACAAACAAGTCAATCTATGCTTAAGGCAGTTCACTTTTGAAAACGGCAATTTACCTCTTTGTAATGTAGCGTTGATAATTGAAAAAACAATGTTGAGAACTTGCTTATGTCATTAATTGATAGTGTTGTGTACAAATAGCATACATAACACAAATTAATAAATCCTTAAGTATACATACGACAGAGCATCGTTTGGATAGCAGAATTCATACTTTACAAGGAAGGATTTCCGTCAATTTCGTAGTAAAACCGGTACTTTTTGACAGTGCTCCTAAAACAAACCAGAGGAATATTCACAAGCTACTTGGAGATAACAGTTGTGCCGAACTAATATCAATCCATCCTAAGGATATCCTCTACCCATATCTTAAACAGATGAAAATACATACCTCTTTTTATGTGATAAAAATATTTTGCTAAAAGGATCACCATCTCATTTAAACAGGCCCCTTTCCTTAATGTAGTGTTGTCTGCATGTTAATAAGTAACTAATACAATTTCATATTTATATTAAATCACGCGCCATAAGTTACCCCTGAGCACCAACACCATCTGAATAGCAAGTAGTTTGGTATGACTAAAGATGCTGTTTATTATATCTACGAAATCTTAAGTTATTTTCTGAGAAATCAAATCTCCTTTTCATATGCAACCTATATTTAGCGTTCATATAACCTAAATGTTGACACATTACTATATAGTCCTATTTTTTAGCAATTGGTCTGCATCCGCTTACATTATTTAAATACATGATAATTTCGCGAGTCGAGATAAACTGTGACATTAAATAGCGATCTAGTAGATTGGGACTTAGATTTTCTAGTCGACATAATAAATTTGTCGAGATAAAAAGATCGACATAAACATTTATTTTTATTATAGATAAAGAACGAACAAAATTAGGACTTAAAAACCTGGTCGAGATAACGGAAAATCGACAGTAGTCGAGAAAATGCGAGTGGACTGTATGTTATTTCTATTTTAAACTTATTTTTCGAAACTTAAAACACAGTTTTCGGAAGAGATAATAAGTTATGAAATCCAAATGTTTTATTATAACATAAAATGCCGAGATTTTATCAGAAAATTAAATGTTATATAATAATGACAAACCAAATCCCGAAGTTATACTTACTGAAGAAATCTCACCTAATGGGTATGTCAAGAAAGACAGTTAAGGTCCAATTAAAGCTTCATCGTGATCATGTCTCAACCACATGTCTGGTCATCGTGTAATTTAAAATCAATGCCGATTTTTCACTGTAAACGGGTCAGTTACAAACAGTGCAATGCAAGAAAATATTTCCGGGTTGTCATAAAATTTATTTAGCAACTTAATTTTCTTTATCTTATATAAAACATTTCCATAAAATTAAGGATGCCTTATGCCCGGCTGGATAGGAGTTTTCATACTGATTTTATTTTGTTTTGAGCAATAAAATCATTGCGCTGAAATAATAAAAAAAACTCATTCCCTTGTGTGTGAAACTCTTGTTGTAACAATTTTAAAGTGATAAAAATGTTTCGGCTTTATTATCGTATATTTAAGTACAAACTTGTGCAGTCTTAGTAAGTTTGGATATGTAAATACCATAGGAGGTAGAACGAAGTGAACCACCACAAAGGTATGGAAAATTCACAATATTGAAGTTGACATTGTATCTCTTGTCATTGATTTTAGTAGAGACACCTTTAAATGTCTGGTATTTTCATTATTAAGGGTAAGTTCTAAAGGGTAAAAGGATCATTCGATCAAAGAAAGAATTATCTATAGCAAGAATATCATCGAAATAGCGAGACGTTGTAGTGAAAGCTTCTATTATGTGACTTAGTTAGAATGGGATAAAGTTAACATCATATTACGTTTAATGCCTCATAAAAAATCTGCAATTAAAGGTGCTCAGATAGTTCCTATAGTAAAACCAATTACTTGTGTGAATAAAACGTCAGGGCATGTAAATATGTTTTAAAAGGAAATGTAGCGTTTTACAAATACCAATACAACTTTCCATCGTAAACTTATGTAAGAAGGTGTTGGTGAAAATGCAATAGTTTCATTACCCATTCAGTGGGCAAACGTTGTTCTCGGGCAAACGTTTTTACAATGATAGTATTTAATTTGGTCTTAGTTAAGCCATGAGTTAAAAATGTACAGAGTAGAGATATCGTACGTTATTCTTGCAGAGCAATGAACTTTTAAAGTACGAACCTTGTCGAAGACTTCTGAAGAATATTTAATACATGTACATGATAGTACATGATCAAAACATGTACATTCAAGAGTAACAATACATATTTTAACAATATGTAAAAAAGGTATTACGAACTACAAAGACGCGCTCGTGGCGTGGTGGTAAGAGTCGCCGTCTTTTGACCTAGCCTCCCACCGCGTGGGTCGTGTCTCGTTTGGGACAATGTCGAAAGGTCACGCAGCTGACCAGCGGTGTGCCGGAGGATTAACCCAGATATTTGTCTGAGCTCTTCCTCCTCCAAAACAGCTGAACGTCGCTATAATAATCATACCTGGTCTCTGCGATGTATCTAAAAAAATAAAAACGAAACAAAACGAACTTCAGTAAGAAAAGAAATAAGTAGTTTCGATTTGTACGTTCCCAACCGTATTTTGTAGGGGAACCACCAATTTATACTAAGCAGTCCTTATGGAAGAAGCTTTTAGATAATGAAAAAGAATATATGACAAAGTCCTATGAGTATTGCAACATATACCAAACTCCGAAAAGGCACAGAACAAAGGTATTTCACATGCAAGCCAAGCGAAAAGTAAGAACAAATTTGTGATGAGTCATTTAAGGAAAAGAGCAAACCCGACAGTTACCGCCTTTTTCAGTCGGCAATATGGACCGACTGGGGTGCTTAAACCAGTTTTACAGAGCTCTAACCTCGCACTTCCTGACGAGTTTCTCAAATGCAAGCAACGAAAAGAAAAACGATCTATTTGAAAACAAAATGTCCATGCGCTGATATTTTCTGTACGTAATGACGAAAGTAGTGACGTCATGAATGCCCAGTAAATAATAATGTTTTATACTTGTTTGTATACCAAAATGGTAAAATAAATATATAAATCATTTTTTATTGCAAACTAAAGGAATATTTTATTATCAGGCTTGTCAGAAATAAGTCATGTCTTACAAGTTGTACTCAGTTATCTGTGTTGATATCAGAATTGTCTATGAGTTAAAACATTATCTAGCATGACTTATTGTAAATTGTACCAACTTGTAATGCTTACACATATTCTGCATTGTTTTCTGGAAGAGAAATCCTCCTATGCCACCTACAACAAATAAATCGGGCAATTACTTTCCATTAACAACATATCAAATATTCCTTTCAGACCAATGTCTTTGCATGTTACTTTCCTGTACGGGTAACTTATTATTATGTCTATTTATAACTATTTCAACACACCTAACCAGGCTTAATACTTTTTCGTGTTTTTTTACAGAATTGAAAGTGACACACAGTATCTGAAAACAAACAAACAATTCATCTACAAGATAAACGATATCGGTATACAATGTAACATTTTCTTTCTAAACTAAAGGAAAATAATCAATTTAAAGAATACATGAGTTATAATCAGCAACTTAATCAGAAACATTTGTTCAGCATGATATATTTGTTTTGTAAATGATATATTGAACTTACAATTTTATTTTTGCAAAATTAAACATAAGGTTTAACTCGGTGAAGGCGGACGATTTTGAAAAAATACAAATCGGCAATACTTTCCGTTTGGCAAAGGTGATCTAGTACAATATTACCTGTTCAGTGTGGTGGTTGTAAAAATAAATATTTTTATTTACGTTGTGGTAACGTTGTGGATAATTTCATGTCGTGCATCACGTGAAGTTTCGCACGCAAGTAAGTGTTCGATCATCTGATTTGTGAAGTTGTTGTTTCGGAAATGAACTATTATTATTTTATAATACTTGTATATTTTATGAAGGTTAGTTGTTATATCAGTTTGTTTAATTGTGTCATGAGCTGTAAATTACGTAATCAATAAAACATTTTGTAATGTAAATATATGTAACTTCGCGAGATTTAGAATAGCAGCACTGGGTTATGACATTTTCAATGTCTTGTTTCATAATATGTATGAAATCACAAGTTTTGATATAACAATCCGCGCATACACGGGTGAGAGGAGACGAAGGAGAAAGAAACAATACACAGATTCCACACATTGGTAAGAGAAATTATTTGATACCCAAGATATATTTTGTATTTCTTATATTATAGGAGTGTTTTGTTCAGTCATTTATAAAGTCAACTATATATATAATTGAGTTGTTTGTTTTTAAGACGTTTAAAAGTAATTCATAAGAAAGGTTATGTTACTTAATGTACTCTGTACTTTTTCAGGAGATAACCCTCGATAATCTGTATACATGTTAGAGGCATTGTTTGTTTCATGCTGTAATATGACTGATTAAAACATTTACCAAACACATTCCAGAAGAAGACTTCCGAGACAAAGTATCTGTTTAAGAAACATGAAAGAATAAAATAACTTGACAGAAAGAGATCTCTTTCTTGTGACCTTCTCCTCAGGTAAAGACAATACATATAATAAAAAATGACAAAGTCACATTAACATAATTAAAATTTAATTTATAATTATTCTCCTATCAGTAAAATGTTGCAATATGTTACAATGATACGCTTTCTATTTCTGAGCATATCGATTGGCACATATACGAGCAGAGTATTGTTTAATCAAACAAACACTGGGTTGTGATAAATACATCTGTGTTATACTAGTTGAGTTACATGACTTACAAAGAAAATGAAATTTCCGTTTTCTACAGGGCAAATATGAAAATTAAGTTAGGCGCATTATCTGTATGGATCCGATTTTTTACATTATAAGATGATAACATTCTTTAGTGGTAAAATCAATTCAAGACACAAATTATGCACCTTGGAAGTAAGAGGCAGATGAAAAAGCGAGATACTTATGTGTTTTATTTATACAAAGTTATTATTTTACTCTTAAACCTCTGAATCACATGGTCATTCCACATTAACTTCAACACAACCAAATGTTTTGCTCAAGGTATAGTTCTTGCAATACAGTGACGTTATTTTATTTATCATTTAGATATTTATACTAAAGTATAACGTTACCAACATGTTACCTTTGAGCATAGTTTTAAACTTGCAAAAAAAGCGTACATCTGTTTGACAACTATTTTCACACAGAAATTGCATGGCATCTTGTTTCTCTTAGCTTTCTTTCATACATTCTACAGAGCAAAACAAATTTGCTTTATGTTCCTTGTTTGAACATGTCATTTTGTTAGGCATAGCAGATTTGTATGCATGTTCGAATGTAACTGAAAAACAAACAAAAACTGCTGTCGTGTACTGTTATTTTAAATGTTTTGGGTGAAGCATTGGTCCGCGACGCTTATACTGTAAAATGCTGGCTGGAATTTGCACAAAATGTTTAGTTAAAAATGTTGATCGTAAAACCCATAGCTACAGCATCAAATGTAAGAAACATCGACATCAGCAACAAAAACTGAAACTTATATATATATATACTGTTGATGTCCATTTACATCTTATAAAGCTATCTCAACATTCCATCCTTGTTTGACCAGTCTTTTATTCCACAAACACTCTTTATTAGTCTTTGAATAATTGTATTGAAATAAATAACTGAGAAACAGTGTTGGTTAATTTAAAAAAATAAATACCGCACATGGAATTCCTGCCCATAGTTCAGTGACTATACTCTCAATGTAATTTTAAACACCTGGTTTAAAATAGACACAAGAAATAATCGCACCGATACATTTATAATATTATAACGACGTCCAGCTAAGTATTGCTGGAGGAAGCCTCCAGAAAAGAACATCTCGTTAGAACAATCGGCGTACCGCAGAAAGACGACTTTTCCACATGAAAGTTTCGACAGACCTGTATTTAAGCACAGACTTTGAGGCTGCACAGCAACAAGTATTTAACTCATAAGGCTCGGCCACAGTCGCCACTTTACAGAAAGTAAAGATGACCTTAAGGCCCGAGTTCCCCGTTAAAGGATCAGTCATAAAGATGTTACATTGATGTGCTCAACGGCTAAATTCTAAACCCTTATACCGACAACATATTTCATATTCACCAGCGAGTTTCTGCATCGTAGAAAAATTGCAAATATACCTAAACAGTTAGGATTGTTTTGTTTCGTATTAAAATATGTAAATACCCTATTATATGTATAGAAATCATTGTAATTTTAAATACATTACAGCGACCAGTAATACTCATAACAGCGAGTTACATTTTCGTGGTTTGGGAAGGCTTTCACACACCACATTTCAGCTGGAAGACTTCCTCTATTAATTCCTTTGCTCCGAACGGGACTCAAATCGACGCGTTGAGAGGCTAAGCACTCCCATAGATGTTACTTAAAATATAAGAAATGAAATAGAAATCGTTAGAAATTATGATAACAATGTCAGGAAATGCTTATTTTAATTGTCAAGTAATAGCTTTGTTGACAGTATGTTCCGTAAGTTAAAGACTTTGGTTTAAGAACGATTTAGCGCGTGTGTGTCGTTTTAGCATGTTGATCGTTTAAACAAAGAATGATGTTTTTATAGTAGAAATACAGTCAAGCTTGTATTAAGCAGCTACCCAAAAGCAGCCGAACATTGGCTGCTTAAGACAATGTGGCTGCTCAATACAAACTATGACATTTTTGATTTTCTGCATGTTATTGTGGGCATGAATGATTACAAATAGTATTAAACAGTAGATTTACTGCAAAGAACTGTTTAAATACTACAACATAACTTCTTTTTGCCATGTCACCGTATGATTCATAACATCAGAAGTCTCTTACTAAATCAAAGAAAATATTGCTTCATTATTACTAGATTAGTAGTTAGGTCATTTAATGTACAAAGCTTACCCTTTTAAATCATTCACAACATTTATACTGAGTATACCAAAATTACTCTCGAATTGTAGGGCCACAAATCGCAAAAAAGTGTACATATATTCTAACAATGACATTTCGGATGGTGCAAGATTTAAACTTTTCTTTAACGAAAACATCAAGGTGCGTGTTGTTAGACGAATTAAATAATTTGAAACATCATTTAAACAAGGTGTGTATATAAAAACCCTGCAACAATTATATCTACATGTAATGAAGAAATTTTGGTGATGTTACTCTATGTATAAGTTAATTTAACACTACATATATGCTGAAAAGGTACTGGCTGAGAGAGTTTATTTGGTCCGACTGCCAGATAGGAGATAACTAGGAATCGAGCTTGATTGGTGATCAGGGTAATGAGGTATTATAATGATGCCAAGTGGATGTAGAGCAGGGGACACACATAAACGGTCACAAATACCTTGCGTGACAGCAAATGACGACTGACACATGCTAATTTCCCGCTGCCTAGGAGTCCAGTTAACTGTATAGTCGATTTACCATTATGTAAAATCTAATGCTTGCAGAAATTGCTTTTCAGGAGGAAGGAACCTTAAAGTTACATCCCAGTCAGTATTAACATTTTTTTTTCAATCAAGTATGTACATTTACTTACAATGACTTGTATTAATTGGGTATCAAAATATTGTCTTAAAATAGTATATTATAGACAACTTAAGACAATACAAATATATTTTTAATTAATGTTACTTTGTTCGTTTTTGTTTTTCATATATCGCCTACATATATATGGCCATACTTAAGACCCCCAGCGGATAAGTTGACAGATCTCACTCGTGAAGGTTCAAGGCCCCTATCGACACTTGATCCCCAGCGATCATGGACTGATAAGACAATTCAAGAGTAACCGAAATATATTGCCGTTGCCCACAAAGCGATTATCAACACGGGTTTAAACTATATCTTTAATTAAATCATGAACTAAAAATGTGGACAGCGTAGAGTACCTATAAGTTCTTTTGCAGAGTGATGGATATAAATCATATGACACTTGTCTAAGATTTCATAATATATTAATGTCCGAAGGAAGTTAAGCTCTGAGAATTCGTCTTTACTTTTTCACAAAATTTAACAACTTGTTTGAAAAAAATGTAATGAGTTTGGCGATATAGTTATTGGTGCTTCCTGGCATGATCTTTTAGTCGTTTTTTTGGTAAAAAATATTTAAATATTATTATATTATTCCAATGATTATATTAGGATTCTTAGAAATGTTGCCTGTCGATAGATTGTAATAGAAATCAAAGTGAATGTTTATTTTTTATTAAGTTTAGTTAAGATGTATATTTTGTCTGTAATGTTTAGCCCTAGGAAGCTTCATCATCAAAAACATTTTTGCAAAGTCTGTATACTAAAATATAGATTCATCATTAGTTAAAATAATTCCGTAGTTTCACAAAACACACTTTTAAAAGGCATTTCAAAGTAGTATTTTAATAAGCAAAGTTTATGTACAAAATTTCTATACAAAATACACGATTTCTCATTTATATTTTGTATTAATAACTTTCTGATAATTCACAAATCTGGCACATAGGAAATTGTCCTGATCTGACAAGAACAATTTGAACTGTTACGACAAACCTTGAAGCTGAAAAATAAGAATTCTGTAGACTTTCCAATGTACTTGACGCCTTGTGCTAAAGTTAAAGGTGTCATTTTTTGATTATGTATCCACCAGACATCGGATGCACTGTTCCAAGAATTTAAGAGTAATAATCTTTATATTAAAGGGAGCAGAATATTATGTCGTTTATTTTATTTCTTAATAATTTCTGGAATTGTCAGACGAGTGTATCGAATGTATGTAGAAAGTGTACCACAGGCGGATAGTCGAATGTTGGCAGTGCTTGCTTTTCTGTAGGATAAAGTTACATTAGTTATACAAATATTATTATTTCATAAAAAAGTTGCTAATTACATTATACTATGTTTTAGCCCCTTAAATTCTCATTTTGGAAAACAAGAAAAAAGATTTCAAAGGGCAAATGTCAATAAGATTTATTATGTTTTTCAAATAATTTTATGTGCCCGGGTGTAAATATATACTGAATATAGTGTTTCGTCGTAAATATGTTTCTGTCATTGACATTACAACTTGAGGGAATATGTAAAAGATGTATTTACCGTCATGGACAGTATTTAAAAACTGCCAATTTTCAGGCAATTATAAACCATATACTTATTATTGATTTTCTCGTTTGATTAATGTACAATATTATCTCTTTTGAAATGCACCGATTGCCTTTGACTTTTTGGCAGCTTAATTGGCCACCTGTTTCTTGTTCAAACAATATTTATTTGGTAAACTAAAATCTTCGCCATATTATGACAATTTTTTATTATTGGGAATTCTGGTTATATTTTATCGAAATTTCTAGTCGCTTCTATTTTGTAATTCTTGATTACATAAAAGCTGTGGAACAAAAATAAAGTATTTACAGTTTACATGAATTACTAATAAGAGAGTTGTTTTTTACAATACCCATATATAATATTTTATAAGACCTGTTTCCCACATGTATTGCAGTAGCGTTACTTGTGCGTTAAGTGTAAAATACGATAACTGAAACGGAAAATGGTCAAAGTTAAGAGATTCTAACAATATAAATGATAACAATAATTTTACATAATTAGAGCATTACTAAATTCATCAATCTTATATTTACACTTCGTTTAATTTTCAGGTGAGACAACTTGAGCAGTCTCCATACCCTTTACGTGAGATTGCACAGTAGGTATAACATCGGAATTTTAGTACCTTTCTTACATGTAATATGCCAACTGCGGATAAATCCTCGGCTTTTCATGAACGTTTAGCTCTTAACAATACTACGTTTTATTTTGTTGGTAGGTTGTTTTCTAAATTTCGATGTTTTCTTTCGTATTTTTTACATTTCACTTTTGACACTTTTGGAACATGCTGTCATGGCATTATATGCCATATTTAAATTAATCTTGTTACATATCACCGCTTAGGTTGTTTTATTTGTTCTTATAATATATCAGCGCTTGGGCTGTTTTAGTTGTTCCTATAATGTCTTATAATATATCAGCGCATGGGCTATTTTATTTCAAACTGATCTCTCGTTTGGTTTTTTTTTACGTTGCCGAGGCTTTTATCTACTGTACATACTGTACATATGTTTATAGTTTAATTTGTTGCTAGTTGTTATGTATGTATATAAGTTCATTGTATCTGTTTTATCTCCCGATGCAGGTGCTTACTGTTAGTTGTTTCACTTTAACGGGTCGTTGTTATTTACACTGTTTGTTTGCTAGAAAAACCTTCAGGAAGTGCGAGGTTGGAGCGCTCCACAAACCAAGTTTAGGCACCCTAGTTGGCCCTTTTGCCGATTGACCGTTCCAAGGCGGTAACTGATGGTTTTTCTTTATGTGTGTTATATCTCGTCTCTGTGTTTTTTCACATTTGCATTTACCTTGTTTGCCTTTGTCTATTGGTAGATCAAATTTAAATATCTGTGAAAATTTTGATAGGACCTTTTCTCATTTACCTTTTCATATTTTTAAAGCATTGATAAGAATCGAACTGAGATGTAACATCAATAACACGATAAGATAAAGTCGAATTTGCCTCTTAGTGTCTTGAAACAAATGAATCGCAAAGTGTGTTTGTAGACACAACAATTCATTCTCTTATCAAAATGAATTTGTCAGGCAAAATGCTTTATCCAAAGACCAGAAGCTGTCGGTCTTGTATCCAGAAGTATAATTTCCAGACAGAGACTATTTGCTAAATACATTTTAGTGACAATTCAAAAATAGTGTAACCTGTGTTTTCAGTGGCAATATCATCACAGATAGATAGATTTATTCTGCATTCAATCATTAGACATTACAATACAATATAACAACATATAAATCATATCTAATAATTAAGATAAAAAACCTTATAGTCATTAAGATAGATTTCAATATCAGTGATAACTACCTTTAAATACCATTAGCTACATTTAAATTTATTATTTATTGAATTGTATGGTTTCGTTCTGTGTGTGTTTGTGTGGTAGACTAATGGTAGTTATATATCAGGAGAGAGAAAGGACAGCATATCCTCCTTTGACTTATCATGTTTATCAATTTTCAACAAGGTTGTACAATTTTTATGTTATTGTACGCATTGCTAGAGATAATATCTTTCGCAGATAAAATAAACAGTCTGCGACATTTGAATCTAAGTGATAAATGACATTTTAACAAGCCTCTTGGTGGCAATAACGTGAATGCAACATAAGCAAGGGTTTTTAGTTTAACGTTGTTGCATGTATGTATCCTTGGGACACATTGTACATTTAAAATTCATTACCTTGACTGTAATATTGTTTGTTATTAATAACATGAGTTAACATCTTTCTGCTCTTTACAGGTGCTTACTGTAGGTTATGTTGCGTAAACTCTGTCTCTAGCAATAACCTTTATAAGTGTGGGGTCAAAGCTTCAAAGCTTGGTTTAAGCATGCATCTCTGAATCCCCTCAAAAGTATGAGATTAGAGCCCTGTAAAACCGGTTTAAGCAGCGATGTCGGTCCCTTTTACCGACTGACCGTCCCGAGACGGTAACTGTTGGGTTTGTTCTATTTATTTAGTGACTTGTCACATATTTGTTCTAACTTTTACATACGGCTTGCACGTGAATACTTGTGTCCTGAACTTTGGCGTAAGTTGTCATGCCCATAAGACTTTCTAATATTCCGTTATTGATGTAAGTAAAGTGCTGTTCGTAAAGTCTCTATGCATGGTTACCGGAAATTTTACTATAAATATAATTTTCTGTTTATGGCCCTGATTGTTGCGCAAATTGAGAACTGCAGCACTTCAGTTCGATCAAATACTTTTGAATAAACTTGATCTCTAAGCATATCATTGAGTATTCTAAGATAACAGAGGTTTGGCTTACATTCGTTCCTTCTTATATTCGTTTAATTCTCACAACAGACTTGATATTACTAAACTTTTCGACTTGAGACTAAATATTCTGCGTCTACCAGATTATATAATATATAATTTTTATAACAAGAAACTTCACATATATTTTAAAATTTCAAGATTATTTTATATTGCAGGGATTACTAAATATAAAACTACATTCCACTGAAGCTGAAAGCGAAACGTAAAGCGAAACGTAAAATTAATCTTCCAAAATATTGTCTATGGAATGTATTTGTATGTAGAAGGCAGAGTTAGCTGTTATTCTTTAAATTAAATTGTTAATAGATGCACCCAAGTCGGTCTCAAGCCAGTTGACCATACCTAGTCGGTCTCTGTTGGGTTTGCTCTTCTTGTTGAATGACTCATCACCGACTTGTTTTTATTCTTGCATGGCTTGCATGAAAATACCTTTGTTCTGTGCCTTTTCAGATGTTGGTATATATTGCAGTGCTCATAGGACTTTTTCATATTTCCGTATAATAATGTTCGAGCATGTTCGTAGTAATTGAAAGAAATAATTCTTAGAATGTAGAAATGACCCGTTTTTATCGATAAACTGATTAGCTCCGATTTAAACCTGTACAAATAATAACATAGATCATGTTAGTTATTAAATATAAACAGTGTTCTGGTTGCCTTTTTATTATCATTACATAGAAAAGCCTGCAACATTACATAAAATATTACTATAAATGCTTAGTAAGTAGAGCACTTATCTGTCACTTATACAAACACAACAACAACACACAAAAAACAAACAACAACAAGCATTTAAAAATACAGTTTTGTTTTTTTCTGTTTTATTTCATTACCCGGGGCAACGAGAAGTCTAAAACACATCAGCATTCCCCTAATTATTTTCGTTATCAGCAAGTATTAAAATATATTTTAAAATGGAGATGCTTAAACAGCAAATTCTGGTTACAACATACTAAGAACAGCGTAAATTTCCAAAAACCACAGTTTTCAGTCAATGTCATTTGCTTAAAAATTAAAACACCTCTTAAACAGTTGTTTTAATTAAAATAGCAGAATAAATAAGAAAGAAATAGGTCTCTGGCCCAACATTATTTTCGACACTACTTCCGGATATACTATGGTCATCACTGATACTAACCTATATTGCTTCTCTCTTTGCAATACTTTTGTTAAGAATAATTACTGATTATATATTGGATATAATATGTATATTGATTGAACAATTGTTTGCAAAGTGAGTTGTGATAGACGTTTGCACAGCGTAGTACCATTTACGTAAGTAATTGTTCCAGAAAAAAGCATTTATAGTGTTCACGTGTCGATGTAAAGGTATATATTATTGTTTGTGTTATCTTTGTAGTGCGTTACGGAACAATAGTACAGGTTCTATGCAGTACTAAAGTCTTTTTAACGTGGGCGTACAATAAATATACAGTCTGGTATTTTATTATTTGCGTTGTAATGTTTATGAATACTTTCACAAAAATTTGGGCTGAGTGTAGAAATAAAATGTGAGTCATAAACTGAATGCAGACTAAATACTATTTGTATACATTTACAAGCCGGTTTTACGAAGATGACGTTTTGCCAGCCACGAGGATCATAAAATAATGTCGGTTAAGTTGATATCATAGAAGTAAATACAATAATTATAAAAACTATATGTATAATACACTTTCTTTTTTAAATATTTCTAATATCCCGACTTCGCCTGTTATTGTCTGCAATTCGGCAAATAAGATAGATGCTAGTACCAGTAACACAGAGAAATAGAAATATAGTAATAAAACATCTTTCAACGTCAAGGTTACATGTTCCCATGAGCTTTCTTTCGTATGCAGTTGGTGAACTGATAACTGTTTGTATCTTGTATTTTCATTTTTTAGCCACTGATGAATAGCACAGAATGATGTCTTTTCTTATCAGACCTACATGTTAACATATACTGACCAGGGTATATTCTATTTTTCTTACGTAGATGTTATTAAATTTATGTGACAAACCAATATATAATTGTTTAACGAGATGAAATAAAACACAAACGACTTTTGAGAAACACAACAAAAAATGTGTTTAACATTCTAAAAAACAAATTCTCAAATTCCTATATTTAAAAACATTTATATTAAACAATGAACAGCATGATAGTTGATTACATATATAAATTTAAACAAATGCACATATGGAAATCAATATACAGGTAACAAGCAATTTCTCATATATTTTTTCTTGTTTTTGTCTGGTACTGACACCAAAATCCGGACCGCATGATTGAACTATTAGACATTTGTTTTAATTGACGTTTCTTTTGTGTTTATTTTTGGAGAGTCATTACTATCAACATAATGTGTTGACATTCGTTATTTTGCGTATTGTCATTATGAACTTACCTCCAAAAGGACATTATATTTAAGAAAATTGATTGCATACATATAACTGGTTTGACTACGTGGTTGCTTTTATTAAGGAATCAACATACATATTCCCACATGATACAAGTGGGTGTCCAACAAAGCATGAACCAGTCATTATCACAGTTGGCAGGCATTGCAGACACGTTTATGCTGATATAATATCCTTTGATTGCCAAGGTTTCTGCTAATTGAAATTACGCGTGACGTGGAAAGATAACTTGTGTTTTGTTTGCATCTATTAAAGAACTTATTGTATCTTATTGATTATTGTACTTACCGGTGTAGCTTTATTAGTCTTGACATTTACATTATAATTCAGTCGCTGGTAAAGGATATAAATTTCTTGAATTGAAATGCTTATGTAAAGTAGGTAACTGAATTATATTTTTATGTTTAACTTTCAGCTCAATCGTGAAGCTGACATGAGTTACCAATTTAATCTTACAGAAAGATACTTTCAGTATTTTTTGGATTGACTGTCACAACTCAGAGCAAAGACAAGCAACATTTCAAGCATATTTCGTCTACTTCCTCTCTAGACAATGCACTTAATCTTCCGTATATGCATGTTACTGTTGAATAGTGATCGCATTCTATCAATTAGTCAACATAATTGTGTTTCTTAATAAAAGATCTTACGAAGCATATTAGCCGGTATAGATTTATATACCAATTATGTTAGATAGTTTATTATACTTTATATCTAGATGGTATGTTCAATTTAGTTGTTATTTTTATTTCTTTTTAAAATACTTTCAAACATGGAACATCTTAACATAAAGCTTTGTTTTGTTAGGCACAAAATTGGACACTTAAACATTCGATAATGATTGACATACTTTAAGTGACTTATGGCAGTTTAACTGACAACTGCGAAATATTTAAACGTTTGACCTTTTCTAACACGATTAGAGCCAATGTTTAGTGTAAGGATATTCTACATAAATTCAGTTTCGAATACTAAAGATGTTCGAAGCTGCAAAACATTTAGTACTACTCTAAACAAATTGCACATTACAAATCATTGTTAAAAATTCGTTTACCATGACGTTTTGATTTACAATTTTAAACTGAAGTTGTTCTAATAGACAATAATTCATGCCTCAGCATTTGTTAAACTTACCACTTCATTAGTTGGTCTTAAACATCTTAAAAAATATGTCTCATTAAAGCGAAGCAAGTAGTCCCTTTGTCAAGAGAAAATAAATAACAAAGACCAACATAACAGTAGATGCAAAGAATTATCTAAATATTTACAAATTATAATGTCGCTGCTACTTGATGGTTTCTAATGTCCAGCTTTAGAAGATCAATAGGAAATATATTAATATGATATGATATATATATATATATATATATATATATATATATATATATATATATATATATATATATATATATATATATATATATATATACATATATATATATATATATGTGTGTGTGTGTGTGTGTGTGTGTGTGTCAGGCCTTGTCATTAAGGTTTGGCCCTAATTTAAGTAAGAACGTACATTGCAGAATACGTACAAGCTGTCCATGCAGTAATATAAGCGACCATTGGTTTCATATGTCACAAAATTAATCATGAACATGTACTGGAACCTGTTTCAAACGTAGAGCAATTTATCAGACTTATTAAGGGATCAAAGAAAACGCAATATTTTAAAGACTACAACAGTTGGCTGAAACTCTAGGTTTGAGGATATTCAATTCTTAAAAAAAGGAAAACCCGAAAGGCTGATGCTTAATCTGGAAATAGGATGTAATAAAATTAACTCATACGGTATTCCGAAGTTTAACGGTGCTATTTTACTTTTGAGGTCATGGTAGAGATCAGTTAGTTGAATAAGGATCTATTATTCAGAATCGCTGCTTTTAACGTTCTTACCAAACATTTCCTCTGTTAAACGTAATTTTCCGTTGACAAATTAGGTTGATGAATCTGCCAAAGATAGTTAAGTGCCTATAATGTTACGCTGAAAGCAGTTTAAAATAAGCTGCACTTATGCGGACACAGTTTGTTCCTAGTGGAAAACCACTGACTTTTATTAATAAAGTGCCAACACAATTTATACAATGAACCAATATTTGATAGTAATAGTTTCTTTAGAGAGGAATCTGAGTAATGCTATGATACATACCGTGTTGGTTTTTGTTGCTCTGACTAATTTTTATGCTACGAATTGAACTAGCCACTGGACACCGTATTGACCATTTATTAATATTTTATTGAATGATTTGTGAGCAAACTTACTCTGTTTGGTTACTATGACATCGCTTAGTGAAACCTTTCTTAGTGACATAATTGTCCTGTTTGAATTTAGTACGTGCGATTGCTTAAAAGTTATAAATGCTTTGTTTATATATTATTTTAAATAACTTTACACTTTCCTGCAATCAATATGCAATCACATGGGTTCATTCCAGACCATCAAAGCCGCATGACAGTACGCGTACCAGTTAAAGCAAAGCCGTGGGCATGCAACAATCTATCAGGACAAATATCAAGAGACAGTTAAAACAATAAACACAAAGCATTAATCCTCCGTTTTGTAACTGTTTGACAACATATGGTGCATGGTGATTCAGTCTACAAACAAAACTAAATATATGACGCCACAAATGTATTACTCTTCATTTGCAAATATATGTTGTAAATGATCAAGGTGAAAACAGACTGTTTGTTTGGAAACGCTTTGCTTAACCCTTTTACCATTCCTTAACATCTCTTGAACAATAGTACTTTATAGATAAATCGTACACAAAAAACATGTTCCCGCCTCATGGAATTTTCACCGATAAACTGCAGTATGCTCCTAACTGGCAGTCACTAAATAGTTTCACAAAAAAATATCGAACACGCTAGTCATACATATTTAAAGAACACAAATACCATTCTCTCTCTTTATTTCTTTTATATCTCCCTCTACCTACATTAGTGTGGCTATAAAAAAATCAGAAAACTGGCATATACGAATTATCACATATATTAAAATCTGAACAACCTAAATGTAAATAGGTAAATAAGAAAAGGTCCTATCAAAATTCACAAATATTTAAATTTTATTTATCTGTAGACAAAGGCAAACAAGGTAAATGTAAATGTGACAAAAGCACAGAGACGAGATATAACACACAAAAAAGAAAAAAACAGAAGAAAAAAACAACAACATCTGTTACCGCCTTGGAACGATCAGTCGGCAAAAGGGCCGACTGGGGTGCGAAAACCTGGTTTGTGGAGCGCTCCAACCTCGCACTTCCTGAAGGTTTTTCTATCAAACAAACAGTGTAAATAAAAATTTCCTGTCAAAGAGAAACAACTAACAGTAAGCGTCCGCATCGGGAGTTAAAACAGATACAGTGAACTTATGTACAAAAGCAACAAAATACACAGAAACGAGACACGCAAAATGAAATACCAGCAGTTACCTTCTTGGAAAGGTCAGTAGGCAAAATGACCGACCAGGGTGCTCAAATTTGGTTTCTGGAGTACTCCAACCTAACACTTCCTGAAGGGTTTTTTTTCTATCAAACCTGCATCGGTTGTTAACACTTATAAAAAGAACTCATATACAGACAAAATAACTAGTTATATGATAAACTATCAACATTTCGTAAAAATAGTATGTACATTGACTTGACAAAGACTCATCCAATTGAAACACTTTTATTCTGGTATTTTGGAGGCGCCTTGTCAACTGGCACTTCTTAATCTGATCAAAAGGTAGTTTATCCTTTGGTAGACTTATGGTGGCCTTATTGAGTTTTAATTTTGTTATTTTGTCCATAGCAATTCTATGGTGACGTATACGTATCCGCAGTTTGCATGTTGCTGGTGAAAGAGTAAATCACTTTAGTGTTAAGTGGTAGTATTTCTTGGTATTTTGGGTTTTACGGGACATCGATAGGTCATACGGTGCCGAATACGTTTAAGTTCAACGACAATAGAATATAATCAGGTTAAAACTAAAATACATGAGTAGAAATAAAAATGTATCAGGTTAAAATGTGAATTATAAGTAAAGCAAGTTAACATATAATTAGTAGTTTAAATGTTTTACGTTAGCATAATCAACAGTTTAAAAACTTATAACTTATTAAGAATGCTAATCTCGTTAAGTGGTACTTAGGCTTAGTGGATTAATAAGCATCTTAAATGAAATAACAACAAAAATATATGAGTGCACATTAAATTGCATTATCAGTCGAATGTTGCCTACTCATGTTACATAACTTCGCCGTGTTAATACCAGTAAACCTATTAACCCATAGCTTGCTTTCTCTACAGCAGGGCATAAGTGTCTTTTGGCATGACAGCCAGACAGGAACTGTGTTTTTGGAAAAGTAACTAATTGACAATGCGTGTAAAAAGTACTTATAATGATTGTCAATGAGACAGGCTGTTGAGGCGTTTTATCGACCTTCCGTGAATGTTTTATTTGTATAGGTGTCGTTATTAAAATGTGATGCTTCCACATAGGAAACTTAAGCGTTTACTAAAATAGGGTTTTAGGTATAATATTTTCAAGCGTTACTGGCGTCTACTGACATAGTTTTATACTTTAAGTTATATAAGCCGATTAAAAAATTAAAAAAATACACTGAAAACTAACACATCGTGTACATAGAATAACGAACTGACCATTCCAAGGCGGTAACTGTCGGGTTTGATCTTATTGTTTTGTTTAGCTTTGTTCTCACTTTTACATTTGACGTGCATGTGAATACCTTGGTCCTGTGTCTTTTCAATTTTTGTATATGTTGCAATGCTAATAGGACTTTGTCTCATATTTTCCTATTTATATACAAAACAACGTAATAAACTAACAAAGTGAATTTAAACAAGACATTAGTCAACACTAATAGACGTTAAACTTGTATGATTCACAATCTTCCGGACATACATAAACGTCCGCGGTATTGACTGAACTTTTGATAACTTTTTTCCTAAACTCTGCAATTTGGATTGGTCAATACATTATTGTAAAATGTTGTACATTCACGGAAAATAACGCACGACTACGTCATGGTAAGGACACAATAATGCAGACACTAGCGATGCTCGACTAATAACTTGGCATGGTCAGAATTCACAGAAATAGGTAAGGTTTGTATTACACAGCTTTTATTGTGCGCAAAATCATGTTATAGTTCTGTGTTAAGATGAAAATTATCTCAGCAACTCAAGATACTCAAGATAGATAGCCCACTGGTTAAATAATAACCCCAAATCAGATTATTCATAAATTATATAAATAAAATTAATTAAACGATAGAAAGTAATAAAACAACCACAGTGGGCAATTACATTTAACCCAATGAAATAAATGTGGATCAACAGCGCCGACTCTAGTTAAATGAAGGTATGGATGAAACAAAATCATCAGTGTATTGCAAATCGGCTCGGCACAAAAGCAATACGCAATACGTCGCTATGCAACCCGAGGGGATTAACAATACTACCGTTGCCAAAAGAAACTGCCACATTAAAATAACTATAACAATTTAACTGTTATTTTTACATGTTATTACAAACACGAAAGTTAAAAAACATCACGAAGAAGATTCAGAATGTCACAATGACCAAGATATATATGTAATTCGCACGACTTGTTAACTCGGTACCTGGAATAAGTTAACTGCGTTATATAGCTAACGGAATGTTACAGTCGTAAATCCGTGTGCTAAAACAGATTGGATATGTGAGAAAAAAGTTCTGAACATGTCCTGCATATAATAATTGATAGAAAATAAGGAAAATATATATTTCGTTTATGTGACTGTTGCTGAGAGCCGACGTGCTTTGTTTGGTACCATGTCGTTATCTTTTGTTTCAATATGTTGTTGTTGGCATCCTTCTGTCTCTAGAGACAATGGAGTCTGCAACTGAGTGTTTATTTAGTTGTGGGGCAGCAGCGGCGACTGTGGCTGAATAAGCCAATGCGGGAGATGCAGCTTCTGCCGCACTTGCTGAAAGTGTGGCCTTGTTGATTACTATTGGGGCAAAAGTGGTAGGCTAGGTTCTCTGCTGTTTGCGGCTTTTCCTTTCCTTACGCTTGATCTCTCTCTTCTCCTCAGTCTGCTTGATTCCGGTTTTGACATTTGCCAGCTAGAGCGATCGGAGGTTGCTCTTTCGAGATCTGCTGGGTTGATGTTACAAGACATCAGATCCCTCTTGCAGACATCCTTGTAGCGCAGGGCTGGTCGTCCGAGTGGCCGTGTTCCAGTGGCGACTCGCTTTAGAGGATGTCCTTTGGGATGCGGCCATCGTCCATCCTGCATACATGTCCGAGCCAGCGTAGGCGCCTCTGGGAGGGAGGGTGGCAAACATGCTTGACATGCCTGCCTTGGCCAAAACATCTGCCTTGGAGATGCGATCTTGCCAGGTGATGCCGAGGAGTCGTCTAAGGTTGCGCATGTAGAAGGCGTTCAGTCTTCGTTCTTGGTGCATGTACAGGGTCCAAGCCTCCCTGCCATACAGAAGGGTGCTCAGCACGCACGCTTGGTACACCTTCATCTTTGTGTTGAGGGTCAGCATGCAGTTATCCCACACACGCTTCGATAGGCGGGCCATGGCGGTTGCTGTTTTGCCTATCCTTGCGTTGAGCTCGGCATCCAGGGATAAGTTGCTGGAGATTGTGGAGCCGAGGTATGTGAATTTGTCCACCACCTCCATGGTGTGATCGCCTATGGTAATTGTGGGAGTGGTGCTGATACTCTGACCCATTAAGTTGGTCTTCTTGAGGCTGATGGTGAAGTAAAACTCTGTACACGCCTTTGCAAAGAGAGCGATGAGTTGCTGAAGGGCTTCTTCCGTGTGAGCAGTGAGGGCGGCATCATCAGCAAAAAGCATCTCCCGGATGAGGACCTTGCGCACCTTGGTCTTTGCTCTAAGGCGGGCAAGGTTGAACAGGTTCCCGTCGCTCCATGTGTGGAGGAAGAAGCCATTTTCGGACTCACAGAAAGCGCAGCACAGGAGCAGAGAAAAGAATATGCCGAAGAGTGGCGGGGCCAGGACACTCCCTTGTTTCACTCCGCTCTTGATTAGGAAGGGGTCCGATGATGCTCCGTCATACTGAACAGTACCAGACGTGTTGTTGTGGAATGACTCGACCATCTTCAGAAGCTTGGTGGGGCATCAAATCTTGTGGAGGAGGGCGAAGAGGCCAGACCGACTGACCAAGTCAAACGCCTTAGTCAGGTCGATGAAGGCGAGGTACAGGAGACGTCGCTGTTCGTTGCACTATTCTTGCAACTGCCAGAGGGAGAACACCATGTCGATGGTTGATCGCTTGGCCCGAAACCCACACTGTGACTCGGAATACACGCGGTCAGCAAGTCCGCAGTCTGTAGAGGTCTGGATGTCATTGCAAAGCTTCAGCCAGTAGTTGTTGGCGCACCTGCGGGTGACCCTCTTGGCATTGTTGCGGGCTTCTCTATAGGCGGCTAGTGTTTTCGTACAGGGATTTCTATAGTACTTGAGAAGTGCAGCACCCTTGGCAGCTAAGGCAGGCACCATCACTCCGATCCCGGCCTCGAACCTGTCCTCGTTCTTTCTGGCTCTCTTCCCGAAGGTGTCTGAGGCGGTCTGGTATACTGCATCATGGATAAAGTCCCAGCGTGCTGTGGCACTGTCTGTGGGGCAGTCTTCCAGGATCTTGTCAATAGCCTCAGCAAATCATTTGCGCAGCTCAGGCTTTGAGGCTCTGGTCGTGTCGATGCGAGGCCGGCTCTTCTGCTTGGAGTGGTGGATCCGTCTGGGTCGGAGACGCACCATGCTGCCGACCAGGGAGTGATCGGTGTCGCAATCGGCATTGCGTAACTGCGCGTGAGGTGCACGTGGTTCAGCATGTGCCTTCTAGTAATGACGGGGTCCAGCTGGTGCCAATGCTTTGACCTGGGATGTCACCAACACACTCTGTGGTGGGGCTTGGTGGAGTAGAAGGTGTTGGTGATGGCGAGGTCATGGAAGGAGCAAAGCTCAAGTAGCCGCTGTCCGTTCTCGTAGAGCTCGCCAACTTCAAAATGTCCGATGCAACGTGGCCAGGAGGTGTGGGCTGCGCCTACTCGGGCATTGAAGTCTCCGAGCAGGAACAGGTTTTCCTTCGCTGATATCTCTCTAATCCTTGTCTCGAGCTCCTCATGAAATGCATCTTCAGCCTCGGCTGTGGAACAGAGTGTGGGGCGTAGACGCTAAAGATGTGTGCAGGTCCTGAGGAGGTAGTGAGACGAAGTGAGAGGATGCGTTCGGTTCCCTGTGAAGGAGGTTCGACTGATTTTAGGAGAAAATTGCGAACTGCGAAGCCAATTCCGCAGAGTCGGCGCTCATCTGACTCCAGACCTTGCAAGAAGAACGTGTAGTCCTTCTCCTTGAGACTGCCACTGGAAGCGAGACGTGTCTCCTGGAGGGCAGCGATGTCAATGTTCCGCTTGGTCAGCTCTCGGTCGATGATGGCAGTTTTCCTGGCGATTTTTTCTAGGCTTCACGCACCCGATGAAGCAAGCAAGTTGTGGCGGGGTAGTACGTTATTGTCCGGGGGCTGCCCGGGTTGAGGCAGGCGGTTACTTCCCATTGAAGTCAAAAGACTCCTCCCAGCGTCGAAAGCAAACCCTAGCGCCAGGCTCTACGCTAAACGAGCCTGGGCTTATAACTGGTGTCTGCTGCTCCCCGTGTTGAGTCTTCGCTGAGACGGCGAAGCTGGAGTGACCTCTCCAGGTGCAGGCCTGGGCGGGTGGTATGGAGATCGTAGAGTGCCTAGTGCCAGGATCCCCCTCTCGGCATTACTGGCAGAGTCCGGCGGAAAGGCAAGCCGATACGTCCGGTGCCAGCGCAGCTGCAGGGGGTGCCAGAAGGCATCGCAAAGCTCAACCAACTGCCTACGGGTCTCCGTACCGGATTTTCTATCTGGGTTTACTCCTATAGCTTTTAACCAGCCAAGGTCGACCTGCCGATATATATAGCCAAGGTCGACCTGCCGATATATATACCAAACCAGCGTTTTGGGAATGTACATTATGCATCTATCTACTCATGCATTAAACAAAGTCCCAAGTATGCTTAAATCTAAAGGTTCTTGATATAACATAAAAACCATGATTTATTTTTGTTTTTAATAAAAAAAGCAAACATGCGATAAATTTGGACCATTGATTGCATATTTATTCTGACTTTAAAGTGACTATGTTTACGCAATCCCTATTAACCAAAACATATCATAAATGTTCCATTGTTTGTTATTACATCTGCCTTAACATACTTAACGCAAAGCCATAACGTTGCATTAATTGTTTTTTTAAATGCATTACAATCACAATTGTTTTTGGTATCGTTTGTACTAAATGCTTAGAAAAAAGACACGATTGCAAAGTATAGATACTAAAAATCTAAAAGAATGTGATGGTAATTAAGTTACTTCCACATCTTTTGGGGAAGTGTACTTCCATTATTTCTTGGTGTACACAATATTTTAGAAGTAAGATTATAACTTGTCAATTATTTAATTCTTTTGACACATTTGATTCTTTTTTTATTTGATGATGAAGTTGTTTCCGAAAAAAGTTTGCTTTAAAGAAAAGAAATAACTTGACAGTACTTCTCATTATACGGATACGTCCCAACCCTCATTTCAAAACATTTAACAAATCTTTACAAAACCTATTAAAATGCAAAATGCTCATTGGTTCAAATCTGGAATTCCTCTGTGTTTTGCATAAGTTGCAACTAAGCCTTTTACAATCAATGTCAATTATGTCTTCTGAATTATAATACGATTTAAAGTTTTTGACTGTCACTAGTAAATAGGCTCTGCAACTCTAGTTGGTTTCTGTAAAGCTATGACAACTTGACCAGATGACGCTGTATTGCATATGAGTTCAAGAGATTATATGTCATTTTACGCGGCCGTGCAACCTCAAACTTAACATACAAAAAAATATGCTGGCACAAGAGTAGCTCGGTGGTTAAAGATTTAAATGTGCAACGAATAAATAAAACTGTTATTTTCATTGCAACAAGATTATTATAGACACATGCTCAAAAAGTTGTTTTACAATTTCAATTCTCTATAATATATATATAATTATGTTAGTGAATTATCCGTCTTAATGTACTAAAAATTTACTGTATATGGTTTATTAAATTTATAAGTGGGCTCCAGTAGTATTCATTGACTTCTTGTTTTAGATTTTCTCTTGCATTATATTGGTCTATTCTGTATTGTGTTAACAATTGTTTCTTGAACACTTACTTAAATGTTAGGTCTGACATTCTCCTTCGATTTAAATATGTGTTATTTAGCAAGCATTATTGTTGTATTTAAGATATCTGTAAAATACCTGTTTTCAAAAATTATATCTTGGTTGGTTAATTTCAGAGATATGGATGAGCAATATGTATTTATAAGGGTTTGTATTTCATTCCAAAAACATTTTACAATCTCACAGTCACAGAATAAGGATGATTGTTTCCTTTTGTTGATGGCACAAAGAACACAGATTATTCTCTTTTATTTTTATTTTGTGTAGTAAATTGTTTGTTCCTAAGATTCTGTAATTTATTCTACTTTGAAACCATTGCAACTTTGTATCCTTCTGGCATTTATAAGCTAGTTGGAATAGCTGTAAAATGTTATCTACATTGCCATTTATTTCAGAAGACCATTTAACAACAGAAGTTGGTTTGATATTATTATGAATCATTTTATCATATATGTGGCTATAACCTTTGTTGGTTTTGAGTAGTATAGACAGTGAAAATGGCAACAAAGGTTCCTCTACTCTTCTACCGATTTCTTGAATTGTTATTCTTGTTAAATATGCTTTAGTTGCAGAAATTATATTTCCATATTCTAGGAAATTGGTGGTGCTTCCAAGTTTACAAATAAATTCATGAACATAATGTCTATTTGTAGATTTGGTGGGTGAATGACACAGACAAATGGCGGGTTAGATCTACTTTCGCATGACATGTTAGTTTCTCTTGAAGTCCTTTCCTCGACGCAGTAGTGGCGGCGACACTAAGTACTCGCCCACGGGTTTTCAAAAACACTAACATAGAATTTGTCAACCACAAAAACGATCAGCGGAACATTTTCGTTGCAAGTCAACGTACTCAAGGTCCGATAGTTTAGCTGTAGATCCTAATCATTTGGCAACTGGAATATCTATGTGTATGTAAATGTTGTTGCCATTTAATTTATTCTTTCAGTACTATTTACACTTATAAACATCTGAATAATTAAAGAGTATTTAGTCTTCATTTTATGAAAGATGCACATAAAACAAAGTTTCTTGACACTACACAGAAATTTTACAAAAAATTAAGGTGGTATAGAGTTCTTAAGAAGGGGAATCATGACATAAACATTACAATGTCTCTAGAGCGTGTATTAAACACCACGGTAACAGTCTGCAAAATACTGATCAACGGTATAATTAAGATGTGATTGAGCTACTTTTTAACAAAAATCACTAAGGACACTAACACATGAAATTGAACAAAACAATTATTTATAATAAACGAACAGAAATGTGTCTGAAAAACTACACTTAAAAACAAGTTTGTATTTGGAAGCACGCATGTTTTTCTTTCATCTAGAGATTGCTATTTCATTTTACACAGGTACGACTTAAAGTTTTGATCCTAGGATGGAATTATATGTTTGTGCGTTTGCGATGCTATAATAATTTTCTGATATAAAATTATTAGCAAAGTTGTTAAGCAGCAGTTTTTAAGTATATTTAATTTGTTCTGTATCTTTTGTTTCTAAGAACGTGATACATGAGTGCGTGTGTGTGTAAATACGATCGATAATACGTATACAAACATGCAAATATACCATAGGGCCTAAGGTAATCACAGCATAAAATAACTAAAATGTACAGACATTGTTGTAAAAAAAGGGGCTTAAACGTTTTTGAAGCGCCCTGGATCGTGACGCAAGGCCAGTTAATATTTACATCTTTGCTGGACATATTACAGACAACAAGATACAACTGAACTTCAGATTTAGTGTTAAGTAAATGACAAAGTCCCATTTAAAGTACAGCGACTCGATTTTCAAAGTAATTTTCCTCCCAAACCAATGGGTTGATAAACAACAGTTTTTCCTCTCTCCAGAGTTCATCTAGAGAGAGTACGTCAAAACAAGCACGATTAGATTACTTGTCTCTTGTTAATTCATAAATCCTTATTTTATGTAGGTTTCCCCTAATATTTTTTTGTATTTCATCTACTTTGTAGGAACGGCATGGACACATACATTGCAAACAAATTATAGTTTAACTTAACTCAACTTCATTAAACTTAATACTCCTGCTCGCGACTAATTTATTATGTACAATATGAACCAATATTATGTATTGCGGATTTATGTACAAAAAACACGCACACGTATGACATTTATTGTGTGTGCATTCATAAACAGACAACTCCGAAATAATATAAGTTGTTTCTATTTTTTTTAAATGTTAATTTTAGGTACTACGGCTTTACAGATGGTCTTGTTTGTGTTTTATATATGTTGTGCATCGTACTACCTGACTGATTTATATTTTATGTGGTATCCTTTACTCTGCATATACAAAATACATGTTACGGTGTCATAAGTGTGCTTGTAGTCATTTGATTTCTAAATTCTATCATGATTATGGCATGGTTATGACAATTTTTTTATCTTCAACGTCAACAAAGCCATTGCTTAGCCTTTGAAACGAGACAGAAATAAAGTACATTCCAGTTTGTATTAAGCAGCCATCCAGTGGAGATTCTAAAATTGACAGCTTAAAGCAAGTTGGCTGCTGAAGACAAACATATGAGATTATTGATAATTAGCCTATTACTGTGCACATGTATGATTACAAATAAGTATAACATGTACTTAGATAGGTTATTAACTGCAAAGTACTGCTGTAAAAGATGTTAAATACTACAAGAAAACTGCTTTAGAAATGTTTAAGCATGATTTAGAATATCAGAAGTGTCCCGCATATCAAAGAAATTATTGCTTCATTATTAGTAGTTTGGCAATTTAAAGTACAATGTCTTTTACTTAAAATAATTTACATCAAATTTATTCTGAGTGTACCAACATCCTCTAACTATTCTTAAACAGAAACAGCAAATAGAGTGTTATTAAGCAAAGTAAATTATTTTAAACAAGTTTTGTATCAAAGAAACCTGAAGATGCAATAGGTAAATAAGAAAAGGTCCTATCAAAGTTTCCACAGATATTTAAATATCTACCTGTAGACAAAGGCAAACAAGGTAAATGTAAATGTGACAAAACCACAGATACGAGACACAACACACAAAAAGAAAAAAACCCACACACACCAGTTTCCGCCTTGGAACGGTCAGTCGGCAAAAGGGCCGACTGGGGTGCTTAAACCTGGTTTGTTGAACAATTGTTATACATGTAGTCCAGTAAAGTTGTTGTTGTCAGTGTAAGCATAAATTAACTCACTCATTAGTTAATCCTTCTGCTACTACTTTCACTACAAAAGATTCTGAGACACTATTTTTTTGTTCCGACACCTAGATGGATGATAATTAGAAATTTATTTTGATTGGGAGTTCGGGAGAATTAAGTGTGATACTGATGGCAAGTGCGTGGGTAGCAGGGGATTAACGGTCACACATCCAATGCGTGACAACTACGTACGATTGGCACATACAGATTGGCAGCTTATTTGGAGTGAACTAAAGAAGCTGATCTCTGGCCGAGGAAGACAGGTGAAAGCTCATTAGACGACAATGAAGAACAAATTAATTTGGAGGACCTAATTGAGCGCTTACAGCATGGTGACTACTCTTAACTCGCTAGCACGAGTTTGACTGTACTTACTTGTGAAAGCGACAAGAGTTTTAAATTTAATTGTATTGCACTTACCTTTTATAAATAGTGTCATTTTCAGTTTGTTTAATTCTATTTCCTAATTTGGTTGCTTACTGTTGTTGTCTTTCTCAATTGCGTTTTCTTTTTTAAAAATTATTCTGTCTTTGAAAAATTCTTCTAGAAAGTGCAAAAAAGCCAATGTAAATCAACATAGCTTCCCTGTTTTTGATAGTTTTCCTGTTTTCCTATTTTTATTTTACTAGAATTTGTTGATTTCTATCGTGTCAAAATGTATTCCTGTCATTTTAAATGACATCATTACTTTGTTTATATAATCGCGTCCGTAAAAAGTTATGATAATTATGATCGAGTTCAGTGTTTTATAAGAATTTTTGTTCAGTTATCTCGTATAGATCCTTTTTTATATAAAATAGTAAATTGTCCCTTTTGTTAATATTATTGAATTGCATTCTGCGCTGTTCAGTCATTTACACTCGATTCAGCCGTTTACCTTTAGTTGTCTCGCTTTGATGGGCTAGTTTTATGTGCACTGTTTGACTTTGAAAAAAATCCTTTAGATATTGCAAGGATGGGGCGCCACATTTCACTTTCCAACTCGTTTCTTTTCCTTAACTAACTTTCTAAATAAGATTGTTTCTGCTTTTAACTTTATGATAACTGTGCATATTCAAAACGTACTAATAGATTGTTTACAACATTGATAAATAATTTATTATAATACTGTTTTTGATTAATGTTCTCTCTTTATGAGCAGTGTAATCAAATTATAACAAAATTTCAAGCTTCAATACTTTCTTATCATATTACAACAAATAAGTATAATTTATTTTTAAGAGACTAATCGTATATTGTAATAACACATTTACAATAGTTGAAACTTCAATTTCGCATGTGGTTCTCAACGTCTTTTTATGTTTTACGTTAAGTGCTTGACACTGTCAACATGAGACATTTTTGTCCGATAATACACAATCAAAGAATTCTGTAAAATACTTGTGATTGTTTTGCATTTTAGTAATGCATGTGTTTGAATGTCCAAATCGCCTGCACAATCATGTTTTATTTTTCCACGTTAATTGACAAAAAGTGAAGTTCTTCATATATTGGGTAACAGGTAAACTGCGTCAGTTACCTGCCAAGTGGACGGGGTCTATCGGATCTCTCTTGCTCCACAAAAATGTTTGGAATGATCCTTGTTCACAGGCACTTGTCAGTAAACGTGGGTTATCATTACAAAAACATAAAAACTGCAGGCTTTGAAACTAGGTAATAAAGAGAAGGTCCTATTAAAATCACCACAAATATTTAAATCTAAACTATCTCTAGGCAAATGCGAACAGGGTAAATGTAGATGTAAAAAAACACAGAGACGAGACATAGCAGACAAAAAGAAAATCCAGCACCTACCACCTTGGAACGGTCAGTCCGCAAAAAGGACCAACTGGGGTGCTTACACCTGGCTTGTGGAGCACGCCAACCTCGCATTTCTTGAAATGCCTTTTCTATTCATAGACGTTAAGAAACATATACAACAGTTTGACGAGAATGACGCTTCTACAAGGTTTCTGGTACAACTACAAGGATGTAGAACTTAATTGTCATCTCCCACGCACCCTAATGCAACTAACCAGATCAAGATATTGCTTTCCGCCCGCAACGACTAACCTAATATTCCTGACGATTTAGGTCTGCATGCTCCACAAAAAGATGGAATGGGACCATGATTACGCGAAATCGAGTACTGGACATCGGTGATTAATCAAAGGTCTGTGCATGCATTTCAATTGTAGCCTTCGTCAGCTTTCTTTACACAAAATTGGCACTGAGATGACTTTGTTTATATCCATATGTAATTTACTCATATGTTATATCTTTGTATTAATTGAACAAAAATATAAAGTAAAGACTTCTGTGTATTGTTCTGTTAAATGTCTGATATTGCATTCACCTCTGCGTAAACGTGTCATTGTTTAATGTCTGTAAATTAATTATTTTACGACACATTTCATGCTATAAACAGCTCAAATGATATTACAATTGAAGAATGCACACCTTGTTATAACTTTATGTTATTACTCAAATTATCTTACTTTAATGCAGAATCATATGTTTGTCTAAATAAAACGTGGGCTTAAAACAAGAAATAATGGTTTTCCATTAGCGTTGCTTCTGAAACTAATATTGCATTATGTAAAATAAGTTATGTTATAGTAAATAAAATTATATTAATAAAAACAAACGATATCTTTCCTATTCATATTCACGTATCCTAAATGTCACTGACTAATATGATAAGACTTGAATTACTTCTAAAAATTAAAGAGAAAAGAAAAGTTGACTTAACCTATACCTTTGAAATATTTGCAGATCCACCTGATGCTGTAATAGTGGGATTTCTTTAAAGCAGTATTCACTTTCTTGTAATAATACTGCATTACATTTGCAATATAACGTCTGATATTTTAACACAAAGATATTCAGTTACTACATTTTTTATTTCTCTCTCAATAACTAAGATATTCTTTGATTTGTCATTATTAAATGTTTGCAATTCTAGTAAACTTAACTTGAGGATCCATATAAATAAACGGAAGCAACCATAGATAAATAATAATAATATTTAACGTTTTTAACATTTTATAATATAGTATATGTACGATGCATGAACACCGCATACGCAAAATTCAAATTAATTATTTATTAATTAATTAATATTAATTAATTTATTATTTATATTTATTTATAAACAAATACCTTGTTTTGTTTGGTTTTATCGACACATAAAAGAATTTTCAGTTAACCTAATTCTACTACCTTTAATGCAGAGAGTGTTGCATTTATTGTAGATAACATGCTGCGAATATTAAGAATTATTCAACATCCAGTCACAGTATCCTGACACTGAGCTGGTAAGTAAAAAATCTACCATTTCGTGCGTGGCATGAAACGTAGCAAGAAAGAAATACCACCACAAATTCAACGACCTTGCTTTGTCGCGACCTTGATTTGAAGCTCACGCTACCTTTAAACGATGTTCTGCCAACTGCGATGCAAGATTACGTACTTCGTATCAAATTTTAGCCGCTCTCCTCTCTCAGATAAACGCATAAAACGAAATGCCCTGAGACTGTTTAGGACTTAAAATTGAAAATAAATTGAATCTCATTTAGTCTTTAATTTCCTAATGTCTAAGCGCCTATGTGTGCCAATAATGAATGATTCTGTTGCCATATGTAGAAAAAATAAGCAGAAAGTTTATGCATCGGGATATATGTGCAAGTGCATTATACAACTATTTGCTAAGTGATAAAGTTAATGTTTAAGATGTTTAAGAATTGTTTTGCAAATTATCCTTTAGTATCGACAAATGTTTGATTTTTCAACCGTTTTCAATAACAATATATAAACCCATTTCCATAGTCTGTACTTACAAATACTAAAGCTGTAAGCTGGGGATGGCACATGCCTTGTTTCTTTTTAATACAACTTGCCAAATAGCTGCTGCTAATCCCTGTGAAAGCCTACTACAATACTGACATTTGTTTGTTTATAAATGAAAACTGCCTTTTAAGTCTTGGCATAATCGGTCGTTTTCTCCCATTCTGGTATTCGCGTAAAAGGAATTAAACATCTGAAGAACAAATTATTAAAACAAGACAAAATTAATTTTAATCACTTAAACGCGCCTTTGGATAAATTAATTCGAAATTTCCACTGCACGTTATTTGATTGCATGTTTTGTAAAGTGGCGACATCTTCATACTTAATAATTAAAGTGATTTTCATACCACAGACCGTAAACACTAGAATGCATCGGGTGAGCCCGGGATCAATAAGAAATAACTGAATATATTGTTTCATTTGGGTGCCTATGCTAAGAAGGACCAGAGCAACTCATTTAAAGGAAAAGGTTAACTCGGGGTAAATTAGAAATGACAAACCAGAAGCAGAGATTTGAACACAATTAAAGACCTTTTTTGTAACATGGAATGGAAGACGCTATTTTAATTCTGGTTAACCGGTAGATTATAAACGTTTTCTGACGAGGAAATATCTCCGGCAGGTCATTTTCATCTGTAAAAACTTTGGTATTTTCTAGGATGTATTTTCTTTTTAATTAAGGTCGGTTTGCATGTTGTTTTATTTCTGAAAATTCTGTATGCCTTTAATGCGCTTAGGTCATAAATAAAAGGAATTATTAAGAATTCGATATTAAAAATATTCAAATACGACGTTTTCAGTTTTATAGACAGGCCATGCCTTAATTATGTACAATTGCAAACCAAATATTAGATATATACTAACATAAAATAAACTAGTTCATACTTTGTTTTTCCTGTAATGGTTAATTTTTATGTTTCATAATACTCAATAACAGCGGCGCCCAAGGCATAGCACATTTAGGAAAGTCAACTCGTCTTATTGCTAAGCCACTCACCGCGCGGGTTGTAGTCCCTATTGGGGCAAATGAAGTAAAGTGGGGTCTTTCAAACTAATTGCGGTGCGCCTGTTCTTCTACTGAGATATTTCTTTGGGGTCTTCCTCAACTAAAACAATTGACGTCGCTATAGTGATTATAACTGGTCGTCGCGATGTATAAAAACACACATACAAATGAAACACAACAAAACAAGTAAAAAAGCAAACAAACGCATCTGTAATTTGTTTATCACATTCGTAATTTATATTTAGTGTCATATTTGTGACGTGAGATAGATGTATGAATAACATCCAGGATTCTGGGAGCAATAACATGAACAAAATAGGGACAAGATAAAGGCATTATGTGAATAACACAAATATTAAAACCTGAACTAGACAGAGGCAAAAGGCTCATTACTACTCCGTGCTATGTAAGTAAGTACATTGTACATTACATATTGGCTTATGATGTTTCCTCTTTAAGACACCCTGACCAGTCCATGCGGACAAGCAATCATTTACGTGTGACAGGTGTACCTATCTTAGTTGCAAGAGGCCGCAAGTAATCCATGGTATAATACATATATACGAGTATAAACAGTTATGAGTATTTCGTCTCGAATAGATAATGCTGATTTACTGATTGTTTTCCAGTACATGCTACATTATGTACTCGTATATAAGCTAAACAGTAAATAATTGGGTAATATAAGATAAAGTCAGCTTTTGTAAATGTTTTATCTTCGTTGCATAATAGGTTTTATTGATACAGATTGAACTATTGTTGTATCGTTTATAGAGTTTGTTTGCAATGTCTGAATGAAGTTTTAAACAAACTGCATATTTAAGAAAATTAGGAGCGTCTTTTTGTCGTGGTGTGAATAGTTTCAAGTGTACACCCTTCGGATTGCAACCACACCGACTTCGGTAAAACGCTTTGATGAGAAATGAGGACAGTTCGACAAAAAACATAAATCAAATAAAATGGACTTCGATTCAGTCAATGAACGTGTGGTATTAAGTCTTTATACTCACAAAAAGATCCATATGGGCTTATCTCACAAACTATTTTTTTATATTCCCAAAGACAGGCGCTCTAGCACTCTGGCAATCGACTGTTAAAAACCGATTATTACATCTACCATTAGATCAGTCAGTAAAAATATATTATCTATAACTATTTAACTACTCTTAAGGTCGAAAGTTACATCAATCAATTTTCCATTTTATACCAAATTTATACTTGTGTATTTGTTTAAGCTGATTTTATGTCTTGAACTTCGTCATGAGTGCTGGACTCGAGGTGATATCTTTAAAGTCTAATTTCTTGACCACGCGTGTCATGTTCTGATTCGAGCACATTAACTGTATCTTCTATATACTTGAATAGCATAAGCCTTGCTAAATATGGCGAAGTTGATACGACGGATGCTAGGTTATGCGGGGGTGGATTTTATTATGACATGGTACCAAATACTTATTGTTTTTCATATGAACACGCATATGATTAAATATTAGGTTGACTAAATAGATCGTAGAGAAAAGCATAGACCTGTAAAACCTATCGATGAACAAAAAAGACTAACTGATAGAAGTATTGCTCATATTAGAAACATGTATGTGTAATTATGAAAAGTGGCAAAATTAACGTTTCTTAAATAGTTTAACATTCACATGTAAGTCACTGGCATATGTGCATAATATATGAAATATTTATGGTATGTTTAATTAACTAATCAAAGGAGCAATATAATATTCTAACGATCAACTTAGATATATTTTTTACTCAGAGGATGTTTGTTTATTGTGTGGTAGTGGCAAGGTGTTTAAGTTTAAAGCACTTATGGACCGTCTAGAGATTTATCATTTTTAAGTGTTTTACAGTCCAATTTATCTTTCTCATGCATTGTACACTAGATGTAATAAAGATGTTTCTATATATTTATACAATATCCAATTAGAAATGTTAGAAGAAATCCAAGATGAAATAATATTGTGACCAAAGGTGGTACTGAACAACACAACTGAAGCTTCTTTTCCGGAAAAGAAATTGATCCTCGACTTTCAGCTGTAATGCCATCATCAGTTTTTTCTTCTATAGAGATGATATCTGACCTTATTGATGGAACCGATTTAGAAACATGGTACATAATATGAAGTGTTAAATGTTAGGTGTTGCATGATAACTTTTTAAGTCTTTGATTGTCAGTAAATGGCTTTTACAAATACGCATACAAACATCAGATTGCGTTTCATTGATTTATATATTTTTTTCCGTGGACTTATTGTAAAGCGTTTTTGCAGATACGATATTTTCTTTTAGAAAGATTATGCCACATACAAAGAAATAACGTAACATTCAAACGTGCACATTCAAGATTTCAACATCGGCATTCACAAACATGCACGTCTTTGCTTTAAGGAAGATGAAAGATCCCAACGACATAAATGTCAATGTAAATGGAGCTGCCTAACACACAGCCTTTCAATATTTCATTAAAATTCTTATATCTACATTTATGTCATAATGTATGTAGTGGATAAATAACGTGTATCCGAATCTAATCTATTTAAAGGCTTTTTGTCTCGTCTTTGCATAAGTTTGCTTTAAATGTTTATTTATAATTTGTAAATGGGCTTTATGGAAAGCAAATTGCTGTTGTTTTTTTCCACAAAACTTATCGTTTGTATAAAACTACTGAAATATATTATCCGGCGTACCAGATTTGCATAATTTCATTAAAGCTTTCTGTCTTACTTATTATAATGCTCTTTCTAATTTTTAATAATCTTTCTAAACAACGTTTGTAGTCAACATGTGCACAATTTGTTTTCTAGCACATACAGACACACACACGCAAACAGACTCACACAGACAGACAGACAGACAGACACACACACACACACACACACACACACACACACACACACACACACACACACACACACACACACACACACACACACACACACATTTTAGCTGATTATTATAAATTGGCAGTATTGAACCATGAGTGCACATTGAAACAAAATGATTAAATGATTGTGTACAATGCTTAACAATAGTTCAAAAGAGGGGCTATGTTAAGCTATGTTAACCTATGCTTCTTTTTCGTTAAAGGAAAACTTTGTCGTTACCCTCTACCAGTCTAGAGCAATTACTCCAAAACGAATATTTCTATAACATTCTACTTGTATGCACTCTGGAATGACATAATTAACATAACATTGGTCATATCGTGAAAAGTTTGTTGATCGTGACGTTGACGGTTTTCAAGCGTAGGATGGCATTAGAAACGTATGCATATCAAACAACTAAGAAATAGAGTTTATTGATTTTGTGCTAATGTTCTTATTAGCATATCATTTATTTTGAAACGACAATGAACTTTATGCAATTTAAAATTAGAAAATTATAAAAGAGCGGGGACAATACCATGGGACGTGCAAGTTAGTAAGTGTGGGTGCGCTCACAAAAAGGTGACTGTGAAACTTTAAAAATACAGTTCTATTCGTAAGAGATCGCCATCGCCTTTTTGAACTGAGAACATTTTTTCAGTGTCATCATGGAGACTAATGTTTTAAAATACAAATGATGCATCCTACGATATTGGTCAACAGCATATTGGAATTTTAATTTATATTTTAAATAAATATCAAGTGATCTTTATATCCAAATATACTATTGCATTACTATGACCATATATGACTTAATTTTCATGAATAATAATCTCTAACAAATAATATATAGCATTAACATTAGAATGCATAGCATAAATAGAGACTTTGAATTAATATTTTAATGTAACCAAAACAATAATCTATGTATTTGCTCTATTAACAACTCAACCACTACCAACATAAAGCTGAGTCGTATCTTCTGTGCCCCAACAGCCCCGAGGAATGTTAATTAATGTGGACATTGTGATAGTTTAAGGTAACAAAAATGAAAACTATAAACTTTTTCTGGTCTGTCGCAATACGGAGGTGAGTTAGGAAATGATTTCACTCTTTTGAACTGTTCCTTCTAACGAATTGTCTGTTAAACGATACCCGAAGGTATTCATTATTTTTGCTATAATTGTTCTGGAAAGTTATTATCGATACGTTATCCTATAAACCAACGTTATAAAGCTTTTTATTAGTCGACGGGCATTCCAGATTGTATGAATTGATCGAGTGTTAATACCGGCGAAACACATCTAGTTCCTGATCAACAACACAATGGGAGCAATAATATCCCTTCCAAGAGAAGGGGGGGGGGGGACTTTTAGAAATAGGACATTTCGTTTGGTAAACTCGTTCATAAATAAACATATCACAGGTAAAATTCCTTGCAATATATTCAGGATTTTATATAGTTTAATCACTAGGTTTGTTGAAACATTTTTCACTAGATAAAACTTCAATAACACACATTTGAATAAACATGTGATATTAGTTTTTATCCTTAGTATGAAATACGAATATTCCAATACATTTATTTGTGAAAATTACTATATGGTTCTTTTATTCCGAAGACCGTTGGGCAACCTAGTACATGTAAGTCTGGTGTTTCATTGTCAACAATAAGACTAAGTGCTACTTTAAAATTTAATTTGTTCAAATCTGTTTTCATTTTCTGATTTGTACGCGTAAACGCCTTCTTCGTATCTTAAAATAACATCGAAAAAAAAATGAACCCTGTCGGCCTATGCGTGGGAGGAGATGATTGTATTTTGTAAAGCTGCCAAACACACATTGTTGTCTAATTCTTGTTTAATCAAAGATTGAATGGCTAGGACATCTTAATAAATTAACACGTACTGAGAAATTCTCTGATCAGTTTTTTTCTTGATTTAAAAGGTTGCATTCATTTACAATCAACAATTTTGTGTGGTTCATCTAATAGAAATAATACTTCTCTCTCTTCTACATACTAGGAAGACATTATTTTTCAATGACGTAACAATTTTCATCATTACTTATAAAAAAAACAACACAACGTCAGCGCTTAGACATTACTTATTCAAACACATCAGTTTTGTTTTCATTTATCCATTGTAGTATTTTGTGGAATATAAATCTATAACATTATAATTAGAAAACCCGCCAATGAAAAACGTACCTATATCATTTCGCTATATGTATATATATATATTGAAATGATATAGGTACGTTTTTCTTTCATTGGCGGGTTTTCTAATTATAATGTTATAGATTAATATTCCACAAAATACTACATTTTGCTGCTTTCTAAAATTCGATCATGATTTCCGTGTGTATTAAATTTTACTTCTGAAACATATGACGGCATGGCGTTTTTGTATGACGTCATTAAATTGCTCTTATATACGTCATTTCTTAGGCTGTTTCAAAATAGTCGATCATTTGGAACTTTTAGTACTTATGGTACATAAGTTTATGATATTACTAGTTATTCTTCTGTATACTTGTTCACTTTTTCGGTTTTAACTCCCGATGCAGGTGCTTACTGTTAGTTGCCTCACTTTGATGAGATATATTTATTTACAATGTTTGTTTGATTAAAGAAATTTCAGGAAGAGCGATGTTGGAGCGCTCCACAAAACCAGGTTTAAGCACCCCAGTCGGTCCTTTTGCCGACAGACCGTTCCAAGGCGGTAACTGCTTTTTTCTTTTTGTGTATAATGTCTTGTCTCTGCGTTTTATGGCACTTTTACAATTTCCCTTTTGTCTTAGTCTTGAGGTAGTATAGATTTAAATATCTGTGATAATTCCTATAGGATCATTTATTTTTTACCTATCTATTTTCTAATACAGGCTACCTAATAAATCATTATTGCATTTGTTGCATCTGTTGAAGTATTTTGCCATCTGATATGACTTCTCAAATAGTATTATGATTTACTTTCTTTACATATAACCAATTTACAGTGATTTGTTATTATTTTGGAATATAATTATAACATAAAAATGAAATTCTGTTAGAAATAGTTTAGCTTTAAGCTTTAAGCTTGGATGGTGAGTGCATGTTTGAGTATTGGACAATAAAAACAGCACAATGAATAGGTCAGATATGTGTCATTTAGGTTATAACTTACGGTAAGTGAGAGGAGGTAACAAAAATAAAAAGCTAAATATTTGCAAGATGAAACAAGTCGTTCAAGCAGATGAGCCACATCTTCGTTAAACCTAAGCCTCTGAAGGTATGTGATTTATATGGTATAATGTTAATTAAGATGCATTGCTTATCACTCTTAATCGGCATCTAGAACAACCACCTCTACACTAACCCTCCCACGTGGGAAAACATTTAGAACCATGTGGACCTCCGGCCAAAACCAAAAAGGTAAACATTAGGAAATGCGCGTGATAAGCAATATCATACATTTTTAATTATACCTCTTTTCAAGCAGACCGATGTCTTGCATGAAGCTTAAATGAGACTTTGTTTTGCAAGTTTTTAAAATTTGCCTTTAGATTAAAAGTTAAAAATAATAAAGTTATAGATACACAATTGAATTTTGTCTTGATCTCGAATAATAAATTGAAAGATTCCAAAACAAGCAGGTGTAGATATACGTTTAAACATTCTATTAAGATAATTATATTTGATTCAAAGCACGAAAGTACGTTTAATTAAGCATATGAGTTCATGTTTTGGTGCAATTTACTTAACAATGCAAGAAAAAATAAAATTAGCCTAAATCCATCTTATAATTAAATTTCACTTAGCAAATGCATAAATAATGAACATAAACCTACATAAAACAGATGTTTAACTGGCGGACATATTAATACAATTCTAACATCGAAATGTTTTATTAACAATATATTATCTTAATTATTAATTATCTAAATCGTTGATTATTTCGCTATTCAGATAGAAATGTATTGTCTATGTTGTGGTCTTGATCAATGTATATACTTATGATGATACTACCGATTGGATCTTATACAACAAGCCTGGAAATAAGTTTAATTTTCCTTCTTGTTCAAAATGTTATCACTGAACACAGTATTATCTATGTCTAGACCCAATTACAGACCTCTGAGGTCAGATGGATACGTAACTTATAGCAGCTGCATTCAACGTATTTTTATTTGTAATAAATAAAATGAATGGAAAATGAGGCAATAACATTAACTAAGTTTTAAAGATGGACAATGGCTCCTCACCCTCACGGTAGAATAAATAGATTTTTTGTTAAAGATACATTCTGTGACAAACGGCATTGCATCATGACATTATGAAATATACTTTTAAATTTTCGACTTGTTTAGATGAATCAAAACTGAATAAAATAAGTAGTTTAATGCAAATTCATTTAACAACTTAAAATTACAATAGAAGATGTACACATACGATAGTTGCACTTAAATGAAACTGCTGTAAGGATGTGCCATTAACATAAGGAAAGAGGTACGTGCTGTTATGGGACTGCCAGTCGGCAAAAGGGTCGGTCCTTCTGAAGGATTAATTTTTTAATATTAACCGTGTAAACAATAATTAACCACCGGAAAGAGAAATTGACAGTAAGCTCTACCTGCACCGGACGCTTACTTGTTGGCTGGGTTTATCATTCCAGCAATAATAGTGAAATGCAGACAATGTAAGATATAATAGACATAGATATTAGTCTATGGTGATTGTGTTTAGCACGGCGTGAATATTTGACACGGTTGTAATCGAACTGATATATGCATGGCCCCGTTTGAAATATCTCAACATGTACCTGGCAGCCTTCGCTAAAGTTCGTACTTATAAACTAGAACGGCCAAATGGAATTTTAGGCATAAAGACGAAAAATACATCACACATTTCTGTCAACGGTAATCGTGCGCACTCGTACAATAAACGTGGCGTTACAGACGATTGCGAAACGTTGTCATATGAACTTACTCGCAATTGTCATAACTGAACCAATTCCGCGCTAGCAGTGGACAACCATTTTACTTCTTCCGCTTGACTGAACTCTCACTTCGGGCCAGGTTCCAAGTCCCCTAATTTTTATAGCAAAACATGTACCTTGTTGGTCATGACACTAACCCCTCTTAAAGTCCGTAGCCCTGTGTCCAACGACTTTGTGACCTAGGAGGAAGTGGCTTTATCATTTTTATATCCTATACTTTGTATCATTGCAAACACCCATTGTATGGTAAGCAGATTATGCATGTGTTAACTGTTGAGTCCACGCTGAATTTGGAGAAGTCGAGAACGTGTATGAATTGCTTTAAATAATCTAAGTTAAATGTAAAATATCCAAGTTATCTGATTACATGTTTAATACTCTTCAAAAGTTATTGTTTAAAGGCTTATGTATAATTATATAAACACTAACTATCTAAAACATTAAAATCAGGTTTGATTGAAATAATAATTTAATAATCTGTGGGTTTCATTCATAGGCCATATAATCCTTATATTTTGCTAAATCCTTTTTGAGACTGATGGGAAGTGCGTTTGCTGCAATTGGAGAATTTGTGTCCTTATCAAGTTATGAACACAGAAACTACGTTAATTAATTGGGCTTGCATGTAAAAATTGCATACAACATTTGTCGATATGACAAGTTTTCTGGAGTTTGTTTAATTGCCTTCCCGTGAATGTATCGATGGTGTAGCTATCGAAACTACTACATTTAGCTGTCGAAGATAAGCTGTATGGATGTGTTAACATAATAGTTTACTATGTATCAATCGGTCTGTTACAAATGTGTCGTTTTGGGGATCTAAAATAACATGCCTTTTTCGTTAATATTTGTTACCATAGAAAGTCTAACTTCATAAACAGAAGAAATTCATAAACATATATATGTTTCAGTTTTATGACTCTAAAAATGAGAATCGAATAGGGGAATGGAAAAAAACTAAATATAAAAAAGACAAATTCTCATTGACATTGAATGTTTTATGTTTAAAAATAGTTTGCTTGACGGAACGAATAGAACATATCCATATACTGCATTGAAACAAAAGGAACCGACGTTTTTACTTTTAAATATGCCTTAAATATGATCTTTGGTTTTGAGATATATATGATAGTTTTAAAGACCTATGTGTTAATGAAAGTAATTGCTAAAATAGCATAAAGTGTGCCTGTTAAATTTAAAAAAGTACCGATTGGAATGTTATGATTTGTTTCACTCGTTCTATAAGTTGACACGTTCAGAGGGCCAATCATATTATATGAGTGCAATATTGATTTACGTAAATACATTTACGAGTGTCACAGTTCATACATTGTCAGTCGACAATATATGTATACATTTAATCTGTTAACGCCCTAATGGCATCCAAGAAGGAAAACACGAATTTAAATTTCTTTGAACAATCGGCTTCGTCAATATAAATGCTTAAACTGTATGTAGGGCATATTCTTATAACGTCACTTTGTATTTTGAGAAACGTATAAAACAACTACCCAGAAAATAACAGGAAAGGTATTTCAAATGTACGGTTTACTTTGTTTACGTAGATTTAATCTGGTAAATGCATGTTATGGCCTGTGGTGTTCAACTATAAAACTTTATTTAATAATTTTCGGTTTATTAGCAGTGCTTGAATTACCTTATTGCATTGTCATTTTAGTGTTATTTTTGTTAAAATCTCATATTATTATTATTATTAAACTATACAAATGTTTATTTTTTTCGGTCTTTTTCTCCCTTTTCGCTTTTAAATTTGACGCGTTTGTTTGAGCTCGCAGCTAATAACCGTTTAGATTAAAGTTGTGTCATTTTCAACTCATTGTTAACTGACTTAGTTGCATTCATGTTGTTTCCGGAAAAAATAAAATAAACGAGATTTGAAGATCCTAACAAGGAGGATTGAAAGAAATGTACACGTATCTTGCTTAAATAAACGGATGCTCCGGCTCTGTGCGTAGGTGGATTTTGAGAGTTTATTATTTATTTACTGATGCGTGCGAAGTCTTTCTCGTAAACTTTATCACATCCTTTGGGAAATCATCGGTATCCCATGACAGGATCACATTAAATTCATATTTAAATTAGATGTATTTGCAAGAAATACATGACAAGTGTTTCTGACGAAAACACAACAAAGATTATGCTTTATATTTCTCACTTCTTTACATAATATTGAAAAGTATTATTTTTATTTTTTAATATAACACCAACATTTATTTGAATTTAATATGCACCTTCGTATAAACGTTAACATGTATACCGACATTAAGCGTCTTAAAATACTGCAATTATTGTTCTCTTCATGGGAAAAGAAAAACAGACTTGAAACAAATACTGTATGGGTAATATTGAAACAAAAGATTGAGACCTCGGTTGACAATTCAATACGGCTACCATGGCAATCATTTTATCTTTTTATGGACATTTATGTACCATAAATCGGTGCAAAATGTTTTAAATCAGTCCAAAAATGCAATTTTATATAGGATATGATTAATCGTATTTGATATTTTAGGCAAACGTTTATATTAAAAGAAGAAAACAAATCGGTTCCCATGGATACCACTTAATATTTTTTTTATCAAAGTACAATTTACTTTCTTTCTGTGTTTGCTGCGCAATGTTAGACAAGCTGATACGGGAAACATTTTTATGCTTACACATGTAAAGAACTCGACAAAAAAAACGTAATGTAATGTTTCGACAAGAAAATTACCTGTAACATAAATGCAAACAAACATTATGTTCTTTACAAATTTATTGCAAAGTACAACATTGTACACAGTTTTGGTTAAACCAAGTAAGGTGTACAAAAGTACAATTGGCTTTTACAGAGAAACTTCCAATTCGATTATAGTTAGCGATGATAATATGACTTTAAAATAGTGATTACAGATGATTACTAACTGAAAAACAATGAAATATATTAGTCTCAAAGAACAGGTTATGCGGTAACATTTTGCATTAAATTGTTGTTGCTTTACCTTAGACGTTGATATATCTTTACAAGTCTCAAGCTCTGTCACAACAACCTCCACACTGACAGAGTACTGTGTATAGCACTTCCGACATTTCACACTTGCACCCTCCACTACATCCTGTTACAAGCTTCCAATTACATCACATGAGTTCTTGACAACATAATGATACTTGTGGCAGGCTGGACCAAAGTGGCTCCATATTGTTTGTAAATCCTTTTTGCCATCCCCATTCTGTAGCTGAAGGTATCATGGATAATGGTTTAAGCGAATGTCTCCAGTGAAATCTTGCATGAACATTATTCCTTTGTCAAGTTAGAACAAAGAGGAAAGTGTATGTGGAATGGCATCAATCGCACGATAATTGCAAGTAAACACCATCTTCCTTGTTTCGTTTAAGCTGTAGGACACACTTACTTTATCATACATCAAGACAAGTCAAGTGACTTAGCCTTGTTCCCACTCAAGTTGGTAGTGGTGTGAACTGGACAATATTACAATCCTTTTCCTGTACCAAACGACCCTGCCGGAAGGGGCATAGAAATCTCCGGCTGCCGCTACCTGTGGCGGGGTAAAAACCCTCCAAAGATAGCACCACCTACTGTTGGGTGGCGACCCAGTATCTCTACGACGAGGGCATCCTGGTGGTTGAAGTCTTTGTTGGCTGTCAGGATACTGACACATAAGTCGAACCTGACCAACATATTACTTTGGGGTACTGGTCCTGTATCCCCAATCGGCTAACCCCTCGACCGTTGCTGGGTTAGCTGTTTCTCCCTTTCGTCTCACTTTCTTGCCTCCAACTTTCCACTCCTTTTCTCCTTTTTTTGTCTTTAAATATACCGTATTCCGTTAACTCATTTTCTCATATTTTCCCCTATTAACTGTAACACAGCCGCCGTTCGTCACCCCCTTAATGGATCAATCTGGCATTTTGTATGTTTATAGTATATTTTATGTCGGAGTATCGTATCCTGGTACCACTGGCGTTGGAAGGTCGCAGATCCACTCCCATGAGACGCCGCTTGTTGGGCTCCACGGTGGGTGGTGAGCCAGAATGGCGAATGATTATAACAACCTCTCATGGAACACAAACGTAAATGCAAAGACCCGATCCCTACTTTATTGTCAGGAGATTCCGATACAGACACAACTTCAGGCCCGTACTTTCCTCACTTCATTGTTATTGAATCGACAGAGAAAAAAGATAACAAAGTTTCCCCTTTTGCCATAGAAAAATCCATCAAAGGACTTTAAGGCAGTGTTATATCAGTCAAAAAGCTAAAAGATGACTTCCTTATTAGAAAATTATCATTAAACCTACTCAGATAAACTTCTTAAACTTAACCCCACTCTTCTCGGAACTCGTCGAAAGGACTCATGTGGAGGATATCCTCAGGGAACTCACGCCACAGGAGGTGTGTGGTGTCTGCAGGGTTTCATTCCTGAGGGACGGCCGGCGAGTTCCGAAAAATACTTTTGTTTTTACTTTCGCCAACCCATCACTCCCTACTTCGATTTAAGTCGGTTACCACAACGCAAAAGTACAGGTGGACATTCCTAATCCACTTAGGTGTTTTGATTGTCAGAAGTTTGGCCACCACGAGTCTCAGTGCAAGGACGACGACAATTGCCCACGATGCGTTGAAGTGTCCGCCCAGCACAGAGAAGACGTATGTACCAAACCCACTTAAATATGTTAATTGTGCTGGACCACATGAAACCAAATCCAGGGATTGCCCTGCCTGAAAACTTGAAAAGAAAGAACTAAAAAATAAAGTACAAAAATAACATCTCCTTTCCAGAAGCCAGGAAATCAGCAAAAGACAAGGCAACTCCTGCTAGTGGCACAACATATGCATCGGCAACCAAAAAGCATCCCAGAACACAAGGACAATCTCACCAAGTATGAGGTCCCGACCGGTGACCAAACTTTTGAAAGTCATCATTCCTTCCAAATACAAGGAGACACCTGGTACGTCGGGGCAGAGGAGAGGACATACTCCTTCTACTGCTCCAAACACTCGGGTGATAAACACCCATCAAAACATATTCGAGCGTCTAACGGAGTCGCCATCGGAAAACCACCAAGGTCACCTGTAAAAGCACGACTAATATTTTCTACAAAAATTAAGTTTAATAATCATGAACAATAGAATCAATAAAACTGTCGAGGTCTTACGGCCAAATACAATGGAATACTTATTATATTTTCTTCTCCAAATCCTGCTGTGCCTTGTCTTCAGGAAACCTTTTCTAATAAATTTGATTTTAGGGGTTATACTTGTTATAATCATATACATACAGCTTGCGAGAGGGCATCTGGAGGATCGAGAATAATTGTCAACTCCAACTTGCCACACGCTTAAGTCGAACTTGGCACAAACATACATGCTGTTGCTGTTTGTGTAACCCTAGGTAAAGTTGTAACTATTTGCTCTGTCTATCTTCCACCGAAATCAAATGTAAGATTTAGATAATCTTAGTAACCAACTGCCTACTCCATATATACTCGTTAGCGAGTTAAGGGTCATAAACCGCTATGGGGATGTTGTGACTTTGATACTATGGGCAAAACCATAGAAAAACTTTATTGCCCACAATGATATATGTCTGCCCAGTAATAAAAACATACAACATACTTGCATCCTGAAAGTGGGCATTATTCATCGTAAAACCTAACATTGTGTCACCCCTCTGTTTATTTAGATTACACTTGGGATGTACATGGTGATCTTTATGGAATTGATCACTTTTCTGTAATTCTTACAAACTATTCTTCGCCAATAGGCGACGATAGTCCTCGTTGGAACATAGAGCAAACTGGAACATGTTCTCAGCACTTTGTTCTGCAGAACTTGGCCCAACTTCAATATAAAATGTAGATGACAAAATTGTCACATTTTTCAACTTTTTGCACAATATAGCAGTAGGGTGTATACCTAAGACCTCGATTAAATCGAAACAAAATAGGCCTTGGCTTAATGAAGAGTGTAAAACATCTATTCGCAAACGTAGGGCGGCATTAAATGTTCGATTTAATGTTCGATACGAATCTTAAAAACCTTAAAATAGAACAGGCTAAAAGTCGCCGGACTATAAACATGCCAAAATATCATCATGGCAAAAGTATGTGCCAAAATCAAATAGCAAGACTTCCATTAACAACGTTTGGTCTGCTATTAAAAAGATTAGCGGAAAACCATTATATTAAATTGTTAATTACCTTAAAACAAATTGCACTGTGATAGCAGATGTACAAAACATTTCGAACACATTGGCTGAAACTTTTGCCCCAAAATCCTCATCGGCAATCTCAATTTCAAACCGCTAAACACTCTGCAGAGAGGGAAAAGGTTAATTTTAAATCTAGTAACAACGAAACTTACATTCAATCATTTTTCTTGAAAGAGCTTAATGATGCTCAAAAAAAATCGCATGATACCGCTGCTGGCCCAGATGACATACCCTACCAATTTAAAAACATTTACCAAATCGATCTCTAAACTTACTTCTGTCGATCTTTAATGAAATTTGGATATCCAGTAAAGTACCCGATTCTTGAAAAAATGCCTTCATTATTCGAATTCTTAAACAAGACGAGCTGTATTTGTAAAACCTTAGAACGAATGATCAAAATAGTCTTGTCTGGTATCTTGCGTTCAACAACATAATTTCAGAATATCAAAGTGGATTCAGATACCGACGTATCACAGTCGATCATCTTGTTCGTTAAGTAACACTTATTCGTGATGCCTTTATCATGAAGAAACACCTTTTAGGCGTGTTTTTCGATTGTGTAAAGGCTTATGACACAACTTGGAAACATGAGATTTTAAAAGATTTAGGTGACCTAATTCAATGACATCTTCCATTCTGACAGAAATTTTCAAGTCAAGATCGGGTCCACTCTGTCATCTGTTCATAAGCAGGAACAAGGTGTTCCCAAGGGTAGTATTTTATCTGTTACACTTTTTAACATAAAAAAATTAATAATAATGTAAAAAAAAACCTTCATGAAGGGGTTGACTGTTCATTTCTGTTGACGATTTCGTTATTTGTTACCGCTCTAAAATAGGAGCACAACTGAAAGTCAATTTCAACAATATCTAAATAACTTGCAAAAATGTAGCAACACTAACGGTTTTTAATTTTCTACAAGTTTCTTGTAGTTATTTTTGACAGGAAACTCACGTTTCTGCCAAATATCAACTACATTAAGAAGCAACGTCAAAAGGCTCTTAACCTGCTTAAATATTTATCCCTTACAGACTGTGGAGCTGATAGGAAAACATTGTTACTTCCGTACCGTTCACTAATTTGGTCCTTATTAGATTACGGAAGCACAGCCTATTGTTTTGCCAGGAGATCCTATCTCCAGACGCTGGAGGTCGCTCACAACAAGGGACCTGCCTAGCTCTTGGAGCGTTCAGGACCTCACCAGTGCAAAGCCTTTACGTTGGAGTCTACGATTCATCATAATACTTGCGTCGCGAGAAACTTTCATTGCAGTATATAATTAAACTCATATCTATGCCTGATAATCCAACGTTTGATTGTGGTTTCAAATCTAAACATGAAGAGCTTTATGATCAGTCATCTAAAGCCATAAGACTTCTTTAAGGCCTAAAGGTAGCATAAACACATGAGGTATAAAACTCAAAAGCATTTCTGAAAACCCTATAATAGAACATCCACCATGGCAATTCCGTTTCCCTGATGTGAATTTAGAACTCTGTAAAAATAAAAGTCGAACACAGATCCATTGATTTTACGATCTGAAATTCTTGAACCCCGTGACAAGTATTCTGATCATCTTCATATATATACTGATGGTTCAAAGACGGACACTTACGATGGCTGTGCCTCCATAAGTAATAGCCACTGCATTAAACAAAGACTTCCTTACAACTAGTCTATCTTCACCGTCGCTGAAATCCAGGCTATAAATCTAAGCCTTGATTTCATTTTAAAACCTTCCGGTGAAAGGTGTATTGTATTTTCAGACTCATTTTCTGTATTGCAGAGCATACGTTAACTGAATTATTCAAATCCACATGTTCGCACTGTTCTTGTCAAACTTCAAACTTTATATGATGCTAACGAAATCTCCTTCTCTTGGCTTTCTAGGTATGTAGGCGTCCGAGGAAACGAGGATGCTGACAAGAGTTCACAATCTGCCTCAGCCCTCACTGAGACAGATCTTGGCATCACACACACTGATTTTGAATAACTTATTTACCGATATATTTTAACCAAATGGCAAACAAGTTGGAAATTATTATTTGTAACAAATTACACGTAATTAAACCGAACGGCGGTGCAAGTGTCTCTACTTGCAGAGAAAGTAGACGGGAAGACGTAGCTCTCACCCGCTGTCGCATTGGACATACTAAAATACTTATTTTTATCTCTTAAAAAGGGAAGTTCAAGCTGTGTTCCTTGCCAGGAACCACTGACAGTCAATCGGATTTTACTACACTGTATCGACACCATATTCGGTCGAAGTATTTTAATGTCGAAGTATTTTAATGTCAATAACATGTATGGACTGTTTAAGACAATGTCGGATTCTAAGCTTGATTGCTTCTTGAATGAGATCGATATTCTTAATAAGTTATAATTTTTTAAACTGTTTATTTAGCAACCGTTATACATTTTTAAACCGTTGAGTATATTAACCTGTTTTCAATAATACTTCACATTATTTTAAGCTGATAGATATTTGTATTTTTCTATATTTTATTCACATAGTTTAGTTTTAACATGATTATATCCTATTCGCGTTTAACTTCTTTGTATTCGGCACCGTATGACCTGTTAAGTGTCGATGTGCCGTAAAACCCAAAATACAAATATAAATACCTGTTCCAAATGCCACCTTGCAAACGCATGCCAGTTACATTCCAGTTACATTAGCGTCAACAGTTCATTAATTTGTTAGCCCCATTGACTGCTGCATGCGAAACATGTAGGAATATCCTGGTGTCTGCCTCGTCATGTACACATGGTGCAAGTTTGTGTAAGGTGGCATGTTTGGGAATGCTCATTTGCTGTTGGTAAAAAGAAAATGTGTTGTTGTTTTTTTTGTTTATTGCTAGCAATTATCTGTATTTCAAGTGGCATAAGCATCTGGTCTGCTAAGAAAGTTCTTATTTGTTTATGTTTTCACGGAGAAGATATTTCCCGTGTGTTGGTATTCTGGTCTCAGGTTTGACTCTAAGTCTCACTCTTGGCCTCGCTTCGCACATACGCCTTCAAGCTACTGCCATTGTAGTGGTCGAAGACAATATAGTGTTTTTGTACTTCCTCTTTATGTATCGACAGAACATGGCCCCTGCCGAATCTTCAAAAGTGAAACATGTCCAATACACACTTGTAAGAGACACAATAGTTCTAAATCATTGAATTTGACTTTTAGACCACACTTTCTTTGCGTGAACAAGAAAGGGTCATTCTTTGCATGGGTTGGGTGCATTTACGTATTCTTGAGATGGATAGCCCTGTTGAGTTCTTTCTTCTGCGTACGATTGTATTAAATGCGATAAGTTGAGCTATTGATAGGACTGCCTGGGATTAAGAACACTATTTTCCAGCTCTGTCGGTAATTCTGATCCTTTGGCAATCATATATACTAAAGTTTAAGACTTGGGGAATACATTTTTCTTGACATTCTGACTCAAAGGTTCCAGTAAATTGTTCTTGAATGTGATCTAACAAATCTTGACGGACAGTCTTTGCTTTACCTGCAAGTTGCATATATTAATTATCGTAGTCATGTTCAACAATTTGTTTGTTGACCTTTGCTTCTTCATCCCTGAATGCAACGTTTCTCTGCTTCGAAGCATATGTACATATGTACACATGTTTTGCTTGGAAGCTCAAATTGCAGAAGTCTTCTTTTGAACATTTTTCCAAGATCACACAGTTTGAAAACTGACACTGTTTAATTCTTTAACCAAGAGGCCTTAATAACTGCAGCTACAAAGTTGAGCTAGTAATATGCCATGGATCTGCCGTGTACTTCTACCATCCGTTAAATGGTTGTTATTTTTATCATGTTTACCTCTTTTTTGATAATACAATTCTTAGCACTACGCTATGCTACTAATACGGTATCTTGAAGGGCTTATGCATGCTGTTTGACCCTTCACCCATTTCAAATGTTGTAACATGGTGCAGTATTTCCATTGAATTTGCAACAAAAGAAACATTGTCCATAGATAAGCAGCACGTCCAGCATTTAAGCGGATTTATTTTGATAGTGTTTGTTTTCAATCAGCAGTCTCTGTATATGTAATGCATCATTTCTCCGACTGCTGACTTTTCCTGTTTAGTTGTTTTATTTCCGCATAGCTTAAGCAATTTGGTTTTGTTCAACGAAAGGCAGAAGCTATATTGCCATTCACCAATGTCTAACGTGCTCATTGTAGACTATGTGTTTGCTGTGATCATTTTAATGACTGTCGCATAAATCATATCTTTTGTTCAAAGGCAAATTCTGTATTTAGTGCTGTAGATGGACACCACATAGGCTGTCTAGTTTCTTCTTGGAATATAACACTCTTAGCCCCAGACAATCGGACATTTTGTCATATTTTATCAAAAGAATTTTGTGACTTCATTATTTCTGTAAAGATGATAGGTCTTCAACTGTTAGTAGCCACCTTGCAAGAACAAATAATACAAATGTAAATAAATTTAAAATAAAATAAATGTATTGAAAACCTTTCTTTTGGTTTCATTTACATGCACGTATTGGTAGTACAGACGTTGATCACCTATGAAACTCTTTATAGGCATATCCGTTTTTATCTAAACAACAAGTGTACAATGTTTAGATAATTTAAACGAATTCTACAAAAATACATGCTATTTTGGTTTGTCCTTGAAAATTCAAGTATCGTTATAATATTAGAGCAAAATACTGGTTTTATGAAGACAGTAATTATCTTAGGTCTCTGTAAATAAGACATATCTGTTTAAGCTCATAAATGACACATATTGTCAGAATAACCTGTTTTAATATGTCTTGTCTGCAGTACAAAATACAAGGGAAGTAACCAGGTAACGAATAATACTTGCTTGAATATAGAATACATAGCTTGTTAAAGTGTACAAAACATAAAACTGTCAGTTGCTTTCATTTTTACTTTTTGCCAAATATAAAAAGAACAATTATTTTGTGTATTTTTGTTTTGTTTTATTCTTTACATTTTAATAACTTGATATCCATGAATTCAAATACATTTACAATTTATTCAGCAAAAAACAACATAGTTCTAGAAGAAAATTAATGATACTGTTAAAAAAATTAGAATTCCATAGAAAGATGTAAGTATTTCGTACTTTAAATATAATATTTAAAATAATAAACGGTTGGATGGCTGCCATTTTAAAATGGCCACCAAGGCGCCCCTTGTCCCAAATCTCCAGGATCTCATTCATTTTACCTTTATATATATTTAAAACATATAGTGAAGTATCCATGTTTTTCCCATGTAAGGCACAATAAGATAATATTTTGCACATTATTGGTCCACTAGTATGTATAGTTCGTAATATGAATGCTTTAACTGTATACAATACACACATTATAGACATGCATTAACGAATACGTTAAACGTAGATTATCTTTTCACTATGCTAGCGCCGATTTAGTTATTACAACAATGAATTTGGTACAAATCAATTAAAAATAAGATATTTATTGCACGAAAGTCTTGCTAAAAATACTGATTGTTATCTTTTTGGACCCGATCCTACTCCAAATAACTGTTTAGGTCGCTGAAATAGACATCGAGGCAGTATTACCCGGATGACTATATAACGTGACTTTAAGTGGTCATGTTGTTTACTTAGTTCAAATAGCTAATTATGCAGCGCGGTTCAGATGGGAAATACCTGTTTCCAATGACGCGTGTGAATAAATGCTTCACTTTTCATGCAGATCTAGGGCATTAATGAACAGAATTTTGCAGGACCTTCCCATGACACATTGACTTACTTGGTTATTGGAGAAAAACATGTTTTTTTCAATCTGCCTGATACAATTTTAAATGTGAATGCAAACAAAACATCGGAATGAGACATAAAATAAAATACAGTACACCTTTTACCACATTGGAACAGTTAGTCAGCAAAGTGGGTCAACTGTGGTTCTTAAAGCTGTTTGCAGAGCATATCACTTCCGTCTCAATTAGCGAAAAGAAAGCATTTTAATTTGAAAACAAAACAGTCCCAAGTGATGACGTTGACGTAGATTCAATTAATTTCGTCATATAATGAAAAGACAGTGAACAGCTACGCAAAAATACTAGAATTTCAAATAAAACATGCTTGAATCATATAAGAATAAAAACATGCACCACAGGAAAAGTGTAAATGACTGTATCAGCATGCTGATGTTAAAATGACATTGAAGCACTTAAGTATAATGTACGCCAAAGAGAATTATTTTTTAGGATCCCAATACATAAAATTAAATGGCAGTCTATATAACATGCACATGGAGATATTTTACGACCGCAAAAATGTAGTGATTATAAATACATACATATATATATATATATATATATATATATATATATATATATATATATATATATATATATATATATATATATATATATATATATATATTTATATATATATAACCTTACACCATTTATAGCACCTAACAAGATCAAGAAATAACTTCCTGATATATATATATATATATATATATATATATATATATATATATATATATATATATATATATATATATATATATATATATATATATATATATATATACTAAAATTTACATAGGTCAAAATACAATATTTTTCTTTAAAACCGTTGAGTGTAAATGCGGTATTCAATCAATAGGTAGCGGCTTTAACCTAACTAGATAAAGCTTGGGTTTGATTTTTGAACTTTGAGCTGGAGCTCTCGAGTCTTGTCAAATTAACGAGATTGATGGTGGACAGAATGTCCCCCAATTTATAAGATAACAACCCACTGATTTAACATTAAGGCGCTGATACTTTAATTGAGCTCTAAATTAAGCAAATATCAAGTTTACAACGAAAACTAAAAAAACACTAACATCTTACGTATTAAACACACACTTTATGAATGTTAAACAGGCGTTTCCCTTCTAATAAGTCGTCAGTCTGTGGAACAAGTACAATGTAACGTTGTCCTTTCTTACAACTTTTTACCCTTATGTACTATTCAAAGTAATGCATGCATGTATCATGACAATTAATACAAAATTTGACACTAAACCGATACTCGTTGAAACAAACAGCTCCTATTCTTTTCGTATTAAAGTGTCGTTACAAAACTTTAAACATCTTTTTGGAGAAAAAAAGTAGGGCGAAAGCTAAATACATTCTCTATAACTTACACAGATAGCTTATATTAATGTCCTGCCATAATATAAGTATAAGCTATACATAATACCTTTGACAAATGGACCCAGCTTGTTGCGGCGTACTCAATTTAATCACGCAGGACCTAACTCAAAAGTAAAAGTATTTAAAAACAACAACTTCTTAACAGGAGAAGCTATTAAAAGAAGCTGTGTATGCATAATTAAAAATACTATCACAAGGAACGTTGCTATTAAAATATCGACACATATATATTCAACTTAGAAAAAGAAATTAAGAAATGCTTGTCCGATGAGTTCAAAGATTAAGCATGTTTCTCGAGGCGCCATTAAAACACCACCTTGTACCTTCCCCGCAATCACCGTGTGGGTTTCGAGTATCAGTCCGGACAAGTACTTCCATCCGGTGAGACTTTTACCTGATCTTCGGGGCACCGGTAACTCTAACCGGACATCTGTCTTTGGACATCCTCCATCAAAAAACAGCAAGGTGTTGCAAAAAAGACGCTAATTACCTGTGTATATAGGTTCGATACGACACGCGTCAGGGCAATTACGTACATTGCGGTCGGCACTTCAAATTCAAATGTTATTCTAAAATTATTTACAAAATATTTGTATCGACGCTTTTAGTGCATCATACATTATACAATATACATTAGTGTGATAAAATTGTTGAATCTACAGATATTGAGACTAAGAACGGTTATGGGTTTATTTTTACACGCTTATATACCGTCTATGTTATTAATATAACATATTTTCGATATTGACCTTTTTTCTTATTTAATCTCTGTTTGTTTTTGTAGATTTTCTTGACAAAATGTGATCACAAACGCGCCTATCGAATAGAGTGATTGGTATGAAAAGGCCTTAGAAAATCGTCGATTGCAATAAAGAATGCACACTATATAAGGTATTGTCCGTACAGCACGAGAATGACATATTCAACGTATACCATCATATATATGTTTTATCTAAGTATTCGAGGTCAACCAGTTCTAACTAAGGAAGATAAATGTTTGACACCCTCTGCCCCATAATTTAGTATTAAAATCAGCAATGTCTGTCTAACACTTGTAAATGATTATCGTTTCTGAAATTAAAACTACTTAAAGTAAATCATCAGCATGCTTCAACATTAAAGCCAATTTCGGCTTAGTTTTTACAATATAATTGACTGTTTTGAAACGTAAGCTTTAATAAACAGAAATTGTTTGCTACCTTGTTTTTGTTACGAAAGCGTGGTAATGATATTACATTTCAATCGCCAACAAGTATTCGTGATACATAAAAAACACCATTTTACAATGAGGTTCTTATTTAAACAATTAGTTATTCTTGGATCAGCTGAGAAATATTATATATATATATATATATATATATATATATATATATATATATATATATATATATATATATATATATATATATATATATATATATGGAACACCTGAATCCTCCGCATAAATATATAACAAGTCTAAGCAGTTATCAGCAGCAGCTGAATAACAATAAGTTTTGTTGACTATTGTTAGTAGTTATAACGTTTTAATATAACTTGATTGATACTTTCCTCCTGGAACATAGTTCACCTAATAACTCTTTATTTTGTAATGTTAGGCCCGGTTAAAACAAATAGGTGCGACTTTGATTTAATGTATTGTTTTTCGTTTGAATGTTTTTGTATCAAGCTGTGCATGCTTTGCAAAATGTCAGTATGCAATTATTATGAAATAAAGTTCTAATTTAAGAACAATTTTTCGTTGATCATAACAGATTCTTCTCATAATTAACCGCAATTCTTCGTTGATTGAGTTATCAGCTCGAAATGATGACATTTTAACATTGGCCTTCTAAGGAGATAAATCCTCCCACACCTTCTTCTGCACCTAACAAGATCAAGAAATATCTTCCCGATAACATATAATCCGATTTACTTTTCGACATCCAACTTACATGTCATACAGACAAAAGTAATGCAGAAGTAGTAGTACATACAAATGTTTGAACCTAACTGAGCATCATTCTTAAGTATTTTTATATCAAATAATAATCACAATATCTCCCAGCACATTTACAGTAGGATGTGAAGTTATACTTTGTATCAGAATTCGTCAGTGTTATTCTCGTTGACGAACATCATACTATAGTGCCCCAATGCCATCTTAACATAAATATGCTGATACAGTCATTTAGACTTCTTCTATTGTACAGTTTTGTCTGTGATTCAAATATGATTTAAATATGATTTAAGTATTTTTACTTAAAAGTTTTAGTATAATGCGTAATTTTGCTGACAAAAGCATTACATGTACTTCTGCCCTCACCCCGAATACAGTGTAGACATTTTGTTTAAATAACGTCATTATCTTCCTTATTTTAAGACGGAAGTGGGAGGTTGGAGGTCTGCAACCGGGTTAAGCACCAAGTCGGCCCGGTCCCTTTGCCGACAAACCACTCCATAGCGGTAACATTTTGGTGTATCTCGGTGTTTTATCGCATTCACATTTAAGGATTATACCAGACAGTCTGAATAAATTATATCAAATAATAAAAATGTCACTCTTACACATAAAGATCCCGAAAATGCTATTTGATACCCAAGATTTATGTAAACAGTGAAGCGTGCACCCGTTTTCGTCATTGTAAACAGGTTTTTCCTATCCAATAGGTAAATACGAAAAGGTCCTATCAAAATTTGCACAGATATTTAAATTTTATCTACCAGTAGACAATGGCAAACAAGGTAAATGCAAATGGGACAAAAACACAGAGACGTGACATAACACACATCAAGAAAAAACATCAGTTACTGCCTTGGAACGGTCAATCGGCAAAAGGGCCAACTGTGGTGCTTAAACCTGGTTTGTGGAGCGCTCCAACCTCGCACTTCCTGAAGGTTTGTCTAGCAAACAAACAGTGTAAATAACAACATTCCGTCAAAGTGAAAAAACTAACAGTAAGGATCGGGAGTTAAAACAGATACAATGAACTTATATACATACATAATAATTAGTAATAAAATAAACTATAAACATATGTACAGTATGTACAGTAGATAAAAGCCTCGGCAACGTAAAAATAAAATTTCAAACGAGAGACTAGTTTGAAACAAAACAGCCTAAGCGCTGATATATTATAAGATATTATAGGAACAAATAAAACAGCCCAAGCGCTGATATATTATAAGAACAAATAAAACAGCCAAAGCGCTGATATATAATAAGATCAATTTAAATATGGCATTTAATGCCATCATATAATGCCATGACATCATGTTCCAAAAGTGTCAAAAGTAAAATGTAAAAAAAACGAAAGAAAATTTAGAAAACAACCTACCAACAAAATAAAATGTAGTATTGTTAAGAGCTAAATAGTTGAAAAATAAAAGTTCATGAAAAGCCGAGGATTTATCCGCAGTTGGCATATTATATGTAAGAAAGGTACTAAAAATCCCGATGTTATACCTACTGTGCAATCTCACGTAAAGGGTATAAAGACTGCTCAAGTTGTCTCACCTATATAAGGCACGACTGGAGAGATGAAGAGACAAGAATTCCAACGGTAACTGTCCAGTTATAGCTTTTAAGTCACTGTTTTCATATAGTCTCAACGACCTGTCTGGTCATGGTGTAATTTAAAAGCAATGCAAGTTCTTGACTGTAAAAGGGTCAATTGCGAGCAATGCAGTACAACGAAGGATTCCCGGGTTGTAACCGTCTGCAATATATTTTCTGATACGTTTTGTAAAGTGGTAAGAAAAGTTATTGAGACCCTTAATTTTCTATAACTTGCATGAAACATTTCCATAAAATACAGCATGGCTTATGCCTTTCTGCATCAGTGTTTTCATGCTGCTATTATACTTAGAAGCAATAAAACCATTGCGGTGAACGAATTTTAAAAACGCCTTTCTTAATTTATGAAAACGAAAGCCTTGCTGTAACAGTTTAGAAGAAATAAACAGGTTTCTAGCATTGAAATCTTCTACTTTAGTACAAACTCGTTCAAACCTTGTAAGTTGTGATATGTAAATACCATAAGAGGAAGCACGAGGTGAATCACCGTCAAGGTATGGAAAATTCACAATACTAAAGTTGAAATCATCTCTCTTGTCATAGATTTTAGTAGAGACGTTGTCATTGGAAATAGCGATCCCAGTGTGTAGAAATGCTGCATTTAAATGTCACTTATTTGCTTTATTAAGGGTAAGTACTGGAGGGTAAATCAGATGGAACATTTGAGAAAAGAAGGGATTATCTATAGTAAGAATATCGTATATATCGATAGCGTGACGTTAAATTGAAAGCCTCTATAATGTGGCTTTGGTTAGAAGGGGATAAAGTTAACATGAAATCACGTTACTTGTGCAGTGTGGCGGTCGTAAAAACTCTCCCCGTGCATGTAATCTATGTTGTCATTTTATTCATCCTATAAGGATTGTTACGTGTATTTCCTTTGATAGACATTGGACTTTGGTTCTTCAATTCCATCTTCACATGAACAGAATGCTACAACCATTTATTCGTCTCTGGTCATGTTTGTTCATGATTCAGAAAGTTATTTTCATTTATAGTCAACCATTTTTGTGTAGTCTTTCAAATCGAAATTATACCATATTCTTTTCTAAACACTATGTGGACATTATTTTTCAATGACGTCACTACGTTCGTCAAAACGTATAGAAAATACCAGCGCTTGGACATTTTGTATTCAAATATATCGTTTTTCTTTTCATTGCTTGCATTTGAGAAACTCGTCAGGAAGTGCGAAGTAAGAGCTTTGTAAAACCAGTTTAAGCACCCCAGTCGGTCCATATTGCCGACTGACCGTTCCAAGGCGGAAACTGTCGGGTTTGTTCTTTTCGTTAAATGACTCATCACAAATTTGTTCTTACTTTTCGCTTGGCTTGCATGTAAAGTACCTTTGTTCTGTGCCTTTTCGGAGTTTGGTATATGTTGCAATGCTCATAGGACTTTGTCATATATATTCTTATTGTTAAATTTCATCATATTCATTATCGGCTCTTAAATTATATTATTCTGGTAACGCCATCAGTATCCCATGACCAGATAATAAAAAATTATATTTATTTGTCATGTATTTGCAAGAAATATACGGCAAGTGTTTCCGATGGAAAAACCAAAAACGTTATTCATTATCCTTCTCACTTTTTTTATTTAAATAGATCGGTTTTCTTCCCTGCTTGCATTTGGGAAACCCACCAGGAAGTGCAAGGTTAGAGCTCTGTGAATCCGGTTTAGGCCCCTGAGTCGGTCCATATTGCCGACTGGCCGTTCGTTCCAATGCGGTAACTGTCGGGTTTGCTCTTTTTGTCAAATGACTCATTACAGATTTTTTTTCTTACTATTTGGTTCGGATTGTCCGTGATTACCTCTGCCATGTGCCTTTTCAAATGTTAGAACATGCTGCAATGCTCACAGGACTTTGTCATATATTATTATGTATGAAATCTTGGAGGTATGTTACTGGATCACGTGGGGTCAAAAAGTAGGTCACATCTTTGTTAAAGCTTGTAAACACACTAAAGGCAACATTTATGGCACGATCTTCATTTAACTTGGTCAGAATGTTTATCTTCATGATGTCTTGGAGGAGTTCATAACTGGGTCAAATCGTAGTTAATATTGTGAACATACTAGAAGCCACATTTAAAGCCCAATATTCACCAAACTTGGTCAGAATGTTTGTTTCTATACAAATCTTGGACGAGTTTGCTATTGAGTCAGGTAGGGTCAAACAGTAGGTAAAATCTTAGAAAAAGCTTTTAAACAAACTAGATCCAACATTTCTAGCCCAATTTGCCCCAAACTTGGTCAACATTATTGTCTCCATGAAGTCTTGGATGAGTCCGTTATTGGGTAACTTGGTATCAAAAAGTAGGTCACTAGGTCAAGCTTATTAACACACTAGAGGCCACATTCCCAGCCCAATGTTCACGAAACTTGATCAGATCAACCTTGTCAGCTTGAAATCGTGAATGAGATTGTGATTGGGTCACGTGGGGTCAAAAGCTCGGTCACTAGGTCAAGTCTTCTGAGTAACGACGCGTGAACACAAAAGAGGTCGCATTTATAGCCCGATCTTCACCAACACACTAGAGGCCATATTTTGAGTCCAATTCACCAAACTTGGCCGGAATGTTTGCCAGTATCAAATCTTAGATATATTTTGAAGTGGGTCATATGGATCTAAAAGGTCATTAAGTAAAATTGTAGTAAATGTTATCAACCCAGTTGCCACACGAATGGTCCAATCTTCTCCAATGAAAAAAACTCTTAATAACTTGACGCCACATATGTGCCTTCCAAAAGCCTGTGTCCTCAGCGATTAAGGACCATCACGGCACTTTTGTTTAAGTTATCAGTTTAAAACACGTACAATGCTTCTTTTACTGTAAACAATACCGCCCTGAAGTACTGTCATATTAGCACACGTTGTCAGATTATTTAGACATCGGGTCGACCGGTCGTGGAAATACACATTTATTTGCTTAATCGTTAGGAAAAGAGCTATAACTATTGCGTGTTTAAACACCCTTGTTATGGTTCAGCCCAGTTTACACGCGTATTTATAGTTCGAAAAGGAAACGATCTATTTGAGTACATAATGTCCAAGCGATATTTTCTATAAGTTATGACGAAAGTAGTGACGTCATTGAAAAATAATGTCCACATAGTGTTAAGAAAATAACATGGAATTATTTCGATTTAAAAAAATACACATAATAGATGACTATTAATAAAAATAACTTTCTGAATCACGAACAAACATGTTCGTTATTTTAACGCCTCTGTCTATAACAAACTATTTCCAGATTACATCTACGTAACAAATACAGTTGCATTACATTTCCAGTTGTTTTCTGGGTAGTTGAAATATATGTATTTCAATTTGTTAGGTAACGTTAAACGTATATGCCCACCATATTAAACATTTTTAAAGCAACTGTTCAAGATATTTAACATAATTCTGGTGTGCTTTCACTCGAATTTTAACATATTCGTTCTATATTGGTTTATAGACTGCGTTCAGAGTTACATACATACACGTACGATATGACTCCCAATCTCAACGTAATATCTATCATAAATAATAGTGTGAAACGTTCATAACATGCCAAACATATCACTTTATTTTTAATTAAAAAAACATTTTTAATAGTGTTTTTCGGCTATCTACAGCGAATTTTCATTAAAACTTGCGTCTTTAACACCATAATGTATGTATCAAACACCAAATCACGTTTTAATGTTTTTTACACGTACAGCGTCGGTTCATTTTGTATTGATAAAGAACCTGGATATGTAAATTTATTCAGTAAAAATCTGGATTTGTCTGCGATTTCACTATTAAACTATGTACTATTTTCATTAAAAAGGCAAAAGAAGTTTCTTGGTAAGTTTCTTTTTCATATATAGTAGGGCTGCCAATGACAACCATTCGAATGATTAAAGAAAGAATTCTCGTAGATCCATAAAAGGTCCAAATTCTAGCAACGACACATGTTATCGGATTGAGTGATTATAAATACTATTTTCAAAATCAACAACAAAACCTTCTATGTTAACCCATCCTTACAGTATATCTTCGACAGCAAAATGTTCTATTTTCGATAGCTACACCATCGATACTTTTACGGAAAGCCAATAAAACAAACCCCCGACAACTTGTCACTTCGACAAATGTTTTCACATGCAACCTCAATTAGTTAACGTAGTTTCTATGTTCATGACTTTATACTGACACATATTCCCTCATTGCAGGAAACGAACTTTTCATCTGTCTCCATAAGGACCAGCTGACCGGAATTCCTGACGGAAAAGAAATACTTAAGCAAAATTTAAAGATTATATGACCGATGAACGAAACCCAACACGAAAAATGTTTGTTCGTCTGTCTAAAATATCAACTTGAGCATTGTTTTGTCTAGAGCCAAGCATCACTGTAAAACTATCAAAACATTTTTATCTGATAACAATTGTTTAACATCCTTTACATTTGGGCATTCATAAAACAGAAGTGTAAGTGCTTCTTCTCTTCCTTTTTAAAAGGAGCACAGCGGACTATCTGTAATATTCATTTTTGACACCAAATAATTCCTACCAAGGATTCAATGAAGAATGCTTGTCTGGAACCATTGAGAGTATGTATCCGTTGTATTATTGCAACAAAACTGTAAATATATTTCCTAGCCGTTATCATACACATTCTTGCATGCATTTGTGTTGACTAGCTGGTACTTCATGAATGTGTACAAAACCTTTAGTATACATCTTTATTAAAATTATACGATAAAATAATGGGTTTTGTGTTACAGTTCCAAGGCGGTAAATGGTGCTTTTTGTAACAGTTTATACATGGATGTGTATGGTTTATGGCAATTTTTAAATTATTAAAGATCTGGTGTGTTTTTGAAAAAGTTAAACTTACACTCTTTAGACCTTGGAAAAGTATAAATTTTTTTTTTTCATCCCATTGTTTAATGAAGTCTAAACTAACGAAAGTTTTATTGTTATTTAATACGCCTTTTACAATTAAGTGACTGGCCACATCAAAATCAGTCTAAAGTCGCAAAATTAATATTTTGAGTTTTTATATTTCTTTTATAGAGCATGAAAAGACCTTTAAAATGATACAAGAGCCATTATGATACTATGTTCCTGTGGAAAGTTATTCAATTTTAAGTAACACCGTTCAACGCCTAAATTTACACATAAATGTGGAGAAAACGGCCCTGAAACTTTTTGGACATTTCTGGTCAATACTTAAAACGAAATGCCATTGAAACCAACATTTTCTATATAAATAAAACCATCATGTCATACATTGTTGGAAAGAGAAAACACAACCCTATTTCATGCACATACTCATTTATTATCAAAACAACCATATAATGCAACACTTTACAAAAAAAGAGTGATCATTGAAAATCATGAAAGTGTCATTTTTTTTACTTTTTGTCTCTGTAACTCTGTATAAGGCGGACACTGTTCTGAAGGTTTTTAAAATAAAAACACAACATTTATTTAATAGAAATACATGTGCCTGTGCATAAAAATTCTTTGTTATTGTTAGCATTGCTTTCTTGATGCATCAAGTGGTATTAAATGTAAATAAATTAATATAAAAAATATGAAAGAAATAAGAAAGAAAGAACGAAAAAAAGAAAGAAGAACAAAAAAGCAAATACATGTACATAAAATTAATAAAACAGTCAACTACAAACATGACCTCATTTAAGCTATATAATATTGTGAGCTATATAATATTATGCATTATTACATTAAAGTAATGTGTCTTTCTTTAGAAGTGGGTGTAGATTTGTCTTTTTTTTACTTTAGTATACACACATCAACTATGTTGTAAATCCATGGCAATCAATAAAGTATCCATGCAGTAACAGTCTGTTTATAACTACCTAAGCAGCCTCAAGTGCCCTCTTTCTGTTGTTCCTTAGAGGGGGACAAAAAATGTCTCTTACATCTTCTCGAACATAAGGTCTGATCTTGTTGTAGAGATAGTCAACAAGACTCGGGTCGAGTTGTGGCATCACTATTGGTGTTGGTCTCTCTTTAGGTGGTTGTTTGGTTGCATCCTTTAGAAGTTGAAATTCCTGCTCCTCACTCAGCATGTTTATTGTAGAATACTACCCGGGGAGCTTTTGCAGAGAACCGGTAGTGTTGATTGTATTTAATCCCGGGCAGCGTCCTAAAGTACGGTGACAAAAAGGTCTGCCAGTCACGTGTGGCAACAATCTATGTTCCATCTTCTTGACCAACTAGCTGGGGAACATTTGCCCCAGTAACAGTACTCCTGTTTACAACCTCAACAATATCGGCTAAACATGAAACCGGAGTCTTTCTGTACTTCTGTTTTAAAAGCCCAAAGCACCAGTCAGGAGCAAACTTTGTGTGTCCAGCAATGAGGAAATGAATTGCAATGTCTGTGTGCTCACCTTGCATTACACGCCAGCACAGGTACCACAAAAGAAAATTGTTTTTATTTTGTCCAGAGCAGTTGTCAGCATGTAAGTAAACAATTTGTTCTCCCACCATAGTTAATAAAGAAGTAATCAATATAGCTGATGACACTATTTGATCCTTTGCTGACGCTGGATCCTTCATCAATTCAAAAATTCACTTGTTTGGGTACTCCTTCACAGCACACACCAAATATTCCACATTTACGGGGCATCAAGAAATAAATTGACCCTGGCTGCAGTGGATCGTTTGGATAAAACACCTGTTGTGCAAAGTCAAAACTATAATGTACTGCAATAGGTTCCGAATTTGGTGCCGATTTTCCCAAGTCCAAGTGATTGGCAGCCACAACATCTCTACAAGATTCAACCAAGTCCCGGTAGTAGCTTCGCTCCAGTTGTACAACACGCAAATGTTCTTCTTGCTCCTTTAAGACACTAGACTTTTCTTCATCACTTGTGTTAGCTGACCGGTAGATCTTGGTGTTGTTTTCTTGACATCGCAAGCAAAGGTCAGTCATTGGTTTTGTAACAACAATATTTGGTAGCAGTTGACGCCACAGTGATCTGAAGGCTGACAATTTTACAGCTCGTTTACCTGAAAATTAATACAAAAAGGGAATATTTATTAACTTTTTAAAATAGTGTTTTTCATTATATATATTTATATAAAATCATCTGGATGAACACTGAAATAATAAGTTTAGGATGAGAAATTTTTTAAAATGAACATAATCAAATGATAAATCATTGTCATCATAAAGAAATACTCTAAATCCCTAGAGATCTACATAGGTAGATTTATTGAATAACTCTACAGCTTAATAATGTTTGTATTATATCTAAAACTCTTACTATGTTTAAAATTCAATAAATGTAGCCTTTGGTCGGCATTATTTGATAAATGCAGAAAGAACACAAGACAAAATGTCTGGGTAGAACCACTCACGCACTACCAGTAAGCTGGAATACTTGCACATGCAAGTATTTGCCATAACTGAGAAAATAATAACATTCTAGTATCACATTAAGGAAACTGTTTAGCTGGAATATTTGCAAGATGATTAATTGTACTACAACTTACCATCTGCGTTTAAAGTAGCACGATAGGTTCTCCATACGGAAGCCTTCGTCTCACATGATGGCAGTAGCTTAATGTCTGATCTCTTGTAGCCTGGAACCCTTCCTTGCAATACAAGTGCGTTGGCTTCAGCAAAGTTGGTGATGAAAGTCACAACTGACATAACGTCCTCATAGCACAATGCTCGACCCCCTATTCTTCCTACAGGTTTACATTTCTTGGGCTGTAGTTCATTCTCCTTATACCATGTAACGAGGCCTGTCAGTTTGTGTTGACTGATGCTGTAAAGAGAACAGAACCATCCATAACTTGGTATGAAAGTGTCATATTGAGTAGAAATATACGAGGACAAATTTACTGTAATACCCAAATTAAAATGGCAACCACTTTGCGGCTCTGCCATGAGAACACACCACGGAAACACAAATAAATAACGCAAAAAATATGCACAAACACAAAAAATCTTTTTTAATAAAAGTGCATAGCACTGATAAAGGTATGCGCATTAAAACATGTCGCTATTACAATGAAGGTAGTCTCCAGCCACATATTTAGGTATATAGCATCAGTACAAGTGCTGTGCTGCAAAATTTTAATTTAATCAGTGGTTTGTTTCAAGGCAGATTAATATGTAACAAAGAATAATTACCTATGCAAGAACTTGAACATTTCTCGACATATCTCACTGCCCTCATTGTAGTATCATAGTCTCACGCGCTTTCGGGATGTCTGTTTCTTTCTTTTTCTGCACTCTGTTTCACTGCTGCGCTGGATGTGGGCAGCAATATGTGCTAGAATCACGAGGTCCTTTTCATGTCTTTGTAATTCATGCATTTCCATTCGATAAAGTTTGACGTCTTCCAATGCAAATAAACTGCAGCATTCTATACCATTGTTTAATTTGCATGAGCACCTAATCTCTAATAGTCTGGTTTTCTATCTCTGGCTGCTCACTTACTTAGTTTAGTCCACTATCTTTTACAAGGCTGGTGGTATTGTCCACAGTTACAACATCACAATCAGTCTCCTGAATGCACTTTTCTTCAACTTCATAAGTGTAATTGATGTCTGTAGCTGTTTCTTCAATATCACTACAGCTTTCACCGTCAATTTCACTATCTGAGTCCAACGTACCACTTGCTCTTGGAAAGTATGTTGTGATCAATTTATCCCAATTTCCAACACCTCCGAGATTTGACGCCTTTAATGACTCATTTAGGCATTTAACAACTGCTTCCAGCGATGATCCATTGTGCTGATTATTAATTATCCATTAGTAACACAAATCCATGAAAATTCCACTTTCATATAGATAAAAACGCTTTAAACAGTAAATATCGCCGAGAAAAATAATTTCAACGGGATACCGGAAGTAGAGAAAAAATCACGTGACGTCCGTTTATCCAATCGGAAAGGCCGATAGGCTCACTAAGCAACAGGTGCGTGGTTTCCTTTGTGTTGGTCACTTGTTTTAAGAGATTGTATTGGCTACTTTGGTATGACGATTATGTTTAAGAATAGAGTAATTGAATTCCCCGGGAATTGACCTTTATTATAATACCAAATACACCCACCATATCTCTTTCTTTGTGCTTAAAAGAGGCTAATGAATATGGGTCATTTTCCATTGTTTGTTGCGTAATCTCGATAATTACATGAACGTAAACAGAGTACTGGGTTCAATCTGAGTTAAAATTAACAGTCAAAAACTTATTTAATTCGACTAATTTTTTAATTTAGACGTAGTAAAGAGTCTCAACATTAATTATATTGAAAAAAATGAAAATCGATATTTTTGCACCTAAATGACTTTTGAGCGGATTATCTCGATAATCTGAAATGCGACTTTAGACTGATTTTGATATGGCTAGTCATATTTGTATACCTCTATTATACTATAGTTAAAATAAAAACACTTTTAAAAGTGGAATATTATTAAACCAAGGACTAAAGGGAATTTATGCTTTCAAAACATCATTCAAGAAAATGCCCCATTTTGTCCCGCTATGTGTTATGTTTTTTATCCATTTTAGTTTGTATTATTATAAGCATATAAATCCATCGTCTTTAGTCCGCCAACATCATAGTCTTTTAAAATTGTTTTATTAAGTTTTGGTCACTCATATAAAGTTATTAAATAAATCATTTATCTTTTCATTTTATGTTTTTTCAGGATTAGGGAGACTTGTTAATAAATTTGTCAGATTAAGGATTATTGATGATTTTATTACCGTTATTTTTCCAATTGGTTTCAATTCTATTCTTTGCAAGTGTTTTATTTTATTTTATTTTCAGATAAGTTTCCTCAGAGTTGAAGGATGCCATTTGTTTAACTCAACATCGAAGATCATGTTAAGTAGTTTGAAATAGATGTCTCCCTATGTCACTTTCCATTTTGCATTAATTGCTCTTGTACTTTATTTTCCCCTATCCATATAGTTTTGTTTTATTAAAATTTTCTTTCATTCCAGATATTAATCTATCTAGGATTTCTAAAGCTGCATTTGTCGACTTTTCAGAGCCATCTAGTAATAAAAATGCATTTTGTGATATCTTATTAACCTCCCCGCTAATTTATTCCTCTTAACTTTACCGATAATATTTCCGCACACAGGACAAAAAGTGAAATTGGGTCTCAAAAAATGACAAATGCCCATTTATTTGAACTGCGACCCCGGAACTATAAAAAAAGAGTTTTGGCCATTATATAAAATATAGATAAAACTTGAATTATGATAGACAGCTCAATAAAAAGGTCCTATCTAAATTTCCACACATATTTAAATCTAATCTACCCCTAGACAAAGGCAAACGGTGTAAATGTAAATGTGACAAAAAACTCAGACAGGAGACATAACACACAAAAAGAAAAAAAAACACATCATTTACCGCCTTGGAACGGTTAGTCGGCAAAAGGACCGACTGGGCTGCTTAAACCTGGTTTGTGGAACGCTCAAACCTCGCACGTCCTGAAGACTTTTTCTATCAAACAAACAGTGTAAATAAAAATATTCCGCCAAAGTGGAACAACTAACAGTAAGCATGTGCATCGGGAGTTACAACAAATACAATGAACTTATATAGATACAATATCTAGTATTACACAATATCTAGTGATACATATAATATAAAGCTAGAAATAAATTAAACCACCAATATATGGACAATGTGTACAGTAGATAAAAGCCTCGGCAACCTAAAATTCCAAAGGAGAGAGTACTTTGAAATAAAACAGCCCAAGCGCTGAGCCCATATGCCAAATATGTCAAAATACATACATACATGCATACAAATTTAAAAGAAATTGTGAAAACCTTCAGGAAGTGCGAGGTTGGAGCGCTCCACAAACCAGGTTTAAGCACCCCAGGTAGATAAAATTTAAATATCTGTGAAAATTTTGATAGGACCTTTTCTTATTTACCTTTAATTTTAAAACTAAGACACTTATTAAACTAAAGTTGGTCGAACTTCGGTAACATGGGTTAATGTGTCCTATTAATATGCATAATGATTACCCTGTACAGGAGGAGTTGGAAGGAGCTGCAGTACGTGTCAAAAGTGAAATGTAAAAAGTACGAAAGAAATCATCGAAATTTAGAAAACAACCCAAACCAACGAACAATGTAGTATTTTAGGAGTTAATAGGTAACACGTTTAAAATGACATATCATATAAAGGCGAGGATTTATCCGCAGAAGGCATATAATATAATAAAGGTACAAAAATCCCGATGTTATACGTACTATGCAATCTCACGTAAAGGGCATAAAGACGGCTCAAGTTGTCTCACTTATATAGGGCACGACTAGAGAGATGAAGAGACAAGAAATCCATCAGTGACTGTCCAATTATGGCTTTAAGTAACTGTTTTTATATAGTCTCAACGACCTTTCCAGTCATCGTGTAACTTAACAACAATGCAAGTTCTTGACTGTAAAAATGTCAAAGTCCTATGAGCATTGCAACATATACTAAACTCTAAAAACGCACAGGACAAAGGTATTTTACATGAAAGCCAAATGAACAGTTAAAACAATTTGTGATGAGTAATTTAACGAAATTAGCAAAACTGGCAGTTACCGCCTTGGAATGGTCAGTCGGCAATATGGGCCGACATGGGTGTTGCAATTAATGGTGCACAGTTGGTTCCTTTAGGAATACCATTTACTTGTCTAAATAAAGTGTCACCGCAATTCATGTAATTATTGTTCAATAGGAAACATAGAAATTCACAAAAATCTGTGCAATTCCACATAGTGTTAACTGCAAAGCAATGAAAGTTTAAAGTATGAAACTTGTCTAAGACAAAAATGTTAAGTATAAAATTAAAGGATATGGAATCAAAAGCCTTTTCGAAGTCTTTCTAGGAGTCATAGTAATATTTTTACACAATATTTAGCAAAGTAATTGGTCTTCAATTTTAATGACATTTTTTTTGGTTTATTATTTCTAAGAATACATGTTATGATACCCAATTTAACAGTTTTACGTAAAAACGTAACCTTTTGTAACGCATCGGGGCGGCCACATAATAGAACTTAATATCATCCAACGAATAAATTAATGTTATTAGTGAAAGTTACATTTTACAATCTAACAACAGTGAGGCATGAAAACATCTCTATAACGAGTCAAAATATGCTCTCTCCTCCCTAGCTCATCTAAATCCCCCCCCCATTATTTCTCATCCAAATTCAGTCCTCTCCTCACTCGGCGCCCCTAATTAATATAGCCTTACTAAATTTCCTGTCCGCACTGAGCTCGCATATATTTTCTGACAGTCGTGTCATTCATACGATGCACCGTCTTTCGATTCCCGCCTATACGGACCGAAAGCATCCCTCTTTATTGCCATTTATATAGTTTCCCGGTGCACACAATGTATATTGTATCATGTGGGTTAATATTAACGCCATTCTTTCCAAACCCGAGGCTAATCTTTGTGCTCAGTGTTAAGCAAACGGGGCAATAGTTTTTATACAGTCTTAGTATTATTTAAAAAATTCTAAGCATTGTTATTATTTTTACTTTTCAACTAAACAATTATCCATGCTATTATTATATAACTGTAAACTAATTAATTTTACATTACACTATTTTAAATGCGTTGTTTATTGCTCTCACTACAAAACGCCCTATCCTTATCCAACAGGCATTAAAGATATTTTATGTGAAACCGTCACTGCCTGGACTTGCGTTATTTTTCATATTTTGAAGAGTAAAAGAGACCTCATAGCTTAACAGGCTTTCTAATTTTTTGACATGTTTTATTATGTTCGGACTTTGAAGCCCCATTTAGCTCATCACTTTAATTAGACCTTCATTTTCAGTTTCTTTAAAGATTTCATTTTGTTCAACAAATTTGTACCATCTTCTTTTTCTATAAATGACATGCTTTTATTACGAATTCTTGTTTTAACTACAAAAATATATGATCGGGTTTTCTCCATTTTCTATCCAGTTAGCGCTGTTTATTTTAAACATCTCGTACTTATTTTTAAAACAATATTTTTCCTTATTTCTTTCATTGAGATCCTGTTTTGTAGGCAATGTTTCCGTTTCCAATTCTACTTCCTTTTTGCATTTGTTTAAATTTATAACTGCAGTAATATAGTGTTTTCCCACTTAGTTCCATTAGTAATGCTTAAAAATAGTTGTTCATGTATTATGTCTTGGTCAGCTATATTTTCTATGTATTCTAGTAAACAATACTGTATGGTTGCTCTATCAATTAATGTGTTTATAGTATCATTGTCTTTCAACTCATTTAAAAGTGAGTTATTGAACTTTCGCGATCCCTTTCTGTGTCTTATGTTTTTGAAAAGGAAAGTTGTAACACGATCATAGAATAGTCAGACCTGTAGCAAATATCAATATTTCACAACCTTTACATATTGTGTAAGATAGGTTGATATCAAAAAGAAAGCCTGCCCTGTTTTGTCATATATAATTTTGTCCACATATCTTTTCTGTCTATCTTGCATTGTTGTTAAGTTACACGATGACTGGACATCTCCATTGAATTCCCTAAAAATGTCCACTTATTGTTTTAATTCTCTTGTTGATAAAAATCTTATTTCTCACATTAGTATTTTGGTCAAGTGATTTATCATTTTTATTATATAATAAAGGGGTGCAATTCTAGATTAAAATATTCGCATATGATACAATTTTCTGTCTCATATGTTACAATAATACTATACAGGTTATCAAAAGGTTAGGACTATCATAGTTTGGTGCATTGGCTATTAAAAACTAAATGTCTGTTTTGTAAATTATTATTTCTACATCAGCTAAACATACCCTTCCATTTCAAGAGGAATAATTACATGTAATGTGATAATTATTCGTCCAGTCCTTAATTAAAAGAATAAAAACGTGTGACTATAAAACACGATGGCACATTATGCAAAAAACAACAATGCAACAACAAAATCACAAAAAAGCACAACAAATATGAGCTAGTACATTTTGGTGAAACAATAGCTTGGCTATTAAAAATAAATCAATTTAGAGTATGAGAAAGAGAGAGAGTAAGTTAGATAGATAGATAGACAGATAGATAGATGGATGGATGGATTGATGGATGGATAGACGGACGGAAGGCCAGACGGAAGGACGGGCGGACGGACGTGCGGGCGGGCTTACGGAGGGACGGACATACGGAAGGACGGACGGGCGGGCGGGCTGGAGGCGGAGGGCGGACGGACGGACTGACTGATGGAAAGACAGAGAGACAGACAGACAGACAGAGAAACAAATAAACCGACGGGGCAGGTAACGAGACAGCATTTTCTATAAAAATTGTGTATCTTGAATGATGTAGAGTTCGTCTAGGCATAAAAAAGAAAAATAGGGTAATGTAACCAGTTTGATTGAAATTAAATGACTACGCATGTTGTATTCTAATTTATCCAATCTTGATGTTTCTTTCTCTAGGGGAGGTAACATATCAACATACAGCATGGTCATGATTTTTGTAGGTAAACAGATTTAAAATAGGTGAAATGCAGTTTAAAATCTTATACCAAAGAAGCTACTTGAAGTTTTTACTCCAGTGGTTTTAGCGCCAGTGTTCTAGGAAAAACCTTTTTGTTATGTATTTTGCATTAACATTTGTTTTCTTGGTTAGCCAAGCTAACAAAGAATTTATATGGAAATTCAAAATGAAATTGACTCGAATTCTTGTTTTTATGTGTGTTATGAATATCTAAGTCTTAAACAGTAAATAAACTTCCCTTAGTCCTTCCTTAACTTCACCTTTGAGGTTTTTCTTAATTTTATTTCATTTTCTCAAGTTCTTTTTCACTAAAAACTTTGAGGAGCATTTGACTTGAGTTTTCCTCACATATTTGTGGAACGCTGCTAATTATCCTACGTAGAATTTTGATGTTGAGGAATTCATCCGCTAAGGAAGTTTAGTGAAACCGAGTTCTGTATTTTGTTTAGGCTGTTTCATAGTTGGGCTTAAATGGATCTTCCGGAATGAGAACCGAAAAAAGTCAAGTTTCTTCTAAAATAAGGCTGAGTGAATTAGAAAATGGGCCTTTTCGTAAAAAGATCGTCTGTTTCAAATAATTAGGCAATCTTTCGTCCATCTTGTGGAAAAATCATTAACATAATGTTGTTGATATTTTACAAAAATCTGTAGATTTTTTACAAAAATCGTGTTTTAACCATCTCTTAAAAAGTCAGTCTCCTAATTAAGTCAGGACTGGACAATAAAGCATTCCGGGTGGTGAATGGTACACAAATGTCGTCATTAAATTGATAAATCTTCATTCAAAGCAGTAAACGCAGTCTAGACGTCACGTTACTCCATTGTCAAAAGTTTATTTGTCCTCTGGACAGATGTGATTGTTTCCATGCACTACGTTATGTCTGCTTAGTACGTTTTGCTTATTCCAGCACCTATACCTATACGTTAATGTGTCTGTTGTGATTTTTAAATAAAGTGACTCAGCGGTCTTTGTTTCATTTTGATAAATGATTAAGACAACTTTGTGTTGTTTGGCTTTTTTGAACACTTTACAAAACTTATCAGAAAACGTATAGCAGAGGGTTACAACCCGGGAATCCTTCGATGTACTGCATTGCTTGCAATTGACCCTTTTACAGTCAAGAACTTGTATTGCTTTTAAATTACACGATGACCAGACGATGACCGGACAGGTCGTAGAGACTATATGAAACAGTGACTTAAAGCCATAATTGGAAAGTCGCAGTTGGATTTCTTGTCTCTTCATCTCTCCAGTCGTGCCCTATATAGGTGGGACAATTTAAGCAGTCTCCATACCCTTTACGTGAGATTGCACAGTAGGTTATAGCTCTGTAAAACCGGTTTAAGCACCCCAGTCGGTCCATATTGCCGACTGACCGTTCCAAGGCGGTAACTGTCGGGTATGCTCTGTTCCTTAAATGACTCATCACAAATTTGTTTTTACTTTTCGCTTGGCTTGCATGTGAAATACCTTTGTTCTGTGCCTTTTCGGAGTTTGGTATATGTTGCAATACTCATAGGACTTTGTCATATATTCTTATTCATGATCACAACAATGTTACTTGTGCAGTGTGGCGGTCGTAAAAAATCTCCCCGTGCATGTAATCTATGTTGTCATTTAATTTATCCTATAAGGATTGTTACGTGTATTTCCTTTGATGGACATTGAACTTTGGTTCTTCAATTTCATCTTCACATGAACATGATGCTACAACGATTTATTCATCTCTGGTCATGTTTGTTCATGATTCAGAAAGTTCATTTTATTTGTGGTCAACCATTTTTGTGTTGTTTTTCAAATCGAAATAATACCATATTCCTTTTCTGAACACTATGTGGACATTTTTTTTCGGTGACATCGCAACTTTCGTCATAACGTATAGGAAATATCAGCGCATGGACATTTTGTTTTCGTTTTTCTTATCGTTGCTTGCATTTGAGAGGCTTGTCAGGAAGTGCGAGGTTAGAGCTCTGTAAAACCGGTTTAAGCACCTCAGTCGGTCCATATTGCCGACTGACCGTTCCAAGGCGGTAACTGTCGGGTTTGCTCTGTTCCTTAAATGACTCATCACAAATTTGTTCTTACTTTTCGCTTGGCTTGCATATGAAATACCTTTGTTCTGTGCCTTTTCGGAGTTTGGTATATGTTGCAATACTCATAGGACTTTGTCATATATTCTTATTATAATTTCGGGATTTTTGGTACCTTTATTACATATAATATGCCAACGGCGGATAAATCCTCGGCTTTTATGATATGTTTTTTAAAACGTCTTAACTCTTAAGTAATACTACGTTTTATTTTCTTGATTTGTGTTGTTTTCTAAAATTGTATGATTTTTTTTCGTATTTTTTACATTTCACTTTTGACATATGACGTCATGGCATTGTATGACGTCATTATATTGTTTTTATAATATATCAGCGCTTGTACTGCTTTATTTTATTTGAAACTACTCTCTCATTTGGAATTTTTAGGTTGCCGAGGCTTTTATCTTCGCTACATACTGTATATATGTTGTTAGTTTATTTTATTACTAGTTATTATGTATGTACATAAGTTCATTATATCTGTCTTAACCCCCGATGCAGGTGCTTACTGTTAGTTGTTTCACTTTAACGGGATATTTTAATTTAAACTGTTTGTTTGATAGAAAAACCTTCAGGGAGTGCGAGGTTGGAGCTCTCCACAAACCAGGTTTTTAGCACCCCAGTTGGCCCTTTTGCCGACTGACCGTTCCAAGGCGGAAAATGATGTGGTTTTTTTTCTTTTTGTGTGTTATGTCTCGTCTCTGTGTTTTTGTCACATTTACATTTACCTTGTTTGCCTTTGTCTACAGGTAGATAAAATTGAAATATCTGTGGAAAATAAGATAGAAACTTTTCTTATTTACCTTTTACAAAATACAATCATCTCCCGCCCATAGGCTCACCGATTTCTTGGTATTTTATATACATTTCACTTTTCTGATGCCATTTAAAGAAAGAGAAGAAAAGCGTTTAAGTGCACGCATTAGAAAATGACAATAGGTTAGCAACAAAATAAATGTAAAATATCACTATAACTCCTAGTTAAGATTGAAATACTAGCTGTCTTGGAAGTAAAAGTAGCCCATACGCCTTTCGTAAATAAACGTTTTGTATTAATTACAGTAGTTCGTACCAAGGATAAATACGTACAAATATCACATGTTTATTTAAAAGGGGTAACATTGAAGATTTAATTAGTCTATCTGTCTATAGTTCTGAACAAAACGTCCGCCCCAGAGCGCGTTGCTGCAGTCAGCATCATGAAGAGCCAAAGAATTGAATTGTAATTTCCTATTCAAATCGGTTATTTATTTATTCAGTACTGACATTTGAAACACGTTTGAACCAGCTGAGATGATGAATGATTTATACAAAATCCTTAATAAATATCATCGGCATTAAACAATTTGTATTTGCTTTTGAAATCAGCACAGAAGAGAAAATACCAACAGTGACATTATATTGCATTTTGTCCCGCAAAATGTAAATTAAGCTGCTAAAATGTTTGCTGATGTTTATTTGAACAAAATATTTTAAATGTAATTTATAATGGTGTTTATTAGCCTGAACATTTTGTAATGTGAGATGGGTTTTGTCTTAAATACTTTTATTTGCGAACGAGTTCCTAAACAAAAAATCTTATTTACGAAAGCCCACCAAACATTTTGGTTTTGTGGCTTTTGCTCTTATTGAATTTTTAAACTGGAATTGTATGTGTCTCGCTGGTCAAGATATACACTGCTGTGCTGTAATAAATAAATAAATATTACAAACCACGTCAGGCTTTGTGTGAAAAAAACCCACCAACAATTAACTATTAAGTATTGTATCCAATATATTGTTTTCTACTAAACAGATTTAACAAGCGAGTGCACAATCTATAAAACTAACACTGTCGACCTTTGCCATCAGAAATATATAATAAATATGTGATAATAAATATATGTTACAATGTTAATTATATTGATCTTTGGAATGAGCATATAAGATTTACATGAATTCAGTTACGTGTTTTATGTTACGTTAATCATTTGAAAAAATTGCTAGATCTACATATTAAAGCCCAAACTGACATCTGGTATAAACGGCCTCTCAAATGTACTTGCTTCAAGGCAGCTACCGCGACCAGGTCATATTGTGTACTGCTGTAACAGTACCTATTTATAAATGAATATAACAATTCTCAAATTTCATAGAAATTGACTTGCCTAAAACATTTGTTCAACTTGCATCAAATCGGACATGCAAACTGTACCATTTAAAATGACACAAACATTGTAACTTCGTTGCTCACGTAAGATCTACTACCGATATCCATACAATATTTGTTCAACTTTTCGTCTTTTCAGTCATTATAGTGAAGTAAATTTGCTTTAGTTCGACTTCAATCGTTTTTATCGCATTGAGCACCAAATTTCAATGAAGGCAGGTTGAATTTCTTAACATATTGTTGTGGAACTTAAATAGAATGCCCAGTAAGGTACAAACAATACATTGTTCTTCAAGAAGATGTATAGAAATGTTCGACAGCTTAAACTGGAACTGGGGTTGCCTACTGAATTACCTGATTAATCGGCATACTTCTTTTTTTATTTAGTTCCCAAAAGCGAAACCTCACAAATTGTTTACACAACCTTTAAGGCCTTATGCAAACTTGTTCGCATTTTAAAGTCATGCTCATTATAATCATCTTTAATAAAAGTCACATGGTATTCTGAAGGCTTTTCATTTATATCTTTTGTATTTCATTGCTGGCATGAAATGTAAGTAAACTATATGACGGACAAAAGTTTTAGACATGTTCTCTCTTAGAAGTGGATATTTTCCAAGTTGCGTGTTTGTGGGTCTTTACTTTTCCAGAAAAGGGTTTTTATGTGTTGACAATGATAAATGTCAACAACAACTGTATTAATGTTAGGCAACCAAACAAATTAAATGTACATATTTTGTTTATATGGTTACGCAACGATAAATATTTTATAAAATCTTTACAAAAATATGACTACTCACCTTTTAATAGGTAAATAAGAAACGGTCCTATCAAAATTACCACAGATTTTTAAATCTTAAGTACCTGTAGACAAAAGCAAACAGAATAAATGTAATTGTGACAAACAACACAGAGACGAGACATAACACACACAAAGAAAACCAGCAAATTACCGCCTTGGAACGGTCAGTCGGCAAAATGACCGATTGGGGTGCTTAAACTTGGTATATGGAATGCTCCAACCTCGCTCTTCCTGAGGGATTTTCTATCAAACAAACATTGTTATTCAAGTTTCGTTTAGGAGACAACACAACAAAACTGGTTATAAAATGTATAGTCACGAACAATTCCTAACGCACCTCCGAATTCCTTTTGCAATTAAAAAGACAATATTAAGTGTTTTAAATTGTGTTATCTTCCCGATTGTGACAATAATGTGATATTCCTCGGAGGTGTAAGCAGATTCGGTTCTGCTGCTTGTTGACAGTGGTGGGGTGGTTGAGGTAGCATATACATGAACTATTGGTTTGGTTTCTTTAAAGTATTAATTCAAAATATCAATTTAAGTAATGTTAACAAATGTTAATTGCATAGATTTACGGACTTTTCAGAGCTTAGTTTTCATGAAAAAAAATCAATCAGTTCATGAAAATATTGATTATATTTATAACTTGTATTATGCTGTTCTTTTCATGTATACGTTCCAATATAGTGTTGACCAATACCGTAGGATGCAGTCATTTGTTTCCACGTTATCTCCACGATGACATTAAAATGTTCTTAAATCAAAAGGCGATGACGCGATGATGATCTGCTACAAAAAGCGGAGGATTAAAAAGAAGGAAGGTAATGCATATATAATTCTGGGTCGTAAAAGTCACCAGTTTGTCACCGCAACAACCATATCTAACGTGCACGTCCAGTGGTTGGCCGCGCCCCTACTTAAAAGTCTCTCAAGTTCATTGTCTTTCAAAATGATCGATATGGTCATAATAGCATGAACACAAAATAAGACACGTATTCTCTTTCGATATGCAAAAGTATTGGCGGATATGCATAAGTTTCATATGGTAACTATCCTTTTGCTTAAACTTGACATAAGCAAGCGAATATGACACTACCAGTTGATATATTTCTTGTGTCAAGGTCCGGGTTTAATTCCAGGGATTGGCGTAGTATGATGCTGTAGCGATGTCGCTCAAATACACTGTAAATATATGAGTGTAAAAGCATTTTTTTAATATGGTTAAGTTAAAAGAAGATATTCGTATGTATTGAAAGTGAACCTACTTACGTAACAAGTTCAGACAGGTAGAGGGTATAGACACAGTTATCATTTAACGACAGAGTAGCATATTGTAACAAAATCCATCACCTGATTAATGTAACCTCACATAAATAGTGTTGTTCTGTCAGTGTAGTAGAAACACCTATCAGTTAACGGTAGAACAAGAAGTTAAACATATTTTCTCAAACATTATCAAATGTTCATGATAAATGGAATTCTAAAACAAGAAACATTATAACTAACTACATCCCACCACACTTGTTAATCATTTTTGCCTTTAGTTTCACCATTGTTAGGCATTGTACACATGCATTTTGTGTCAAAGGGTTCTCATGGTTCAATATCTCCACTTTATGTTGATAAAACTCTCAAAGTGCCATTTTTGCAAGGCTGTATGTAGACGTGTTTTCAAAATAAAATAATTACAAACAACTAATGGAGTTGATGCCCTGTTTAAAATGCAGTTACCATGGCAAAAGATGCATACAACCAGTCTTTACATATATCCTTAGCATGGTTTTATGTAAGAAAAGATTGTGTGCATGTTTATCACAAACGTTGTTAATAAACACTAGAAAGTGTTTTTATCAGTAAAAAAAGCTAATATGACTTGATGCAAACCTAGTAAGCTGAGCGTATTAGAAGTATGATACAAATGAGACGTTTTGGGATACAAACGGCACTAGCCTTTTCATTAAGCTATATATATAAATGCATTTGATAATAAAAACTAAAAGCAAACTTCTGCAAAAACGTGACCAACGACTTCCCAAAAGAAACAACCCCGATACATGGCATTTTTAAAGAAATGCGACAAATGTAAATTGAGGCATTTCGATGAAATATTGTAAGCCGGTCCATTAACATTGACTTATATGACGTCTGGATCTTTTGTATTCCTTGAAGCAAAGGTGTGCATGTGGGTGATGGTGCTTTTGTGTTGATGCTGATGTCTTAATAATGTGCACGTTCAACTATTATATTCTTTCTTTGTATGTGGCATAACGGTATATAAGAAAAGATCGTTGCAACAAGCCTCTACAAGAAAAATACCAATCAACAAGACGCAGTCTGATATTGGTACGCGTATGTCTAGAGGCTATTTGCTTTCACACAATTTGAGCTTTCACACAATTTGAAGACTTGAAAAAATAAAGCCATTGGCACTCAGATAAACTTGTTTTCTGGGAGGAAGAAATTCAGTAATTAGCAATGCCTTATATTCATTCTTCCGTACCGTATTTGCCTTTGTCTAGGTAGTAGTGATTTAAATATCCGTACTAATTCCTATATGACCTTTGGTTGTTTTGTTGAGCACCAGTTTTGAATATAATTTTATTTTATGTTTTTTCTAACATTGTACCGCAGGGGATAAAAATGATGAAGTAGAAACAATTTAATAGAAACAGTTGTACAATGGCGAATGCAAATGATAAATTAAGCCAACGATAAAACCCTTAAAACAAAATATTAAGATTTTTATAAAATCATGTAGTGATTTTGGCATGAAAACAATCTAGTACACTTACTGCCACACAATCACCAAATAGTGTCTGAGTGAAAAATATTTTAATAGATCTTAAATAGTATAATATATTGCTCCTCAAATTATTATATGTATATCCATAATTATTGGATATATCATGCAAACATGCCAGTGATATACATGTGGATATAGAACTTTTTCTTCGATAAAGTTATAACTCGTCTATAAACAATATGCCTAAATGGATAATTGTTATGATATAAACAATGCCTTGCATGTGCAATCAGCATGTCATTTTTATTCCCCTTGAGTCTGTTTTATATTTATCGGCCAGTTCTATTAACCGTTTCTACAGCATTGGTGACTAAATTTGTGAGCTTGACATGTGAGACCATTTTAACATTCTAGTGAAAACAACACCAAGATAGTGTATTTTTTATAAAAAAAATAGCCTTGCATAATATTACAAATATATCAACCCAAACTTATTAAGTCAAGACAAGACAGCAATAAAAATTCAATACTTTCAATACTTGATTTTAGATGGAAATGCGTCTGTCTTGCATTTGCAAAATAATGATATGTTAATTCATTATGTTGTTTCAAAATGAACGTTCCCTACATGTTTGCAAATAATTCAACGTTAGAAAATAGAAAGTTACAATACACATGTTCATGTATGTACTGAATCCTCAAAGTGCCAAGCTAGATTAATGCAGTTCTTCGCCCGCGCCAACTATAGTTATCTATTCGATGCTTAATTGAAATAATCGCATGGAGAACAATCATTGTTCGGTGCCATGTTATGATAAAACCCGCCCAGACATATCATGGTTACGTCGTGTCAAATCTGACATATTTACTATTGCTTATGTTATTTAAGAAGGTAGAAGAAATAATGACTGTCCATGCACCGTAACATGACAACGGCTAATCAACAAGGGAGACTTCATATATAGCAACATCAATACAACGCTCTTCACAAAGTTCAAGCCATTGAATAAACATGTTCGAAGATATTAGCACAAAATAATTATAAAGACCTGCTTTACAATCAAAAATGGAAGAAAAGAACACTTTTATCTTTAGGAGGAGACATATTGAAGACAATATGATTTTACTGGATAACCTACTTGTAGACATAATAATCGTTATTCTTAACAGTAAAATACCAGGATACCCCTTGTCTTGGGAAACAGAAAGAAGGCTCTCCAGGGATTAACATATTGCGAAAAATACCTTGAAACGAATAAGAATAATAATTTATAAAGAGCAACCTTATCTTATATTACCCAAGTATGCATTGTATAACTGAATAACAAGTACACAATGTACTATGCGCTGAAAAACCATCAACAGTATATCAACATTATGTGTTCCAGCCGAAAAACCCATACCTGTTTTAACCAATACAGGAATACATGTATTACATCTAAAACACGTTACGTTTATTGGTTTACATATGACAGACTTAAAGTTCATACGGGTATTTTAAACACAATTTTAGATAATAAAGAATTCAATATATCTTTTCCTTCACAACTTGGGCATTCGGTTTGTCTTTACAATCGAAGCGTTTTATCTTAAGTACAAACTTAGCTAATCAGCCATTCACATTTTTGTTAATAACTCATCATTCATTTCGCATCACAAATGGCGTATATAGCTTGCTAAGACGTTAATCAAACCGTTTGACACAGACAGTATTTATACAGACAAAGGAGAAGGACCAATGCGAAGGACGATAAAACTGACCAGAATTTAATGTTGTGTTTTAATAGACTGGTAAATATCAAAAGTTGGTGTATATGCCTAATGTGGCATTATTTCGGCATACATTTTTAGACGTACAACCAATGGGAATGAAGCCATAGGTTAAACAATAGTATGATGTCTCGTCATAAACAGTAATACGAATATTGTATGCCATTTAATGTCATCGTTAGTTTAGGTATTACAGATGCATTAAACAAACTTCATTCTCACGCTCTTTCAAGAGTACAATTTAATGTTTAAACCAGTTATTTTTCATGCGATTAAAACAAATGTTTCAGAAAAAATATACCATTTAATTATTTTGAACTTATAATGAAACCTTTCCACAACAGCATTTGTCGGAGGAACAGAAAACAATTGCTGTCGGAAAGCTCTGCTGTGCAGAGGTTATCATCGGTGCGAGGTTAAAATACCCTATTTAACACCTAATTTTATTTCAACATTACTTTATGGATATTTTAATCAAAATATTTAATACAAAAGTAAACAACATTATGAGTCTGTAAAATACTGCTATGTTAGCAGTATTTTACAGACTCATAATGTAGTTAACTTTTGTTGAAAGAGAAGAATTATAATAGCATACAAACATGCAGAGTGTATAAGATAAGTTTTAAGTAAAATAGAACTTTATTACGTAAGCTAGGTATATGCAATTTGAGCATTAATATATCAATATATATATATATAAAAAAGCCTCGATATTTAGTCAACATAAGCTCGAATTGCAAAAAAGCAGATAAAGAGTGGTCATCTACATTTGTTCACTACCTAAGGCCATCATTTTTTTATTATCTGATTTACAAGATTTTTTTCAAAAATGTTGAGTCGAGGGGGCGAAATAAAAATAAAAATAAAAGCTGAAAAAGTGAGCAGTAGTACAAAAAAATAAAAATAAAAGTACCGAGAGGGAGCATAAATTTTATTTTCATTTATATCATTTTAAGCCCAAAATGCCTGTTTATAGAGCTATATAACATGTATATGCATGTTTTGTGTCCATAATAACCACAGAAATGTATAATAAAACACTATTTTACTTCACAACACAAATTTGCTCAATATATGCTTTATTTTCAAGTCTTGTAGATTGAAGCCAGATTAAGATTTGGAATGGATTAATAATTGAATTGTACAAAATAAATTGAATGAAGAAACATGTTTTGGCTTATTGTAACATGAACTTGTAAAACAAGAATGAAATTTCAGATGGAATACTCGCTAACATCAAGTTAAACAGAAGTCAAACAAATATTGCAAACTATTTTATTTTACTTAGATTGTAGTGCACTTTTACCAATGGTGAATGGAAATATTTCTCTTATTCATAACAACTCAAAATTAATGTTCTATGTAGCAGTTCAAGGTGACATCAAACATCAGCTATTTCAGATACAGTAAAACCTCCCTTAAAGACCACTTCATTAATAAGACCACCTCAAAATTAAGAACACAATGTTCAAGTCCATTTTCCAAATTTTGCTCTTTCATTTAAGGTCGTTATTTAGGCCACCACAATAATAAGACCAGTTGTAAAGGGTCCCCAGGGTGGTCGCAAAGTGAGGTTATACTGTATACTGTATACTGTAAGTATTGTAGCAGTTTAACTACAGACTTTGTGAAATAACTGAACATAATGACATCAAGTTCTCACAAAGTGGTCTACAATATCAACCAACAAATTAGTTATACATGTTGACCACACATTCAATACATACACAGTAAAGTATTTTACTTCACTTCAGATATGTTAGTGTACAAAGAATGAAACAGAAAACTGTACACTGAGAAAGTTTGACAGCATTTAGGTAAAAAACTGCTGAATAAGAGACAAAAAGGTCTGCATTATCTGAAGTGCATTGTTAAGTATTTGTCATACTAACTGAGTCATAATAACATTTTAATAGACTGTCTAGATGGTAAACGGTTTTTAAACCTATTGAAACAAATATTGACGTCCAGATTTCTGACACTGTTGGCACAATTCATATACAAGTCCACCTTCCACAGTCTAATCTCTTATTACATTTTATAGAACTTACTACATGTGCTTGCAAAATAAAAATGCTTCACAAACAAACTAGTGTTTGTTAATATTTTAACTCAGACAAGCTAAAATGATGTTAGAAAATTATGTAGTCATAACAAGAGATGTACCAAAGCCTTACTATTGGTATTTTGACTAGAATAAACATTGTAGTGTTGTCACATTTTGTCATTTAGAGTCACCTCCCTTGATGGTTATACTAAAACACGGCATCGATGCTCGAAATGCGGATATGTTTTGCGAATTCGTTAAAACAAGTCGAAGAATGCATTTCTTCTTTCTTTTGAAGCACAGTTGATAGACGAAAAACTTAACGTGTAATTGGCAGGCAATCAAGTTAGAATTTTTGCAACATTATGCACAGTGCCTAAAGAGCGTCGTGGAATAGACGAGTTCTGGCTCCGGGCTTTAGCACATCCTCACCGCAATCGAATCTCCTCGGCCAACAAGCTGCAATGTCATCTGTGTAACGGAGTCGTACGGAAATTTCCGTGGGTTGTCGACAATGACGTCGCCGTAGCAGCTCGGCGATAACAAAGCTGTAGAAAATGCCGATGGATAGCCGAATGTCAGCTTCCAATCACCAGGGAAACCCGTGATATAGGTTTAATACTCGGAAATGAAGTCTGCGAGTTGTTTTTTAATGATCATGTAAAGCTAATTTAATTTTTCCAAGAAGTTATTTTATTTTATTTGCTCCCAATTTTTCGGGTCGGCGGGCCAAGTAAAAATAAAACAGTTGATGATCTCTTTTATTTTTATTTCATTTTAGCAAAAACTTGGGTCGGCGGGTTTGTAAATCAGATTATTAAAAAATGATGGCCTAAAACTCCACCAATAAGTTCTGGTTAATTAAATAAACCTCATCATTAGTCATAAACCAATAAACTGATTTTTTTCTTTCTATTAGCACTTCCTTAAAACAATGTTATCAAGTGTTTTAACACCTAACTGGATACCTGTCAAATAGACACTGGAAAAGAACCTACATACTTAATTAGTCAAACATGATTTATTTATCAATGAAGAAATGTAGGAAACTTGTTCAAATAGACCCCAGGTGGTGCTCAGCAGAGATTATCACAGCCTTAAGGAACATATTTGAATGATCGTTTACCTTTACACAGAGGTGGTGCTGCTCAGAGGTTAACATACACTTAACACGTTTTGGGGAAATCAAAGTGTTGCTGCTTAGATGTTATTGCTTATCAGAGGTGCCTTTTGCAGATGTTTTACTCTACATTAAGTTCATATGAACATGGCATTGTTGGCTGGTGTAATTTTATCAAGTCAACATGTTAAATTTGTTATATTTCTACTTTCAAGTTGACTTCTGGATATTTTGACATACAACTTTCGCAGCATAATAATGGTGATGATGCTTGTGACGAATAGGCCAGATAAGTGCCGTACTAAACTGCATTTGAAACTTCAGACTTCACACCCACTTGGTCTCGCTGGCAATATTTCTCAGGAAGATAACATTTCTTAAAGTCCAAATTTAGACATTGTAAGGTATTCTGTCATTACGAAAGCTCAAACGCCGATCTGATTGAAAAAGGAAGATCATAGTTTAAAATGCAATTGATTCTATAGAAAATCTAAACACACAATCATAAGCGAGTAATTCAAGCTTTAATTCGTGAGGTTACAAATCTACCTTTAGGATACCAAGTTATATTGGACAATGAGGAAGAGGAAATAATAAAGATTCCGACTTTTAAAATTACACTGACATGACAGCGTTTTTTAAACAGTTGGTTTTATCGTCTTACATATTATCTTTTTGAATTAAAGTATAATCAATGAAAGTCACAGTTAAATTGGACACATGTAAACTCCAATAATATGTTATAACATTAAAAACCTTTCGCAAAAAATAAAAATAAACATATAACATCTAAATCTAAATAATTCGTCTCAATATTCTTGTAACAGTTCTAATTTATTTTTGTTTTAATTGCATTACAAATGACAAGAAATTACGAAATATCTCTATAAAAGTCCGAAATTGTGCCTGCCGAATGAAATTGATTTGGAATTGTTGTAGGAAATAGCTGATGCAATTAGCCTGTTTGTGGAACGATAGTGAGAAAAACACAATACATACAGTGGCAAATAATATTCTACCGCTCCTACCCTTTCTAGTTTACTTAAGAAAGCTATTTTCTCCTAAGACATATAAGCAGTCCGAATATTCACGATAGACTTGTAATTGTACCAACTGAAAAAGCATTTGAAAAAATAATTTTTATTAATGAATATACTACAATAATTTACTAAGTGTCGAGTTGTCCACCAACAGCTCTGACATAAGCACCAATAACGACATTCATAAGTTATCGGCAAACATAAACAGACAATTTCTATTTTTTAAGATCGACTCATAGCAAGAAACACTTAATTCATTGAATTGGATTCCTAAGCTTCACAAAGCACCATAGAAGGCACGATTCATCGCTTATTCATAGACTTCTAGCAGCACGAGTCACTTATCGCAATACCACAGTCTAATATGTTTGTTTGGATTGTTTTCTAAATTTCAAAAGTATCCTTCGTGTTCTCTGTGTTTATCTGTATTTTTATTTTGAATTTGGCATATGAAGTCCTAGCCTTTTTCTTGTATGACTTTATGTAGTTGTTCTTATTATACCGTGTGGGCTGTTTTATTTCTTTTTTATTTCAAAGATCTTGTCATAATGTTAACATACCTTCGAGGCTTTTATCTCTTGTACATTTTGTACTTATGTACATAGTTCAATGTGCTATTCTAATAACAATGTTAGTTTTTTTGTAAAATAGTTCATTAATGTTTTTCCTTCCAGTTATAAACATGCTGTTAGCTGTCTCACTTTGATGCGATGTATTTATATGCAACATTTGTTTGTAAGAAATGAAGTGCAAAGTCAGAGCCCTAAGAAAAAAGGTGTTTCCCTGTAATCTTTTATGAGACCGACACATAACATTTCTTTGTAAAAACATATGTCACTTTTAAATGCTGAATAAGATTTTCTTCAAACATCTTAATAACTGAAAAAAAACAACATATATTTTTTACTTAATTCCTCAGGATGAGTTGGTAACTGGATGATTTCTAAATGCGGGAAGGATTTTTAAACGTAAATGTTCTCAATAACGAATCATTACCATATACAACCATTTACAAACGGAATATTTAGTAATTCTGAAAGCCGCACCTCATCATTTTCGTACAATTGTTCATGTTATTGCTCCCAGAACGCTGAATTGCATCACTACATGTATCACACTGACACAAGTAGGACACTAAATATCAATTACTGTTTTATAAAGGAATTTGTATTTCAGTACTGTGAATCACAGGAACTAAACATATCATGAAACACAAACAGGAACATAATTATATATCAAACATATGGTATACAGCTGTACATAACAAAGGCATGGACCTTCTATAAGTGTGAAACCGTCGTATTTGAATACATTTAATATTAATTTCTAAATATTATTTGTAAACGTCGGGGTAAAAAAAGTGGATCTGGATCTGTGATTAACCAGCTTGGACCGACAAACTGCCGTGGTTGTTTTAAGCCCCGTTCTTCTGATTGATCCCGACTTAATACGGCACATTCCGGTGTTTAAGGTCTGGGGTATGGGGAACAATTTCATTGTAAAGGAATAAAGGCATCGCCTCTTAACGAAATATGCACATTCAACTCCGTGCAATGAAAGTTTCGGAATTAATTAAGCCGTCTTCACGTTGAAAGGATTAAAATTAATTTGTCTTGTTGTAATCTTTTTTTTTCTTCGGATGTTTAATCTCTTGACATGAACACTGGAATAGGAAACGTACATAAAAACACAGCAGCAACAGCATTTGCCAGCCAGCCGATTATTGAGATATATCTTTTAAGAAAACGACCAATAATGTTTAGATTAACAGCGCATTTTGCATTTATAAAAATATCAATAATATAGCAGACATTAACAGGAATTCGCAGCAACTGTTTGGCGAGGTATTATTTCAAGAAAATGAAAGTATATGCTGAAAAAAATACTGTAGTTTGTTGTTACATAAATATGTAGCAGACAACAAGAAAAAAGCAAAGTTGCAGATATCCTGGATCCCTTGTTCTTTTGGAAGACAGTGTTTTACATGTTTTTGTGTCCGTACATTTTCTGATACATTTTCCACGAAAATGGTTTTTGACATTTAGTTATTTAGACATTTAGTTAGATGTATCAAATATTTCTCGATTAACAAGAGAAGAAAGTTCAATATAGCTTTAAAGACTTTTATAATGTTTATTTCTCTTAAATTTGAGAAGAAACTCAAATCTTTATCATGGCATCCATTTACATTTATGAAACTAAAATATGACAGAAAATACGTGTTTTAGAAATATTATTTAACTCGCATACTTATCTTACATAATGTTATAATATTTGTAGAAGCATGGCTAATGCTGAAAAGTAGTATAACAAAAACAGTCCTTATAAGTACTAAATTGTACCACTATATATGTTTAGGAAGTCGTTTAATTTTGGAAATAAGTTGTTGTAAGCGCTGCTTAATTATGCTGAAAACGTAACACCAGTTTGTTTTGCACGTGTTCTCTCAGTAAGTATTTTTATATCCATTTCACGTTGTTGTTTGTTGTTGTTATTGTTGATGTTGTTTTCTTTTTGAGGGTATGGGTCAATATTAATTTCTTACACTTTCCAAACAAACAAATAAATAACAAAGAATAACGTTCTTGAGAGCAAAATATTATCACCTGGCTTAAATCAATAATTTGAACAGTAATGTATAGAATTATGTTCTTTCATCTCTCCATTCGTGTTATATTAAGGTTAGACAAGTTGGGCAGTCTCCATTTCCTATACGTGAGAATAGGCAGTAAGTATATCCCAGGATTTTGGTTTTCCTTTATTATTTTACATAACACAGCGTATAAATCCTAGGTTTATTGATACTCAATATACTAATACTTTTGGATCTCATGCCCTATACTATCTGTCTGTGCTAAAACCTTTAGGAACTGCGAGGTTAGAACGGTCCACAAATCACGTTTAAGCACACCAGTCAGTCACACTGCCAACTTATCTTTTCTTAGCGGCAACTTTCTTGTTCTTTTTGTGACGTCTCGTTTCAGTGTCATCGTCAATTTTACCTTGTAATTGTATGCATTTGTCTAGTGGTAGTTCAAACTTCAATATAGGATATTTTTCTAGTTACCTATTCAAACTATTAGAATGTATAAAATCAATTTAAAATAAGGAAAAAAATCACACTTAACACGGAAGATATCATTTTAAAGTGCACGATGTTAAGCGTGAAATTATGTACGTTTAACAAAATGAAATGTAAAACACTTGTGGATTTTCATTGAATGCTTGAAGAGACATGCAGTAGAGAAGGTTTTAGAGACGTAAATTTATCTACAGGAACAATTTTACATCCGTACTTGTAGCACGTTTAAAATGTTGGTCTTTGTTTGTAATAATTGATGTTATTTCATAATTTGCCCAGTTTATGCAAAATCGAGTTATCTTTTCTTCAAGTCGTATGATACTTTAAATTAGATGTAGTCAAGTAAGTATACATTTACTTACTATATACCTGTAAAATAAATATGCTTTGGTGATTACAGATTATGATATGGATATTTCTTGTCCTGTGTTTGTCTTACTGCAACTTTGTTGTAATTCGCGACAAGGTGGATTCAACGCTTACGACACATACATGTTTATGCATTGTTAGGCGTTACTTATCTCTGACGTTATACCTCAAATAAGAGGGTTTTATATTTTGAGCGTCATTAGTTGTTTATGGCTTCAGTGATCTGTACACAATGAAAGTATGTTAACATTATGAAGGGTAAGATCTACATTTTCCAAAAGCAAAGCAGCAAACGAATTAACGAATAAAGTTAATGACAAGTAACAATATAAATGTGTCTGAAGCCGAAAAGCAAACATTACATAGTTGTATACAGTAGTGTGAGAAAAAACATCACAAAATTCCAACAACATGTGTCAAAATAACGAACCTATTCATCAACATGAGCGATAAGGCAATGAATCATTTGTTCTCCATGAAAACACAGCATTTCATTGATATTTTCTTGTAGACAGTTGACATGGCATTATTATGTGCTTTGGAAAGGAAAGAAGTTTCAATGTGTAAATGTCCTTTGAAAATATATCCTATATAAATGTATAATTATATCATATATCATATTTTCTCTAGACAAAGACATACACAATAAGAATATAGGACAAAGTCCTATGAGCATTGCAGCATGTACCAACATTCGAAAAACCGGGACAGAGGCACCTACATGCAAGCCAAACTTAAAGATTTGACTTAAGAAAAGAAAATTACCAGAGAACTGTAAATGCTTGTGTGAAGATGGAGTTGAGGAACCAATGCCCAATGCCTATCAAATAAAACACGTAACAATTCTTACAGGATGTATTAAATGACAACATAGATTATGCACGGGGAGGCGATTTTACGACTGCACACGAAACATTGTTGTAATCATTAATAAGAATATATGACAAGGTCCTATGGGCGTTGCAACATATACCAGACCATGAAATGACACAGGACATAGGTTTTAACATGCAAGCCAAAAGTAAAAGTTAGAAAAATCTGTGATGAGTCATTTAACAATAAGAGCAAACCCAGCAGTTACGGCCCTGGGAGTCGGTCAGTCGGCAAAAAAGGACCAACTGGGGTGCTTAAACCGGTTTTACAGCACCTTCTGGTGGGTTTCTCAAATGCAATCAATGAAGAAAACCGATCTTTTTGAAGAAAATGTTCTAAGCGCTGTTCTTTTCTTTGATAAGTTATGATGAAAGAAGTGACGTCATTGAAAAATAATTCTCACATAGTGTTTTACAGAGAAAGGTATTAAAAGAACCGCATAAACAATGTCGATTATAAATGAATATAACTTGTTGAATCAAGAAAAACATAACCATGTTTATGCAAAGGTGACACTGAGCGGACAGAAGGAAAGAAACTACAGAGGTAGTTAAGCTGGACTTACTGATAGCACCATCCTTGCACTTTCTGAAGACATCCAGTGTTTAGAAAATTATCTCTTCAAAAGCGAGACAACTATTGGTACCCAGCTGCATCCTTATTAAATGACAGCGCGACGAACGTAACTAACAAAAATAGTAAAAACGGAGGCAATTTACTTTCTTAAATAAATACAAGTTGTACACGCGATAATGCATCGACAACTAAACAGTTTCTAATGTTCCAAAAATAAAAAATAAATGATCAGGTACAATCAATTTGGTTAAGGACTTCATTTAATAAACGTAGATAGTAATGATGTCATTTTACACATATAGGAACATTTTTTGCCACGAAGAAAATCAACACATATTGGAAGAAATGGAAGGAAACGGTGATTGATAAACCACGAAAGAAAAAGAAAAACACAACGAAAGACAATCTCGTTTGTTTGCACGGCTCTCCGCCCTTCATTTTTAGAGAATTTACACAAAGCAAGTGTAAATAAAATAAATAAATAAAAAACGCATCAAATCAGACAGAAAACAAAGTAAGCGCTGCATTAGAATTCAGAAACTAAAAGAATTTTATACTCTAAAAATGCAGTAAAATGAAAATAAAAAAAATGTTTATCGATTCCATGGGATATAAAAATCTGTCTGTTTCATTTTAAACACTAAGCCCTGGTTTTATTACGACATTGCAGATAAAAGGCAGAGTTCAGTCATGGCCATGTCATGACAATGTCGCTGCTACAAGTCACAACTCACAGCTTACATATTCTTTTGAAAAGCAACACTTTTAGGGAGTGCTAAAATGACAGTTGATATGAACTGTCCACGATAGCGCACCTTTGTTAAGCTCGCAAATCACATGTAATAGCACATACCTTTATTGTTTTTTTTAGACTCTACAAACGAAAGTTATTGATTTTTCTATGCAGATCGGATCTGGGTTTTTTATATAACGACAAACGTTTATAGAAGTTCTCCTCAAACACATAAAGTAATGTGACATATGCTTTTACTTGGACAAATTCTTGATGTCATTCAGAAATGAAACAACCACAAGCATACCTATGCTGCCGTAACACATATTTTGTAGATGAAGATTAGCACACACACATACACACACACACACACACACACACACACACACACACACACACGTGTGTGTGTGTGTGTATAAAGTAATTAAACTCATTCATGTGCGTGCTTTTCGTACATACCTGTTTGACATAATGTTTCTGTTCTGTTCTGTTTTATCGGTTTCCATTGTCTAATGAATTTTTGTATTTTAATACCTGTCTCGTACATAACAATTCTTTATTTAGCTACGAAGAGGGGCTAAGAGATTAATAAAGTTGTGTTAAATTAAAACATTTTTGGCAATATATGTGTCATTACAGATTCTACAATGTAAGTGAAACAAAAAAGACTGGGTTTATCCGTTATGAAATAATGATAACAGAAGAATTTGTCGGATCATGTCCTGACCTACTCAAGGTAACTTTGGGAAGAGATAAAACTATTGTTATCCACCTCCTGGTTGAAGAAAACATTGAAGGTCGAGTCGCTGTAGTTTATCATTTCGCATTAACAAAAGTTGAAGTTCAATAGCCACTTGTTACCAGCTATATTTTCATACAACGATATTTGTATGAAATAAAATTAATTCAAAACTAAACAAATCACCTCTCTGCTATTAGTAATAAAAATTACACTTGGGAATGTACATTAAATTGAAGATGTGAGTAGACACTACAAACTTACAGAATATATAGAATCCCTGATATGGACCAAACAACTTCTTCTGATTCGGGTTGGTGTATTTCCTAATGCGCAAAGTTTATTCATTATTTCATAAAACATGAGTCGCAATCTCGGACGCCGCAAAAACCACACCCTTTCAACAGTTGTAGAAACGCAACATTCATGCACGAACACTACTTTAAGCGATGTTTTCCCCTGTAATTTAAAGAAAACAACATGGCAACAAGCCCTGTATGACTCATGATCGTCATTCATGATTAGTCGTTTTTTTCAAAAGTTGAGATACAGAAATCATTGATATTATTATGTGTTTTTATCTGGAAAGCAGGCTGACAATATATGTGCGAGAATACAACCATGCCGTTTTCCCTAATGTTCCATTTCAAATACACATAACAATGCTTTAGATAACACTTAAAGGGAACTAAGTTCGGATGATAACGAAAACGAATTTCAGTGAAAGAAAAACAGGAAAAGTTGAACTTGCAGATAATAAAGATCGCATGTATGCATTTCATTACTGCATGTTATTACTTTGTACACTCGTCTTACAGTAATATTGATTCCTTTGCGCATCACTTTGCTTGGCCTTTAAGTTCTGTAAAAGTGAAACACGACAGTACACGTGTTTTCGTGATTTTATCACCAAATTGATAGGTAAAATACTAACGTTCAGTTTATTTGTATTTGTATTGCTTTACAATGCAAGAGACCTCTGCTTTGTAAACTTCTCCATTAACATGCTGGAGCACTGTTGTTGTTTGTTATTATCTGTTTCTGATGAACTTAAGTCAGTAGATTTTACTTCATGTACGATATGATTATATAACATAGTAAGGCAACTTCTCCAAATTATGAAAAAGCTAGCTAATCATACAAATTGAAAAATAGTTATTACTTTTATGGGGCACATGTGATTGGTCGGTGGCTTGTCTCGTGTGTTTCTACTGTAAAAAATGTATTGTTAGGTTATATATCAAGAATATGTATGAAAATGCAAGCTCGGAGATTTTTTATATTTACGGTTGAGCTTCCTGTTTCACTATGAGTAATGTGCTTGCTCTTTGGGCAACTTGTGACGGAATTTGAATTTGTGTCCAATTTGTGGAAACCTTTTAAGAAAGGCCGCATTTTTACTTTAAAAATGGAAACATGTGCTGGATGTTATTCATCATTGTGGCATTATACGTCTCAAAATACAGAAATGACGTTTTGCCTTACCATATGCTTTAAATTATTACATTATTTTCGGAAAAGCTTTTAAACTGATGCAGATAGATGTTAATCATTACATGCAACACTTAACTCTAATGTTGTGAGAAGAATCTTTTTTGTGGACAATATTTAAAGTCATTATCATAAAGATATACATGTTTTATTTAAATGAATAAGCTCTATGATATAGGAAGAAAATATTTAACGTTTCTGGCTAAAACATTGAAATATGGGTTTACTTATCTAAAGAAAACTGTCTGATACTTTTATGCTCAGACATTTACTTATACATCCTTCCTTCCTAGGTCTTATGACTGCAGAACTATAGCTGCATTGCAATATGAATTTCCACATCTAGCCTGGAGTGTCTAGTTCTGATGGTTTCTAAAACGATCCGTATTGTCTTTCAATAGACTTTAATATATGAAACATTGACGAGTAAGTATTAAGTTCACTTTTTGTAAATATTGATCTCAACTCTATAAACTGTTTTTATTTTTTTTCTGCCAAGTGTCTCCTGAGCATTTTAGCAAAATCGCTTATTTTAACAAGAAACATAATTGGGCATGTATAACTGCAATGAATTGTGTCGTTTATTATATTTTATAGTAAATTGAGTTTAATCAGAAACAACTAACACAGTAACATTTAAAACAGAGTGGTTTTACGTTGTTTTATATAAAATTCGATCACTTGCATCGCTTTGACGTTGTGAATACCTTTTTGTTTCATACAAAGTGGGTAAAGCTACGGACGGATTCAAAGATCAGGGCAATCAAGGAAGGTAAATTTAATTAAAATTGCAGACACATCGAAGCAATTCCGAAAATAATGTAGGAAATGCAGAAATGTGGTAGGAAATAACAATAAAAACTTTTTGTCATCAAGTGCTATTTTGTCAGCCGCCATCGTGTTTTAGAAAATACTTTAAAGCTATGTTGCCGTTGAATAGCCAAGATAATGTATAATTGCTTCCAAACCTATTAACAAAATTGTTTTGGTGAGTTAATACAATTTATTTTGGCATTGAAGGCCCTAGGTAAAAGAGTGAGATGTCTGATTGTTTGTAGTTAAACATTAACAAATTTGTTTGTTAGCAAGTTGTAGTGTAGTAACGACTCAAACCCATTTTTCAAATCAGATAAATATAATGAAAACAATTGTTTATGTGATTTGTTCAAAAGTGAAACCGAGTGTCTATTATACTCGCTATTGTAACTTTGCCAGTTAAAAGAGTTTCTAAACTAAATCATTTCGACCTCTTATTGAATTTCAAGCTTTTGTTACCAACAAGAAAAAAACACTTCAAGCATACGTTTAACTGCCTAACAAGTGGTAATTGATTTTATCATAAACTAAGATTTAAGATCGAATGATGGTTAACAATTTTGATAACAACACGGATATTTTCGTTAGTGAGAAATATATGATATTCTCGTTCTTATCGTTATATGTCTCACGTGATTGAGATTTCATAAAGTTTGTTTTTCAGCGATTCCATCACGAATTACCAGGTGTGAGCGCTCAGGGTTAGGCTGACAAATCATTATTTTTGCCAACTGACCCTTCGTTCTATAGATGTAAATGTTGTCTTTTATGTTTATATGTTATGTATTGACTGGAGAATGGTAACCCTATAACATTTACATTAACGCTTGTCTTGCTTAGTGGAGGGACCACTGAGCGATTGAAAGCAGAAGAGCAGTAAATGAACAATTAGGCATTAGATAAAAGACAACAAAAAGGGCTGATAAGTCAATCTTAAATTCTGCAGAAATTGTATTGACTTGATTTAATTTAAAACAATCATCATTCTCTTTTGTAGACCAAATAAAATTAAGTTTAAAAGCATGCATTTAAGGTAAGCAATCTTTTTCTCTTACTTCCTAACTTAGATATTTAATATTGAACATTTCTTTTTATCTGCCTGCTAGACAATGATCATTTATCATTTGTCATAACTTAAATTGGTCGAATATTAAAATCGGTGCCTAATAGTTAAATCCAACTTCTATGAAGAATATATATTTCATGCAACGTAAATATTGGTTTATATAACCTTTTAATCTTGGAACACTGAACATGCCTAGATATGATCGACTGCACGTTGATCTTCAGAGTATTTAGGTACACGTTCAACTGTAAGGAATTCACATCGGCTTTAAAGCCCATGCATTCTATGACACGAATCCGAAATGTGTTTCCTGCTCGGTGGCAATTATATTTATGAGAGCAATGTCAAACATTTTGTGCTTAATAGGGATTTGTAATCCGATATGAACATTTTTGGACACCGTTTATGTCGTAAGTATTTACATAAAAATCCAGCAATATTTAAGAAGATTAAACAGAAACTCCCAAGTGATAAAAGGTTAACGAGGCAACTGAGAGAAGAATGAGAGATACGGAGTGACACGTACATAAAGATTAGGATAGAATGAGAGAAAGTAATTTGTTTTCTATCCCTTGTCGGTAATTATTTATCAAATACGTTCACAATGCACTGTAAAAATGTTAACACGAATGTAGTTTAACGGTCCTTGTTCATAAAATAAAACATGCTTGAATAAAATGCTTGAAAATTGTTCTCTTCGGAAGGCTTACTTGCTGTGTAGTACTGCGAGAAAAAATACTTCCCAGTTTGGTCATGTTTTTTTTCTTGACTTCAATACTTTATAACAGATTGTGGGACAAGTATTTAATTTAATAAATAGCGCCGGGTTTATGACCTCACACATATTTTCCTGATGTATGTCACATGATAATCATCGACGGCTTAAATAGTATTCTGCTCCGAAAATATATACATGCATACGTTAAAAAACCCAGCAAGTAACCACAAACAGATTTGATTTATTTCGTTATTAACTGAATTCGACTGGATGAAGTGTAGTAAACTTAGACCTACATTTAGAAACGGACAATGTTTTAAGACACACATTACATTGGACTAAATTGCCTTTGAAACATTGTGAAATTCCACACCTAACTCCCGATGTAGGGGCTTACTGTTAGATTTCTTTATTTATACTGTTTATTTGGTAAAAAAAAATCCTGCTGAAAAATGAGAGATTTCAGGTAAAAGCAGCTTGGTCTCTTTGCCGACTGACCATTTCAAGGCGGTAGAAAGATAGATGGACTTATTTCAATCTAGAATGTTAGCATACATAGTAATATAATAAATGAAACTAAACATGAATTAGAGACAACAAAACATGCACGAATTGCATTTCCATTGAAATGCTTTAAATATGGCATGGTGTATATATTATAAATGTTTATGCATACAAGTTCCAAATATAATATGTTTAAAATAAATAGGAAAATAAGAAAATGTCCTATCAACATTTTTACAAATATTTAAATCTAATCTACCTCCAGACAAAAACCAACAAAATGTAAATATGACAAAACACAGAGACGAGACATAACACACAAAAAGAAACAAACAGACTTTTAGTAATATTTACACATTCTTACTCGTTATTGGACTAAACCTAAGCAAAGAAAAATCTATTCTTTTAAATAATTATTATAAAAATGGGTAAAACAACATATCATCCTAACACTGTTCTTTAGCACTGAGCTTTACGTTTCTACATGACACAGAGTGTGTATGTAATATTTTGTGGTAAATCGTTTAGGATAACGTTTTTGCATTGGTTTTCAAATATTTACGCCATAATTGTTTGCGCCAAAGTGGATTTTATTTGTGAATGAACAGTTGTATTCTGCGTTTTTAATGTTATATAAGATAGTAACGAAGACGTTAATATAAGAGAAAAACAAGTAGCAAAAATGGATGTGGTAAAATGTAATTGTACATTGTATATCTGCTACAGTTTATTCTTTCGACGGTATGTCGTATCCTGTCATATCTATGTCCTATTTCCTGAACATTGTGTCTCGTATATAGACTGTAAACCTAAAAACATGGTACCTTTTAGAAGATAATTTTTATTAAACAAATTTTATCTTACTTTTTGGTGTATACAGAAAACCATTTATCTACTTAATATAAATGTAATTAGCTATTCCAAATGTAAATTCCGCTGAATGTTATTATAGAATACATTATTCTATATATAGAAACAAGCGAGTACTAAACCTTTAATGCAATGGAAGCTGCTGTTATTAATGTTTTAAATTGTTCTGTTCAACTTGTCGTGCCGGAAAATGTCAGACGATATAACTTTTTTTCTAACTTGTAATAAATAATATTTACAGGTTTCCAAAATTTTGGTTAATTGAATCAAAGTAAGCGTACAAATTTACGGCAACTTATATTAATTAAAAATAATTATTTAAAATATTCATATTGATAATCAAGTTCATATAAATCCGCGGACTTTGAATTGATAACAGATCATTGAATTGCACAATTTTAGTAATGAAATTTACAATTCATAACATGGATTGTTAATTAACCTATCACATGCGTTTATTTCGTTATTGCGTTCGTTTTGACTCGAATATAATCATAAAGTAAGCTCCATATGTTTTAATAATGTTTTGCATCGGCTTCATAACATAAACAGATCATTGATACGCATTGACGGTTACATGCTTGCGGACATATTGTCATGGATGTAACACATATAAGTAAGTGTAAATGGGCAAGCTGGTGTTAGTCTTATTGAAAGGAACTGTTAAATATTTATTAAACGGATATATGCAAACAAGGAACACTTTCTGGACAGCGACAGTCATTCGAATTTTTAAATGAGTCTTTCAAAAGGTGAACACGATATATTAAATAAATAAATGAATAAATAAATAAATATTATATTCAATTAATTTAATTATTATTGTAACAAAATGGCCAAGAGGTGACTCACTAAGGCAGAATATAAAACCCAAAAGACAATTTAAAATTTTATTAAACTTTATATACAAAATCAATATACATACAAGATAAATGTAAACGCTTTTAAAACAAAAGAAAAGAAACAAACAAAAACGCCGGCTTATATTAAGTCTAGTAACTGTCCGCTGGTCTTAACTGTGCATTGTATTTATACGTCCTACAAAACAAACAACACTTCTCTGATAACACAATCCTTAGTATATGTGCTACGACATAGCTGTCCGATATGGTATCTGCTCGTGCAGCTCACTCCTGCGACGAAGCTGTCCAATATGGTATCTGCTCGTGCAGCTCACTCCTGCGACGAAACTGTCCAATATGGTATCTGCTCGTGCAGCTCACTCCTGCGACGAAGCTGTCCAATATGGTATCTCCCTTGCCGTTCCCCACACAGAGTCTACACCGTCGTACATGTAACGAATGCGTGGTACAAGTCGACCTTGTATCGCTGTCCACCTATGGGCCTCTGCTTGTCTACGTGTAAATACGGCCTAAATACGGACATATTCCGTAGTGTTATGGTACAGCATCATCAACGTCCCCTATCTACGCATCTCGATAACTGACACCAACACTTGGAGCGTACAGGTATTTATATTAATAGACAGCCCCAAAGCCTGACTTAATTCAAGAAACCCGAGAATTTGTAACCCGTGATTCCTCGTACTTTTCGTGAAAAACCAATTGCATACACCTTTAGTACACCTCACCTTTTTAAGATAAAAAAGGCCTAACGTAAATAAACTATGGGTTAACCATTCAAGACCCTTTCAAAATGAATAAAAAACACTCTTTTCATGTAAGTATAATAAAAAAACATAATTAGAACCTCTAAAAACCCTTTACACAACAAAAGGCAACATAATAACCCTAAGGTTATCTCTATTTTACTAAAACCGAACTCTACAGTATCGCTCTGGCCTACGTGTCATTAGCCTCGTACACAAAATTACTATATAAAATAAGGCCACGACTATGTTATTTTGTGACAATTATGCAAGGAAATACATATATTCCTTCGCCAGTTTGGATAATCATCGTTTACGCTCAGAGCTCTTCATGGTATGAGAGCTTAAAGTAAGACATACACCTGGTTATTACTTGTAGAAAAACGAGCCTCTCTATTAGGAAATGACATAACAAACGTTTATGTTTGGCCGGTAATTTTCCACCCACAAGTGTTAAATAAAAGCATGCAAATACTTTATTTGTAGATATGCTAGTTGTCACATACATACCGTAATTTCATTACCTCTTTCGAAAAGATAATATAGAATGTATGCTGTATGACGTCAATGGCAAGTTTGGGCGGTTTGAACTGTATAACCTGTATTATGTCGTGTTAAGTAACATAAAATAAAACGTGATTAAGTTCTGTTGGAAAGGGGAATATTTAAAATACAAAAAGAAAGGAAAGTAGATTACATCTATGTAAACGCGGCATTAGATTAGTGTGGAGAAATGTTCTCGCTGATCCGAGAGAACTATGATATGGTAACGTAATTAAAATAACATATGCATTGTTAAAAAATTTCCATAATGAACACCGACATAGTGTTTTTATTCTACCATTTGCTATGCAAACTAGTATTTTGATGTTATTTTTATTATTTCAGTATTTAAGGTCAGTGTATTTTGTTTTATGACGGCATTAATCAAAGTCCTGTTACGCGCCATTGCCAGTGCTAGTTCAATGCCAGTTGTTCTCATTGTTGTTTTGTTGGTAAAATGTTTTACTGCTTACTGTTAGTTCTTTTGTCTTTAAAATATCTTCAGAAAGTTTAAGGTTGGGGTTCTTCTCAAGTTAGGTTTAAGGTAATAGGTAATAGGTAACAGCATGTTAAAGTCTATTTTTAAGCTAGTGCTCGTTTAGGCGACTTTATAATTTACCCCCTGGTCATTGGGGCAGGGCAGCTGACATATGGCGCTAGGAAGTCATATCACTAACCAGAAATACCCACGTAGTTAACAATGTATACACCTGTGTGGAATGTAACAATTCACCATGAGCCGGAGTCGTGTGTCCTATACCACTGCACTATAAAGCTCCTTTAAGCATCCAAGTCCATTTTCCGACGAACCAGAAATAATATGTTTTTGTTAATTATCTAATGTTCAAATAATGATTGTTTAATATTATTCAATTTTGTATCCACTTAATATGTTTATTGTTTATTCTAGCGTATCTTATACAGCTTTTTACGTTCTTATTAAAATATATTGAATATGATTTAGACCGACATAAAAAACTCAAACATAATTTATTATAGTGATTATTTTTATTCGATTTCCGATTTCCAAGAAATGTTGTGAGACACGGCTGAATTTGAAGAAACTTATCTTGTCTAGACACTCCTTGTGTTAAAGAAAGAAAGCTTGGCAATGTAGCTGTAAACAGAAATTACTGAAATTATATTATCTGTCCTTGATCTTTAATGAGCTCACATGTTTATAAAACATGCTCTGTTGCCTTCAGCTTGTATGGCGCAGATTAAACATACTCCGTCAATTAGTTAATTAGATAAATGCCATAAATTACAGTCCTTTGAACGTTCTTATCAAAAGGAAAATTTGACGAGGTAAAGTTAAAATGTTAAACTATTGGAAGAAAAAGATATGTATACGCTATTACACATACTATTCGCGACATATATGTTTGTCTGTGTCGAATCATTTAATATCAAGTCGTATAATATCGTCATTTATGACGCCTGCCATATTTATAGTATCCTAGCGCCAAAATTGTTCAGGGAACTTCTCGATTATATTTAATATAAACAGTTTCGCCCCGATAAACATGACAATTGTTTAAATAGTAAACCCCTGTTAATAATATATAATAGAATGGATTGAACTTTAATATGTTTCAGTACCACTCTCTGATTTAGCTATGAAGAAATGGTAAGACCTTATTCATACTGAACAATGCATAAAGATTTGAGAAGATAAGAGATAAAAATGAATAGGCATAACATGATGACGAAAGTATATAGATTACTTATACATGATATATCAAAATATTACTGGAAAATGCACCGTCTAAACATAAGGAACCAATTTGCATCAAGCGAACAAAAGTAAAGTTAAAAGAACCATTTATCGTGTATGTGTACTCAAGTTCTGACAAAACGTACAAAACATTACAGACAACATAAAAGCTTCAGGTAGGAGTTAACTTATATGCATCCACACAACTATCGCTTGCAAATAAATAAACATGTATCTACTTTAATGTTTATTAAATCTTTAAAATCTTAAAATCATACAAATAAAGTTGGGATCCAGTTTATGACATGTTCACTGCAATAGTCTTAACAGCTTCAAATAAATCTTAAAAAATAAGTTACATATTATGTTTTGACCTGGTATATCGCATAGTAATCCATAACGTTTCATTTAGACTGAAAAATAATAGAAAAGGGATACAAAGATGTCGGTTTGTCATTTGCCTTTCATAAGATTACTTTCCATTTATTCAAATGTCACCAACCGATGTATATTGTCATAAGTTGTTATCATTATTTGTTTCGAAATAACCGGTGTTACCGCACATATTTTGGAAGATAATGTAAGGTACAATCCTACCATGTACTTTTCGTGAAAGAAAATATTTTATTATACCTAATCATATTTAAGGCTTTATGATTTTCATCTTAATTGAACATATTATTTGTCGTTCTTATTATTTATATATAAACATCAGCAAGGGACAGACTTCCGTACTACCTCTTTAAAAGGCACATATGCGTAAAAACAATATTTTAAATAATATTTTAGCAGCAGCATTTCCCCCAATCTGTTGTTGTTATTTGCAATTTGTCCCCTGAGCAGCACCACTTTTAAGTAAAGGTCAGCTGCTATACACCTATACCCTAGAGACTGTGATAATGTCTTCTGATAACCACCTTGTAGCTACTTCAGAAGTGCTTCACTTGTGTACATTGACAAGGAACCGGAATTGACTGATTCGTTAGAGGTTTTAATCCAGCGTCTGTTTGATTAGTAATCTAGATTCAATATACTTCTTATAGAAAAATAGTTAAATGGTAAGTATGCATTATAATGATGTATACTGCATATAAAAAAACTGTTGATGTTAAAAGAAGTAAAAAGGTCAGCGACTACTATTTCTATACAACATACAGGATAAGTTCATGATATTGGAAATGCATATGTCGACATTAATATTTTAATACTCGGTTTGTATCTATTTCTTTTATTATATATCAGGTTTACTTGGTTTTAGAATTAATTTTTGTATTCGCAAGTGTGTTCCAGCAAATGCTAGCTGCACTAAAATTATATGAAACATATACTTTTGATATTAAAACACAAAAAATATAATGTCAAAAGAATATTTTACCTTAGCATCACTCAGGACATCGCATAACAACATATCTTAATATATTATCATTTCATAAAAATGCAAGTTACTATTCTTACACGATCATACACCAAGCTAACGCAAATGGATTTACTTTTTATTATTTTTTTGGTAAGTTAGGTCTGATGAGAAACTTTCTCGTTCTTAAGTTTAATTGTTACCCGTGATCGTGTTTAGGACTACTACCATTCCGGTCAAACTTATTTTATGCTGGACGAATTAAAACTCAACATAACTCATCATAATTTAGCAATGTATTCATTTTACTTTTGTGGTTGTTAATTTTCTTAAAGCTAGTGTGATTAAAATAAAATGAGTTTCAGACTTATCAATCTAACAAACTAACAATTCCTACCCTTTTATAATTTAATGTCAGATAAGCGTCTTTGTCATATATTCTTTTTCATGATTATAACAATGTTACTTCTTCAGTGTGGCGGTCGTAAAAAATCTCCCCGTGCGTGTAATCTATGTTGTCATTTTATTCATCCTATAAGGATTGTTACGTGTATTTCCTTTGATGGACATTGAACTTTGGTTCTTCAATTCCATCTTCACATGAACAGGATGCTACAACCATTTATTCGTCTTTAGTCATGTTTGTTCATGATTCAGAAAGTTAATTTTATTTGTGGTCAGCCGTTTCTGTGTTGTTTTTCAAATCGAAATACTACCATATTCCTTTTCTGAACACTATGTGGACATTAGTTTTCGATGACGTCACTACTTTCGTCATAACGAATAGAAAATATCAGCGCATGGACATTTTGTTTTCAAATAGATCGTTTTTCTTTTCGTTGCTTGCATTTGAGAAACTCGTCAGGAAGTGAAAGGTTAGAGCTCTGTAAAACCGGTTTAAGCAACCCAGTCGGTCCATATTGCCGACTGACCGTTCCATGGCGGTAACTTTCTGGTTTTCTCTTTTCCTTAAATGACTCATCACAAATTTGTTCTTACTTTTCGCTTGGCTTGCATGTGAAATACCTTTGTTCTGTGCCTTTTCGGAGTTTGGTATATGTTGCAATACTCATAGGACTTTGTCATATATTCTTTTTTAGAACGGAAGTAAATTCGGATATTACTTGATAAATCTTATAATTGTGTAATGTTGTCGTCTGATGCTTTGTAATTACATATTTAATAACTCGTGATTAGGTTATTGCGCTTCTGAACACAACACAATTGTTTCTGTGATATATGACAAAATATGTTGCCTAAGCAGTAAGCAAAAGATAATAGTAATTTCTACTTTAGTATCATTTAAATATAATATTTGCTTCGCTTCGCTGCTACTGCCGCTGATGGTGATGGTTATGATTTATTTTTATAACGGGATAAGTAATCCACTGTCTGGAAAATACGTATAATCAATGTCTTGGGAACAATATGGTGTAAACGTAATAAGAAAACTTATGGGTTTCGATATAGCCAAGACGACTCTTAGGCCTACTGGTGACACAATCAGTAATACAAAGTCTCTCAGGACCGTCGTCCCATCCTTTGTATAAATGTCATCACTAAAGTCAATATAGCGAATGCTGAAGACATTCATTTGTGTACTTTTGTAAGTCGACATTTACAATCAACTTGACATTTGTTCAACCGCAAACACCCTAAAACAGTGAACGAGTTTTGACCAATACACATTTGTTTCATATAATCACGAAACGTTACTTCGGGACAGCGCTCTGAATCTCTTTTTTCATGTCTGTCTGTCGGTCTGTCTGATTGACTCTCTCCCTCCTCTTATCCTCAGCAACAACTTTCTTTACAAAGGCAGAGGATAAAAATGTCGATGTTTGTTCTTTTTATGGTATTCTTTGCTTTACAGCATGTGTGTTTTAATTACTGTTTGCAAGATAGAGTCAGATAGTCGACTTTTACATCAGTGACAATATGTGGTGAATATTGATTAATGGATATATTTCTATTTTGATATTTTTAATCAGAATATTACATAAAAATTTTGGACAACCGGCATTTTATGACCTTCAAGTAAGCACATTCGAGAACAGACATACTTATTCGTAGGAATAGCTGGAAATAGTTATCTAATGTCATTATTATGATGTAGTCCCCAGAGACACATTTTTCGCATTCAAAGTAAAGGGTTCAGAAGTTATATGTTTTGTAAGCAAAGGGCAATGAACAAACATGCTCAGATATATATGACAGCTTCTTCTAGGCAAGTATACCCTCACAAGTTTGCTCGCACACTTGAAGCATATAGTATATTTACTTAAAAAATAAAAATGACGGATTTTGATGTGTAAAAAAGGAGGCAGCTTCCCTGTCATCTCAAAAAGAGACGTCTAACAAGACTATGATATAACAATAAGCAACAGGCTCAAAGGCCACGATTTTTATCCAGACAGTTTATAGTTAAAGCATTAACTTTTTTAACTGGTAGTAAGTTTAATCTTCTCATTTTTACAACTACATTAGGCAGAATGGAGTACCTGGCTCTATCTTATTCTGCGAGATGAAGCAATTAATTTAAGTTAAACTATTCTTAGCGCGACAAAGTATAGTTCTAAGTATTTGCATTACTGTGTATGAAACAAAGAAATCACTTAGTAAAAATCGCAAAGCAGTACAAAATCCTGGAATATTCTGAAAAGTATGTCCAGCCTTTTTAAACTAGATGCGAATGTGATTACAACAACAACAAAACTAATTACGTGTACTTTATACATAAACCTCAATCCAGAGCGCGTAGAAATACAAAATTATTTGACATATGGTACTTGTTACGTAACCTGCACAGTGCGACAGAGATCACTACCTACCTCGGTCCTCGACTCTGTGTTATATGTCGACCACACTTAACGGAGTTGTAAAGTTTAATAACACAAAACTATCTACGATAGTTTATTTACATTGGTTTGCATTGGTCTAAAATATGAGTACTTTTCTAAATCAAGTGAATAACTTCGTACTTGCAGCAAGTTCATTATTAAACAATACATTGCGGATAAAAATTTTAAAAGAAAATAACACATAGAATTCTCCGATTCAGTTTTTTGCATTTAGTATACACAAAAAATCATAATAGTCCTTAAATTAGTAAGGTCGCCACATAAAAGGATTTAAAGTGTGTTTGGTTCAACAATTGAAGTTAAACTTGTTTATACAAGACAACGACAAAGCAGGCGAGAAATTAAGATTTGTCGTCTCTCAAAACCAAATGCCAGTGCCGTTGTCTTACGGACAGTTCATTGTCTTTGCAACTTTAAGGCCAATATGCATGATTATGGATTTCGACATTGTTGGTGAACTACACCGCATCTTATCTATAATCGACATTATGTAGTCTATCAACCAATTTCTCCAATTAATCTTTTGTTTATCTTTTTGAATAATATTACTGCTTCTGTATTACTGCATTTTATTGACACTCTGCCACAAAACGTTATAAACTCATCACCGTTAAATATAAATTTTGAAGAAAACTATAACTTCGCATCATAAATGAAACGAATTTTCAGAGACAAAAAGCAGGGAATTAAAATGTCAACTAAAAGATCGCCATGCATTGTGCTCATCCCCAAGATTGTCCAACAGTGGTTTGAATCGTAGCATAATATAATTATGAGAAGTACATTGTTTTGCTAACAATGTGTTCTTTTTATGTGACTACTTATTTCGTACGATTTAATTTAAAAATGAAGTAACATCGTCTTACTGAGAATGCACGTTAAAAAAAGAACACGGTTAGTACATAGCAGTTTTGCCAATCCGATATGTGTTTCGACAAGGACTACGTTTGTACATACAAGTGTATTCGCTGTTGGAAATGGTAGTGGAACAGCTTTAAATGTACAGTATAGCTATTATCTTACAAAATACAGACCTGTTTCCATGTGTATTCACTATCAGTATTGTTTTCTGTAAACCGAGGCGTGCTACTTTTATAAAATCTTTAAAGAAAATTTAGAAATTATGTTATGAAGGCGGTCTTTCTCGTTGCGTGCGGCAAACTTACTTTAAAATACACTATTGCATGACGCAATCAAACATTTACAAACAAAATTTAACATAAGTTGGCAGGACTTAACCTAACCTGTCTTTGTTACTCTTTTATACAATAAACGCTACCAGCCTCGACATTACGTCGGCTCGGAAAAAGTTGCCCCAAATTGTATGTTAAAATAACCATTCAAAGTTAATATATTAAACCTCCACTTCTATAATGAGTGACTTTACACTTTAACAGACAAAACCAGTTTCAAAGTATTTTAAGAATTGGTTAATTTCTGTAAAATATTCCCGTAAGCATTGAAAAATAAGCCATACGACTTCTTTGCGTCATTTGCTTAATTTAGTGAATACAGATCTTTATGTTAATTTTAACAATTCAATTACATTGTCTGTGTTACAAATTTTTTTTGTAGGATCTTATAACAGCCCGTAAGTACTTTTAGTCTAGACTGTATGCTTAAGAGGTAGTCAACTGATTTGCGAATAATTGGTTAAGCAACTTTTATCAGGAATATGTGTTATTTTTCCAACTATAAAATCATGAAATAATTTATACAGGTAATTTAAAGATTCGACAAGATAAGATAAAACTTTAAAATGCTTTGTAAATAGGAATAATGGGCAAAAAATAAAGTCAACATCAAGATTACCTTAAGTGCATTTCCTTTTCTTTTTTCGATGTGTTTTAATTTATGCAAATATTTAGAATCTGAAAACACTAATATGGAAATATTTTAAGATAATATGTATTATAAAAAGTCTCTGACTTGGACTTGTGTCAGTTAGTTTATGTAGTGCAGATATGGTATGTGAAAGATTAAAAGAATGCTGTTGTATAACTTTTAATTGTTAAATCATTTTTAATTTTCTTTGTAAAAGTATAATTATTCAATTGAACAGTTTGCTTATTTAAAATATTTTCATTTGTGTTTGATGTAGTGCGTGATGTTTGAACATAACAAAGCATTGCTCAGTTTATTATCACTTCAATAAATGTATTTACTTGATAATGCTTGCTGATTTATCAGAGTATTTTATTTTTAAGATAGAACATACGCGCATTTCTATGGCAGAAAACGTGCAAAAGATGTTTTGAGCAATCTTAAATTGTCATTATTAATGATTCTATATTTGAACGCATGCCCGAAGGCCTGCTCCATTTTTACAATGAAAACGGAAATCCTCATTGTCCAAAGGGACAATAAGATGAGAAATTCATGTGAATTCTTTAGAATTCTGATACCCTAAAGACTACTTTTATTCATATTGTTGACAAAACCAGTAATATATGGTCGCTCAGGAACGTCTTCCCATCCCTTGAATGAATGGCCGTAGAATCTCGGAGAAGTTGTGTTCCTGAGTTAATCGATCTTTTAGCAACATTGGCTATCTGAGCAAACATTCAAAACTAAATGTAGAGAGAACAATGATATACGTCGTTATGACAACATAAAAAGATGTTACACAATAAACTATAATTATAACTTGATTTTGTGACAAAAGTATAAACTAACACAGAAATAGCATCTGGAGAGTACGTCGTTGGCCGACTTGCCGTTTAAATGGGGTTATGTCTTTACTCCGTCGAGTGCTAGTGCAATAATGTTGTATGTTGAAGTTGTAAAATGTTGAATATCTTTTCAAACGTTGACACCGTCCTAGACAATAGGCAGGGAGTCAACTGTCAACTTGTTATTCATAACGTAACAATACGTAAATATTACAGGTAATTTTAAATAGCAAACGTGAACAAGGCCTATTGCGACAGACGATTTTGCTCTAAACATTCGGTTCTGCCAAAACATGCTAGAATAGTGAAAACTTTATTCATAAATCCTAATAACAGTTCAAACTATCTAAATGAAATGTGGCTTATTTTGTAAACTATTTGGAAAGACATAAAATATAATCTTAGTATGTTGTTTTCTTTTATCGTTTTCTTCATACTGTATTTTGTAAATTAATTCAATACAATGTACTACAACATACGTCATAGAAAAGGCTCCAAACAAAATAAAAATAAAAACACGAGGAATGTATCTGTAATTGTAAAAGTCTTTGATAGACTTACGTATATGACATTTTAGTACCCGCACTGACTTAACTATACCGAATCGTGTGTTGTAGCCCTGACTTAAGCTCAAAACTTGAGTTTTAATGTTATGCTTGAAGAGAACATTCAAAGCATAAGTAATTTTTTACAATCTTATTTCCTTATTTCTTATAAGCGACGTATCTTTCTTTAAATGCACAGGAGCTACTTAACGATGTAAGAACATCGAAGCAGTTTCTAAGAAACCCGGTGTATCAATACTATTACCTTTAACGCCGGAAAAGGATCGAAGTTGGTGTGAATGTGCACTGTACATGTTCATCTGGGAATCCCACCCACTCGTTTGTTTTACGAATAGTTATGTTAAGAAAACTGTGTCCTCAATGAAATTGTTGGAATATATAAAGACTTTATATATTCTTTGCTCTTTTCGTTAAATGACTTGTAACAAATTTGTTCTTACTTTTCGCTTGGCTTGCATGTGAAATACCTTTGTTCTGTGCCTTTTCGGAGTTTGGTATATGTTGCAATGCTCATAGGTCTTTGTCATATATTCTTATTCATGATCAAAACAATGTTACTTCTGCAGTGTGGCGGTCGTAAAAATCTCCCCGTGCATGTAATCTATGTTGTCATTTAATTCATCCTATAAGGATTGTTACGTGTATTTTCTTTTGATGGACATTGAACTTTGATTCTTCAATTCCATCTTCGCATGAACAGGATACCATTTATTCGTCTCTGGTCATGTTTGTTCATGATTCAGAAAGTTAATTTTATCTATAGTCAACCATTTATGTGTAGTTTTTTTAAATCGAAATAATACCATATTCTTTTCTATACACTTTGTGGACATTAGTTTTCAATGACGTCAATACTTTCGTCATAACGTATAGAAAATATCAGCGCATGGACATTTTTGTATTCAAATAGATCGTTTTCCTTTTCATTGCTTGCATTTGAGAAACTGGTCAGGAAGTGCGAGGTTAGAGCTCTGTACAACCGGTTTAAGCACCCCGGTCGGTCCATATTGCCGACTGACCGTTCCAAGACGGTAACTGTCGGGTTTGTTCTTTTTGTTAAATGACTTGTAACATATTTGTTCTTACTTTTCGCTTGGCTTTGCATGTGAAATACCTTTGTTTTGTGTCTTTTCAGAGTTTGGTATATGTTGCAATGCTCATAGGTCTTTGTCGTATATTCTTATTAAAGAGTTCTTTTAAATAACAGGAAAATTCGTATTTTGTTATTCCAACTAGAAAAAAATATCATTCTTATCGCAACCGAAACCGATATCTACAGTAATACATCATACGAAGATATGTTAATACTATGTTATTCACGAAAAAGTTTTAATTTAACATCTATGCCCTAATGTAGTCAATACACCTGGTAAAAGGTATCGCTGGAAGGATATAAGCACAAAAAGGCGTGGGAAAATGATCAATGTTATATTGTGAATACCTTTGTATTATCATTTCATAGACACCCTACTGAATGGATGCTCGTTTTATTGTCATTACTAAGCGACAAACAGATCAAAATGTTTGAATGAGTTTCTAATATAGACAATTTGCAGTAAATATCTTTTGATATATACGTGACATGGAATGTGATCACTGTATTGAATCCGTAGTCTTGGCCTTGTCTCCGAATAACATTGAACATAAGTTTATTGAAGGAAATTCAGTACGTCCCATGAAGTCCTGATAAAAGTAACATGTTTGTTTACTCACATACCTTGCGGAACCTCCTACATGATAGTTTTCGCCTTGATCGGGACTCACACCCACATGTTTAAGATCTAATGTAGTGAAATTACAAATCAGCTACTCATTCAGTTGGACCAGGGGTGCCGCTAATCATGTTTTTGAATATAATACTTACAGAGGGCTGTGTTTGAATCGTGTAAAAATATTTAATCTAGGAAAACCACACCTAACACAAACAATGTCGAAACATGACTTACATGTATAACGTGTATCATTTATATTGCATCTTTGTTCCCTTTATATTTCTTTTGTATACTCATGTACTGTATATTTCCCAGTTTGATTTATAATACAATGTTGTTCTGTACATTCAAATTTGTTTTCAATCCTGCTAAGAAATGACATTATAGAGCATGTCTAGAAATTCAATAAAAGCAACTGGATATTTTGAATTGCCAGACATTTAAATAGAACTCATTGGGAACATAATATTAAACACGCGAAGTCTTGAATCCTGTCACGTATCAAATTTGAGGCGGGTATAACATCTGCTGTGGGATTATGGGGTTAAGTCAAATAGTATATAAAAATACTACAAATGAATCATTATGAAAATGACACAATAGAACATTGGATATATATGTATCATTGTTTGATTTATTTTTTATTGGTGTGATCAACAATCATTTTATCCAGTATGTCAATTTATTGTAATACTTCAAAACAGAATAATGAAAAGAGAATTTAGCCATAACAGATGGGAACATCTAGTTGATTCTGCCTTTTGTTACGGTTAACATATTGGACCAAATGCTTCTTTACTGAAGATATTGGTTACATGTCATTAATACAGTTTTGAAAAAAAAATGCAAAGTGTAACATAAGCATTACAAAAGCTGATATAAAAGCTTCTTTTATTTTACTTGCAGGTCCTTTTTTCTGTCTGTGTATACTAACTGGCGTTGAATATGTCTCAATTGTCAATACTTAAAAAAACGGAAAATCAAAATCGTAATTTTGTTGCTTTAGCATACAGTCCGTCAACAATATCAAGAAGTAGATGAAAACATTTGCAAGTCTTAAATATGGGACTATTCACTTTTCTCATATAAGAGCTGGCTGTGATCTAGTTTTTGAATATTGATGATATGTATGAATCTGATATATATTATGTTATTAAAGTCAAAAAATAGCATTGCATTGTATTGTTCCCTTTAAATAAACGTGATCTGATAGTGTAATACGTCGGTGGGTTCCGGAAAATCGTATGTGATATTGACTGTATAGAAACATGCAAATAAATCAAAGTCCTACAGATCCCTGTCTTAACAATAACTCCATGCGCTTCGAATAGTTTTTTACCGAGCCAAGAATACATAGTGTTGGTCGTTTGGGGTCACACCAGACCACGTGAAGTACGATCAGGTGGAAAGAAAACATATTTTATAAACATATTAAAAGTTCATTTATCAAATAGATTATTTGTACAATGTAACATTTATTCATTTCATTTTGAACTACTGGATCTGTACGTGCTATGTGGTAAACAATGTATTTAGTAATATTTTGTAAAAAGGTTAAATAATAAACAGTGATGAACTGTTCTGCTAGTGTACAGGATGTTGATAGTGTTTATAGTCATTATTCACCATGGCTACGCTTATGTCAAAACGACTTTTAAGTGCATATCACATCGTATGAATAAGCGGTAATTGCAATATATCACATACTAAAGGTACAGTTTACGTAATTAACCGAACTCCTTTTCTTTTTAACAAATCTTTAATTTTAAAATGTTTAATTGTTCAAGCAAATTTAAACAGTGTTTTAGCGCTGCAGACTCTAAATTCAATTTCAGTGGTTGTTAAATTAAGCCTAGTAGACTCGAAATAATCGTGTTTATTAAAGAAATTATAGATCCAGGTCAGCAACCTCACATTGGGTGATTTCATTTCAATAACGACACGTTAAGTTGTAAAGTTTTCAGCAATGTTCAAACGTTTGATGTATGTTTTTAAGCAAATGCCTGTTTCTGAATTTGTCAAAAACGAGTAGCATAAAATGGCTATGGTATTTTATATGCGTGAATCTTTTGATAGGTCTAACTGTCAACACCATTTGCAATGTCATAAACGATTAATCAACCAAATCGAATGCAAATACAACTCAGGTCTGAAATTAAACTTTGGATGTTCAAAGGTTTCTGGTGGAATTGAATGACTGTTGGGAAAACACAAACGTATTGAATTAATTTAACCCATGCGAAATTCGGGAGAGAAATGATAGCACGAAAGTGAAAGGTTGTATCCGAGAATTATATTACTTTTCTATGAATAAAAATACGTTACAGAATATCTCTTATATGTTTTGACATTTGATCGGGAAATTATTGCGGATTTATTTAAACATTTATGTTTTGCACTTTGAAATCGCATAAATAATTCCAAGTTAATTGAGAAATGTAACTTTCCTTCTAGACAGAATGTACAGAGACAAAAGTCAGTTTTAGGGTCTAGCCACCGATATGCGATCTTTATGTTTTGCTCTTGTTTCTAATGGGCGACCAGCAAGGAAACACATCATAGTCAAAATCAAAGGTTTCAAAAGTTTTATTGAAATCTACGGCGTTTGCCCAAACTTCATTTTATAGAATTTTATATATAACACAAAGATGAGAAAAAAACGAATTAACAATCAAAAAGCAACATTTTGCAAGTTTCTAATATTGTAAATTGCGATTTTAAATAACGTTGGTTTTACTGGTATGTAGAAAAATATAAGGTTTAGTATATCGCGGCTAGCGTACATACAGTTGTATACGAAAAAGCGTACAATAATGCTTGCTTGAAAGTTTCGTCTTGCAATGTCTACATATGAATTTATAAGTATTTATCTTCTTTACGACAATAACGAGAGAAGAAAATACTGGATATGGTTAATTCAGCAAAGTCTTAGATTCAGATAAAATTGGAAGTAAGAGCTCGTGTCAGGAGACATTTTCTGTCTGAAGAGATTAATATAAACAACAGATTAATCTGGGGCCAGAGTGCATCTTTATCACAACGCTGTGGAAAACGTAATAGAAGCCGTATGTCGAAAAATCACATAATCTTAATCTAAATCTAAAAGTAACATTTATGCTTTGTCCAATATATTGTAACGTGTCGTGTTAGAATCTAATCCAGTTAAACGTTAAAGTAATATCCCTATTCGCCGGCGCAGTGTAGATGTTTTGTTTCTTCCATCGTCAGACGTCGATCAGGAGGACTTTCTGCTGAGAGAATATTTAGTAAAATCGGTAGAATTTCCATAACAGATCACATGGGCTTTCTTATCAGCACCCTGAGTCAACCACTGGGCTAGTATTCCGGTTCTCCTGGTGACAAAAGCAATAACTCCAATGTTTCCAGTCTAGAATTTAATTTGCTTATTGAACCTCGGACTTCATCATTGTATTGCTCCGACTGAAATAAAAAGGATAAAACACATTAGACGATTAAACAGATGGTATCAATGTTCGAACGACAAAGACAGATAATGATATTACACTGCACTAGAACAATGTTTCTGGATATTTTTCTCACTGTCTAGTTTGCTGTAAGGAGTTAAGCAATTCATTATTATAAGTGTTAAGTTTAATACATTGATGCATTCATACTATGAGTTTTAAAATGTTTAATTTTAAAAAATGGTTGGCTATTCGTAACGTTAATGAATATACTTTGACGTTGTCTGATGTTGACCTGAAATTAATGATAAAATAGTCTAAAAGGAAACAGCAGTTTCCTGATCATTTAAACAGTTTTTTTAAATCACTCTGTTTTTACTATTTTTAACCTTTTTTTCTAAACTGACACTTCGTTAAATTACATCAAAGATTCGATTTAACTATATTCTCTAATTTTAGTGCATATAAGTCAGAAACGGTTATTGCCATAGCAACTATAAACGTAGTTTTAATCGATTCCAACCTTTTTAACCTAAATAGACGCCCCATTGTGTAACATCAGCAAAACGGTCTTGCGCGACGCTGTGCTGTTTCAAATACATTTTGCCTCAAGCTCTGGTTTATTCTACCAAAGTAGTTGTTCTTGTGACAAAAAAAAGAAGAAAACAAAAGACGTTCATGCACAATAACATTTGACCGCGAGGTGCTCTCTTTCATTATTGAAATAGTTTTTCTTCCTCTGTAGTTTTAGTATCCACAATGTTCCATTTCTTGGCAATAAAGTCGCATTGTTCAATGCTTGAAAATGATTGTTTCGTATTGAAGATAAAAGTTATGGAATTACACTATTTTAAATGCTGTTTTTCGATAAAAACTGAGTTGTTAGCTTAGTTCGGACACTTTGACTTAAACTTATTATCTTGAATAATGCACGTAAAATATAATATGCCGAGCAGGTAATTTTAATTGTTAATTGTTGTATACCCCGAAATTGAGCCATAGAGGAAAACACTATTCGTGTTCCCGACCGTCCATCCTTTCCATTTCAGCTTCTCAGACTTCAATATCATTGACGGTACTTTAATCACTCTGCACTTCCTTTGCATTTACACGAAAAAATGCAATTGTTTAGATCAAAGTATATTCCTAACGTGAATAGTATCATTTTATACCACTAACGCATGTGGGTTTTTTTTCTTTTTTTTTTTTTTTTTTTGCTTTCCATTTAATGGGGATTATATAAAACAGTGTTGTAAACAAATAGTTAAAGGAACGGTTGCAAATGTGGTCGAAAAGACAGTTTTGTAATTTCAATATACATAAGGCCTATCCCATCCCCTTCTTCTATCATTTTGTCTAAAATAGATACTTTAAACATATGTAACATCATGCGAATCAAATGATTAGACTCCTATCATATCGTTTGACAACATATGCTTAACTAAACATACGCTCGGGTTACATGTCTCTTATATAGGCAAATTGTTGGATAACACCTTTAGTTGTTATGAGGTGTTATAATTATTGCGCCATCACTTGTACCATGTAAACACACACTATTTACTTTGATCAAATGTTTATCGATTGGTCAAATGTATGCAATAAATTTGTTTGCAAGTGTTTGCGTTCATTTAATGGTGCTACTTAACGACAGAGGAAGGCGACCGTTCACGTATTCAAAATGTTATAGTAACAACTCACGCAAAAGCGATACCATCAGTTTATAAACAGATTTTAAACGTCAGTTAATGGATGCGTTTTTTAATTTTAATTTAAGTTTTGTTTGTGGAAATAACGTTAGCCAAAGGTCCTTTCAGTTTCACTCATAAAATAGTTCCGTATTAAAATTAAGCTCCACTTAGAACGGACACACGCACATTGTTTATAGGCATTTTCTTACTTGTGATGTGAGTTGTTGGGAAAGATGTTGCTATGCATGCTGCTTTTAGTAGAGGTGCATAACAGCCAGTACACATGCATGCATTTGTAGTTCTTTTAGTGATATAAACTCAAACCCAGATAATTATTTTGTCAAATTAATCATGCCCATGTCTTTAAAATATGTTCAAGGTTTAGCGATGTTATACCTACTTTTATTTTCATATTAAAATAAAAAGCGATCTGCAGATATGATAATGCATAAAAATAGTCTGTGTACACCATCAGTGTTGTGCTGCTGTAGTAATAATTTCATACTGATTGAGGTGTCGGAGGTCTGTTTACTTAATGACTACCCAGAATATGGGCAGTTGACAGTGCTGAATAAAGTAGGAAGAGCTAGTTTCCCTTACTCACTTTAAACGAATTGGTTTAAAAATAAATGTTAGTATAAATATACCATGCACAACTTACAGCTGCCCGGAATAAGCACATGGTGGGATCCTCGTCTTCTCCGCTAGGACAGTTGATCTTACGATCACACAACGAATAGAAATGAATGCAGTGTATACGATTTTGGGAGTCCGTTGTTGGGCAAGGTAGCATTTCTATATTGTCATCCGTCCTCGGGCAAACTACAAAGAACACACACAAGAAAACGTTATACTGATATTAAATAGGCGTATTTTTGCATTTAGAAATATTGTATGCGCAATTTAGCTTCCAGGTTTCCATGTCAAACACATGAAAGTAAGAGATGGTTTATCTGTTTATGCATTCAGAAAATGAAGAAAACAAGAGGGCACTCTAGATGAGATGAAAACAAACATTTAAACAGCATTTGGAAAAACAAAAACACTGTATTCCAAAAAATAAATAACGAGAACTTTTTACAAAAGACGTACATCCATTGTTTCAATATGTTTTCAATAATTTTCCTTTTCAATATTCTTTACTGTAAACCTGAAAGGAATATTGAGCAGAAAAAATATCAATTAACGATTGTTACTAAACTGTATGCTTCTACAGATGACACTACAATGTTCATAAAAAAACTTCGTTTTGACTTCTCTGAAGAGAAAACAAGTAATGAATTCTAGCTGTATATGTCATGTGAATACAGGACGATAAATTTCAAGTGTGTTCCTATACGCGTCTTTATTACCCATATGCGCATTTCCTTGTCATTTTCATTATTATTCACGGACATATTCAATAGGGTGCCTAATGTTAACGAGAAATTAATGTACATCGTCTGAAACGTTTGTCCTTTGCGACCCACACGTTATTTCTGATGTGTAGCTATTTCGCAGACAACCTGACACTCCTAGGAACATTACAAAACTGGCATATTAAAAGGTAATTTAACATAGTTTACAGAAAATACGATTACATATATTATGCATGCTTTGATTGAATGGTCAATATCATGGATGGCATTTGGAACTGTTGCCCTCGGTCTTCGGCCTCTGACATCAGTTCCAAAGTCATCACTGATACCTTGGGTCAACAGTTTTTACTGTTTACCAAACACCCATGACATAACTGTATCCTGTTGACACAACTTCTCTCGCATAAACTACACTCTATGCCTAAGCATTATACGAAACAACACGGTAATTTATAGTATGCACATTAAACTGAAAAGGTCTATTAAACAAGTTGACATAAAGGTCCAGCAAGGTACAATTTATTAGCAAATCTTTGAACAGGCTAATGCTCGAGTTGATTAAAAAACGCATGCGTAGGAGCCAGCGAGCTTATCTGCTTTAAGCACGGGGGCTTTAAACGCATCCGTCACTTCCTTTTATTTTAAACACATTGTGTATCTAAAGTGTTAGTGTGGGCTTTGAAATAAAATTGAATTTCAGAAGGAAGCTCGTTTTCCCTCAATCTTGATTAAATCTTCATTGTCATCTGAGGGAAAATGTTATCGGCTACAGTGCTGGTGTTGTGCTTCTGTTTACTAAATATATGTTACTCACGTTGCTGTCACACAATAGGAAATCCAGTCCATTTATTTATTTATTTAACTAATTAAATAGTCTGCAGGATGGAACTATTATAAGTCCATTTACGGCTTTGTATATTAAAATCGCAATGGTTTCCTATTTGATTAATTGCAGCATTAGAGCAAATGAAGTCTTCAGGACTCACACAGTTTTATTAATCGCCTGTTAATAAAAATCGACTTTTGTGTAGGCGATATCCATTAGAGATAGTAAATTTATTTATGCGTGATTAATTACCAGGTAATGGCATAGGATGAACTAACATCCGATGAAACACATCGGATAAACTGTGTCTGCTACAAAAATTAAAAACATATTGTATATTCGAAAAAATTATATTTAACAATTACATTCAAACATCACAAGTCATAATATCCGACAGCCGATTTTTTTTTTTGATTAGCAAAAAAGTACACTTATGCTGATCAATGCGTCCTTGTTTGGCTAAAATAACGCTCACTTTTAACTATCTATCACAGCTAAAGTAGAAGTTTTGAAATGTGACCAGAAGACGTGGTTGGAATACCTATTATTTAATTGTATGTTGTTGTTGTTGTTGTTTTAAATATGCATCGTCGTAATAACTCTGGCATGCAAGTTATTACCATATCCAGATCCATTTTAAATGACCTCGGTTAAAAAGTACTAATTAAAAAATTCGTCGATAAAATTTAGTAGCTGTTTACATTAAAATAAAACGACAAACGTTGTTTTCATTAATAATTTGTGGGATGTTATAGGATTCGAATTAGGAAACTTGTGAATGACAAACCACTGCTCTACTTATGGCGCCCATGCGCCTGCTTCTTATTTTACTGTGCCAGTAATGTTTACATTCGATGTTTACTTTCAACATTACCCATGTGATGATTCTGAAGTATTTCAACCGACACCCGTTCATTTAAATTTATTTCGGGTCCTATATGTTTTCAGTCCCTTTTTCGTCCGTTTTCTGTGTTATATGCTTGTCATTTTTTATATGTTTTTGTACATTGTTTTTTTCCCGGACGTGTTACTGCTCTTAGAAAGATACGTTTGGCGTAGATGCGACTTAATTTTAAAATTCCGATATAAGTGTTGCACTTATAAACTTGCATGTTCTGTTGATTCTTTACAACAACGTGTTATCCTGAAGTCCACAAGATAAGGCCAATGCTCTTCGAAACTAGAGAATATTTGCATCGTTATGAAATAAGCTGCCATGTTCAATAGTGTGTCACACAGCAACAATAGTATTAGTTAACAAAAGTATCTGTATTGTTTCATTACAAACATGTCATTGCTCTCCATCGCTGTGCGTATTAATTTCATTGTCATAAACAATTTTTGTATATTGCATACGATATATGCAATGTATACATGGTCATAGTAATCTTAACAATGACGTCACTAATCTGTCGAGTAGACTGCGTAATGATACATTAAATTGCATCATGCTTTATGCGACCGCTTAGTCACATTCCATCTGCTATGTTACACAATTACTCACACGAAAATGACACACAATTTAGTTTCCAACCAAGTGCAAAAGGGCGTTAATGTCACCGGAAGTTAATGGCCATTAGAGGCTGCCACCTATCTGGCAGCCTCATAAAATATTCAGGGATCGCCTGGTAATATTTTAGAATCCAGTCAAGCATTCCAACAGTTGGCTATTGGAGGCAATAAAGTCGATTTGTACCACGATCATCGTTCAATTTATTGTACTTGTTGCAACTTAATCTCCACGCCATTTATTTTCAGGCTGATGGACTGTCCTAGATTGTAAATTGCTTTCAACTAAATTTAATTTAATATTTTTTATGGAGAAAACATAGTATGTTTCAGAGTTTTGAGTCATAACAAGATATAACAGTCACCTGTATAGCTGCCAAAACGCTGGAAAGACTCCAAAGTACGCGTCAACTAGCTTGGCCATTAGACTGTGGACATTTTCAGGATATAAGTAGAAGCAATAAGAGCCTCTTGGGATTGCAGAATCCATCAACCATGGGTAATAACTTTAACACCAAACAATGAATAGCTTGATCAGGCGTGGGTGTGCCCGTTTTAATGTAAACACAACCAATAATACCTTCTATTTACCGGCAAACAAATGAATAATGGACGTTCCAGTGAGTAAAACAGTAATACCCTTTATACTGCCCTGATTCGTTTTATTTATTGAGTATTATTGTCATTTTATTTTCTAGTCTATATCTGTCAATGAAAAGAGCTGAAAATAGATAACGATTTCTCTAATAGACAAGTTTGTGGATTTACACAAGTTCTGTCAATAAGTTGTTTTAAAAGGTTTACTTATGTCGGTGCTTGATACTTTGAAAGCATATTAATTGTCTGTGTTTATTATATCAATCACAGACAATACTCAATTCGAACACGGAAATCAAATACTTGTTAACAAATATCAGTTAAAATGAATTATGAAAAGTAATATTTTAAAACAGCACACAATAATAAAAGCATTTTAGTTTATACGGATTTGTTAGCAGTGACATTTACGTTTTTGTTGTGTTTTAATGTAACAAAATTAATTTGAATTGACACTATAATTTTTGATCCCACTATATCTACAACTAATCAACAATCTTAGATCATTGTTATTTGAACGTAAATGTGTCATTAAAAATAATTAATTTCTTTGCAAACCGTTTGGTATTTCGTGACTTCTTTTTCAAAATGCCATTAAATACGTTAAATCAGATAAATGTTTTATATTACTCTCTGTATACAGTATAGCTATATTATTACGCGGTATGTTGTTATTGGTAGAGAAGGACCTTGACAAAGGGCTTGGTAAAATCATTAGCTTTAAATTCTCTCATCAGGAAAGAAAAAGCTCCATAAACTAATATCTGTTATCAGAATGGATTCTTCTTATCGCACATACTAAATTCAGCACAACCAGTCACGCATAACGCTTTTTTTCTGTTTCTCATTAAAATATATAAATGAAATGCTATGGTCGCCATATTTGGTCATTATACCACAATTACCGTTAATGATAATCAAAACAACAACAAACAAAAAAACAATATTAATATGCACGTCACTGGATAAGACACACGATTACATAACTTATCGGAACGTTTCGACGTCTGTATTCGGTTGTATTAATACAATAGTTAATGACGAGGCAGTGCGCTTAATTATGTTTCCTTTCCATTTAATTCAAGATTTTCTTTTTATAAAAAGACAACAAACAAACAAACAAACAAAAACATTTTGATATTAACAACATTGAAACGCCAACCAACGAATAGTCGGTTAAGTCAGTCTGAATCACTATAACAATAAACAACCATTTAATACAATCCAGTAAAGTTCTACCGATTTATGTGTATTTGAAAGGTGGTATCCGACTGTTTGTCTATATCTAACACATATAACAACATCTTACCCCTGGACTGGAAAATGTGTGCACAATTTCTGCATAAACTTATACTTCGGCTTAAGCAAAGGCTTTTTATGATATTATATTTCTTGATAGTACATTATTTCCAAATCTATTAATAAGCACGATGGAATTTCAGCTTTAATATATACCGACTTCAAAGCTGATTCCCGGATGATCATGTAAGCGGTCACGGGGATTTCACAGTTTAAAAAATAGTTAACTGTGAAGAATGGCACGGATAGGATACACTTTTGTAATGACATGTGGGCAGCTGTGCTTTACTTCGCATGGATGTAAGTCACCAATGAATAGCATATCGCTGGATCTTTTCAGGTAACACTAGTTTATGTAAGCAAAAGAAATAGTCCAAACTATTGGATATTACCTTTTAAGAGCGGCTTGCAAGTAACTGCCGTAGCATTTACAAAAAAGATTGCCAATATCCACTTTATAAACGGCTGCTGGTTTAATTTCTGCTTAGATATTCTATTTAGTTACACTAAAACTAACAACATGAAGATCATTGTCGTTAAGATAATTGCTAACTTTGCAACTCGTTTTAATATTTAGCATCAGTTCGATTAGAAATTGCACCTGCTTCTCGAAAACACGCTACAATTATATTTTACACAGTGTCTTATAATTCTAACTGATATATTAAAGAAGACGATCATCATGAAAGTAAAAGTGTAATACAAGAAATACACGACAAAGGATCACCTAAATAATTAAAAAGTAACTGTAAATCATTTAATTTGACAATCAAAACGTACGTACGTACAGCCAAAATATAAACTTTATAATAAAATTGAAACGTTATTTGCACACATATTTAGGATAAAAAAAAATCAATACGTGTTACAGCTGAAGGTGCGCCGGTGGTTCTGCAGGGACAATTGGGTGATACCTTCCTCCGGCAAGAGCTGGGCATCTCTTAAATGACCATTATAAGGTCACTGCGGGGTATTAAAATGTTGTATCAGCATACTGAACCATGTTTTCTTTTAATAGAAATACAATTATCGCATCGTGTGGTTTTATTACAGAACCTTATTATTGTTGTCCGTGTCCATTTCATTATGATCCGTCTGAAACAGCACTGGAGTGATTGTAACGGCGTATTTGTTCGCAGATTACGGCATTTTTATGGCTGCCTCTATGGCCATTCCTTTGCAGCACCAAGACCTTTTATGTCGTTGTGTTAGCGAGAACTGGCGAGATGTAATGGTTTCAGTACGCAAGGCGGCCTGTCCCCGAGGCACATTAACACTCTCAGACCTGCCTGGCATTATGTCTGATGAACTTCACAAGCTTTTAACTCAATCATTAACTCGCAATCAACTGCCACAGAGTTTAGTTTGAATGTCGCAGTCAGTCATTTCTAGAGCATAACAAAGGCATACCAGTAAATTTGAGTAGGCCTGTCACAGTGGATGTGAAAACAAGACAAACTGAAATACACAGTTTTAGAATTCAACTTCTGAAAACTTAGATAAAAGATTACTTTTTTACAATAACTTTTATTTTACTAGTAGATTGTTCATGAAAATGTGTATCATCGTTTGGAATTAACATTATAGTATACCAATCGTTAAGTCAAGTACGACAGATTACGTATAAACATAGTTGTTCAACTTAAATACATTGCGCAAATACCCAGAAACAGACAAATATACTTATACGCATCGGTACAGCCCATTTACATTTTTATTAATCTTTTTACACGTACTTATGGCAATAAATTAATAAATTATCAAACACCTGCGGTAATAGAAGCCTGGCGAGACCAGTAACTTTGACAAAAGAAAGGTAACCAGGAAAAACTCGGAATGAAACTACGCGACAATCTCATTACATCTATCAATACGGTTCTTTACCACAAGCCTTTCATGCCAGTATGTGTTTTTCACAAGTTAAGAACGGTATAAAGCAATCACAAACTCGAAGTAATAGGAGACGCCTGCAAGGCAGAAGGTGGGGTCATCTAATTATGTTCGTGTAAACAACATGGCACACAGCGAACGTCACCACGGCCAATAAATGACGAAGTCTTTTATGGACACAAAATAAATGACAAAACAGTGACAAATAGTAAGTATGAACTATTACAGTTGGTATTTGTAAACAAATTTCTTGTGTTATTCCAAAAATATGAACATAAATAAATGTAAAATCATTCTACTAAAACAAAAAACGTAACTGCATTTGCAAGTGTGTGTGTGTGTTGTTTGTATAGTTGTTTTTGTGAGATAAAGAAACACAGTAAACTGGAAATAATTAAAATACTATTGACATTTGACGATTGTGATAAACGAGAGAGCATAAGATGAACTACACAATAAAGTTAAGTATATTAGGAGACAAGTAATGTTGGAAATATAACTGTAAGGTATTGCATTTTAAAGACAACTCAGCACATAAAATGCAGTCATTGAAACGCAACATGAAAGTGTTTATTTTATTAAACTAGTCATTTTCATACCCGACTAATGATTGTATTCACGCGTTAGAATACGCTGGATAAGATATAATTATGATGTTGGTATTATTATGTTTTTTCTATATGTGTCTTTTTCATGTTCTTCCATTGTTTATGTTTGTATATATGTGTGCGTTCCATGTTGATTGTATGTGTCTGTTCCCTTTGATCGATATAGGTACAGTAAAAGTTCTCGACATCAACATTTGGCGGAGACATATGACACTTTTGCTGATGGGAGGTGTTGTTGTGCAGAGGTTATACTTGATGCCATTTTAAAAACCCTATATAAACCATTTTTGGAGTTTAACATTACATAATTGTTGTTTTTAAAATATTCATTATTTCAATTATACAAAGTGTAGTTAACTTTTGTTGAAGAAATAAGAAAACATTCAAAGTAATTTAAAGAGTGTAAATATCATTATAAATAGAATCAGGTAAGTTAAAAATAACCAGATCTAAGTAAAGGAAACTAAGCAGGTACAAACCGAGCTCTGACTAGATATAAAGAATCAACTGCCTCTTCATTAAGTCAATATAAACTCAAATGAATGCTCAAACTATATTTAACTGTTTACCTATCAATCAGGCACTGGGTTAGGCATTTACCGAATCAGCCAACTATAGTCCTTAGAGAGAGTATACACAGGGAAACTTCTGAAGTAGTCACAAGGTGGCTCTTAGCAGGTTATCCAGATTCTTTGGTCATATTTGTACCACCTTTTAACTTTATTAAGAGGTGGTATTGTCCGGGGCTTAAATGCAGTGAAAACCATTGGCGGAATATATGCGTTTTCTCAAGGTGTTTTTTGGAGAAATCTATCTAAGTGTTTATTTTAATCTGTTTGCTCGATTTCGGTGTTACGGTGCTTTTATCATTTATATGTAAGTGTGTGTTCCCATTTGTAAATGTATGTATCAGTATGTGTATTTGTTTGTGCCTGGTTTTATATATATATAACAAAACACTGACAAACATTGCGATGTTGCCTTACACACACACGCGCGCGCACTATATGTGTGTGTCTGTAAGGCAACATCGCCATGTTTGTCAGTGTTTTGTACAAATTTAATTAATAGCTAATTCTACACTTTCTTTGTTACCCTTCCTCTAATAATAGGTTGCAAAATAACCACATCTAGTCAACGTGCTTGACAAACAGATCACTGTCCACTATATGTTATCCCTTATACATATGTCTTGATCAGGAACCTTCAAGTTAAAATATGTTTGCATATGACTTTGATCTTAATTGCACATGCGTTTCTATAATCTGTAAAATATTGTAACAAACTAAATGAAAAAGTTCCGGCGATTTAGATACTTATATATTCTTCATATTTTCTATTTATATTCTTCATATTAGAACAAATAGTAACACTCGTTTATGGATTTAGTCAGCAAATATCAACCATATGTTGGCTATATTTGGCGTCAAAATTAGTTCTTAATTCAGCTCTTATAAACTGCCGAAGAATTTCGATAATGCGACATTTGTTTATACCGGTAACGTACGCCAGTACCTTACAATTTTCAGGTACTCAACGTGTGTTTCTCTTCCTGTAGAACTCTAAGACTGTATTGTCTACGTCAGCAACTACGTTTGATGTTCATTTTAAGACTAGCAAGCGGCGTGTATGATTCTATTTTCAACTCAAGTGAATGTTATGTTGATTCAACACGCTAACATACAATTAAACATCCTGTACTGAAGATATTTTCTGACCCCTTTGTTGCGTTTTACAATTAAATATTGATTACTTAGTCCAAAAGGAGTCTCCATTGCTGGTGGCAAGCTTGACGTATTCAAGAAGTATAGAAGCAGCCTCGAACACGCAGATGAAGTGCTATCGACTCATTTGGAAAATGTTTTTGTTGCATTCATTTTAAATTATTCATGGAAGTCATGCAAGACAATGTTGTTTTTAACGATGTTAATTGATAACAAACAAGCAAGCCGTACAGTGCAACTTCTTTCATGACAAATGATATAAAATTCAACTAAATTTTATTCTTAAAAGACAAATTCATAAGACATAACATATTTACCTTGCTGAAAATAAATTTAAAAAAAACAATTTTAGGAATTAGCTTAACAGTATTACCACTAAGTTGGTCGCCTGTTTTTCGTTCATCCAACAACTCGTTTAGAGAGTGTACATGTGAATATGAATTTCCTGAATTCAAATGTGTTTTCCTCGTATTATAGTTTAAGCTTTTTCCCTGCCTTAAACACAATATTTTGTGTTGTTCTTGGGATTTGTTTTATTACTTTGTTCTCGTAAATTATTAAATAGGTATGTGTTTGTTTTACAATTGGTACAAGCATAAAGCCAAAAAGTTATAAATGTAATTGATAAAGAATATAAATTATAAATGAGTCTGAAAATTGACTTTTAACTCTTAGCTTATATTCTGCGACGAACAAATCGATGCGACTTATAAAGGTGATATCGGTCTGAGCCCAGTTTAAAGAATTTGCTGCTACACATTTATTATGGATAGTCTTACCTTTATGAGTTGTTTAATTATCAGGAGTTTTACAAAAGAAAAACTAAGAAACCGCAAACGCGTGATGCAAGATGTGGCATGATGGTTGGCACTTGTAACAAGTAATTAGGATTAAACTTGACTTGCGTGGTGTGATTCGATGGTAGGACATTATTTGTTTATGATTGGTAGTAACCAATCTAGCAGAGCAAGGGTAGTCTCTTGCTCAGAAAGACTTGCTGTGGTTAAAACAAACAGTCAAGATCCAGATCAGCCGGTTTCCTTTGGGGGCTGCATACATGTTTTGTTACTACTGAATACGGTTAAGTTAATAAAGCATTAAATAAGTTTATGTTATCAAGAAGTGTGGCATGATGAGCTTGTACGTGGGCGGTTGTTCATTGCCGCTTTAGGATCAATATGTCTTGGATAAATGGACCGAAAACAGCCTTTCAAGTGACAAGCAATTAGACAAGGAACTTGTCCAATCGAGAAAACTGCGCCTCTGACAAGACCCTATTACCCCGTATATCGGCCGACAGTTTACAAATTCCCGTCGCATTTAGTAAGTATAGCATTCAAGTGGGTAATAAAATAAAACGTGTCCAGAAATAGAAATAAGTAGACTTGTATGACAAATAAGCTAGAAGATTGCTACCACGTCACATGACAAGTGCCTTCTTTGTAACTGTTAACTCCTAATTTACAATTGTCAGTGTCTTTATGTGTAGCTGGGCAATATCGGCGACCAGACAGCTCTATGTAAGCGGATTCCATCGTGATTAAAGCAATTAATGACAAAACTATTGTGGCAAGGAATCATGAGACATTTAGATTCCTTGACAGTGTGTTGATAATTATACAGCAGAAAAGAACAATTATAACCTAGAAAAATAGAATGGCATATATAATAATAGATGCATCGCCAATGCTGAGCGTTTCTTTAGAATATTATATATTTTAATTATATGAAATAAAATGAAGTTTCTGTATGTATATGGCAGTGTTGTGACGTGTTAATTAAATGCTGTTCTTTGACATATAACATTCTGTTATTTTACTGATTTACATGTACGTTCACTAAATGTTTGGTTAATGCCCTGTTATGGTAATTATAACCATAAGTGGTAATAGCATAATAAATAAGGGCGATTGATATAAACATCTGCATATCTGTTTGATGCAGACCGAAGGCATATGTACTCAATATAAAAAAAGAGGTTTGTAATGTATAACTTTCAAGGTCAGATATACATGTAATTAAAATGTTAAAATGTTAGACAATGATTCATAACAGAAAGGTAATAGACATAATAAGACTCTATGTTACTTTGTTGTTGTTGTTTTTTTGTGTTGTTTTTTTTTTTTCTTTGGATAGACGGATTTATTCCTGAACTTGGGTGAACTGGTTTGGTAGTCAATAGCCTTTAAGTATTACATCGTAAAAGTCTTCTGGACTCACGAGCCACTTTGGTTGGTTTCAAGTGATAACACGTGGCCGAAGGGTGTGAGTTATTATTACTCCTATGAATAAAGAATCAAATTACTTGGAGCCAGTAGTAAATCACAGTTCATTAGCGACGAATAATGCGTTCTTCAGAAACGTCCATGTATATCCAATAAAAATGGAAATGCTGTTACTCTAACGATCTAATGACATGCCTTAAAAGGAAACAGTGTCAGTTTGTCAAACTCTCGAAACGACTTGCTGCAGATAAGACCGCTTTGTGTTTCTTGGTTAGAATTAAATAACGGTCTTGTTACATATCAATAGCTAGAATTCTTTTTAAATAGATTGCCAACTACGCATTTACTATTCTTTTCTAAATGCTTACAACCGGACCGGATATCTCGCATTAGTCTGATGTGAGCCCGTTTAAACCATTGATTCTGACTAACACTTAACGATAAGTCTCTGGTTATGTTAAACTATGTCAACAAGGACGTATAAGTTATTCCAAGATTTATCTTCTGTCAATTATTTTTAAGTTCTCTTTAAAACCTAAGGCTTGATGCATATGATTATGCTTGCTCTTTTGTGTGCTATCTAAAATATTGCTGCATATATGATCAATATCAATATATTGTCTATTTTCCCATTTAAATTATCACTCATATAAGTTACTATTGCAGTCGGTTTCTTTTTTCAGTCATAGTCTTTCCAGTCGTATACATCTGGCTTATCTACAGTAGACTTTGAGTAAGCATGTTGCTGTTATCCACGTTATATTATATCCACTCTCCTGTTTGACAATTTTCACCAGTTCCACATCGTTACCATAATCACCATTAAATAAATGTTTGCTAACCTGTAAGTATTTTGCTGTATAACTATAAGCTTATTTTCGAAAAATTTAATATAATTTCAAAATATAATATGTTTATGCCTTTTCGTGCAATAACATATGAGGAGACTATCTATTATTACACTGGACATTCATTCATTATCATAAACTGAACTTTGGTTATCCCAGAAGTTATCAGCTAGGACCATGTTTTGCCATTGTATATTGATGTCATTGCACATGTTGCCAAGACCTACTGATGTATTAAAAAATACGTTATTGTTTAACGAATAAACACATTTATATTTATACATTAGTTAAATGTTGACAAATGTCTTTACCCAGTCGTGCTTCAAAATTGTGACGAGTTTTAGCAACCTTGGTCATCCGCCTGAGTATAGATTATTCAGCAAACAGAGCCGTTAACTGTTTTTAAACATGATTAGATACACGAGTTCAATTCAACAGGCTCGTTATTGATAACTACAAGACAGTTATTTAAATTTTCAAATGGTGACTTCGAAACGCTTTAACATCAGCACATGTTCTTTGTGCACAGTGAATCTAATCAAAGGCTTTTGTTAATGGCCTAAGCGTTTCTTTCTTACAATCTACAAAATATTTGCGACGTCCATTTTATTATTGGGGTAATCCGACCCCAGACATATTTCTCGGTAGGTCCACCGGCAGCCAGCAGGTCTGCTGGAAGACCTCCCCACATGAAAGTTAACGTGCCGACAGGGACTCGAACTCTGGCGGTAAGAGTCTAACGAGTCACTCAGGCTGAAAATAAACGCTTTAAATTTTCTCCTACACTTGCTGACAATGATAATCCATACTGATTGTAATTAAATCGCTTATAATTGCATGTAACCCTGTATCTGTAAAAGTGTTAACATCAAGCAGAACAGATTCCCATCAAATCTCTCACAGTAGGAGTTGGCAGATGCGAATCTTTGCGATATGCTTAGTTCTGATTAATTTGCGCCTAGCGTGTTAACAGCTAAATGTATGAAGTCATTATAGTAATTGGAATGCATAGGCAAATCGTTGCTGTAGCTCGCGGGGTAAGAGGTGCCAGATTACTTTTTTCAATGAAATTAATTTGAATAAAGAGCTGTTGGCGCACGTTTACCAGTCTAGTGATAAAGTAATTAAAAAGCTAACATTACTGGTTTTGAAGATGCAGAAATAATTCACGTAGATGTCAATGTGAAGATGTAATTATGATGGAATTGTACTGGAGATGTTGACCTTGTAGGGTTTCTGATGAAAAAGATTGTCGTATAAAACCAAGAACAATACAAAATACTCTTTTTGAAAGGAAGAATGTATTATTATAAATACCAATACCAACAACGATTTTATGACCACCACAAAAGTCCACTGTTGCCGACCCACAAACAGAGAGACTTATATAAAGATTTTTTATCGAAATTACTCAATTTCAGACCATTTTTCAAATAAGCCTGTAATTGCATTGCAAACGCATATGAATTGACATAAATTTAAATAAATTTGAAATGTTGTATCACAAGATAACAAGGTAGTTTTGCTTTTGCAATTTCCCCCATTTAAAACATTTATTTTATGTTTACCACCTTGTATATCGAACGTTGTATAAGAGAATTAAATGAATATGTTTGGGCAAATGTTCAATGTATTTGTAATCTCTACCCTTCTAAAATACTAAGAGGTTATCTAAACCCTTACAGGTATTTTGTATTTTACCTATATTATGTTTTACTGTAAGGAATTACTGTTTTAATTTTTATAGCCTTTCCTTGGTCTTTAATTATTTTCATGATTTTTGGTGATATTTTGGTGATATTCTGGTGATGTTCTGGTGATATTTTCCTGGTTTCTCGTGATATGTGTGCGTTTTTACGGTGATATTTAAAGTTTTGACAAAATAGCTCTCGATTTTCCAGGGAAATAGCAAACTTTTCACACTAGGACCATCCCGGCTCATCAACAAATATCGTCGGTAACATTTCATTGACTTATTCCGTTGCAACAAGTGTGCCTTCCAAGGAAATGAATCAATATTCTTGCATTGAAGATCTAACAATTTCTACAGCGTATCCACTGTTGCGCGAAGACGGCAATGTTTTATTTCATGCCTATAGATGTCTAAAAACCACAGGGGACCTACGTACAAGCTGCTTTTAGCACTGAAGTGTTATTTATTTATATTTCCTCTCCAGTTTAGACATATGGAAGGAATGCGGTAATCTATTAGGATCAAGTTATCAATATCACACACATTCAGGCTAAAATTAGCACCGTGTTATCCAGTTTACGACGGATGAGCCCGAAGCTTAGTCGGCTCCTCAGAGGCTCCGATGGAAATCCCTCTTTGATGTTATCCCTTGTTTTCCTTTGTTCTTGGAAATACTTTGTTCTTGTCCATAGTTTATACTCTCTAAATGAAGACGAACATTTCTTTCTTAACAGTGTGTGTGTGCAGTGCGATTTAGTGAAATGTTTAATATTTTAATTTTATTTGATAATAAAAAACATATTTGGTCAGTAATATTCTCACCAAAAAGGACCTATTTTTCATAGTTCGTTGCACTTTTATATATAGAAATACATAACACCATCATCAGATGGGGTATAATATCCTGCCATCACCTTGGACACAAGATATACAAAGAAAGGTGTTATAACATTTGTTTCCCCCATAGCCAGATTGATAAATCAGTCACGCGCACCCGGACTACTTTTAACGAGTCCAAAATGAAGGCCCAAACCGTCGTCAAATCATATAAAGATTTCAAAATAAAGGGGCGACTAATTTGAATTCCCCTATTTTTTATGTCCTGACGTCACTTGTTGGACACCTATTGCGCGAAAACGAGGGCATCGAACGACACATCTTGGAGAATGAAACTGAAGGGAGGAGAGCCAGGGGAAGGCAAAGGATAAAAATGTAAGACTGGATGTGTAGGGCAATGGGTGTCAACAGTATCATCGGACTCCGAGAATGAGCAATGGACCGAAGCCTATGAAAAACACTAACCATGATTTCATCTTCGGTATGAACATGCCACGACACAAAAAGAAGAGACGTCACTTGTAGTGATGACACTTTAAAAAAACTACGTCACTTATTTGTCTCAGTTGGTAAACACAATATGGCTTAAAAGCAAAAGGAAGTTAGTACTATGCATTGACTAAAAAGGCAAAGGTTTTAGTTTACAAGCTGGACGATAGATACTGTGAAAATAGAAAGAAATAATGGAAAACCAGAATACAAAATGAGAGGGGGTCTTGAAGAACCTTACCTTTTATGGTATGTTAATGCATATACGTTTGACGTGAAGAGCCATTGGTTCAAATACTGTTTTTTTTTCCATTTTGAATACTCATATTTTACGGAGGAGATGTAATTTTCATTCGTTTTTGTTTTGTTATGTGCATATACAAACGCGGAGTTCCATTTTCATTTTTTTTCACTGACCTTAGAAAATAACAATAAAATAGTCTGGTCATTAAATAATTATTTTTATAAAAAAAAAAAACAAAAAAAAAAATGGCAGGATAAAGAAACTAGGTCGATGTTATACGAAAGAAGTGTTCTCACACTCGTCACGAAGTTCTAAACGTTTTGCCATCCTAGCTGTTAACCCCTACCTAGTTTTAACGGGTTTAGTACTATATCAACGTTCTGAAAAAGGGCCCATGGTCGAATTTTTTATTACAGCATTCAGTAGCAAAGCATTTATTGATATAGGTATACTGGCTTCGTGTTGGGTTAGAAGTACGGCTTTTGACACATTATAGCTGTAAAGTCAGTACAATTTTGCGTTTTCAAAAGAGTACTTCATATAATACCGAGCAGTGTTACAACATTATCATGTAATTAAATAAATTAATGCAAAATATGTCAATCACTTATGTTCTCCTAAATGTATGCCTTAGAATTTACTATTGCATTTTAGCGGGCGTTCTATAAAATGGACTGGAATCCTCAGAAAATAGACAAAATAAATTGTTACTTATAAATGCAACAAATATAATGGACGTATCATTGTTCGATAATATTTATTGTACATTCACTTCATTCTATTGATCGTTTTTGAAAACAAAACTTGAATTTAGGACAGCAAGAAAGTTTCATTTCATGACAGCATCTGTCTTTTAAGACGGGATTGCCCGTTAGAGGTAATTTAATTTTCTAAGCAACACTTCAGTTGATACTTTTACATTCTTAATAGACAGAAATGCCTGGGGAAAGAACTTGTAAGGTGTCATTATTATTGCAAAGGCGATTGAAGACAGATATTTTCAGAGTTTTTTAATGTAAAAAATAACCGGCAGAGGCTTAACAAGTTTAATTTTCCCACTAAGTTGAGTGCATTTCTTTGTATGTTATCAACGATGAAATAAAGGGTTACTTTGTTAATGTTACTTCCGGCTCATCATTATTGGAGACACACGAAGAAAATGTCACTCTTCGAATGTTTAAGAAATAATTGCAAACGATGTTTGCAATTGGAAAATCTCATATTACAATACAAAACAGGGAACATACAGGACATAAAAACTTTAGGCAATATTTAATATGTTCATGGGTAATAAAACGTAAATGCAAAGTAACTTGTTTTCGAAAGGTCGATGGTTGAACATATTCGTGTGCTTGGACATTCTTTTACAGAAACAGTATAACAAAATTTGCTTTAAACTTCTAATACAGAAATAGAATAAGAATATTCGCATTTAACAACACCGGATAGTTCGCAGGAATGAGACCCAGTCAATAGTACTTTGACATTCAACAAGTGAATGAATATTAATTACATGCGTCTGGGCAGCAGAGCTCTAAATTAGAGACTAACAGCTACAGCGATGGGATGGGACTTTACAAACACAACCTGAATGGGTGTCTGGTTATTGTAGCCAACGGTAAACTACTACTCGATGCATGGATCAATTGTTTTATAGCAATGGGAAAAAATAAAAATTGGTACAGGATGCACACTCAAATATAAGAAATTTTTGCTTTAAACCTTTGAACTCAGTAAAATAAAATTAGCCGTTACTCCACTAAAATGTTAACAATTCAATATTAAGTTTACATTTTTCGTAACGCATAACACTCTTTATGAATCCTTACTGTTTACCAAAGATTAATTATATCCATTCAAATGAATTAGTTAAACGAAATATACCATAGTACTTTTCGAACGCTCCATACATGATATAATTGAACTATGAAAACACAACATTTAAACAACGATCACTTACCAAATTTAGGAATATGAAATCCATTCGTTGCCTCATATGTCCCATAAACTCCATCGTTTTGACCGTGTAATGTCTTGAGCGTATCTATAACTTTCTTTCCAGGGTAGAATGCTTTTGATAAGTCCCGGAGAAACCGTAATCTGCTATTTAACTTATATTTACAGCGACCCGCTCGGCATCCTCGGCCTTTTTCCCTGGCCTCGAACGTTTGTGTTGTTTGAAAACAAATAAAAGCAGTAGCTACCAAAATACCAACCTTCATCTCCCAAAAACGTTTTTTATTTAAAATATGTCGAAATACGAACAAATTGTCCGAAAGTTAATTTCCAATTTCAAAATTCCAAACTGTCTTTAACTAGTTTCATACTTTGTCATTATTTATTTTCATGTTTTGAAAAGAACTGTTTCTCTGCCGATGGAATGCATTAAGGAGCCTTTGGCTGTTGCTTCGCCGAATAATTCGATTACATATGACGTTATCGAAACTTCATAGATGGCTGCGACAAGTCAAGTCCTGGAGTACCAAGCAGCCTCCCACTATTCTCCAATAGGTGATACAGTCAACACGTAGTCATTGGATACCGGCTCTTTTATTTCATATTTAACAGCTTTGCCACGGGTGCTTTATATCACATTGATTGCAAACTACGTGCTATAAACAGTGTTATGAAAAAATCCGGCGGTCACTTAACATTTGAACGGTACAGCAAAGTCCTCAATAATCAATTCACAGACAACAATCACGTGTCGCTAACGACTGTACGAAACACTGTTGATCTCGGCCTTTCATGACTAAAACATATCGGGAATAGCAGCGATGTCACCATCAGTGTCTCTTATATACGCGACTAGCACGGCAGACTGTCAATACTAACACGTGTATTGCATAAGGAGACAAGAGACTCCCGTAGACAACAAACTTTAGAACTGCACCTTTTTCAATATGTGTTAATCTTTTTATCAGGGTCTTCAGTTTGTTACGGATACAGTTATGGTTCTGTTTTATATTTTTTAAATAAATATATAAAATTGACATGAATTGTAGTTTATCTAAAATATCCACTTTTCATAAAATTATGCAGGCACAGGACATGCCAAGCATATGTTAGATTTTGAGCGAATATCAACAACAATTCCAGCATGGGAAAGGCTTCTGTCTATTATCTCGCGATCAATGATTTGGATGGTCGAACTGAAAGACGCATGTTTAGTTATCTATAGGGAATATCCACAATTCATTTCAAACATCACCATGTCGCTGATTTATAATCACTGCCATTTCCGGTATGTAAATTCCCGCTCTTGTCTATATTGTTCTGCACATATTGCTGAATTGGCACGGTGTCTCGGTGTATTGTGTTTTATACATGGCCCGTAACATAAAATTAATTGGAGATATGTCCAGTTAAACAATGCAGCGCAGACACTCAGCTATGACGAGTGGTTGTATTTCCATCTGGTCCATATTTGTATTAAGTGACTTAACATTACCCAGTTAAATATTGGGCCGTGGAGTACAACAATGGCTTTATAACAGGCATGGCCATTCAATGTTTTTTTTTATCCTGAGCCGTGTGCAAAAATACAACAACAACAGACATGTTTATAGTAGAATATTTACTTTGCATAGAAGGAAACAAAAGTTATACAAATGAATATATTCTGTCGAATATCAAGTTGATATTTCACATTGCTTTTTCCTACACCTCCTGTGTGACCAGTGTGTGACGACCTCAGTGTCGCTGGAAGAATTTTGTTTTTATGTATCAATTCGACGACGATGTACATTTAGCTCTTTCTTAATCTGCAGTTCCGGACATTAAATGGAAAAAAACTATTGTAAATGAAAAAAACAACAACACCATCCTGTCAAGTATAACAATTAAGTTCGCGAGGATGAGACAGGTTCAACAAAACAGATGTCAGCTAGTGTCTCCGCGATCTTTCCAAAACCTTGATTTCTACTAAGAGCATAAAAATATCAAACATACAGAAACGTTATATTACCTTGGAGTTGCAACAAACTAAAATATTATAATTACCCCACTCCCGTTAGCATGGCTATAAACGTAGTACAGCCACAACCCTTTACTGCATTTAACCGGATGCACTTATCATTATCAGTTGTTCTAGGTATACTTCGACTTTGTTCCAATAAAACGAAAAAACAGTCACAATATGTATGTTCTCTGTCCACACATAGTAGGTACGATGTCATACAAAAGAAAGTACATGTAGTATATGTAAATTATATCTACCAAACCTATTTTATTCAAACAACAGGGATAAAACAGCAGGACTTATTCACACTAAAGCTAGAATTTGAATATTGAAGCAGCCTAATTGATGCACGTCGTGGTGCCTATTACTAAAGTATATATGTGCGCATTATGCGTAAATACAGCTGCACTTTGTTCAAAGTCATACATAGTTAATGTCAGCTTATGTATGCGTACACAACTGAAGTTTAATAAAATTCCAGGATGTCAATATTAAGTCGGTTGCCATACGTGGAGTCGCTCAGGGACACTACATGTAGCTTGTTCTACATAAAGACGACACTGAAGTTTACCACCAACGCAATTTTATCTTTAGCTAAGTATTTGTTTTATTTCTGTTCTGTTTATTGTAGACGGATTTCGTCCCATTCAGTAGCCAATACGGAATCATTGAATAGGAAGCAGCCCTAATGGAACGTCGGTAGAATGATATGTGATAAGACGATATCCAAACAGCAGGGATACTTCTCAAACACCCTGAAATCTGATCAACGTTCGCGATTTAAATGAGTTTGACTACATAAATATCAATATTGTTTGATGGGACCATTCCCCCCAAATAACACACATGGGATTAGCCGTCAGTTTTGCCGATACTGTGCAGCGACATTTCTATCATTATAGCATGGGGGCACTTATGAGGTGCCCAGGGACTGAACTCGGCCGGTCCATAATACTGACACCGACGAGTCGGGCGTAATGTTGTCCCCTTAGCCCCGAGTGTAAGGAGGGAAGCCACTACTACCAACTTTAAAGTCTATGGTTTGACCTGCCGTGGTTTGAACCCACAAACTCCCGATCCGCAAGCCGACGCTTTACAACCTGAGCTATTGCGGCCGGTAAACACACATGAATGCATACATGAATGTACAATGTTGCAATTGGACTATTTTTGATAACTTTGTCCTGTGCCTTTTCACATTTTAACATTTTTGGTAATAGTCATAAGACCTTGTTATATTACGGTGCTTTATGTCATCAATAATGTGTGCTATGTGTAAGGCAAGCTTACACATTTGTTCAATATTCATGGGACTTGGTCCTAGGATGGATTTCTTATCTTAGTATTTTGTACTGACTTTACATGTTTCAAAGTGAAAATGCATATTTCAGTAATAATTGAAAGAATAACACCTGAAAAAATGAATTGACATACTACGTACTTGTAGCCAAATATAAAATAAAACAACATAAGCCAACTATGTATGTTGAAAGACAGTATAGCATTTCCACTATACGCTCGCTGTTTAACATGACAGCGAAATTCAACATAATAATTGACTTCACAATATTGTTGAAAGAGTCACTATGGTACTTAATCGAGTCAGCAGTTTCTTAGGCAAGTGTAAAATTATGAAACAAGTAATGCCATATTCTTCTGCTACATATTAAACTAGTCATCACTTGTTGTTGTTGTATAATTTATAGGTTAATACTATCAAACTATATAATTTAATTTGCACAAATATGAAAATAGCATAAAGTTAAACTTTTAAAAGCAATTTACAATAACCATGCAAAATTAAGAACGAACACTATTTTCAGACAATTAGGATTTGAAATCATATGGCAATACTCGATCGGACTAACCTCACCTTAAAATAAACGGGCGATCATACATGTACATGTACATTGTAAACAGGTGTTCTGACACTGGTTGCCAGGATCCCTATCTGTCTGTCTGTCTGTCTGTCTGTCTGTCTGTCTGTCTGTCTGTCTGTCTGTCTGTCTGTCTGTCTGTCTGTCTATCTATCTATCTATCTATCTATCTATCTATCTATCTATCTATCTATCTATCTATCTATCTATCTATCTATCTATCTATCTATCTATCTATCTATCTATCTATCTACCTACCTATCTATCTATCATCTATCTATCTATCTATCTATCTATCTATCTATCTATCTATCTATCTATCTATCTATCTATCTATCTATCTATCTCTCACACACACACACTCACTATCTCTATCTCTCTATCTCTCTCTATCTCTCTCTCTCTCTCTCTCTCTCTCTCTCTCTCTCTCTCTCTCTCTTTCTCTTGTATATAGTTAATAGTTCGCCAGTGACTTCGTCAAAACCAGAGGAATAGAATTAACAAGAGCGTGTGAATGATGTATTTAATCAGTCTTTTTATACACACTTCAAATGGAGCCCGTATCACAAACATAAAAAGTATTAATTATAAATTTTTGCAAGGTGGCATTTAAATGCACGTGTATATACAGTTGCACTCAATGAATAATTTATCCTAAACTTGTGCTCTAATTAAAGCATGTGCCTACTAATCGAGAATAAAGTTAATCCTAAATAATTAAAATGTCAACAGGCTTGTCGACTATTAATCAGTTAAAATATTGTTTTTTTTTCATAAAACAAACAAACGACAAAACAATGGTCATATCAATAATTAAATACAAAGGTGACGCGGTTATTTGACGCTTAATTTTGTTTTTCAAAATGAATTAATGCCTCTGAAAACCGAAATTGCAAAGAAACGTATAGGTCGACAGTATCTCAGATTTATGGTTACTCCAAGGTTCTTGAAGCCTGTTGTTTCCTACAAGTTATCAGTATGCTCTCACAGGCGTTTTAAAGTGAGAACGATTGTTTATCCTCAATCCACTGTGTTTGGTGTGTGGGTGGGACTGCTCATCCAATATTTACACGTGAGATTTGTCTGATGAAGCGTTCTGTCAGAAAAGTGATATGGTTCCTTAGAGTGGTGTTTGTATTTTCGACGGAAGAAATGTTTCTTTAAAGGAGCATGTGGGTGAAATTACTCGAGACGTTGTACCGATTGAGATTTATGATGACATTGCTCTCGTTAACTTAGACGAAAAGTCCGTTGTTCTATGAGTATTCGTTGATTATTTTTCTCTGTGTGACTGCTTATGGCGATGAGTAATACCTGTCATATATTAACAGCATATAGTTATAAGTTGTTATCGCACTGTAAAGTATCAGTATTTTTGTTAAATAATTTGAATGTTGACACATATATGCAATTTAGTGACCCAGAAGCTTTTTCGCAAATTTATTTCAAGCAATTTCCCATCGCTGAAATGTTATTGTCCATAGACATGTCCATTATATTGTCTTAAGTTAAACTCACATTTGGTATTGTGATTAAAATGGCCAAAATAAACAACAAATTTAAACATTTGTCAGTTAAACAATTTACGGTAGGCAGACAATTAAGACAAGCGGTCACATTCTTCGACATTATATATATCGGAAATTACCGGCCCGAAGTGACATAATATTCAGCAGAATGTCGTTTATCATTTTGCTGTTAAGTAAGACAGATAAGTCCTGTATAAAGACAATTTAATAGTCAGACCTTCCATGAACAATTTATTGATAAAACAATATGCTGTCATCGGGTGGTTAAACAGAATATTGGGGAAAAAACAACTAATCGAACACAAAGTGCCTATGTATGCAACGTTATTTATTTCATGTGCATGCAATATATAGATCTTTAAAAAGAGTTTAATTGATATGAAGTTACTGATAGAAATGTGGATATATTTTCATTATAATTCTATTAAAAATACCATTTGTCCAATGTGAATCGCAACTTGTCTGGTCTCTGTGTTTTGTCACATTTACATTTAACCTGTTTGCTTTGATTTAGGGGTTATTTAGATTTATTTATTTGTTCTTATTTTGATAGGACCATTTCTTATTTACCTATTGAACAAAAGTTTAAATTTGCATCGGGCAAAGGTGCACAAATATAAGTTTAAAGTAAATATATTAAGAACAGTGAGCCTCGACATTGCCTACATAGAGAAAAAAGCAAAAGCAGATTCTTATTTGAACGGTAAATAGTCAAATAAAAACTTCAATAAATGACATATAAAGCCCCTCTATTTACCGTAGTACAGTAAATACAGTGCAGTAAACCAAATATTTAACAAAAGGGACGTGTTTCTGCCCTAAAAATTATCATAGAAACTTGCTTTTCAAACCTTGAAGACAATTCTGAAGAACGAAGTGTGCAAGGCCCTCAAATTGTTTTGGCCATCATGGCTCACCAGGCAGTGCGAGCTTAGAGCTCTGTAAAACCGATTTAAGCACCCCAGTCTTTCCATATTGCCGACTGACCGTTCCAAGGCGGTAACTGTCGGGTTTGCTCTTATTGTTAAATGACTTATCACAGATTTGTTCTCACATTTACATTTGGTGTGCATCTGGATAAATTGGTCCTGTGTCTTTTCAATTTTTGTATATATTGCAATGCTCATAGGACTTTGTCTTATATATTCTTATTCACTAGCCGTCGTAAAACAGACCTATGTGCTTAGATGATCCCATTTACTACAGTATCTGTGTTCTCATATTTTCGTTTTTAGAACTAAATAAAATGAACGTTCAAATATTGTTTTTACATTCTTGGCACCTAGTGAAACATACAGACACCCCAGACACCCGTGTTACTATAGTCGTGTGGATAAGATTGCATATGCGCACCTTATCCCCGAGGTCCTGTTGGAAAGTCGTTAAAAATAATAAATAAATCAGGTACAATTTAAACTCTATCGTATTGAGAGCGTGAAAAGTCTTTTGCAATTTCTCATAAATGACATTGACTGGTTTGGCAAAACATCTATGATGGAATATTTGCTCATTTTAATTTTAAAAAGCATGTCATTTTAGCATTGACAATCTCCTTGTACACTTAACCTGATGCTGGTGGTCTATGACTGATACCGTATGTTATAACGAATATGATATTTTTTCGTGCAGTGACACTCGATAAGCCGCTATGCTGAAAGCGGGTGAAATTAGGGGCGGACTATTTTTAATTATAGGCTGTTCCGAGCAGGAATGTGTAAAAAGTGTTCTACGGTGTACTACTTCGAGATTACAGATTCCTTTACCAAAATCCAGTGTTATCAAAAACAGCTAAGGACATTGTTAAGGCTACAGTAGTCCTCCAACACCTACTTTCGAAAAAGAAAACCTTCAGTGGCACAGACAATTAGATTTTCTATGAAAGAAGAGGAGACGGTGTAAATATACCCAAGCACAATGTGTCACGTGTCTTCTATCAAGCCGATGATGTGAGATACAATCTCAGATATTACACTGACAGCAACAATGTCTTACCGTGGTAAGAAGCTACAGTTCGTAGGTGACAAATTAGTATCTTTGTAATAGAAACACTCACCTCAGACGATCCGCGATTGATTTTTTTCGCAATGGCTGCGTATAAACAAAAAAATCGAAGTCGTCATTTTTCCTGTGTGGCATGTAAACTCCCCGTACCCATGAAACAATTTTCGTCGTGTGTATTCTCACAGTTGTTTTCACTGTTAATTTTTGTTTTGTCTTCATGAATTTGTTACAAGAAAATGCTTGCACTCAATTTATGTTGGCATTTACGCTATCCGCATATGGGTAATCTTATTGAAATATTGCTCAAGTGTCAGACGTCTTTTTTTACACACAAATAACACTTAAGATACCCACCAATATTGCATAATTCTTTTAAAATGTGTCATTACAGAAAAGGATTCAATTTGGTATACATATTGATTAAAAAAATAATTGTAAAAGAGGATAAAACTTCGATGAGTTAAGCATATGGAGAGTCTCCAATAAATAAAAACACATTACAGTTTCAAGGAAATGTCCTAAAATGATTTCGTTATAATTTGTGTGGCCATTTTAATTTTATTTTAACTGGGCGATATAAAATTCCTGACTTTTTCCCATAGAATGCATTGTTCTACAATAGTATTGGAAAATCTATCAAATTGATTTAAGCAGGTAATAAAATGTGTCTTATGCATTCATTTTAACGTACTATCCCATATTTGATACCTATTTAAGAGACTTCTTTATATTTTAGCAACTGCTTTGCCTTTTTGTTTAACTCCATTTCTCTGTCAATAATAAATATTTATACCATGATTGTTCATTTACATAAAGAATTAAAATGTTTTAATATTGGTCCAAATACACACCAGAACACGCCCCCGACACCCCAGATGCCAGAAAATATGTCTTTAAGCACAAAAAATCGTTCACAAAAATCACGCATATATAACATCACAAATCTAGGTAAACATTGTAGCATGACGTTAAAGGTGACTTTCAATAATGTTTGTAAACAAACTCACCGCGATTAAATGTACGTTGGCTTATTTTCTTTTCATACAAGGCAAACATTATTTAATATATTTACTACAAGAACAAAAAGATATTAACTGTCCTTTTTTTTAAAGTATGGAACTTTAATAAGTCATAGTCTCTTCATTCAAGAAGCGAAAACGTACTTTTTGAGGTAGGTACACCTATGGGATACGGATTTGTAATGGCTTCTTTAGTTATCTTTCCTCCCGTAGATAAGGGTCAATCAAACATATCGTTTCATGTAGCAACCCTTCATAATCTCCTATAACTAAATATACGATGTGCTTATTTTCTTTTGTGAATACTTATACATTATGATTTCTGAAACTATATACGGTTTTTATAATTAAAATTTTAAATCAGGCACATTTTATTATTTTATAGCTATAATCTTCATTGATGTTAGACGTTTACAACTGGCATTTTTAAAAATCAGACGACTCTTTAGTGAGATGTCGTCAAGATATTTAGTACTGTATGGTGTTGTTTATATAGACGACACGGTATAAGAATGGCATGCCCAGTCAACTAGAGACTACTTCGGGCCCTGTACTCCATACTGTCTATGACAAAAGCTCGTCCCAACTGAATCCAGACCAGGCATATGCATCAGAGGCAACTCCATTGAGCCCCGAGCACGTGATGATATTCTAGTGCAAATGGATTACCGTTACTCGTCGGCACGTTGACACTAATTTTTAGGAAGATGTCTTAATAAATTCGAAATTGGCCAAAGACAGACCAATAAGTCTTAGGGTCCGATGTTTGAGAAACTCCGATGGAAAGTGTGTGAGATACATATTTAATGCGATTATTTACTTTGTAAAATACCCAAACTTACCGACATGAGTGCGTAAACTGAGAAAAGCATTAATGGCAAAGGGGGTATCGATTTACATCGTTAAAGCAAAAGCGGCATTTCTTGCAAAGGGGTTGAAAATCTGACCTCATCCGAAGTTTAAAAAGAAAATCTGTTAATAAGAACATATTTCAGATACATTAAACTCATCTATATATATGACTAAAATAGTCGTTTTGTGCGGAACTACAATTAATTAGCGTTTAACAATGACTAGTTTTGTAAACTAATACAACTTTTCAAATCAATATTCCCTTTTCACGTTTTAAGTTCTTAAACTCCCCCCCCCCCCCACACACACACACTCGCCCCCCCCCCCCCCTCCCCCAGAAGAAAACCAATAAAACCCCTTTTTTTAAGCTGTTTTAGCATGAATCCCAACAATAATTGCAAAAATGATTGAATGGCGATCTGAACCCAATATTTGCCTACAATTACCTTTTGTGCCTAATTAATCGTACTCTTGTTTACATTAATATTTATAGCCTGAACTAATAAACCACTCATTGCGAATGCTGTTATTGTAAAGCTGATGGATATGTCAACATTTTGTTTGTTTTGGTTTGTTGTTTATTTGTTGTTTTCTTTTGCAATAAGTCCAGAATTTGTACTTAGTTAAATTGTTGCTTAAGTCGTTACAAATCGTAACTTATTCATTTTAAACCACTTGTATTAAAACTATTTGAGCCATTTTCCCCAATTACGGCCACTTCTGTAACCTAACTGTTTTCGCCATAACCCATGTTTTGACTAATTTATTTGGTGTTTGCTTTAATGTGCAATAATCTGCAAGAAATATGATCGCAAAAGCTGTAACTGCAACAGAATGACATTTTAACCGTTTTAACAAGAGTCAAAGCATTGGTAGGAGTTGTTGCTATTGCAAAACGGTTGTTACATTCACTTCGTATGAAGTCTAGTGACCGTATTACCTCTTGGTGGATATGAAAGATACAGTTAATAATCCGAGACGCCTGATGCATTCAACAGTTTGCAGCATCATCAGCCTCAACACGCTGACATAGAATCGTTAAGAATGACATTGGGGCAAATTAAAGCAGACATTATCATGAACAAGCAAGAACATTTGATGATAGCAAAAGGTTAACTGTTTGCCAAAGTAATAAATTCGCGTTTAGTCAGAAATGCTTTGGGGTTTCTAGTTTTAATAAGAAAATAAGCCACGGTATCTTCATTGCTAGAAATACTGATTGCTTCACAGAGTTTTACATGCCAGAACTGCGATAAGTCATAAAGTGAGTTTAAGAGTAACATAAGTTACGTAAAATGTATTCGTTCATTCACTAACTAGCACTAGCAAACAATGGTTAACTTGTACAGTTGTCGGTGTGATCAGATCGTGGAGCTAGTATACTGCAACCTTGAACATATAGACAGTGATAGAGAACGATGATTCCTTTCATTATCTGGTAGAAACAATTGATAAGTGCGTATTGCCCGTGCTGACGACACGAAGTGGGTGAAGTTAAATTTCCTGTCCAATTTTAAGTATTTATAAAACATGTAGACGTTTCGCCCATTGAAACTAGTGTAGTGTTTATCATCGTCAAAATGAACTAAATTGTTGTTAATGACTTTTAGCCTTCTGCTCTAAGGTAAAGAGGGTGCAAGAATAAACACGTTACCCAAGCAGAGAAAATGGGAAATTATTACTTGTTAAATTATATGCCGATGTTTGCGATAACCTATAACGTGTGCAACGTTCCGCTCAAATTTAACATAAGCAGACAGACGTGCCGTCAGTGTGAGGCCCGAATCATGGACCTCCGTTTGAATGCTTTACATCGAATGAACGTACAAAGATGTAACAATACTCCTTCTATCACCAGACTGAACACTATGCTTTTGTATTTTAACCCGACATTTAAGAAAACATGCGTCATTTAAAACAATTGCATGTAAATATATAAATATGTTTCAACAATTATTGATTGTCCTGAAAAAAATCGATTTGTATTTAAAATAAGAATATTATAATAGACTTGACACCACCATCCGTTATGTCTTATATTTCATGACCAACAATATCTCAGTAAATAAATATTCGATTATAATTTCCAGTTAAATTAAAATTTAATAAATTTGGTATCAATACCATTCGATTACTTCAATGTTTCAATGCCACATTGGTTTACAGACAGATTTTGCACCTGCAATGACATTAAAATGTTCTAAACGTTGACAATAATATTTTTAATTGTAAACTTTATATGTCTGACCGATCCTAAACTAGTGCTTTTACAAAATTACTAGATAAAATACCAAATCATGCTCAAGTTAATATGGGAAGTGTTACACCATCCATATTTTTTAATTGACAACATTGAACCACGTTTTTTTTTAACAGAATCAACGCTACGTTAATCTACGCTAAAACACATATCTTTCATTCATTGTAGTCTCAACCAAATTACATGTTTTCTAATTAAACTCCACTAAACTAAATTTCTCAAATCAATTTCTCAAAAGTGTCAATTTATTTTTATTTATAACTTAATAAAACATTTAATATATATTTCTCGGTTGTTGATTTTCACTGAACTTTTCAAACATAAAAAACGTCGTTGCTAATATGAGATCTATGTAGTTTTACAACATGAATCACAAAGTGTTTTTGTCCGTCGACTGCCGCGTGAAAGAATTCGGTCCTACTTCAAACAGGTCCCTGATTATAATTTAAAAGTGGAATAATGTCTATAATGTTATACACTAACACAGATTTGCCAGGATTGTTTAAAATTTACATATCTTTTATGAAAATATGCATCTAATGAACACACACATTATAATCATTAAGTTCAATTCATACTAGAATGACAATAAAGTATACTCATCAGATGGATTTTACGCCTTAAGATTTATTCTTTGGGAATCGAACAGAATTTCGTTATGTTATGACACTAGACGAAGTACAGAATGTTTTATTTACATTTGTGTCTGCCTTTTATTTTCCGAGAGTAAGTGACTTGCCTAGCAAATGGTGAATTTATAGTTTGTCACTTTTAAACTGAACGGGATTTTACTTTGTTGAATAGCCAGTAAAGCCTCCCGTTGTTTGCTGATTGTATTGTGATAGGCGTTGTCTTGAGACAGTGATACGCTATTCACAAGTGCATATTTTGAGTGGGAGTAACAGACTCATTAAACATTTAATTGTGAATGTAGGTTCGTTCTGACACAACATAGTGGGATGGAAATTTCTGATTCAGAAAGAATGCCTGAATGGACCGGAATTTAATCATATTATCTTATTTATTGCATGTGACGGAAAATGACGTTTTTTAAGAAGTTGGGCTATTCTTGTTCGTGCACAGGAAAAGAAGTCAGTTTTATGCTAAGCGCATAATTGAATGAAAAATCAGTTTCAATAGTGGGAATGCATTTCACAGCAGGAAACGCAATGATAATAATGGGTATTTATGGACAATGTTTTGTCTGGACAAGCCAATGTTCGGCGGATAAGGGCTGCTGTTAAATAATATCATTGCGAAGTTTTTTTAACTGTCGTAAATAGGTGTCATCAGGGACGGATTTAACGTCTTCAAGAATGATCACTATGCTTTACATCTAGAGTTTATTTATGACACTTGCCAACAATTTAAACAAGATGTCGCAGTGTTTCAGACTGTTATTCGTGCATCTTTAGGGGAAGGTGTATTCAAACGATGACTGTGATGCCATAGTTTTTGGAGTATTCTGGGGACCAGCAGGTTGAGACTAATTGCAAGAAACAATGATAAAAGTGTCCAATACATGTTCTTAATCCATAAAACCTACCCATTATTTTATTAATATTGTCACTTTCGACGTCCTATTTAAAAAAAAATGAAAAACACAAGAGAAATGAATCAATGTTTTTGATGACCTATAGGTCGATTGTAAAAACACATTCACGCCCGCCAAATGTAAATGTGAGAGCAAATCTGTGATGAGTCATTTAACAATAAGTGCAAACCCGCCAGTTACCGCCTTGGAACGGTCAGTCGGCAATAGCGACCGACTTGGGTGCTTAAACGGTTTTACAGAGCTCTAACCTCACACTTTCGGATGGCTTTCTCGAATGCAAGCAATGTAAAGAAAACTGATCCATTTGAATAAGTGTGCAAGCGCTGACGTTTTGTTTGGCAAGTTATGACGAAAGCAGTGACGTCATTGAAAAATAATGAAATAATAAATAATAGAAGAGGGATAGGTATTATTTCGATTAGAAAACCTATAGAAAACGTTAATAGTAAATGAAATTAACTTTTCGAAAATAGAAAAAAATATACAAGAGATGAGTAAATGGTTGTAGCATCCTGTTCATGCGGAGATGAAATTGTTACAAACTTCGTTTCAAAGCATGTATCATTTTAGATGGGTTCTTTAAAAATGATGGTTATTCATTTATAATAAGTAATTAACTTGAACGGAATGAAGTTTTATCAAATATCACACGTGGTTAAGGTAAATTAACATATGTTTTTATCTTCTGTATGATTTATGAAAACTCTGAAATGCCCAACACCTAAACTATAATAAGCAACCTAAGAATGTATCTGTATGCTTAAAATAATTGTGTCATTTTGTTTGTGGTAACGTCTTTATTGGACAGCAAATTCAGTTAATACGTTTTATTTTGGTCCTGGAAAGACACGAAAACGGTGTATAGTCTATACAGATGTGTCACATAATTAAAATCTATTCAGCTCCTCGTCATTTGTCTACAAAGGATACTCTCTTTAGAAAAGGAAACAACTGCGATAGAAGATGGTCAGGACAAGAGTTGTCACTTGCTGTGATGTCGTGATTAGTATTAGCCAATGTATTGATGCGATTGACATACATTTGTAAGTAATGGACTTAAATGCGTTCCATATAGTACTTATTCTTTAAGTCAGGTGTGTCGAGTTTGCTCTTTTCGTTAAATGACTCATCACAAAAATGTTCTTACTCTTCACTTGGCTTGCATGTGAAACACCTTTGCCCTATGCCTTTTCAGAGTTTGGTATATGTCGCAATGCTTAACACGGTAGGACCTTGTCATATATTCTTATTTTCCTCGGGTCTTTGTAAAGCATTTTCAATACAAGACATTGTCAGTTTTAACTTCCCGTTCAACGGCAGTACCAATACATTAACATAAACCAATGACGTATAACCTTTTTTTTTTATATCAGTAAGACTGATCTCATCTCACCAAAGTACAAATAGAAAATTATCGTTTAAAATAACTTGACTGTATTGTATTAATTCTGAGGTATACGTCATCGCCTGGGATGTTTTGTTTTAAATTGCATGTATTGTGAAGTGCGAGTTTGGAGCTTTAAATCCGCTCACGATTAACAGCTGTATACAACTACGTACTTATCTAAATCAACAACACAAAGGTGAGAAAAGCAGGTATGATGACGACATACAAGACCCTTAACAAAACAAACGACATTTTGGGCTCGTGGTAAGGCACTTCGTCATATAGTAAAGTTCAAATTCTAACCAAAAACAACAATTTTGAGTTTTATAAATCATAACTACTGTAATTACGGTTTATATCTACAGAACCATTTATTAGATACACCGATGTCAGTATTATTGAGCTAACTGGTTTAAGTCACCATTAACAGTCTTCAAAGTCAATTATATTTACTAAAACATTCAAAAAGGTGTTGCTGATATTATTGAAATAAACGTTTATCAAATTTAAGTAAATCCTATTAATATCTAATAAGACATTTCGCCAATGTTTCGAGGGGTTACTAACTATAAAAGTAATGATCTTTCCTGGGTTTGCACAACTGGTAAAAGAATTGATTAGTTAAATCTTCGCACATTTATTCATCAGCTCAACTGTACAAACTAAAAAGGCGATAAGTTTGTATATTGTTTGTTAACAAATTACCAATGATCAGATAATTTACTTGTCTTACATGTATTTGAGATATAAAGTGAACCATGAACGTTCAAAGTATCATGCGGGTAGTATAACTGTTGGGTTTACTCTATGACAAACGTATTTCTGTATTCCAAGATAGACCAGTCCAGCTCTGAGCATAGGAGTGCATTTTTATTTTTTAAATTCCACACTATTTCAGATTTCTTCACCACCAAACAATGTCACTGTCATGAAAATAGTGTCAGGTATTGTTTCTTTTGACATTGTTTTAATCAAGAAAGTCCTCGTAAGTTTAGATCATCCCTCGAATAGTCCCCCAAAACGGAAGAGAATACTGGGTACTATGAAAATATGTCATGGTCTCTGTATCCGCTGAGCATTGAAGCTTATCACTTCTGACAGCTGTTCTGGCACATCTGCCAAATTTACTGAATACAGTTTACAATGATGTTAATGAATGGTGGTCAAAATGATACAAAATGTTAATACATTTTTATTTCTATCATACTTTTTCCTAAATCATTAAATTACGTGAAAAAGTAACAAGATTTATGTAGATACAATATCAATGCGGTATCATTATAATTCGATCTACCGGTTTTCATTTCTATTCATTTTTGTTGTTGTAATTTATTGATAAATAATACGCTATAGTACTGACAGAGTCGCAGAATGTCATACGCAGTAATATGCTAAACGACATGTGTTTCATTATACCAGGTTCCGGATTTAAGCTATTAATGCATTAGTACATTAAGGTTAGCATTCGGAATTTAAGTTATAAATTTTGATGGCGATCTGTACACTTTGTCTATATTTGATCAGTTAAATGTTTAACTGAGTAAATCATATGTATATATAAAAACAATTCGATACAAAACCAATTTACAACAGCGTGCCAGGAAAGAATTAAGATTTATGTTCCGTTACTGGAAAATAACGAATATTAAGCGTATTCCTATCATTGTACACAATGTACAAAAAAGGTTCGTCTCGCCTAATGTTAAACAGTAACAGAAATCAGAAACATATTTACGAGTGTGAAATGAGCATTTTGTAACTGTGATATAAACTTTAAAAAAATACTTTTCATGTTTGCGTTAGTCGAACGCATTTGCTGTAGCACGGTTTTACTGACACTCAATATAGTAGATGGCCACGTGACATCACAAACACGTTTCCAATTGATTTGATAATGACATTGTCTGTAGACTAACATCAAACTTTTAAAAAATTATTTATTAAAGCCTGTCATTGCAAACCGAGGTTAACATAGTGAGATGCCCACTATAATTAGTTTGTCTGGTGATATACTGTGTTGATCTGCGCACATCAACGTTTTGAGTGGGAGTAATTGGCTCGTCTATTATTTATTTGTGACAAACGAGTGTTGGAATGGCACCTTCAGGTACAGCGAGCATGGCCCAATGGACTGGAAATCAATCACGTTATCATATTAACTGCAGCAAATTTGTTTTATCTTTAAAAATACTTTATAAATCAGTTAGTAATGTTGTGCTGACACGGCTAGTGTTAAAAAGAGACATAATGACTCTTCGAATAGAATATAAGAATTGGAAGTATAGAAGAAAATACAGAAGTACGGTTGAATTTGAATTATTGTGGAACGGCATGTACACTTTGATTTTTCCTGGTGAAATAACCATTCTTTTTTTCTAATTTATAAGAAGAACGCCACTTTCTTGTTATGTCTGCTGCTGGAAAACACAACAACATCTACAAAGTAAGAAGAGTGCAAAATGTATTTTTATTCACATACATAAATAAAAGTATTTGTAACTGAGGCTTGACCTTCATTTGTCTCGTCAAAGGAATGTGTGTCCGCATTGGCTGCTCACTCATGCCACTTGTTACAATAAACCACCCGTTCCAATGATGAAAAACGAATGGAGTTTGTTCTTGTATCCAATCAATATTAGCAGTTTCATGTTGCATTGCTTGCTAATGATTTTCAAATCGAGACACTTCTAAGTATACCGCCAACGCATATTTGCATACGTATTTACATAAGTATTTGCGTAAGTATTTGTCCAATTCTTTTTATTCTCTTTGTTGTGGATAGATTCCCGTCCATTCAAGAGGAAACTCTGAAATAATCAAGGGAGGAATGTAAAAAGCGCATCAGATGGCCATGCCATTTTGTAAATTAATCCTCTTCATGCATGTTCCACCCTAGCACTTAGCTACCTTGTGAAAGATCTCTATGTAAATAACAATCCAAAATGGAACACTTCTATGGCTGAAATCTATCAGCAAAATATACCAGATGAACAAATAGAAAGGCGGCTATTACAGGAACAAAGCAACAACAAAAAATCATAAAATATCGGCAGGTTAGCAAAAACGTTAAAAGAGATACTAAGCACAAGGTCTGAGATAGGCCAGTCAGTAAGAAAGGTTAAAACTTCTAAAACCAAATTTATAAATATTAAGCCATGGTATTGCTATGAAAGCAAAAAAGCTTAAAAACCCTCTATAAATAATAGAAATGAAATTAAAAGACTTTGCAAAATTACAAAATGAAACAATAAACGCATACATGTATAAATATCACAATGACAATACAGCAAAATAAAGATCCATTTAATCAATCAAGCCTAGTGACTACTGGAAAATTCATAACAGAGTCAATAGAAAAGCAGCATGAGCAAGTCCCACCGATTGAACACTTTAAACAAGCAAATAACAATGACGAGCACCCTTTAAACGATACAGCAATATTAGATGATATAAACATTATCATAGTTCACGGCTTATTAATCAAAATATTTCTTCTAGCAGACAAAATACTTAAATGCATACATTTCTTTTAGAATTGAGGAATGGAATTTGCCGACATTTATGCCGATACTGTGCAGCGACATTTCTATCATTAATACACAGGGGCATATATGAGGTGCTGAATCCGGTCGGTCCATAATACTGACACCGACGAGTCAGGCAGAATGCTGTTCCCTTAGCCCCCGAGCGTTAGGAGAGAAGCCACTACTACTAAATTAAAAGTCTTGGGTTTGACCTGGCCGGGGTTCGAACCCGCGACCTCCCGATCCGCAAGCCGACGCTCTACCAATTGAGCTATTGCGATCGGTATATAAAATATTTTGCACCAAGGATGTTGCCTGTGTATGTTTCTTTCTATAACCTCATCCTTGACACTGGAGTTATACACGTACAATGGTCGATAGGAATAATAATACCATTTTATCAAATAATAAGCAAGTAAACTGGAGCCATTCAACTATAGGCCTATATCCCTATTTAGCTGTATTGACAAAAGCACCTAATAATAGACTGTGAAACTTCCTCACCACTTATAATTCGCTTCATGAAAATCACACTTGTTTCAAGGAAAAAGAGACTTAAGATCATAATTTTTCACTAGAATCACAGACCAACTAAAACATTTAAAAATATATTGTTTATATCTTTATTTCTCTTGGGCTTTCGACTCCATTTTGTGTGTAGGTTTATACAAGACGTTTTTGAAGACAAATATTCATAGATAACTTCTCAACATCATTATAAACATGTACAACAATATTAAATCCACTGTTTATGCCAGTATCAAAGACATGTCCGCTGAATTATGTCCATGTAACTATGGGGTACGTCAAGGTGATAATCGCTCGCCGATCTTGTTCGCACTTTACCTTAATGTTTTGGAAACTTCTCTAGATACAAAAGGCCGCAAAATGTATACATTTAGAAGGAAATGATGTCCAAGTGCATACTAATACTGTATGCAGATGACACAGTACTTTTTTCTGAAAAATCCTGATGTCCTCCAATAAAGCCTGAATAATATTGAATAGTGTAAACCATGGAAGCTTAACATTAATATCACCAAAACCAAAGCAGATTGCTCTGGCACTAGACAATAAAGCACCATACTATTTAAAATTGAAAATATTATTTTAGAAATAGTAGACACATATTAGTATATTGGCACGGTTGTCTCAAAATCAGGAAAGTTTAACGTCCTCTGTATTAGAAAACATATTTTATCCCAAGCAGATGAAGTATGTCACCTTTTGTGCAAAAGAATCTACAACATTTGTCAGAGATCTACGGCTAGATGACCTTTCTGAAATAGGCAAAAATCATATTGACATATCTTGAAGCTAAGAAAATGTACCCCATTGTATATTGTTGATGAGACTGGAAGATTCCCTCCTCTTGAAATTGCAATTAAAACAACAATGCCCTCCTTTTGGTTACATTTAAAAAATGGAAACCATGAACCACACGAGAAGAATCTCTAATTTCTAATCAAAATTGCTTAATAGTACCAAAAGCAAACATAGTGAAATTGGAAAACCCTGCCTTTGAGAACAAAATGACTATTTGAACCACGTTACTATAAATACGCACAAGTCTAAAAATGTAACCTCTTTATAAGATCAATATATTCAAAAATGACATACAATACAACAACTTTTCACAAAAGGACAAAACATTTCCTGTATAAAAGACAATATAATATTAGAAAACTATATAAAAATCCTAAATAATTGTGATACAATGGCAATGATCTAGTTTAGACCATGAACACATTATATTCCTATACAATCAGACAGATTGTTTTCAAATCGCAAGTGCAACCTATGTAATTTAGCTTCAGAAGTAGCTGATGAATGACATAACCGTTTAAAATGCCCTCACATTAAAAAGAACAAGGATACTTCATTAAAAGCTATGATTATACCAAAAAAAAAAAACATAATAAAAATAAGGCAAATTCTTAGCAGTGAAAACAAAGCAGAAATCATTAATTTAAAGTCCTCCTAAAGAGTGTCAAGTTTGTTTTGTTTATTGTTTATTGGGTTTATCGTCCCACCATGAGTGTCAAGTGATATCCATAATTATTTATTTACACTTGTCATATTATTTTTGTAGAGTAAGAAACTTCCACTAAATGTTATCTTTTGTTTGTTTTGTTTCAGCATATTGGGTATTTGTGCTCATTTTATATTGTCAGCTGATTTACCGATTTCCTAAAATTTACAACAATATGTTTTGTCTTACCAATAAAACTTGTTATAATTGTTCAAGAGTAGTAAATTACAAACAGCTAATACCTATCTTTAGATCTGATTCTCCAATGCCATGGCGTTGTCTTGTTTTACATGGAAGTTACATGTAGGATGCAAATTAAAATCCTGGTTAGCGAGCTGAGCGCAACGATCTTGACATATCTGTTATGTATTTAAACATGTGACAATTTTCTTCATCAAAATGAGACGGAAAATTGACATTGTCTTATGTATTAACATCGTCGCTCATCGTGTTTAGCAACACATGTACATGAATTCACAGAGTGCTTCCGGTTTATATAATTACAAATCGGGTTCACACTACAGCGAATTTAAAAGACAGTTTAAAACTTGTTGCTCAATCCTCAGTAAGAGCATCATAACAAATCTGCTTGAGTGTGGGTTGCTGTGTTATTTTGTCTAAACTTATGTAGCACGTTTCTTTGTCTACATATAAGATTGTATGCATATGTATATTAAGTATACACGAAACTGAAAGAGTTCATGTCGACCTGTAACCTCCCGCTTTTTCAAGCAAGTAATACAATCGTTCTTTTGTAAATGAAATTGCAGTTTTACGCCTGTGTCAAAATAAGGGATTCGTCCCCTGACTGGTTCGTCACTTTGTTACCTGTATTGATTTGAGGAATAATAGAATAATTGAATTGAGTTAAGTTGATATTAAACATAGATGAAAAATAACCAAAATTCAATTCATGAAAAGGCCACACTTTACTTGTTTATAGAACAACGTGGAGCCATCGATAGGACCTTTCTAGGAACGATTATATACAGACGATGTGGGCATGCGCTGCGACGATAAGAAAAATCATTAAAATACTAAACTATCACAGATAATGTTCAAACGCGCATATATATATGGGATGGGATGGGATAAGCCGGCATTTTTGCCGATACTGCGCATCGACATTTCTATCATTATAGCACATTTGCACTTATGAGGTGCCCAGGGACTGAACCCGGCCGGTCCATTATATTGACACCGACGAGTCAGGCGTAATGCTGTCCCCTTAGTCCCGAGCGTTAGGAGGGAAGCCACTACTACCAACTTTAAAGTCTTTGGTCAGACCCGGCCGGGGTTCGAACCCACGACCTCCCGATCCGCATATATATATGACCCGATTTACGCTGTTGTAAAATTTTAATATCTTAAGCAGAAAGGTGTTGGTTTGTTGTTGTTGTTTTTTCAAATAATTATCAGGTAACTGTGATTATATTGTTTCAAGGCGGTAACTGTCGGGTTTGATCTTTTCGTTAAATGACTTAATTTTGTTTTTGCTTTTCACTTGGCTTGCATGTGAAATACATTTGTCCTGTGCCGTTTCGGGGTTTGGTTTATGTTGCAATGCTCATAGGACTTTTCAAATATTCTTATTTTAGCTTAAACTTCTTTACTATAGTCCCTTTTGTTTACTAACCAATGTCTAACCAAATCATTACCAACCATCGCGCAAGATTTTGAGTCTGGATTTTGGATACAATTCCCTGATAATAAATTAAATTTACGTAAAGGTAAAATTATTGTATCTAAAGATCTTGGGTAATAGCACATAAGTGTTTCCTTACATATCAGTAAAATTCTCAATTTTTACATAAATAAATAACATAAGAGATGTTCTACCTTGAACGCAAGTTTTGATCATACACCGTGTTTTTAAAAGACATTCATTTTCACATTATATACTCGACAATATCTAGCTGTATTATTACAACACGCACTACCATTTATCTTGTAGACGAAAGTAGATGATTATATGTATTAACGTTATTTATGAAATCACATAAAGTGGACTTTTACAGGTCCGTATCAGTCAGCAAAAAATATTTTATTCAAACGGAGATGACTTGTTCGGAAACAGACGAATGAATTTTAGGTGTTTAAGTACTTAAAGAATTGAGTTTAATAAAAGTCAATATAGCATTTCCTCATTACTTATTCAACGAGGGAAAATAAAATGCATTCGTATTGTTTACCCACTGTGGGATTCATTGCTGAAAATAACTGTTAATTATTTAAATCTATGATCTGGTTATTCTTTTGCGGTAGATGTCATTTAATATGCTTAAAAGATTGTTCAAACTGATAAGTCAAAAACATGTAGGCCCATGATCACGCAATGCGGACATTGGCTTTTAGAAAGAACTACTTCCAAATAACCATGATTGTTCAAACATAAAAAGCAGAATTGTTATTTGAACTGGTTTTATTCTATTTCAATTCTTTTTATTGACCAGTCGTCTTAAATGAGGCGAAGGAGAGACCATTATGGCAAAGAATGAATTGCACCAGCAAAGCCGAGCTAGTCAGGAATAAAGCCTAGCCAGTACAGTTTGATATTTAATAGATTGTTAAGCACAAGCGTCGTTTTCTACTATTCCACACTAAATTCCGCGCTTCCAAGATTGGAACTGAGGACAAAAAGCGATATGACTCTGCAGCTTTGTAAACAGTTAAACCAAGTTGGTATCTGACATACAGTGATCATGTTTACCGTTACGTTTAATATACATTCTATTGCGAGAAGGGGTTCTGAAGATGTATTTAAAAGCATAAATTTCGGATTTCAATGTGACTTCGTGCTCTAGCATTATGTTCAATAGAATTAAGCTCCATGTATTGCATTAAATAAGGATTTGTCACCAATACCTCCAAGTATGATGTTTTTATACTAGAACAAATCCGCTCCATATCTACTTTACAAGGGCTAAGCCTTTTTCATTTCTGTTAATGGATTTCTAAACGACAACCGAGAAAATATTCTAGATCAATGTTGACGTGTTTAACCATGATATATAAATCTAAACTTCGTGAATAATCAACTCCGACCCGCTTTACTGCAGCTTCCATAGTGGTATGTCACTTGTTTACTTGAAATTTAGACTCCTCAATGAACTCCAAACGCCACGTTAGAGACATCGCCTTTTAAAATACAATAACCTTTGTCACCGCTAAGGACAAAAAAACAATTGCTTTGACGAAAGAGATTTTAACGAGATGGAGTTGTTTAGTTGGCGTATTATTTAATCACAATAGCATGTCTTTATTTCTCGCCTTTCGAGACGACAGTAGTAACTGTTGCAAGGCTGAAATCTACTAGTGTATGGAGTTTGCTGCCATTTATTGTGAATCCACCCCGAAAAATACCTTATTAATGCCAAACCCAAAGGACACCAAGCAATAGACATTATTTATTTTATTTATTCCAGGCATGGACATGTATTAAATATACTGTTTGTACAAATCGTAAGTTTGTTAATCAATGCTTATGTTGTTGATGTTTAAATGCTCTTTATGAATTCGATTGTCGTCGCGCATGGCTTCAATATTTAATCTTTTCTGGATATGCCTATGGATGGCGACCTGTTTTTATAAACAGGTGAGGTGCAGCGCTTTTATACATTGGAATTTCGCAGTTAGGTAAATATCAGGAATAAATTTGAGACAATGTAGTAAATATCCTAACCGGTCGCATGGACATTTATGTGCTATATGTGTGATTTTTTTTTAAATTGCACTTTTACGACGATGTACTTTGAAAGTCAAAATAAAATTATGTTATGTTCTGCTGTTTGTATTCAGACTCTTTCTGGTGAGTCGAAAAGCAATTTGTCATTGCTTAATCTCCGTTTGACAATATTGGCTTTTTTAATTGTATTCTAATTTGTAACATTTAAGCGTAGTAGAGGAATAAAACACGTGTCAACTTTTTTTTTAATTTTATATTTTCTTGTATCGTTACAAATAGAGGCTTTGGATTGCAGACGTCTTTTATAGCAAGGATTCCCCGCCTCGTGCTACGTTTACTCTATTCTCTTATGGAACCGGAACCATCTCATTTCTTTTGTAAATAAACAATTCGTTTTTGTGCTGGGTTTTTTATAATCAATAACTATGTGCCGTCAGTATAGGTTACTTACAATTGATACTTAACATATAAGGCAATCAGGGGCGCTCCACAAACCAGGTTGATGCACCCTAGTCGGTCCATTTTATCCGAATGACCGTTCCAAGGCGGTAACTGCTGGATTTTCTTTGTGTGTAATATACATACAATTTTAACGCATTTATACTTTTAAAACATGAAAACCCAGCATAAATTGTTAATTAATGTCCGTTTCTTAATGTTATACATTGTACTGAGTTGCATGTTAATCTGTTTCTCTTTAGTTTAAATTTTACACGTTTTTCCATTGTGGGATGAACTATGACTAGCTACATGAATGAGAAACAGTTGACCCCCCTATGAAGACATATGTTGACCAGTGAGTAAGGAGAACTAGTATGTTTTCCGCAGATACTCTCCTCTTACTTGAGTGATGCTACACCGCTAGTCACAAAAACTGGTGCTGATGCATTGATGAATAGGGATGAATCACGTATTTAGAAGTGCAAACGAACTATAACAGGTTTATGACAGAAACAGCAGGCTGTCCACACTAACGTTTGGCGGCAGTTGATGTTTTCTTACTAGGCAAAAAGTTATTCTTTAAGACACTATCTCGACGGCGACCTTTTATGATTCGCATCAATGGTTTCTTATACACTGACATAATTCATTTTGCTGTCGCCAGCGTTCACGATCAATAACCATTTAGGATTTTTGCGAAGCTGTCGATAAGTTAAAAAACTTGCTGTTCACGCCGGCTTGCATCTTCGTCAAACTAAACAAAAAAGTAACGCACGTGGTACACCTGCCCAAAATGACAGACGTCCTTTGCATGCGTTAGCCAAATATGTTAATAAAATACTTCGTTTATTCGCGATTGTTGTATTTTGACAGTGTGATAAACTATTAATGCATTATTATAGAACGTATTAAAGAATAATTTAGAACTGACAAATTTCATGTTCATTTCTTTAGCAAATATAAAAACCTATATTAATGTTTAAGATTAATGTTATTTGATGCAACATAATATCAACATTTAAACATGAAGTGGCAGAATGTTTAAAGATGGGATTCGCAGTTTGTGCCATTTTTTCTCAAACAACCTTGACAATAATTGTTATATTTATTAGCTTTAAAGGAGAAAGAGAAATGCTGTTCATTGATGTCCAAAAATTTATGTAAAACTGAGACACCCTAATTGTCATTGCCGACATATACTTCCTATATGTATATTTCATATATTTCCGTAACTACGACGCACAGTTAGTTGTCTTTTTTTTAAAAAAACTACGTGACCTCTTCGACGTCGCTGTCTATTTAAGCGGGAATTCGAGCGTGTGTGATTTATAGATTAGAGTGAGCTTTTCTCTCCAAGAGCTGTACTCTCTAACAAATGAAGACATTGTCAATATCGGCATTTCAGCACACAAAAGTATTGATGCTTTGGTATTGGCAAGCTAAGGATACCCCCTTAATACGGAGAAGTGACGACATAACAACGTTTAAAACACACTAAGCAAATCATGTCGACATTCAATTTTCCGCGATAGATTATTCAATGTAAATCGAGGACTCCAGGTAAGTAGTCCTAAGCTACTTTCAAAAGAAAATATAAGATATAATGTAGATGATATTAACATTTACGAAATGTAATAGTGTCTCAAATAAATGTTTCAAAAGTTCAAAGTTTATTCACAGCAAACCAGAAGGCCTTACGACCCATGTGGTGTCAAAAGCATGGCGGCAGTACATGTTTAAACAATAGATAATTAGGTAAATAGAATTTAACATAATATAGCGGAACATTTTACAATTTCAAATATATAAATAAGTGATTTACAAAAATGTTAGACATGGTTCATATGACTTCATTTATAGTACTTTATGCTAAAAATTAATAAATCGATATAATATAAATAAATCAATTAATAAAGGATCTATAATAATAATACATGAATACATGTATATGTGTGTGTGCGCGCGTGTGTGTGCATGTATCTCAGGAAAATAATGTTTCAGATATATCAAATCAATAAAATATGTTCGTCAGGTAATACGCCACCCACCAACCTCATTTATTTATCCGAAGCTTCACTTCAGAGTATTGTCTATATTTGTTTAGTCTTAGGAATGCAGCACCTTAAACTGATAAGGATATTGCAGAATGGTGCATTTGGGTGCTCCTTCAGACATGCTAGTGTGGCGTGATTTTTCATGAACACTCAGCCTTTCTCTATGTCTGTGTGGGAGTGACTGTCTCATCTTAAATTTACAATGACATCTGTCTGATGAATCGTCGTGTCAGAATCCTAAAATTGGCACATTGGGAATCAGAAGGAAGCGATGCGTGAAAGACATTATTGAATACGCCATTACATAAAATAAATTATTTACACCTTTTCTCCTTCTCGCCACAAAAGCAACGCTTCATTAAACCTGCAGAACTTGTGTAAATAAATAAAATGCGTATGTCCTTGTTGCATTTTATGCTTCATTGTTGAAAAAGAAACACACGTTCACAGCATTAGGAACTTAGACAAAATTGACGAAACGATGGTAAATGTATAAATATATTTAATTACTCTGGTATAAACATTTTAATTACGCCCCTCTGGAGAGTAGGGCCTCTTCTGCAACATCAAGAATGAAGACATTAAGGAAACAGGGGACAACATACAGTTGATTGAATAGATATTTTAGGACAACAACCGAGTATACTTATATTGCCAGGACGGCTTGCAATTGTCACAAAGGCGTCATTAGTTTATCAAGCGAACACACATATATGTATATGTATTTTAGACCAGCTGACAATAGTTTGACATAGATAAGACATATTATGTCTGTAACTATCCAGTAATGTAAATGCTTAGGTACATGCATAACATTATTACCTATTAATTTGATGGGATTTTTGTATTTACACGGTTGTGTTAGTGTATTGTCTCGTCTCGTGTTTTGTCACTTTTCCATTTATCCTGTATGCCTTTGTCTGGAGGTTGTTCAAAGTTAAATATCTGTGATAATTCTTTAGAACATTTGCTTATTTTCCTATTATAATACAGTTTCAAAAAAACTGTTTAATTTAGTAAATTTTAATCAGGAAGTATCTAGTCGTCAGATACCATTTTGTTTTCCTGTGTTTGTCTACACTAAGCGATCGCTGACCTTCATACAATTATCTTTGATGTCTGTCCTGATTACTATATGAATGTTGCATTTTACATGTCGCACATGCGCTTTGTGTTGCACTTTACTATATTACTATTTGCAAACTCTACAGTTGTTGGTTAGACTGTAGTTGGGACTTTATCTGCTCCAATTACCAACCAGCAAATTGTTACTTTTAGCGCACAGTTGTCAATTCAATTAATCGTATGGCAACATTATCGATGCCAGTTTCAATGCAAACTCTGTCTTTCCTATTTTTATTCTCCTTTTTGCCCTGACAAAAATATACCGCATTATTAGAAAATGCTTTGATATAAAACACTGGCACAAATTGCATGATTTTTTTTATGATTTCTTTCATTAAACAGGCTTCTTTGAGGGGCATTTTATTTTTCATTAAATGTTTTAAAGCCTACATCTTCACGAAGCTTTTAGAGATGGCAAATGTTCTCAACGTACTCGTATATTATGCATACTTCAGCCTGCATTGTTTTGTCGCGTGGTTGTTAAACGTGTGGAAACACTGATGCTTAATTTAATAAAGGGAATTTCTTAATATGGATGGTAGGCGTTAAAAGCAGAACTGTATTCCGCAACTATTATAAGATTAACATACTTTTGTACTTTTAATGTTAATTCAGCTTACTGACTTAAGCAATTATTATGTTTTACGCTTTACTCCTCTGAAATTGGCGATACGACAGAAAAAGGAAAGCTCATAATCTTGTTGAAATATACCCTTTTGCTATTATATACGTGCACATGAAAGCACTGATTAGATGCCAATCGGTTCAAGGAATTGCACGTAATCCGCTCTATTCATCAGTAAGGGCTTCCCCTTAAAAAGCTGCTTTAAAATAGTGTTATATAATTATTGGTACACTGATTGAAAACTTATGTAAGTCGGGTGATAGTCATAGTGCATACAATGGTTAAAAGGATGATGTAGTACTTTGTCTGTTTTAAGGTCTATCTATCAGTTACGCCAGCGTTTCTTACAAGACTACGACAATTGCGTCATTGTCTGAAGATAATTTATGTGTATTGTGTAATAATCATTTTCTATCAAATAATACAGTTGAACACATGCTCCTGTTTAAAGGTGTTTTCTAGAGATAAAACAAATATTCACTTCACATTACACCAAAGATCTTGCTATGTATATATTTTAATGAACTCTAAACAAAACTGAATATAATGATTAAAATATAAACAACATAAATTACAACATTACAACAACAAAAAACAACAACGGGAACACACATGCAAAATGCAAAGCATAACTCTGATTAAGTTTACACTTTTATATTTTAGAAAAAAAAAGAAGAAGGCAAGTCGATGCCCTCTTGGCGGCACAGATTCCATTTGTTAAGAATATATAGCTTATATAAAGGTCACGAAAAAACACATTTTTATCAAATGTCAACTATGAGGGCGCGATTTTTTATTTTATTTTGTGTTATGTCTCGTTTATTTGTTTTTCTCACTTTCACAGTTATAAGGCATGTCTTTACCGTTTTCTTGTACCCTTTGAAATGCTCCAATATGCTGTTATAGTCATAGAGCTTTGTGATATTTAATGCGATGCGTATCATTTCATAAACAGTTTCATAGTATATAACAGCTTCTCGGGAACATATTTTCTTTAGGAAGCTCAACAACATGTGGTTTTCAAATGATGGTGTATATTCAAAGCATTGTCCACAACATATTTCACCTATTTATTTTGTTTTAATTATTTTTAGACAAGCTAACTTTCTTCAAATATTCAGGAGTAACCAAACAGTGTGGTAAATCTACAGCATAGCAGCCTTTGCGCGTGAAATCTTTACAGCACGCTACAAAAAATGTATTAATATGGCATATTTCTCACAACTTTGTCGCCAAAAACATTCTAAAATAAACAAAATGTACATTCATCATGGATTAAAACCTTAAAACTTACACACCGAAGAGATATTAGACGTAAAGTACCAAAGTATTTGTACAGAAGTGCTTGATTATATGTTTGTCTTGAACAACACAACACTAATTGTTGTTATACTCGCCAATTTTAATTACGCGATACGCCTCTTAAAAGCTGTTCATTGGATTGTCAAAAACACATACAAACCTGAATATAAAGTAAAAAAAAAAAACATTTTAATTTCGAAGAAAAGTTTTACAGACAAAATAATGCAGTCCTGAAATAAATAGTATATTCTTATAGTAGTTGATGTTGATAGACAAAATAACAACACTAAAATAGAAATGTAACAACAATTTCTTCAATTCATTGCTCATTTGTAAAAAAAAATACACAATTTCATCATACTATACGAAATACTATCGCTTCTTAAAAGCTGTGGCGTCACCCCAGAGGCAATCTTTAAACCAATTAAAAATACAGAGCCGCCAATATCGGAGACACAGTGACAGGGCATGTCTTAGAACCTAATATAAAACTGGTACCTGAATACCTGCTGAACATTATCCTTTGGAATCTCCTTTCTGTTCGTCCGTTCAGTCGTGACCTGTATGGGCGGGGCGCATGTTCCAATGTCATTAACGTGAGAACTGATCTTTTGTTCTAGGTTTGGTCGTGTTTTGTATAATTCGCTTTACTTTCTACAGAAAGTTGTTTTTTCATCCTTTTAGTAGTATTTATTGATTTATTTCATATGAAGTTAATCTTTAATCATATGTATACAATGGATTGTCTTATTTCATACTTGTCTTTATAGTGACTATTTAGGACTCATTCGGAACAGTGATGTTTTGTCTCAGTGTTTAATATTTCACTTGCGTGTTTGTTTCTTCGACTTGTGGCTGATCAAATATTAATATGTAGTAATTTGCACAAAGTCTTTTTATACCAAAGTGGCATTCCTTAGATATGTAAAATCATAATAAAACTCATGACACATTGTTCGTTTACGCTATTTAACTAAGTACAGTTTTGCCTACAACAGGTATATCGGTTCATGTTTCCTTTATGAACGTGCATAATTTTGTCCCAAAACGAAATTAATTAAAAAAACAGAATGTCTGTAAACCTGTCAGATATTAGGTTATACATCAACACTCAAACAGTTGACTTTTATGAATTATGGTTTAAATCAACATCAAATGAAACTTGATTTAACATGTAATTTGTGAAGAAAACAACCTCTTAATGCGACATATCATACCAATTAATATTTTCCCTCGATCTTGACAACTGGATTGAACGTTTGGTCGTTAATATATATATATATATATATATATATATATATATATATAGTGTGTGTGTGTGTGTGAGTGTGTGTTTGTGTGTGTGTGTGTGTGTGTGTGTGTGTGTGTGTGTGTGTGTGTGTGTGTGTGTGCGACATTAGTACCAGTTCCCCAATTGCTCGATTTTCAATGAATGTTTTGGCAACAGGCAACAGTATTGATTCTTAAAACAAAGCTGGGACGTCTTCTATTGTGTTTTGTTAATTTAGTATGTTTCATTTATCATATTTACTAGATATAAATGCAGGACAATGTGAGTTATAATAATTAAAGACATTTTATATTCAAATATATACCATTTATCTTACCATCGATTTCTCCAGACTATAGTTTTAGAAACACATCATAATTTTAACATGCAGATTTTACGATGCTATTGAATTGTCGGTTCATCTTACAACATTGTCCTGGAAAGCATTGAACATCATTTAATACTACGACAATGGGTAGTCACTGCATACTTTCATTATTTAATGTTAATTTAATGTTAATTAAGCATGCGAAGTGTTGCATGTCTATGTCTGACTGAGTTAATATTGCCCACACCTGTTATATGTACCATATAATTATTCTGCTGTTCCACAGTAGTGATCTTTATTCTGTAGCCGCCAACGCATATTTCCGTGACGTGTAAAGGTCCTTGTCCTCCCAATACTTCTGTTATCAGATATTTCTGGGTTTAAATCAATGTTTCATTCACGTGAAAAAATAAGGTTACAACAGCAGGGTTTTATCACTTCTGTTTTGTTTTTATTTTATTTTTGTTAATTGTAAAATAATAAAATATACTTGAACAAATAGTTTACAGGAACCCTATGAATCGATTATATTTTATACTCAGATTATAGTAACTATAAAACGGTATTAAAAATATAATTAAGGTAAACAAAAAAGATTCATATGTTCGTTTTGTATAAGATACACTGTTAACTGCCTGTAAGGAAATCAGTTTTACGTACTTCTTAAGATGTGTTTAAAGCTATTAAAATATACTTTTTCATAAAATTTATTCACTGCGTATTTTTAATGCATAATCGAAAATTTACATCACAAACCAATGACCAACGAGACTTTCACTAAGCTGAGGAAACACATTATAGGTTGCACGAGAGTAAATTAAAGCACAATTGGTAGAACACATTGCAAAAAAAAACATTTACAACAATGCAGAACACCTTGCAAAACAACATAGGCATTGGTTTACTTTACGGCCATGATAATAAATTCATTTAGATTGAGTTCTCACATGTATGTTGAAGAGGAAAGAGTTTATATTTAATCTTTTGGGTGTGGGGGTGGTGTCAGAGGATATATAATCTTATCTCTTTGCCCTTACAATAACGGAATAATCATCGGTGGGAAATTATGGCAATTTGTCATTCTAAGTGTATAGACTTTGAACTGCATTGGGAGCTTAAAAAAATGGTGCTTTTTGAAAAAATATCAAAAATTCATAAGAGGAAATTAGTAAAGTGTAATGACACGGTTATATTTGAAACCAGTTCCTGTTTTACTAATGATTCGTCTTTCAAGTTTTGGGGGTAATTCGATTCCCAGAAATTATATATGTGAATTTTAATGTTTCTGATATATGTGAGTGATAGTCCATTATTGGAACGTTTTTCTTTTGATTTTCTAACTCTTTATATTGACAGATGTGTTGTCGTTTGAAAAGAGTGATATCATAAGCACTGCCTTTCATCATATTTAAAATTACACACACAATAGAGCCATTTAAGATCAACATTCAATTCTATTAACATTGCATGGTATTGTGCGTATTGGAATAATAATATAAGTAACGATTAAATTCACTACCAAGTAGCAGAACGCATACTTGTCATTGCAAAGTCTGTTTAAACCCTCGCATTTTCTGAGCATTGTTTGATGATCTGCATAGCAAGCACGACGGCCAAGCCACTTATCTGCCGGAGACGTGAAATGAACCGCCGGGTCTCATGTTGAGATTTGATTGAAGTGTGTATTGATACGGCCTAGCACGTAAATTAAGATTTAATTTTGCAGTTTGCTGAAGGGAAGTAAGTGCAAGCTAAAACCACAGTTAAATGGGTTTTCCTTGACATCGGCTCGTTTCTTTGTATCATCTGGAAAGCATTATGGCAAGGTAATACGAATCTCCATAATAAGATGAGTGATGACCCATGCCGCTGTCACTGCGTACTCTTGCGTAGGATACTTGTTTAGGAAAAATCATTAATCATTAATGTAGTATAGGATAGAACTTACAAATTGGATTTTATTGTTACATTTAAATACATATTGTCAGTTTTGATGATTAATATAACTAATTAAGAAAAACATTCAGTCCTCTGTAATATACGTATAAATGCTTCCAACTTTTCAGAAAATAGCTCTATATCATTATCTGGCTTGTCGCCTTTTTGTATGGTTTATTGTTGAATAGTCATATGATATTCGATATGTTTTTACATCTAACGGTTCCATGTAATTGAGAATAAAGTTATGCTTACGAAACTTATATAGAAAATAGTTAGCATACTAACAAACAGCATAACCTTAAAAGCAAAAAAAAAACAACACTTGATTGTTAAGTGAGAGTTACACTCGACTTGTACAGAAGCTGGATGTTAATATCCGAGCAATGATAAAATAAAAACTCTTCCACATCACACAATGAATTGCTGTACAGTATGTTGTCTATCTGTTTGCTTGTTTGTTTCTTAGGTATATCGTCCCACCAACCGACATGATGTACCTAAAATGTATTGTTTTTAAGCATATGTGCATGTTGTGTTATGAGCTAGGATGTGCTTAATAGCAATTTACTCGATACATTCTTTGCAGCCAATGTGTAGTACATACGTACATGCGCTCATAAGTTCAGAAGTGCAACTTGTAGTTAATCGTGACCTCCAAGATCATTCAGGAAGGTCAATATAAAATATATTTTCTGTGGAGTGAGTGATTGTGTATATATTGTCACACATTTGACATTTAATGTGATATATCTGTCTTGTTGTGGCGCTCATTGTTGTAAAATACAGGAAATTAATAAAATTTATTTTAAGTCTTTCCCTTACAAAAGTTCAATTTCAAAATGTATTGACTTCAAATTCATATGTTAAAAGAAAACGAAGAAAACACGTGCAAGGCATTAGTTTTATTTAACCATCACTGTCACGTTCATGCCTTCTAAAAGGTCAGTGAATTATCCGATGTTAGTAGCTCCAACTTGAAGACGCCATCTAGTTATTATTAAACTTAATGGCGGGCTTTTTCTTTGTTGTTTAGCATAGAGATATCCTGTTAGACACTCGTTAGTAGAGATGAAAAGCATGCTTTTCTTAATTTTCTTGTAAGTAAATATTAATCTTGAAAGGATCGATGTATGGATCAAAACAGAACAGATACTGTTTTTAGTTTTGTTGTGTAAATGTTACTGTTACAATAATAATTAACTGCTAAAAATAAACAATAGTAAAAAGTATAATTGTTCAGTAATGTACAAAAATTAAAACAAACAAAACCGATATCATTATGTCGATAATACGTAAGAAGGGTAGGACGCGTTTAATGCGATTTCGAGTACAGCAGTAACATGTCATTCGCCATTATATGTAAAGGATCGAAAAGTGTTAAACTGCTCTTCTGTGTTGGCGGTTGCAGGTTCGATACTTAGTACAGGAACTTTTGTATTTTTATCTTTTACTGATACTGAATTGAATTAAATTAAATTAGTTTAATGCTGAGTACCATGTGAAATAATAACGTTGAATTTAACTAATTCAGTTGAAAGGAACATTTGCATAAACGCCACCAGCCAGGAATGATCCACATGTCCTTATTCTCCATCGCAGATTTTCAACTACTGAGCCACTTTTCTGCTTTTAGTATTGTGATCAAACTATACAGAAGGAAAAACGTTTAGAAAGTTGTTTACGACTTTGGTGTTCGTCTATTAATCAATGTGACTAAAACGTTTCCGTATTGACAATTGTGCCCATCCATTGACAACACGATTTCCCCTTTTTAAAAATACACCAGTATGTAAGCGTGAAACGTAACTTTCACAAAAGTCCTGTGCAGTATGTGCACAGCAAAACAGACGATCCTCCGCGGGTTGCAAAGTTCCATAGGAGTCAATCCTCTCTGAACTTGCTAAACTTCTTTCCTTCAGTACATGAATATAGCATACTTCCTAACATCCCTTCCCTATTTAAAAGATACTAGGTCGCTGATAATTTTTTTTTATAAATTAGTCATTAAAACTTGCCTCGCATGTTTACATTAAATGGAGGGGGACGAGTAAATGCGACCGTGACTTATAGTTTACAATTTTAAGAAATAAATTATAATTTGTCAAGATTTTATTCAATATAAAGTGTTGTTATATCAGAACTTAGCGTCTCCAAATAATCTATATCGGGACTAAGTCTACTTAATACTGTTAACCGCTTTACAAGCATTTCAAACATATGTCATGTCATATTTAAAGCGACATGGTATGGTTACCTTCACGCCAGTCTGGTTAATTTTTAAGTAAATTGTACGTTTAATATTTTTATTCCAGCTTGGACACTCTTCTGATTTTGACACAATTAAAAGTTGAGTATGCAGTTAATTTGGCTATGTTATTTAGCATTAAAATATCCTTGTTTTACAGTTTTATTTCTTTCACAATCGATGTGCGTGTGCTCTGTAAAATCGATTTAATCACTGTTACGACCCGTCGCGCTATATAAGTTTATTTATAAAGTGGCACGTTTATTAAACGACGAAATAGTGTAACAGAAAGAACAAGCCAGCAACAAACTAGTACAATAATGTTTTATTTTAAAAAACAATTAAAAATATGGCGTAATAAAACAATAACAAATAAATGAAACTAAATTTCAGAAAGCAAAATAAATATTAGCTTACAGTTTGTCCGTTTAGGAGGTGTCCCTTTAACAATGCAACAAATAATCCAACGTCGAAAAATCATGAAGATTTTTCGGTAGAATTTTCTCGTAGATAAGCACAGTTGAAATAATCCAAAGGTAGACCAACACAGGAATGCTAATTATATAATCCAAATTGAACACTTTAATATTTATGTCACTGTAGAATATAGTAGGTCCACGTAAGTTCCAACACAGAAAGATTTAAGATAGAAGCTGCAAGTATTTCCAAATTATAAGTCCAATCTCTAAAGCAAACTTTTTATTCAAAATTCCAAACTTCCAAACTTACTTTTTATCTGCAAACACGCCCTTATATATACCCAAAAAATTTCCAGAACATTCACGTACCCAGAACATTTTTGAAGACCAGTTAAAAATAAACAATTGAACTTTTTAGCATGATCCTTTTCTTCTAGCAGTTACGCGAATCCTACGTCATCAAAACCACAACTGTAAACAACCCTTAATCTGACTAGCGTAACCTTAAACGCTGGTGTACTATTATACATAACATCACCCCATGCGGTCCCTTGAGCCGAATGACCGTTCCAAGGCGGTAATTGTTGGGTTTGCTTTTTTGTTTAATGTCTCATCACAGATTTGTTCTTACTTATGCATTTTGCTTGCGAGTGTACCTTTGCCATGTGTCATTTTACAGTGTGGTATAGGTTATAATGTTCTTATGTCTTGCTCCTATGACCTCACCATATGCCTTTGTTATTTTCCGTTTTAAATTGCTTTTCTTTGTATTAACAATATTACAGAATAAAGACTACCAGCACTATTTCGAATGTTCTACTTACTTCCCGTTGAACCGTAACATTCAAGGCTGACTGTGTTAACCCAGTAGTATAACTTATTTCCTTGGCTAATACTTCTAACAGTTCTATATAATTTTATTTATAAAGAGTTATAAAATGAAAATAAAACAAGTATTTTTTATATGCATCTTTAGTTGCTATTTTTTAATGTTTTAAGAAGAACTCTAGTGTCTCTATAGTTAAAAGGGAATTGTTAAATGTAAGGTAAAGCAAAGCTTATATTAGTATATTTTGCTTTCATCAAAATACCTTTACGTTATGAATATAATAGATATATAGCATTGCCAAAATAAAATAGCAAGCATATGACGTCGTTCACTTGCATCCTAAAGTGAAGCAATATGTTTCTTTTTGTAATTTTTTGATAACCGAGGTATTCTAAATGAATTCTCCACTTAAGAAATTGCATATTGTTGTTATATTCTTAAGAAAAAAAATAGGTCTATACACAGAAAGATCGGGTTTGAATCCGCATAATACAACTCCACAGTACTGAAAATATTCGTTCTAAAACCGTAGTCAGACGTTTTAAAGTTATATTACTAATCGAAGTTGAATCCTTCTTGTGTACTGGGATGCTTTCAGGGCTATACCTTAATGGAAATTAGTGTTTATCTGCGCGCCGCTATGCTCTGTGTGGGCGTGACTGACTCATCCAATATTTACAATGACATCTGTCTAATGAACCGATTTGTCAGAACCGTGAAACGACACAATGGGGGATAGAAATCAGCAATGAGTCGGTGACAATTCTAAAGGCGTCGTTACATACGACGGCCGTTTTCCATTTATTTGTCTTTACTCCGACTTAGATCAATAATAAAGGAACCAGTTTGGATTTGTTAATATTTTATATAATAGGCCTCTGCTTTCTTTTAACGCAATGCACTTGCATGCTGTACCCCTATAAACTTTGGATCATTAAACAATAAAACTTCTTTTAAAAAAAAAATGAAAGTGTAAAGCCACGATATAATACTTTTTGACATCCTGAACGTACTAATTTGTATATAATTTAAAGCGTGAAGGTGATTTAACTTCAGCTAGTATTTTACCCTTGTAACTGCACTGAACTGTAAAAATGCAAGATTTTGCCGATGTTGTGTAAAGTATGTCTCAAATAAACTTAAATCCAGATCTCCAATTTCCCGTTTTACAATACATGGTAGACACCCGCTATTACCTGATGTTATTTGTCTTGCCAGTTGAAATTATATTGAGGTTTTTCAACAGGCATACGATAGATAGGTAGATAGTTTATTTTAAATCCAGAAGGCCATCAGTCCCATGTGACAACAGTTTTACAAATGAAAATGTGTGCATGCATGTATGCACAGATGTATACAATGCAAACTATGTCATTTTAAATATTAAGTAAATGCATGTATAAAGTTTACATCGAAATGACAGTAGAGACTTCAGGCACTTCAATTATTAGATATATCCAAATTAATAAGAAAAAATATAAAAACAAAAGATATTTAAATTATAAATATGCAATATAATAAAAATGCGGAAAAAAGGTAAGAAAAGAAAAAAGGGAGGATTTATAGATCTTAATTAATAACAACTTATATTTGCATATGTATCTATTATTTTTTTTTCATTTTTGTTGCTAATTATACAACAAACTAAACAGAAAGTTGTTCTGCAAATAAAATAAACCACAGAAAGGAGGAACGAACGGAACATAATAATACCAACTGTTGTGTTCAAATTTTCGATATTTTAGAATTAATCCAATAGTCTAGAGATGTTTTAACCATAGTAAACGAAATAACGAACAAATATACCAATGTAAAACAAAATTAGCAAACTATGACATAGATATGTACAAGAAATGGCAACTATACGCACTCTTCCTTTCAAATTTTTAATATTTAAATACTAATCCAATAGTCTGTATAATCGACTGTTAATCATAACTGTAATTTTGTGTAGTGCCACTGACAGCATATAGTTATATAAATGAGTAAACATTACAGGAATAACCCCTTATGTACAGAACACGTGAAATAATAGTCGATTAGAAACATGTGCCTTTAGATAAAATAAAAAGACAACGTTTTGAACAAATTCAGAGGTGAGGTATCGAGCCTGTCATTGATTGTCATGTACTTTTATGCAATGACAACATTGCAATGCTTATTGTTTCCAGTCCTTGAAACATTTTTTGTTCGATGAAATATTTTTTACAAGTGACTAATGTCTTGTGTATGGATATCTCACACATACACAAGAAAGGGCAAAAGCATAGTTTAACTTCTTCGGTCTACTTATTCAAGATGTCACATAAAAGGTATGTGCATATTAATAATAAATTAATCATTGAGAGAATGGATAGATAAGTGTTAATTTAAATAAAGTAATTGCCATCATGATTAATAATTAATATTTAAAGTGACTAAATATCTCAAAAATAATATAATGGTGATCATAATGATCATGATGAGAATTACACACATGTTAAGTGAAAAGCCATATGGTAATATTATGAGCTCACTCATTCTAGCCACCTTTACGAAACGAAATTAAAGGTCGCTTAAGATAGCGAAAAGACAATAAAGAACACACACATATACACACACAAAAATATGGACATTGTATAATTTATATTTTGGACATAAAAATATAAAGACTGTATAATAATGCCTACATAAATATATATACATACCAATATTCATATACATAGACACATACACACATATACACACATACACACGTATATGTACTATATAAAAATATAGATACATAGATACATATACACAAACATATACATACATATATATTACACATACACATACTCCAGGTACGGGAGGCCCCGGGTTAATAATGGTATTGGTTTAGCTCCCTTGCTAACGCTCAAGCAAATATAAGGGTATTTCCACGACTGGTTTGCCTGGTGTCAGGATAATGTGACTGGGTGTGGTATCATGCCAGGTGTTTACGGCATGTTATATACAGTGAAGGCAGCACTATATCTGCTTCAAGTGTACACCGTCTCCAGATAACTGAGTTATACTGTTGGTGGGACGATAAACCCAATAAACATAAACATACATATGCGGCATGTAAGTGTAATTAAAATATAAAATTGTTTCCTACGTCATATTCTCTGCTGTCTAAGCCACCTATAAAAAAATATAGGTCGCTTTGGAAAGCAAGACCACAAATTAAATAAAAGTTGTAAATGATACATGTATGATCTAAAGCATGTATGTGTTTTGACGGATCTTGTCTTGACTCAGCTACTCCTACAAAACTTTTTTTTTTGCATTTTGAGTCACAACAATAATGATCTGAGACAACAATTCGTCATAGATTCACAGTATTCTACAAGCCCACAGCACCATAGTAGATTATAACATCGTAATTTGCATGTATACCGGTACGAAACATGTATACTAATGTTAAAGACGACTTATTTCGTTATCTGTACATTTTATAAAACATTATAAAATGGAAGTCTAGTGGTGTACAATTATTACATGTATCTATTATTAACAAGTAGTTCAATTTCTTATGCCTTAACAATGTATACAACTAAGTTTTTAGGAGTAGTTTGATTGATGGTTCTCATTAATTCTACAAATTTAAACATACTAGGTCTATTTAGTAAAAAAACTGGTAAATATGTAACTCTAATATCTTTATATAGTTTACATTTACATATAAAATGAAACTCATCCTCAATTTCATTACATAATACACATTACCTTTCATTTAATTGTATGGCTCGGTGCTTCTCCCATCTTCCAGTTTCTATACGCAGCCTATAAGATGATATATCCTTAAGCATGTTATAACTTTCCTGAATTTAGGTTATCAGATAATATTTAGATATGGCTGAAACCGAAAGCTACTTATTTCTCTGTATGGTGATCCCCTACTTGAATTTGCATACATTTTTATTCCACTTTTGTATAAAATTATCTTTAAGCCATTGTCGTACTAATGACAGAAACATATTTACATTACTCACATCTTGAAAAAAACATACTACATACAACCCGAGGTTACATAGGAGGTCTCTTTCCAACGAGCACCAGCTTTTGACATTTCGTTTTTGGTTCTTTTCACAGTCATCCTTAAGCATCAAATATATTTCTTAATATATTTATCCCCATCGGTATGAAGCAATTTGACACAGTTTTTAAGAATCATATAATGTTATAATAACGAGATTGATGCAGTGGCATTCTACCAAGTTCTCCACAAACAAAGTCAGTCTGGGTAGTGAATTTCACACCCAGTATTCTCTTACAAACTTGTACACGTACTTTTACAATAACTTTACATTTTCCAAATCCCCACAATTCCCTGCTATGATTTAGAATAGGTACAACAAGTTAATCAAATAATTCAAGTCTTTCTTTTAATTGTATTGAGGTAAATTTAAGCATATACTTGTTCATATTGAAATAGCTTTCTGCCCTTGTCCTCCTATACAATACCTAAATATGAATATTTGCTTATAATTTCCAAGTAAGTATTGTTTTAATGAAATTGTAAACGATTGAGGTAAACGACCTCCTTTTTAAATACCATAACTTACTTGTCTCCGTATTAACTGTTAACTTCCACCTACCACAATAAGCATTCAGTAAAACAAGACTTCTCTGTAATTCTGAATCACTTTTAGCAAATATAACCATGTCATCAAAAATAGTTAAGTCAAAGTTGTAATCAAGATGTTATTCGCTAATTGCAAAACAAAAACATTTATTCAATAAAAGTCTTTGTTATAAATTGTTACATTATATTCTAGGAGATAACTTAATGCATTGTAAAAGCTATGTTAATCGTGTAGATCATTTTAATGATGCAGAAAGGGGCTGGAATCATGGTCGTTTTGGATTCACTTGCAATAAGTGGGAACGACGAAAGTATAATAATACACAACAAAGTAGTTATTAGCTCTTATTGTAATATTTACGTTTTCAATGATTTTCTTTCGTTATTTATTTACTCAATTCAGCTGCAATGAACTACAAAAGTCTAATGTAAATAAAGACAATTTACTGTAATTTGCTGACTCTTCTATCATCTAATATGCTATCTGTTGACAGCTTCTAACACATCATAGATACTTAAATGCTGTTATTTAATGTCTTGACATTTTATTCAATCTTGATTTTGTAAGCTTCTGCTTAGTTTGAGTTGTAATCGTAAACACTGAGCAGAACAAACTATATTGTGAAGAGACTGTAAATGTCTTATTATCGGCAATCTTTAAAATGTGTATCTTTTTTCGTATTGCTGTTTCACTTCGAGGAAATGTGCTAAAAGTAAAAAGCCATAAATTCGGATTTGTCAGGATTACATATATACCTTTCATGGGAGAAATAATCTGTATACGAAGTTACACAAATACAGAGGCTTCTCCAATATTGTCGGTAAACTCTAACAATGCCACACACAAATAGCAAACGTTTTCTGTATATTACACTCAAGTTATGTTAAATAGATTTGAGTCGTATATTGTTTAAAAGCAACTTTGATTAAAATATATTCATAAAATTAAGTTTTTACGTCAAGAAGAGAGCAGAGTTTTGCCAATGCTTAGAATGTCTAGGGTCTTTATTAGATGGCTGACAAGTATAAACCTAGCAGGCTAGTTTTCAGCGTACCTGCCTTGATAGTGGTTAAGTATGATGGGTAGTGAACTATGTCCATGATTTGCCAAAACACAAAGAGGGCTCCTAGCCGTGTTGCTTTGTAGGCAAACCAGTTGAATGTCGTCGTCTTTGGCAATCTATGGAGCAGCAAGAAAAAACAGCTATCGATGAGACATTTTTCAGAGAAAAGAACCGAGTATTCCGCGGCTGAATGTGTACCTTGCAATTATAAATACACTAGTTTTCCTAAACTTGGCTGGCTAATACACATTTTAGCATATATAAGTTCGAGTATAGCTCGATAACAATTGATTGGCAAAAGACACATAGTTAAGAAGAATATTACCGATTTATTTGTCCTCATAGATTCCATGTAAATAAATACCATGTTACTGCAGGACGTTTTACACGTTTTACTCTTGACCGTCCTTCTATACCAACATAAAATATGAATGTCTGATAACTGTTTAAATTATAATGAAAAAATGATTCGATTAGTAAATTTTGGTTTATTTTTCTGGCGACACATTGGGAAATAAATTCTAAAAATACTTATATATGCAACTTTTCAAAGTTGTCTTCTTTCTTTAAACACGCAAGCGCTTAACATTAAAAACGCTTGACGAACTTTAGAAAAAAAAAAAGAAATATAATGTTTTGTTAAACACTGGTCATTAAGAATTAAATAAAGACTGAAGCAATACATATGACGCAAACTTGCAGCTAGATCAAAAGCAGTAATATATAAATAACTGATACTGAAAACTGTCAACGCAAGGAACAACACCAATATCCTTGGAAATCGTCACTTTTTTAGAGAACTCCACAATTAAAAAAATGTTTATTGTTTGAAGGAATAGTATTTATTTTTCGGCATGTCTGATGAGATTTCCCTGCAAAAGTACCTTACTTGGAACTTAAATCTGGTGATTGTAAGACTTTAACCACGTCTTACGACTTTTTTCATAAAACGATCGTTCCTATCTCTGATGGATTTACGTCCGATTTCAGATAAGATCCTACTTACGGCCGTTATAAAACGGGTCATGTGTGTTTAATCACCCAGTTTGACCAATAAAAGGACAGAAAAAATATGTTAACCATTTTGGCCATTTAAGATGTTCTTTACAATATAAATTAAGATTTGATAATAAATTAAAAACACGTCTCCGTCCTTTTTAATTCTCACATCATAAACATATTGTAGTTGTGTTAATTTTATTCATAACTCTCATGTGTCGGTTTTTAACAGTTTAACAGTTTACTTGCGTGTTTGTTTCTTCAAAATTTGTTGGGTTTTTGTTTGGATAGGATTCTTTTATTTTTTATTGTTAAAGAATACGTTCCATTTTTAATATTCAATATTCAAAACCATACACGTCATGCTATCGTCATTCATAATTAATGCGAAACCATAAAATAATTGACAAATAGGTTGCTGTGTTCATTTAAGCTTTGCAAGTAAGGGCAGCTTTGCTTAGACTGTAAGTAGACAAAATGTATCCCTGTTTCATAACTCTTTACTTAAGATGCATCGTTTTATTTCACGGGACTTTCATTTCAGTGTCGTCAAAATGTCTGTCAAATTATATGTAATACATTAGTGTTAGTATGTAATATAATCGAGACTCAAATTTGACCATAGGTCGACTTTCTTAAACTAATTGTAAAAAACAAATAGAAACAACACTGTACATGTTTTCAGTGAGCAAAGCCAGAAATTATTGCTGCGTATCATATCATTTAACATATGTGAGATCTTGAAATCTGGTTGAACGCATTGGTAGTTCACTTAGATAGATAGATATATCAGCTATAGATATATCAACGACAGACAGACAGACATACAGACAGACAGACAGACAGACAGACAGACAGACAGACAGATAGACAGACAGATAGATGAATAGATGCTAGCCAAAAATTAATATCAGTTGCGCTCATGTTTATTGGTCTGTTGTAATCGATTGGCTGTTTATGCTGTAGCTACTTAACATAAAAATAACCTGAAATTATGTATAAAGTTTGTAGGCAGTAACTCTTGCTACGGTGACTGCATGACCTTTCTTGAATTTGTATTGATATAAGCACTACTGCCCCCATGCGCCCTGACGCATGGATATCCGACGGATGCAGCTTTGGATAGTTGTAATTGTAATAATATGTCTGTGACCCAGCACAAAGGGAGAACTTCAAATTTAATACTTAGCTATGAAAACATCTTTCAACTGGTCAAGTCATTTCAGGTGTATACACTATTCATTCTTTTTCTATGTTTCTTTCGCTATTTGCATGTATTTGAGGTGATACGATAATTTCTCTGGTTTCGAAAATACGACTGACGTATTATTTGGAGATTAAGCGACTATTCAACGTCAAAGATTAAAACAAATGTTATAACGTTAAAATGCAGTGAAGATATATAGACTCTGGTGCATTGAGCATTAACATGTTAATTAGGCATATACTATATTTCGTTGTTTTTTCTCTCTGAAAAAAAAAACAAACAAATACTGCAACGTTCCAACTAATATAAAGAATATGAAGAAGTTTTATATAAAGTATTACATTAAAGTGTTTCTGTACTCCTATGAAGGTATCCTGGCACTTTAGATAAATTGACATTTTCTTTCCTAAATTGTTTATTTTTTAACATTTGTGGAGTTGTGGTACAAACAGCTTTTTAGATGTAATAAATATATAAACATCCTTCTTTCATCTTTTGTGTGACTATGGTTCTACCGAGACATCTGTCTGGCGTCTCTCACCACATTATCAGCAGGAAGTGGCTATTATGATCATAATTTGGTTTCCCTATTGAAAATAACAGCAAGATGTGCAACGTGTTTGTATTGTCATTTATTGTAAAACCAAGGTATTCAATTTAATGCTTTTAGCAGCTTATTGCTTAAGCTCGTGACTTATGAAAACGTTTTGTGGTTTCAAATCAACAAGTGAGTTCGATGTTATATTGTTGATTTCATAAAAAGGTTAATATGTCAGTTGTTGCTTTGTTTAATATAAATTGTAGTTAACGACTCAAAACAAGTAATGTTTACTTCATTATGTGTTAAGGAATAGTGCTGAAAAGAAAGATGTCGCATACGTTTATGTACTCATTGCCCTTCAAAAACACTCTATTGAATGAGAAACATAACATTTAGACATCTAAACAATTCTTGTCGGATTTACGCTAGAAAGCTCGTTATTTAGAAACATGTGGATTATTATCATACACGGCAGAGAATAGCTAGATCTAATCATGTGATTCTGAAGCACACCCTTTGTATGTATGTGATAATTAAGCTAGTGTTCCACCTTATCCGCCAACGCATAGTGTCATGACGCGTATAAAGGTTTCATCTGTATTTACTCTAAATACAATTGTTATTAGATGCTACATTCATACTACAAAAACGAATGTGGAGAAACGCATCTACATTTACTCAATATAAACTCAAATTGACCTCTGTATAGGAATAACAGTCAGCAACACTTCTTACAAGCCCCAATAGTGTTTGCGCATATTCAATACACATCATAAGTCAACCTAATCACTAAACAATTTTTGTTTTCATGCTAAAAGTAATTGTTTGAAACAACGTTATCAGCCATACATGAATTGATGCCTGTTAAATAGACAATGGATCAGTCCTTTTACTGAATCAGTTAACCATGGTATTTTATCAATGCACTCAAGTATGACACTTCCGAAGTAGTTTTTATAATTATTTGGATTTTACGGCACACTGACACTTAACAGATCATACGGCGCCGAATACAAAATTTAATGTGAATATAGCACAATCAAGTTAAACTAAATTATGTGAGTAAAATATACAAAAATATAAAAATCTATCTGGTTAAAAAAGTGCAGTATGATTGAAAACAGGTTAATATATTGAACGGTTTAAAAATGCATACGTTCACTAAATAAACAGTTAAAAATTTATAACTTATTAAGAATATTGATCTCATTCAAGAAGCAAACCAGTTAGGAATCCGACACGGTCTTAAACAGTTCATACATGTTATTGACTTTAAAATATTTCGAACGAACATGATCTGTGTCGATACACTGCAACAAAATATGGTTGACTGTCAGTGGTTCCTGGTAAGGAACACATACAGGTTGAACTTCTCTTTTTAGGAGATATAAATGAGTTAATCTAGTATGTCCAATGCGACAGCGGGTAAGAGCTATGTCTTCCCGTCGATTTTTTCTGCAAGCAGAGACATTGACACCGACATTAGGCTTAATTCTTCCGAAGTAGACCCGAGGTGATGTTCAGCAGAGGTTATCACAGCCTCTAGGTATATATCAGTATGGCTGTTTACCTTAAGCCAATTGTTCAGCGGTTACAATGCACCGGAAACTATTGAAGGGTGTGGGGAATAAAAGGGTTTCTGTTTAGAGTATGTTGCAGATCGGACGTGCCTTATGAAGAGCTTCTATTTTTTCAGTATTTGATTAACGTACCAAGATCAGATTCTATAAGAATAGTTTAATAGTTCTGTTTTATGTTAAATAATGAAATAAACCAGAACAAAGATTTTCCTAGGGACGTACAGATGCATTTGTTCATGATTATATCTATTTTACAAATAAAGACATGCGTCAAGATCTTCTGTAACACTCTATAACTGTATGTTAACCGAAACATGAGAGAGAGAGAGAGAGAGAGAGAGAGAGAGAGAAAGAGAGAGAGATTCTTGATGATATCACCTCCTACCGAATTATGAGTAAGCACAGTATTACGTATTAAGAAATCAATTGTATGCAAAATGTCTCTCTAAACTTTAAGTAGAATGTATGGCAAGTGAAACACCTACACTCTTTGAAACCATCTACGTACGATATGAAAGTACGTGTATGACGCAAGTTGAGAAACCATGTTCAAAAATATTATAATCTGACCATTCTGGTGATTCCTGTCACATGTCACAATTCAGATTTATGTTGTTAGCGGATATTAGTCCTCCTTGTTCTCAAGGAAGGCAACTCGCGATTTTACAAGAGGGAATGTAGATAAGCTTTACCTGCATACATGAGATGTGATATTAACTAACAAAAGTAAATTTCTTTGTATGCATTGCATGTAAACGCTAGCCCTTCGTCCAGAATACAGTTGAGACCATTCCATCAAGAGACAATGACTGTGGGTTTTACTTTAGACAAGCTTACATGTTTGAAGATTATAGGCTAGCAGCGAACACAGTAGAACCAATTCAAAATGCTACTCTACTCGCATGTCACAAGTAAAACTGTAGGCTTATCTAGAATTTGATATTAACAAAAAACGCAGAAACAACATGTACTCCCGTTGACCGTAATCATTATCATTGCGACAGAAAGATTAAGTTTATCTAATAGTACTATTAACGTCAACATGGTTGAGTTTGTGGCTTCTGGCCTTGACAAGAGACTCAAACTTAAAACATGCAATGACGGTTATAAGAATACCATTGCAGTTTGTTATAAGGTTAACTATTTGTTATTTATCCAAAATTCAAAATATCTAACGACTGTACATCATTGTTTTAAGCAAGAGACGTTATCTTGTTTTTAAAAACGCGCAAAATATCATGTCCATCCATTTATAATTGTGACCATATGCATTTGCCATTGAGAAACGAGATATAAAAAAACAATCGCTAAAGAATAGTTTTATTGCTCGTTGCATAAATCATAAACGCGAACATACGCTGACAAGTAGAAATGATGGCATGTATCGGGCACCTGTTACTGATTTAGGCGGTTGTTTCTTAGTAACGGTTGTTTCTTAGTAACCGATTATTAATTCCATGAAAGCTACATTTATGATCGCCAGTGAAGGTGTGATTTTGGTGTATTTATTTTACTTCCATCGTGTCCACTTATTTGTAAAATAATCCATAAAATGAAAACGAGGTCATGAATCCAGGTCTGTTTTGCATACAAGAATGATTTCAACGGTTACAATAGGTAAATAAGAAAATGTCCTATCAAAATTTTCACAGATATTTAAATTTTATCTAACAGTAGACAAAGGCAAACAAGGTAAATGCAAATGTGACAAAACACAGAGACGAGACATAACACACATATAGAAAAACCATCAGTTACCGCCTTGGAACGGTCAATCGGCAAAAAGGCCAACTGTGGTGCTTAAACCTGGTTTGTGGAGCGCTCCAACCTCGCACTTCCTGAAGGTTTTTCTAGCAAACAAACAGTGTAAATAACAACATCCCGTCAAAGTAAAACAACTAACAGTAAGCACATGCATCGGGAGTTAAAACAGATACATTGAACCTATATACATACATAATAACAGTAATAAAATAAACACATATGTACAGCCTCGGCAACTTAAAAACAAAAACCCCAAACGAGAAATCAGTTTGAAATAAAACAGCCGAAGCGCTGATATATTATAAGATATTATAGGAACAAATAAAGCAGCTCATGCGCTGATATAATATAAAAACAAATAAAACATCCCAAGCGCTGATCAATTTAAAAATGGCATATAATGCCATGACATCATGTTCCAAAAGTGTCAAAAGTGAAATGTGAAAAATACGAAAGAAAACATCGAAATTTAGAAAACAACCTACCAACAAAAAAAAACGTAATATTGTTAAGAGTTAAAAAAACAGTTCATGAAAAGCCGAGGATTTATCCGCAGTTGGCATGATATAATTATGTAAGAAAGGTACCAAAAATCCCGATGTTATACCTACTGTGCAATCTCCCGAAAAGGGTATGGAGACTGCTCAAGTTGTCTCACCTATATAAGGACACATTATTTTTTAAATTAATTTACTTATCTACTGAAAAGGTAGTATCAGCCAACATTTTTTAACAGTCAATATGACATCAAGTCAATACTTTTATATACCATAAATTATTAAACTCGAAACTTAAAGACCTATGTGTGCATACGATAATAAGATCATATACCAGCTTAATGTTAGAAAAAAATATGATACTGACGATGTCTAACAGTAAATGTTAACTTTAAATTTATCATTCTATTAAACAAATTATAAAGTTTACGTTTAATATTTAATGTTCCATGATGTGTAGAATTACATTATTCAACCCGTGTTTAATGTCTGGAAATTACACTGAAAGAAAGATAATACACTTATTAAACCATTTAATCAATTGAACCTTTTAAACAATGCCAAACTGGTTGCTGGTTCATTGATCTAAGTCGGTTAAGAGACAAATAAATGGAGATCAGTCCAGTTCATCAGTGATTTATATTCCCCATAGTATCATTACACGGTCTGACATATAGCCTCACTACACATTAGCCATTCCAGTTTATTAATTTACTGTAATTTGCAACAACGAACACCATAACAGAACAATAAAAGTATGGATCATATTATCCGTTGTTTAATGAGCGTTGAGGATAGGTTTTGTTGCATTTGAATTAATCTCATTTAATCTGTTACATAAGCTCTCGCTTCCTGAAAGATTATAGCTATTTCAATTGACTTAGAAATCAACTTCAATTACAAATATCTCAGCAACCAATTAAAATGCACTTTATATGTTCCTAAACATTGCATGTACCTATATCTAAATGGTCTCCGAAGCTCAGGACAAACTGCAAATAGCATTTCAGAGTTTCTAAGCGATATAACTATCTCATGCTCAGTGACAGAGAAGTGTATACCTTGAAAACCTAAAGAGTTTCATTAATCACCACCAGGGGACAGTACATACAATGACATTTACGTATACTGTGTTGATTAAAGTGATAAAATGATTGAAAACAAATCATGATTTACAATAACTTTCAATTTAATGTTTCGTGAATTTATCGGTTTTTGTATGGTAAAATGTTACACTGTGGTTCATGATGTAACGTGTTAAGTGTTATGAACGTATCATTGCTTGGATATTGACGTCAACTGTACCTAGCGTGTAACAAGCAGGAAGTGTCCACAATTATAATGGTCTAGAAGGGGGTTATCGGTATCAATTCTTGCCGTGATTACGTATTAGTTATTAATACAATTTGTTAATAATTAAGCAAGGTAACACTGGAACTGTGGCACATCGAATAATTCCCGTTTACATAAAATGAATGTAGTTTGTATTTTAAGTAATTTTGTAAATACGCTGACGCCAGTTTTAATTGGATAGTGATGAATAACAAAGTTCACAGTAACAATGAAGGACAAGGTCTTATAACAAGTACATATTATATGCCATATGAGTATTCAGTAAAAGAACATGTAAACATAGCGATAGAGAGTATTTTAATTAATTCTGTTATACATCACTATTTTTATAACGTATTTTTTGTAACGATTCGGATTGTAAATCTTGCCTTATACTACAATAAAAACATAAGAGTTTTTAACATATTTGTCGACAAGAGTATGCAGTGACAGCGGCATGGGCCATCATTCATATAATTATGGAGATTCGCATTACCTTGCCATAATGCTTTCCAGATGATACAAAACAATGAGCCGATGTCAAGGAAAACTTATTTAAATCCATTTACCTCTTGCAGTAACTTCACATCACATAACAGCAAAATTAACTAATTGATTTACCTGTTACGCTGTATCAATACACACACTTCAGTCAAATCTCACCATGTGGGCCAGGTGGTTCATTTTACGTCTCCGGAAGACAAGTGGCTAGGGCACCGGTCTTGCTTTGCATATCCTTAAACAATGCTCAGAAAATACGAAAGTAAAAACAAGTGCCGGAATAATAAGTATGTGTTCTGTTACTTGGAAGTGAAGTGAATATGACTTATTACCAACGACAGTCAATTAAATGGCATGAATATGCATTTCATCATATTTAGCGAAATAGTTTTTAAACAACCTTGATCTTACTATCCCGTTATCAAAAGAAGCATTAAAATCCAATATGTTTCATATCTTCACAGACACTCTGAATCAAATAAACAAAATTACTGAACTACATGAGGCGTATTTTTTGTTGGTTTACCGCCCAACCAACAGTACTTCAGTTATCTGGAGACTGTGCCCACTTAAAGCAGGCATAATGTTGAAGTCACTGTGTATAGCATGCCGTAAACACCTTGATACCACACCACTCACATTATTCTGACAGCATGCCAACCAGTCGTGGATCTGCCACTATATTTGCTTGAGCGTTAGCAAGGGAGCTATACCACTATGTTTACGACTTTGGTATGTTGCTGCCCGGGTTTAAAGACGGGGATTAAGCCGACCCCTCTACCGATTGCGCTAACATGTTGTAAATAAAGTAGCTAAGTATCAGGAGTATGTTTCAAATTTAAATTTAAATTTATACTTCGATTTCTTGTGTGGAAGGTCAACGCTGATAATGATATTAACGTCATTGGGGCTCAGTTTAACATTTATCTCCTTATTGTCGCCGCACATGCGGAGCGGTGTCTATGTTTAATTGTTTCTCGAAAAAACTTATGAATGCCGTCAGGTTGTTATAATAAACAATTGGACTGCGATGCTTTCAAGCAAATAATTTCGGTTATTATTCAACTTTGGTGAATATCAGTATCACAGACATTGTATTTTAAAATGTTGCTGTATCATTTCCTGTCACTTGACATAATTATGTTTCTCAAGTGTATCTATGATACGTTTAATTTAAATTGCAGTGTTTACGATGATGTACTATGTACAAGTCAAATGTTATGCTGTTGTTTGTTTTGGGGCATTTTCTCGTGCGTTAAAAGGCTGTTCGTTACTGTATTTAATTTAAAAACATTTGACGGCATTTAAATATTTTAATAAAAATTAGGTTTCGGCTTAGTCTCAATCAGTTTGTTGTCAGGCAAAATAAAATCAATTGCTGGGCAGGATCTCCACGGCGACCTTTGACTACTCGCATAAATGTTCTATTGTTTTCAACGAAATAAGTCGCTATAAGTTGTCAGCGGACGGTTACACTTTCCAGTTTTACCGTGATATTGAGCACTCATAGAAATAGTGTCTTTTGCAAAATAATGAATGCAGTTAAAAATATTAACTCGTAGAATGACTACCAATATAAGCCAACACTTATTACCCAGGTTATTTATATGAACAATTACAATACTTTCCATTTAAGATGATTTTTGTCCCACGTCGAATAGAATAGGTGAGATTATTTCCACAAAAACCTAAACACGCACGCCTGCAAAAGACCAGCGGAAATGAATCTATGGACAACAAAAGTAAACCTCTACCTATGGATGTTTACATAATCATTCTAAATGAAGGTTTTAGCAATGTTTTCTAGTGATTGCACTTGTACAATAAGGAAAATATTATGGAGAGTAGTTTTTTAGAGTTGTCCAGTTTGGAATATGTGGAACAATTGTCTTTCGTTTATGGCGTATTGTTATGATTTTGTTAGAGAGGATTTGATTAGAAAAACACACGATGGCAAAAAGGGGTTATTCGGTGGAAACAGTTTATTTTTGCTATTTTTATGCCCGATAGCTAATAAATATTCGAAACAAAATTGGCAGCAGATCTAGTTTTAATGAAAATGTATTATTGTGAGAACTAGGATTGCAGTAGAAATCATCATACGCTGTGTTACGTGTTATCGGCAGTTTAGTCCTAGCATGATTTCAACCATGGCAGAATCGTGTAAGTATGGAGATAAAAGGAAAGTAGTATTAATTTGACGATGTAGCATATGAGATGTTAAACAGCATTTGCCAAAACCAAAAGCACTTAGTTATGTGGAACAGGATGGAACACCAGAAGTAAGAATAAAGCTAAAGCCCAATATACAGTATTCGGTGTAATGGAAAGACACATTGTGAAATGAGCACAATTATTGCTGAGTTTAGTCTGAGACATGAGAAAGTGAAAGATGAATTATCCCCTCTTAGCAAGAGTTCTACCACCAGCAGCAGGGTGGCTTCTGACCTTAACAAATGATGTAAACTAGAATAAGCAGCTAGAGACAGGTCAAATGAAAAGGGTTTCCATTCCAGTTTTCGATGGTAACGAGACGGATTATCCTCTTGGCGAGCTGCATTTTACGCTTGCGTATTCAAAGCGTCATCGTCTGCTGAATACAAACTACCTCAGCTTCGACAGTATTTTCATGACCGTGTTTTTCCTGGCTATTGGAAATCTTAGCCTCTAAGCAACAAGTTATTAGGCAGCAAGATTCACTAACTAGAACGTTAATTTGGTGGAGCTAGAAGGCATTTCCCATTGTATAAAAGAATTTGAACGGTTCCCGCCCATGAAAGAAGAAAATGCAATGAGCATAGAGAGATTTGCTGATTTGTTAAACAGTGCTGTGATCGATTTGAAAGAATCGACACAAAAGATGACTTGAACGATGGTTCACTTTACATTTTGCATTAGCTAACAATTTCGTATGCGAGTAGAGGGTAGAGAAGAAGAAAATGTTGCAACATTGAGAAAATCCCTAAATCAAGAATTAAGAAGTATTTAGCATTAGCCAATGGGACCACCCATGGAAAAGAAATGAAATTTCCGGGGCAAATCACTTCATTTAGAAGTGCGAAACAAATAAGGCCTTTCCAGTTAAAGAGAGAATGAAAACAGCTAAACAGCTGTCGCTATGCTTCTCTAATCAGTGTCACGATAAACTTGGAAACGAGTGTACAAAATCCAGAATTAGGACATATGACAAAGTCCTATGAGCATTGCAGTATATACCAATATGTGAAAATGCACAATAAAAGGTGTTCAATGCGAACTTAATGTAAAAGTAAGAACAAATGTGTCATTAAACAAAAAGAGCAAACCTAACAGTTACTGCCTTAGAACGGTCAGTCGGCAAAAGGGACCAACTGGGGTGCTTGAACCGGTTTTACAGAGCTCTAACCTCGCACTTCCTGAGGGATTTCTCAAATGCAAGCAATGAAAAGAAACCGCGGATGTCGTATTAAACATGGTTGAAGAGTATTGAACAAAACACACAAGAGACTTTACACGGAAAGCAACAACAACCAACGCAGGTCATTCGTAATACTTAAATATTTATTCCTTAAAAAGATCCAGTGTTCACGTTTATCTCTCTCAGATCTGTGAAAGTGATTGTGGCTTCAAATATTTGCGGAGTTAAAGTCTACACCTTAAAGGACAACAGAGGTATAAGAACTTTCTTGAATAAAGATTTTGCTTCAGAATTTGAAATCGAAAATCTTATTCAAATTTTTATTGTTAGCATCTTGAATGGTAGGACAGACAATCTTGAAACTATACCAGCTACTCTTGAGATTGAGAATTCACAGAAGGGCAAGAGAATTGGGAGGACATGAGCGTTCTTAACCACAAATGTCATCGAAGAACTGAACTAAATTGACCGGAACTAACACTCAACAAAGTGGCAACATTTGAAAGACATTGAGTTTACTCAGTTGGAAAATTCCATGAGGGTTACTTATAGAACTAGATTACTCTGAGTTTCACGCATCAGTGAAACAATTCATGGGAACCGTGATGAACCCGCTCCAGGATTAACTACATAAGATTGGACATGTGTTAACAGCAGCAGCCCAAGACAATACATACCTTACATTGCTTTGCAGTGACAAAACACTTGACAGAATACTAAAGCAATTTCGGAAAATTGAATGCTGTGATGACTCTGGTCAGATAATTCAAAATGCATTACCCTATGGCAATATTAAGATATAGCTTAAAGGCCTAAATACAGAGAAAAGAAAGACGTTTAAAATTTGTATTAGGAAACAACGTAACAAAACTACAAAAACCAGAAACTGCGGCGAGAAAGAAAAGGTCTGGTATATGCCACATTTTCCGGTTGTATGGCCCGAGAAGGAGACGAGAAAAGTTAATAAAGTCTTCCAGGTGTCAGCCAAGGTGTATCACTGAACGACGTCATTCATCAGTGTTTGAGATTTAAAAGAGGATTATTTGATGATTTGTTAAGGTTTTGCAAATATCTAGTAGCAATAGCCTATGATGTAGCTGATATGTATTTACATGTAGGCCCAAGTGAAAAAGATTAGGGTTAGGCTTACTAAAGGTTCTTGTGGCAAAAATCTCCATAAAAGCCATAAGACATTTGAACAAAAGTCCAAGAGCTTGTGTGACATTTCTGTCATCGTTGGTTAAATGAATGGTTACCAGACTTGCATCTCAAAAGAAATGGTGCAACACGACCCGTGATCTGGAGGTAGATGACGTGGTGCTGATTGTGTCTCCTGATACCAAGAGGACAGTGACCTTTGACAAGACCAGTAGAGGTCTTCAAGTGGCGAACTCAACATGTTCGTGCTGTTAAAGTTCGCGTCGTTGGAAAAAGAGTACCGAAATCAAAATTATGTCCTCTTAATGTTCTACTGATAATTTGATATTTCAGTTAAAAAGAAAGGTGCTAAACCTTTTGAAAAATAACAAAATATTCGATACATCTTAATAGCCATAGACATGTTTTCACCAGAAGATATAATGCTAGCCTTGAAGCATGTTGCCAGTTAATCTTAAAACGAATCGTAATTATATTTGCTTTTTTTAAAAATATTTAAAGCCGTTTAATATTAAGTATAAGCAGTCCTTAAATGATTGTAATAAGAGCTGGACTTCAGTTTATTTAAACGGAACATTAAATAATGACCAACCATATATAAGTGTAACTTAATAGGTTATTTAAAAATCAATAAACAATTGAGCAGATACAAATACAATACATTGCAGGATAATTATTTTTCTTTACAAAATTCAAATACACAGACGCAGCGAAAATCCTACGTTCACGTATAAAATCACGCGGTCATCATTTAGAAACACACACTAACAATTACTTAATATTAATTTATTTCCCATTAACCGATAACCTTATTTGCTTATTAATCTTTACAAAACAACAAGTGAGGATCCGGAGGAACAATGGTGATAGATAATGAGGGATTTGCAGAAATGACAGTCTAAGAAGGATGAGATGCAGTTTGTCAATAAGAATTAGGTAAACCACATATATAATTTTGGTTGTTATCTCTAGTTTGTAACGTTCGATTATTATTCAGTTTTAAATTATTTATTGGTAAGATTAAATGGAAATAAATGATTATAAAACCGCAAGCCATCCTAAATTGTTTTGTGATCAATTAAAATACAAACAATTACTTTAATGTGAGTCCTTTCTCTTGTATTCCTCCTTGCATTATCATGCCAAACACAAGATGCAGTTAAGATTCATTACGTTTCTTCAGGACGGCAATAAAGCTTTGTCATATTTACGGCGTTTAAAAGGGTTTATATTCTAAAATGTTTTGGTAAGTTATGTTTTACGTTTGCTTTATATTTCATTTATGACGCAACACTGCGGTATGAATTATGTATGAGACATAGTCTAAATCAATCGACAGTCTCTAATTGAATTAACTGAACTATTTTGGGGTTTTACTCCAAATTTAGAAATGCCCTGTGATTATTTGCTGGAGAAGAGATGCTTTTGAACAGTCTACAAAGAAGCTATGATCCCGTTAGTTCATCAACACATTTTTACCATATTATAACCATGACGGGGTTGTTTAATAAAAACAGCAATTCAAAACTAGTTAAATGTATATAAGATATGTTTATGGGGAACTGGCGTTTAAAACAAGTTAATAGACAGAACTTTTGTCAGTACTATGCAGCGATCGAATTTCATTCAAATTATTATCTCCGAGAACATGCGCATGCGTCATATTTGTATGTTATATTTTATATAAATACAAACATTGCTAAAAGGATATACATCGCAGAAAACGGTACCGACCATGAAATCATTCCAACAATCAATGTAACACTGATTTAGCAGGGAAGGTGGTGTGCAACACAAATGGTTCTTTTATATGTTTGAGAGATAAAGATTGCCTCTGCTTCATGAACGCGAACTAACAAGATTGCAGGATTAGGTTTGCAATCTGTTTCAAGTAGATAAAATGTTAATGTTTCAAGAATGGAATGTCATAAAGTATCTGATACATGTAAATGTATGAGATTATGTGCACATTAAGTAGGCCCCTTAAGTAAAAGCTACTTTAAAAGCAGATAAAATTGTTATATTCATGTACACATAGCAACACATCAGTGGATGTCGATCGTACAATATAAAACAGTTAACCACATTTCACTTCACTTTAACATTTATCAATGCTAATGGAAGAAGAAACAAGTATTCGAGACACTTATCAAACTGTCTGACGACGACAACATCGCCGATTACTATGGTGATGATGATGTTGTTGTTGCTGCTGATGATGATGACGACGATGATGATGATGATGATGTTGTTGTTGTTGTTGTTGATGATGATGATGATGATGATGATGATGATGATGATGATGATGATGATGATGATGATGAAAATGATGATGAGGAGGAGGGAGAGAAGAAGGATGGTGAATGATGAAACACTGATGACGACGATGATGATTATGAGAAGAATGATGATCATGATGATCATTATAGTCATCTTCATCGTATTTAAGAATATCGTGCTCTTGTATTTCTAATGTGATTTTTAAAACGTATTTGACAAATGTAAATGATGTTAAAATGTCTTTTTCAAAACTATAAATGTGACATTATCATACAAGTAATGTTTAGAGAAGAATCCCATAATTTAAAAGTTACCTTCACTGTTGCTTTTCACCTACGCATATTTAGAGCAAAGTTTGACTATTCCTAAGATTCAATGTGTTTGTCACGAACATGAAACCAGTTCCTACGTTTCCATGTTGTAGTGTTTATAAGGGAAAAATAAAATCGAGTTGTTTCTATTTATTCAACTTGATTAGAATTAAAAATATACATTTTTTGCTATTTCGTGACACTCGTCGTTCTCTTATTATATTGCAATTTTAATTCATATTTTTATAGTGCTTTGAGTTGCCACTGAATGGTCCCGTGTGAAAACAGCTAATGAAAGAAAATGAAGAAAATAGGAATATAAAAAGTACAATACATGTCCGGGATTTTTTCTCAGTTTATGGTTTAAATTGATATATGGTGTCCAATGTTAGGTTATACAGACTGATGTATAGGCTTTTTATACTGTTTGTTATGTTGATACATGAAAAGACACATATTTAAAATGTATTTTAAAAATATTTTTGTAACAATATAAGTATATGACAAATTTACTATCGAATTAACACATATGATTAAACTGGAGTCATTCATAGACAAAGGTCAAGGAATAGTGGCAATAGGAGAACCAAATCCAAAAATGTCAAAATAAGATCTAACGATCATAATGGGAAACGAAATAGGTGCAGAATGAAATGACATATTACATTGATTGTACAGGGAGAGCAAGGAAAGTTTACAAATGGCAAAGATCTTGCTGGAACAATAGTTAGTTCCAGTTGGTAAACATTCTTCATTCTTAAAATAAAAATGCAGAAAGGCAAACTGTGTAGCCAGGTTAAAATCTCGGTAGTTATTGCTTCAGGCATAATTAGAAACAGATATGGCGTTACATTGTTAACATTCGGAATGCACTGCTTATTTACACGAAGAAAGGTGTGATGATTGTTGCTTTATTGTTGATTGGTTGCTTTTTACTGATTCCTGCCAGCTGCAAGATAAGTAAAAACATTGCAAATAGTGGTACCATCAGAGTAACCTTACATTAATAAACAACTAGGTACTTTGCTGAAATCAATATATTTGTGTTATATCGCACAGGCACACTGTTCGTCACATTGAGAGGTCCACAAAATTATTTGTAGTTTTAATGGTGGACGAAGACTTCAAAATTTAATTTATCTTTCAGACCGAGAATCTACCCCTTGAGATGAGAAGCTGAGACTAAATGTGTGCGATTCATCGATTGGTCTTGATGAAAATATATCACAGGTACTTAAGTGGAAAATGAAACCAAACATTTAAGTCCACTTGTATATATGTTCGTATACTTTTAGACAGAAATATAATACTTTTATATAGCCTGTTCACTGGTTTAGGATTGCAGACGTTTCTGCGTTAGTTTTTAATATTTTCCAGATGGATCATGTTCGGTCAAGCCTCTGCATGCACAAACTATATCTTCTTTTCCAGAAATAATGTTATGATAATCTTACATATACTTTTTGCAACGAAAATAATACAACAAACACAGCATAACCCTTTGCGATTTATGTTTCTACTAAACTGAACAGTTTGATAGTCTTGCTGCTTATTGGTAAATCTTATGCCTTCATAAACCACAACCTTTTCTTAGTGCTACTTGTAATTTTAATATGTGTCGTCATTTTTCCCAGTCTATGTGGTGTTGTCATTTCATTTTTCTCATTCTATGGTCTTTTACTTTCCGACTTATTTTTAAAGGTACTTTGTTAACTGTTGGATTTCTTCTTAGCACTTGAATGTTGCAGTTTTTTATATGCAGCGCTCGTCCCCAAGAAAAAAATTATGCAAACTTGGGAGTTGCCACCTTAACTGATTCCATTGCTTTGCTTTACTTGAAGAATGTTTTTCAATAAGAATATACGTCCGACCACCAATCTGGACAAAACTGATTACCTTTTCTTCGTATTCATTTTTGGTTTAAACTCATCCTTTTGTATGGCCGTTGCAACCTCATTGCTTTCCAGTTCATATGATTTCTTTTTTCTTATTTTAGTCACATCCAACTTCTGATTACATAATGCGTTGATAATTGACCAATTTCATTATGCCCTTATTAAAATGCCTGCCGGACGATTTTTTCTCCAAGAACTTCATCTCAGATGATCTACCATGAGCTACGCGATCGCTGGAAATATGGACCATCATTGTTTAAGGAGGCAGTTTACGTTCGGACGCCTTTCTTGCCAAAATCTCTTTTTACGAAACAGCATGAAATTGTGATGAGCGTCGCCCCAGGTTGCTGGATTAAAGTCTGATCATTATTGCATAAGCCAATTTTGATAGTTTTAAATTATATACATATTTTATAGGCTATGTTAAAGTATTATTATATATCTGAACGAAATAACTAATCTTAAGACTAGACGAAATTTTGTGGAACTATTAAAATAAGATAATTATGTTATTCAGAACACTGCATTACATGACAATTGTAACTTCACAAAATTATTTCTTTACAATTTGTGAACATTACCACTGACAGGAAGGACCCAAAAGGTGATGAAGAAACAAACATAAGAACTAACATGTTAGTGTTTAGTTTTAAATTTTTGTAGCTTTACATTGAGAACGAAACCGTCGGGAAAACAACACTAACACTGTATATATGCGAGTGTTAATTCTACCGACGTTCAAAGAAATTTAATGGCCGTAATGGTTACTTACTCCTGTGCGTCTGTGCAAATACGTTTCAACTTTAAGAACGTTTGTATGACTCGAGGGATGAAACTCATATAGGTAAGTAAGCAAAGTGTATAGAAAATGATAATACTGCGTTCATTATAGTTACTACCATCATAAAATAAGTGCATAATAGGAATACTTCCTGTCGTATTTATATGCCAAATATAGGTTTTCGGGCAAAGAGACTTAAAAGAATTCACAGGCTTAAGAAAGCATTGTGAATATACAACTTGACTTTGATTTTGACAATGATCCACTTCGTATTTGTGGAGTGTTTTGATTCTTTCTTGACGTACTGTCAATTAACTGTTATAATAAATATTACGTAAGAATTAAGATTATTGTATAATAGAACAGGTGTATTAATCCTTTAAGTATTTACCTTGATTAAAAAGTGCAAAAGAAAATTACCAAACAAAATCGATAAAAATAGATAATTCATTTCTCGAGCATGCACTTCGTGTATAAAAGCTATTATTTCTTTGCATGAAAACAAAATTGGAGATTATAAAGTTCAAAACAATAAATCTTAATGATGACAACATAGATAACAAAGATTAAAATCTATACTTACAATACTGCTCGATCGAACGATTTGTAAAATACTACTATTAACAAACTTCCAGTTACATTTTCATTCATGTATCCATTGGTTAACTCCTACGCATGTTCAAGCTTAATTTGATTGCCTCTAAAGCATTGCGTAATATTTAATCAACCTCCAGTTTTCCATGTTGAGATTAGATTAAAACATTTACTGAAACGACGTTATAAGGTAATAAAGCATTTTCGGTTTCTAATTAAGTGTAGTGCAATGTGTTCGAGTTGCAAATAAATAGGCCTCGTTAGTTTTTATGAAAAGGAACCAATGCCTGTTGAATAAGTTGATTCAAAACATGTGTTGTCACTATAATCTATCTCATTGATCAGTAACGTGCTCTATTGTTGTCATTGACCTTCACAGACCTGTAAGTATCACAATCAGAATATCATGATTAAATAAATGCATACGTGTACTGTGCAAGCTATTAAGTAAGATGCATTTACTGTGTGGTCGTAACGGCATTACAACTTATGATAAGCATATATATATACACATATATATATAATTTTAATTCAATATCATTTTAAGTTGATTGTTAACAAGCTTCATGTGATTTACAAGCCAAAATAATATAAACCTGGATATATTATATATATTATCCAGTGTGAATTTTTTGGATGATTATTCCACGTGTTCATATGCTTTTCGTTGTACTGTGTGTATGGCAAAGGATGGAAAAGTGCATGTTACTGTTATAAACCATTTATCTTAACTGCCGAAATGCTGTTCTGTGCAACAATAAATAAAAAAAAAAAAAATAAAATCATCAAAAATACAATATAGGTGTATCACTTAACGAAACTTCATTCACGGTCCATCCCACCAGTGAATAAAACGAAAATATGTTTTCATTCTAACTGGATTCGATTGGGAACGTAACAAGCTTAAACATTTAGCATTGTGAAAGTACTAATTGGCTTCACCAGATTACATGCTTTATAGATCACGTCTACATAATGTCGACAGCAAATGTTACCATTAATCAGATTCTTGGTCAAATGATTTTATCAGTCATTGAAATCAGTGGCTGTATTCAGATAGGGACTATAGAATAATTGGCGGCAAGATGTAACATCCGTTCCAAGTCTAGATATGCGTTTGTACTTTACGATTACTTCCTTGCGAAACATTTTTTAAATAATAACTCTGATCTATCACAATTGTGGTCATTACGTATGCCAATACCCAAAACACATTATTTCACCAAATGTTATGTTTAAATGTTATTCACGTTACTTAAAGAGTGTAAATCCTTTTCAATACAATTGCTTATGTTGTAAATAGAATTACAGGTGATGGGTGGCACTTCGTTTTCCGCTTCCCGACCATGCCAATCTGTGCATATATTTCCAAAGCTCTATTAACTACATGCAAATAAAATAATATTTCTATTACCGGGTTGTCTATTTCTGTTGTTATGGAAGAGCGTGCATGCCACAACAGTTACAAACATTAAACTGTCAAACAAATGAATATTGGTAAGCACAATTAAGTGTAGTTGTGTAGATGATAAAGTTGTATGTTGGATATGGATTTAAACCAAAACTGATGTTTTCATTTTACTTCTTGTATTTAAAGAAAGACTCCAGAAAGTGCAGTGTTATGTCTCTGTACAACCGATTTAATCTTCAATTTAGGACATTTTGCCAATTGACCGTTCCACTAAGGAACCTGTCTGGTTGTCTGTATCATTGTAGTGTATCTCCTCAGTGGTTTGACATTTCTTTAACTCTCAACATATATGTAATTTCAATGCTTTGTCATATTTTAATGTACGTTGTAAGACTCAAAGGCCTTTGTGATTTTTCAAATAAAGACATTCAGACAATCGTTAAATTTAGTAGTAGTATGGATTATCGACTTCCTAGTGAAGCATGTTCTTGCAACTGTTGATAACCTTTAAAAATGTTAAAGCGGCTATGATTATTTACCTACAGGTCGATTTGCTTTGTGTGTGGTAACATGCCAAAGGTCGAAGTACTCCCACACACACGATCAAAAGAGAGATATCGGGAGATTCTTCAACAACACTATTACATGTAGAATTATGTACCGTATCAATGTATATGATTTTATAATATAACGCTGTAAAGAAGACAAAGTTTGTTGGTTACCTTACAGTCTTTTTCAAGTTGTTTGTTAGTCTTACAGTACGGAAATACCATAAACATTTATGAAAACTATATGAAAAATAATAGTTTATTAAATTAAAATGATGTTTCTAACCACCAAGATATAAAAACGTCATTCCATTTTAATATAAACAGGATACTTAACAATTTACACTTCTCTGGTCATTTTCGTTTCATGATTCAAGTAGGTAATCTTACTTACAATCAACAGCTTTGTGTAGTTCTTCTGATAAGAATAATACCCCTCTCTCTCTCTCTCTCTCTCTCTCTCTTTCTCTCTCTCTCTCTCACACTCTCTCTCTCTCTCTCTCTCACACACACACACACACACTTCCTCTCACTCACTCTTTCTCTCTCTTTCTCTCTCTCTCTCTCTCACTCTCTCTTCTAAAATACAATGTGAACATTTTTCTTCAATGATGTCACTAGTTTCGTCATAACATATCAAAACACGTCAACGCTTGGACATTTTTTATTCGAAAAGATGGATTTTCCTATCGCTGCATATTTTCTTTTACATTTGGCTTGCATGTGAACACCTTTGTCCTGTGACTTTTCATATTTTAGTATATGGTGCAATAGGCATAGGACTTTGCCATATAGTCTTAATCAATTGAAGAAAGAAATGCACCGTTTTAATTGTTCATTACTGGTTTTTCATATTGGGCTATTTCCTTTTCAAACAACTCTTGTGTTTAAAAATAATGGGACTCTGATATACGTTCTTATAAATGATTTTGCCCTGTCTAAGACATGTAGCACATTTTAACATGAACGCTTTTATGCTAAGGCTCTTCACCTTAACTAGCCGTCGTCATGGAAGTAGCTTCAATTTGATACAGATTTTATTTAAATGACATAAGAATCAACATAATAAAGGATAAACAATAGGTCTTAACCGAACGATGTAGAATGGCGTTTACTAAACACGATATTTAAAGAACGAGCATTGCGTAAATTAACTTCAAAGTATTATCTATGTACAGGACGTTGTGATTTTTAATTTCCCGTCTCAGGTATTAAAATCAGTAGTGAACATATATTAAAGTTTCCAACTAGTCAGAACATTATTTTCAATCAAAGACATTTTATTGGACTAATGTCGTACTTCCTTGAATAGCTTTGATGCACCAGGAGTACAATTGAGCATTCAGCACGTGATAACATACCGACTGGCTTCGTGTTACACGAAGAAAAACGCCAGTTATCCGTATTCTTATCCACGTCTAGATAATGCATGGTAGTTAACTAACTACTTTTTCAAATACAAAAAGGTAAAAAGAAATCACTTCATTGTTATAGGACGACTACTGATTCCGTGCTTAGTTAGTGGAAGAAAGCGTAAAAAACAAAATAAGCCAACAGATTTGCTTTTTTAAAAAATTGTATAGCCAAGTAAACGTGTAAAAAGAATTTGATTGGGACATGTTATGCATGTTTTATTGGCTTAAACTGCATTGTGTTGTGTGCTTTGCTATAAACTACACGGGTTTGTGGTTCTTGTTATTAAATAACTGTGCCTTTGAAAGCAGCACAAAACTGTCCTGAAATGTATCTCAGCCAAAACCACAATTCCCTTAATAAAATCAATCTCTAACATCTGTTATTTTTGTATTTAAATCTATTCAGAATGGTAAGTTGATGTTAGAGACCAGTATAGACAAACCGGCGAAGGTCCTGAAATGTAATATAAGATAATCAAATTGTCTTGAAGTCTAGTGTTGCCAACTTCTGTATCGGGATGATCCCTAGCGTGGACGTTTTTGAGGAAACATATAGCTTTATGCACACGTAAACACCATGTCATTTCACTTGAAGAACTCACTGTATAGTTGGATTTATCGTTTGTAACGCTCTATGTCACCAGGGACCACACCTACCTCACGCATGTGTTTAACAATAATGTGGATTATTGGCGTAAATGACGCAATATCGCGTTGTTTTTCTGTTCAAAATGTCTACACCGGGAACACCTTTAGCTATTTAAACCATCGAAATGATCTTGTTATATACCATCTTACACATATAGTTACCATAAGATGCTAACAAATTATTTCATGCATTCAATCGCAAAATGTCATACATATAATCTAACTCTGCTTTATCTTAAACATTTCTTAGCATATATAGAGAGGGAGATCGTGATTACTAGGAATATTGGTCGATGGTCAACTGAAATTAATGTTTTTTACTATTAAGGAGTGATCCAACATTTTTAATTTAAAAGTAGTATATTGTATAATATTTCATTCTATAGTATCTATTTGTATTTTAATAATCAAGGAAAAACATTTTATAAGCACGCAATGTAGAAATACTGTACCGACAAATGCGTCGTATCATCGTAAAACCGATAACATAGAGATCCGGCTTCTTAAAGGAAAATAAGGTTGTGAATTAATTAGCGCATTTAATAACAAACATGAAGCCAAAAAGTCGTTATCTTTCGTTGGCTGAAGTCATCAATGCAAGGGAAGTCTAACATATTTTTCGGCATTTTTATAAAAAGAATAATTAATAAACAATGTCAAGTTATCTACCATTGCATTTATAATGCACGGTGTAGCGGCGCCCCTAACCGCGAGGATTCGAGTCCCGTTCGGAAAGAGAACTTCCAGGTGGGGAGGTTTTTTAGTTTACCTGCGGTGTGTCGGTGGTTCTACCCAGGTATAGGTTTGGGGTCTTCCTCCACCAATTAGTATGTGGACATCGCCAATATGACCACAATTGTGTTGGTGCGATGAAATAAAAACAAAATAATGCACGGTGTTTTGTGCGAATGCTTTGTAATTGACCAAACATATTTACATCACGACATTCTTGCCAGTCTGAAAGCAAAACCGTGTATTAATCTGCGACATATAAAGTAACATCTTAACAGCTTTTAATATTAATAAAATATGCAGGAAAGAAGTAAAGCTTACGCTTGTCTCTCTATATGTCTGTCTCCTGCCCATACTCACACATGATTTACCCTAATATACCCACAAATAGCATGATTATACAAAATGTGCGTCCTTAAAATAGTACAAAACAATATTTAACTTATAATATGATATAAATCTAGTTAACGAATGTAGTTTTTATCGAAATGTTCGAGAAAAGCGAAGACGTATTGATGTTTTCGTATAAAAAATCATATCCAGATTAATATCTTATTTACTATGCAGCTGATGTCTGAGCTTTTGCACCGTAGTGAAATTTATAAATACTACTTTATTTATTAAGCTACATCATATACATCATTCGGGTTCCTAGAGATTGTCTGCGATCACTTTAAATTAAATGTCAGAAGTAAATGTCTTGTTACAGGAAATGTTGTCAACGGCTACACTATGACGGTCCCAATGTATACCACCAACGCAATCCCGAGTTTTTCAAGTGTTTGTTCATTTATTCTATTTTTTGTTCAGGAATGTCGGTCCATTTAATACCTACGTCACGATCCAGGAAGCGACTCTGACACGCGTCAGAAATCTGATATGAGTCAATGCGATAATTCTTTTAAACGCTCTTATCAAACTAGCATTACTCCCTTGTAAAAGATAAAAATCAATATGACGATAGGAATAGCGATAACTGTGTTTATCTGTAGCCTTTCCAAGAGTACAAGAAATATACATGCAAGGACGTGTAAATGAAAACCGTTAAAAACGGTCGTCATATTGCACCTGTTAGTATGCACCTTGTTTTTCTTGACGATGGTTTAGGATTTCAGATATTTTCCAGATGGATCAAGTTTGGGTTTTCTTAGTGCTACTTGTAATTTTAATATGTGTCGTCATTTATTCCAGTCTATGTGAAGTTGTCATTTCATTTTTCTCATTTTATGGTCTTTTACTTTCCGAATTATTTTTAAAGATACTTTGTTAACAGTTGGAATTCTTCTTAGCACTTGAATGTTGCAGTTTTTCATATGCAGCGCACGTCCCCAAGAAAAGATTATGCAAACTTGTTGCCACATTAACTGATTCCATTGCTTTGCTTTTCTTCAAGAATGTTTTTGAATAAGAATATACGTCCGACCAGCAATCTGGACAAAACTGATTACCTTTTCTTCGTATTCATTTTTGGTTTCAACTCATCTTTTTATATGGCTGTTGCAACCTGTTGCAACCTCATTGCTTTCTAGTTCATATGATTTCTTTTTCTTATTTAAGTCACATCAAACTTGTGATTATATAATGCGTTGATAATTGACCAATTTCAATATGCCCTTATAAAAATGCCTGCCGGACGATTTTTTCTCCAAGAACTTCATCTCAGATGATCTACCAAGAGCTACGCGATCGCTGGAAATATGGAACATCATTGTTAAGGGAGGGAGTTTACGTACGGACGCCTTTCTTGCCAAAATCTCTTTTTACGGAACACCATGAAATTGTGATGAGCGTCGCCCTAGGTTGCTGGATTAAAGTCTGATCATTATTGCATAAGTCAATTTGATAGTTTCAAATTATATATACATATTTTATAGGCTATTTTAACAAAGTGATATTATTTAGCATATTATCATATATCTGAACGAAATAACTCATCTTAAGACTAGACGATATTATGTGGAACTATTAAAATAAGATAATTATTTTATTCAGAACACTGCATTACATGAACATTGATACAACTTCACAAAATTATTTCTTTAAAATTTGTGAGCATTACAACTGACAGGAAGGATCCAGAAGGTGCTGAAGAAACGAATATAACAGCTAAAGACATATAACATTGAAACTAATAGTTTATAAGCGGAAATTGTTCATGGCAATAATTGGTTGGGACTATCACAAACGGAACCACTTGACTATTTTGTCGAAGTTGTATCGTTTAAATTTGTGAAATAATTGTATTTCAGTTTAACCCATCATCACTAAACTAATTGTGAACATGATATCTATTAAAACAATATTCTGAAGGATGAATTGTATGCCAGAATGATGATTTGATACCATGTAAATGAGGATAATTCCAGATATGGGAATGTTTTCACACAAAGTACTTGTAGATCACAATGCTTACTCAAACCATGTTAGTGTTAAGTTTTAAATCTTTGGAGCTTTACATTGAGAACGAAACCGTCAGGAAAACAACACTAACACTGTATATATGCGAGTGTTAATTCTACCGACGATCGAAGAAATTTAATGGCAGTAATGGTTACTCATGTCCGTCCGCGCAAATACGTTTCAACTTTAAGAACTTTGGTATGACTCGAGGGATTAAACTCATACAGGTAAGTAAGCAAAGTGTATAGAAAATAATAATACTGGGTTCCTTAAAGTCGCTACCATTCTAAAATAAGTGCATAATAGAAATACTTCCTGTCGTATTATTATGCCAAATATAGGTTTTCGGACAAAGAGAATTAAAAGAATTCACAGGCTTAAGAAAGCATTGTGAATATACAACTTGACTTTGATTTTGACAATGATCCACTTCGTATTTGTGGAGTGTCTTGGTTCTTTCTTGACGTACTGTCAATTAACCGTTATAATAAATATTAAATAAGAATTAAGATTATTGTATAATAGTACAGGTGTATTAATCCTTTAGGTATTAACCTTGATTAAAGTGTAAAAGAAAATTACCAAACAAAAACGATAAAAATAGATAATTCATTTCTCGAGCATGCACTTCGTGTATAAAAGCTATTATTTCTTTGCATGAAAACAAAATTGGAGATTATAAAGTTCAAAACAATAAATCTTAATGATGACAACATAGATAACAAAGATTAAAGTCTATACTTTCAATACTGCTCAATCGAACGATTTGTAAAATACTACTATTAACAAACTTCCCAGTTACACTTTCATTCATGTATCCATTGGTTAACTCCTACGCATGTTCAAGCTTAATTTGATTGCCTCTAAAGCATTGCGTAATATTTTATCAACCTCCAGTTTTCCATGTTGAGATGAGATTAAAACATTTACTGAAACGACGTTATAAGGTAATAAAGCATTTTCGGTTTCTAATTAAGTGTAGTGCAATGTGTTCAAGTTGCAAATAAATAGGCCTCGTTAGTTTTTATGAAAAGGAACCTATGCCTGTTGAATAAGTTGATTCAAAACATGTGTTGTCACTATAATCTATCTCATTGATCAGTAACGTGCTCTATTGTTGTCACTGACCTTCACAGACCTGTAAGTATCACAATCAGAATATCATGATTAAATAAATGCATACGTGTACTGTGCAAGCTATTAAGTAGGATGCATTTATTGTGTGGTCGTAACGGCATTACAACTTATAATAAGCATATATATATAATTTTAATTCAATATCAGTTTAACTTTATTGTTAACAAGCTTCATGTGATTTACAAGCCAAAATAATATAAACATGGATATATTATATATATTATCCAGTGTGAATTTTTTGGATCATTATTCCACGTGTTCATATGCTTTTCGTTGTACTGTTTGTATGATAAAAGATGAAAAAGTGCATGTTACTGTTATAAACCATTTATCTTAACTGCCGAAGGCATGTCAATGCTGTTCTGTGCAACAATAAAAATCTTTAAAAAAATTAAATTCATCAACAATACAATATAGGTGTATCACTTAACGAAACTTCATTCACGGTCCATCCCACCAGTGAATAAAAAGAAAATATGTTTTCATTCTAACTGGATTCCATTGGGAACGTAACAAGCTTATACATTTAGAATTGTGAAAGTACTAATTGGCTTCACCAGATTACATGCTTTATAGATCACGTCTACATAATGTCGACGGCAAATGTTACCATTATTCAGATTCTTGGTTAAATGATTATCAGTCATTGAAATCAGTGGCTGTATTCAGATAGGGACTTTAGAATAATTGGCGGCAAGATGTAACATCCGTTCCAAGTCTAGATATGCATATGTACTTTACGATTACTTCCTTGCGAAACATTTTTTTTAAATAATAACTCTGATCTATCACAATTGTGGTCATTACGTATGCCAATCCCCTAAACACATTATTTCACCAAATGTTATGTTTGAATGTTATTCACGTTACTTAAAGAGTGTAAATCCTTTTCAATACAATTGCTTATGTTGTTAATAGAATTACAGGTGATGGGTGGCAGTTCGTTTTCCGCTTCCCTCCCATACCAATCTGTGCATATAGTTTCAAAGCTCTATAAACTACATGCAAATAAAATAATATTTCTATTACTCGGTGGTCTATTTCTGTTGCTATGGAAGAGCATGCATGCCACAACAATTACAAACATTAAACTGTCAAACAAATGAATTTTGATAAACAAAATTAAGTGTAGTTTTGTCGATGATAAAGTATTATGTTGGATATGAATTTAAAACAAAACTGATGTTTTTACTTCTTGTATTTGAAGAAAGACTCCAGAAAGTGCATCGTTATGCCTCTGTTTAACCATCTAATCTTCATAGTAGGACATGTTGCCAATTGACCGTTCCACTAAGGAACCTGTCTGGTTGTCTGTATCATTGTAGTGTATCTCCTCAGAGGTTTGACATTTCTTTAACTCTCAACATATATGTAATTTCAATGCTTTGTCATATTTTAATGTACGTTGTAAGACTCAAAGGCCTTTGTGATTTTTCTAATAAAGACATTCAGACAATCATTAAATTTAGTAGTAGTATGGATTATCGACTTCCTAGTGAAGCATGTTCTTGCAACTGTTGATAACCTTTAAAATGTTAAAGCGGCTATGATTATTTACCTACACGTCGATTTGCGTTGTGTGTGGTAACAGGCTAAAGTTCGAAGTACTCCCACACACACGATCAAAGGAGAAATATCGGGAGATTCTTTAACAACACTATTACATGTAGGATTATGTACCGTATCAATTTATATGATTTTATAATATAACACTGTACAGAAGACAAAGTTTGTTGGTTACCTTACAGTCTTTTTCAAGTTGTTTGTTAGTCTTACAGTACGGAAATACCATTAACATTTATGAATAATATATGAAAAATAATAGTTTATTAAATTAAAATGATGTTTCTAACCTCCAAGACATACAAACGTCATTCCATTTTCATATGAACAAGATACTTAACTATTTACACTTCTCTGGTCATTTTCTTTTCATGATTCAAGTAGGTAATCTTACTTACAATCAACAGCTTTGTGTAGTTCTTCTGATAAGAATTATACCTCTCTCTCTCTCTCTCTCTCTCTCTCTCTCTCTCTCTCTCTCTCTCTCACACACACACACACACACACACACACACACACACACACACACACACACACACACTCACTCACTCACTCTTTCTCTCTCTTTCTCTCTCTCTCTCTCTCTCTCTCTCTCTCTCTCTCTCTCCCTCTCTCTCTCTCTCTCTCACTCTCTCTTCTAAAATACAATGTGAACATTTTTCTTTAATGATGTCACTAGTTTCGTCATAACATATCAAAACACGTCAACGCTTGGACATTTTTTATTCGAATAGATGGGTTTTCCTATCGCTGCATATTTTCTTTTACATTTGTCTTGCATGTTAACACCTTTGTCCTGTGACTTTTCATATTTTAGTATATGGTGCAATAGGCATAGGAATTTGCCATATAGTCTTAATCAATTGAAGAAAGAAATGCACCGTTTTAATTGTTCATTACTGGTTTTTCATATTGGGTTATTTCCTTTTCAAACAACTCTTGTGTTTAAAAAATATGGGACTCTGATATATATTCTTATAAATGATTTTGCCCTGTCTAAAACATGTAGCACATTGTAACATGAACGCTTTTATGCTAAGGTTCCTTACCTTAACTAGCCGTCGTCATGGAAGTAGCTTCAATTTGATACAGATTTTATTTAAATGACATAAGAATCAACATAATAAAGGATAAACAACAGGTCTTAATCCAACGATGTAGAATTGCGTTTACTTAACACGATATTTCAAGAACGCGCATTGCGTAAATTAACTTCAAAGTATTATCTATGTACAGGACGCTGTGATTTTTACTTTCCCGTCTCATGTATTAAAATCAGTACTGAACATATATTAAAGTTTCCAACTAGTCAGTGCATTACTTTCAATCAAAGAACTTTTATTGGACTGATGTCGTACTTCCTTGAATAGCTTTGATGCATCAGGAGTACAACTGAGCATTCAGCAAGTGATAACATAACGACTGGCTTCGTGTCACACGAAGAAAAACGCCAGTTATCCGTATTCTTATCCACGTCTAGATAATGCATGGTAGTTAACTTACTATTTTTTCAAATACAAAAAGGTAAAAAGAAATCACTTCATTGTTATAGGACGACTACTGATTCCGTGCTTAGTTAGTGGAAGAAAGCGTAAAAAACAAAATAAGCCAAGAAATTTGCTTTTTTGAAAATCGTAAAGCCAAATAAACGTGTAAAAAGAATTTGATTGGGACATGTTATGCATGTTTTATTGGCTTAAACTGCAGTGTGTTGTGTGCTTTGCAATAAACTACACAGGTTTGTGGTTCTTGTTAATAAATAACTGTGCCTTTGAAAGCAGCACAAAACTGTCCTGAAATGTATCTGCCAAAACCACAGTTCCCTTAATAAAATCAATCTCTCACATCTGTTATTTTTGTATTTAAATCTATTCAGAATGGTAAGTTGATGTTAGAGACCTGTATAGACAAACGGGCGAAGGTCCTGAAATGTAATATAAGATAATCAAATTGTCTTGAAGTCTGGTGTTGCCAACTTCTGTATCGGGATGATCCCTAGCCACCTTAGAGTGGAAACTATTGTTTATTTTCTTACATATCCTTCCTCTGTGTGGGAGTGACTGTCGCACCCAATATTTACATTTGCATTTCACTGTTTAGCCGTATTTTCAGAATTGTTGAATCGACATTTGAGAACAGAAAGAAGCAATATAAGGAGGACCATATTAAAGACGACATTACTTACAACGAATATGCAACGTATTCTCCTAGCGATTCTACAGTTCCAATTAATAAGGGTGTTCTTAAATAGTTTATGGACTAGTATGTTCCTTAATTTCGTTGTTTTCCGACCATTTCTTTCTAGATTTAACACCACTTTTTAGTTGGCCGATGCGCATGAGTTACGATCAAAGCGGCAGCAGTAAATTTAATTTTGTCAGTCGGCGACAATAACTGAGCCTACCGGTTCCCTTGCAGATATGCGATTTATATGAATTCTATATCTGCACTTCTGTAAGTTAATTAAGTTGTTTGTATAAGTATGGATAAAGCTTTATGTTTTCCTCAAAAACATCCACTTGTTAATCTACTGAAGTTCAACACCACGTCATTTCACTTAAAGAACTCACTGTATACAATGTAGTTGGATTTATCATTTATAACGCTCTATGTCACCAGGGACCACACCTACCTCACGCATGTGTTTAACAATAATGTGGATAATTGGCGTAAATGCCGCAATATCGCGTTGCTTTTCTTTTCAAAATGCGTACACCAGGAACACCTTTAGCTATTTAAACCATCGAAGTGATCTTGTTATATACCATCTTAAACATATATTTCATGCGTTCAATAGCAAAATGTCATACATATAATCTAACTCTGCTTTATCTAAAACATTTCTTAGCATATTTATGGACAGAGACTTGCTGATCGTGGTTACTAGGAATATTGGTCGATAGTCTACTGAAATTAATGTCTTTTACTATTAAGAAGTGATCCAACATTTTTAATTTAAAAGTAGTATATTGTATAATATTTCATTCTATAGTATCTATTTGTATTTTAATAGTCAAGGAAGAACATTGTATAAACACGCAATGTAGAAGTACTGTACCGACAAATGCGTCCTATCATCGTAAAACCGATAACAAACAGTAGCCTAATACTTCTTAAAGGAAAATAAGGTTGTGAATTAATTAGCGCATTTTATAACAAAAATGAAGCCAAAAAGTCGTTATCTTTCGTTGGCTGAAGTCATCAATGCAAGGGAAGTCTAATATATTTTTCGGCATTTTTTATAAACAAAAACAGTTAATATATAATGTCAAGTTATCTACCATTGCATTTATAATGCACTGTGTAGCGGCGCCCCGAACCGCGTGGATTCGTGCCCCGTTCGAAAAGAGAACTTCCAGGTGAGGAGGATTTTCAGTTTACCTGTGGTGTGTCGGTGGTTCTACCCAGGTATAGGTCTGGGGTCTTCCTCCACCAATAATTAGGTGGACATCGTCAACATGACCATAATTGTGTTGGTGCGATGTAACAAAAACAAAACAATGCACGGTCTTTTTGTGCGAATGCTTTGTAATTGACCAAACATATTTACATCACGACATCCTTGCCAGTCTGAAAGCAAAACCGTTTATTAATCTGGGACATATAAAGTAACATCTTAACGGCTTTTCAATATTAATAAAATATGCAGGGAAGAAGAAAAGCTAACACTTGTCTCTCTATATGTCTCTGTCTCCTAACCATACTCACACATGATTTACCGTAATATATTCACAAATAGCATGGTTATGCAAAATGTGCGTCCTTAAAATAGTAAAAAACAATATTTAACTTATAATATGATATAAATCTATAAACGAATATAGTTTTTTTTATTGGAATTTTCGAGAAAAGCTAAAAGGTATTGATTTTTTCCTATAAAATATCATATCCAGATTAATATCTTATTTACTATGCAACTGATGTCTGAGCTTTTTTACCTTAGTGAAATTAATAAATACTACTTTATTTATTAAGCTACATCATATACATCATTCGGGTTACTCGAGATTGTCTGCGATCACTTTAAATTAAATGTCAGAAGTAAATGTATCTTGTTACAGGAAATGTTGTCAACGGCTATACTATGACGGTCCCAATGTATACCACCAACGCAATCCCGAGTTTTTCAAGTGTTTGTTCATTTATTCTATTTTTTGTTCAGGAATGTCGGTCCATTAATACCTACGTCATGATCCAGGAAGCGACTCTGACACGCGTCAGAAATCTGATATGAGTCAATGCGATAATTCTTTTAAACGCTCTTATCAAACTAGCATTACTCCCTTGTAAAAGATAAAAATCAATATGACGATAGGAATAGCGATAACTGTGTTTATCTGTAGCCTTTCCAAGAGTACAAGAAATATACATGCAAGGACGTGTAAATGAAAACCGTTAAAAACGGTCGTCAAATTGCACCTGTTAGTATGCGCCTTGTTTTTCTTGACGATATAAAATTCGTAAACTGTAACGATGAATGAAATAAGAACAAATATATTACCGAATAAGAAGATATAACAAGGTCCTTAAGTACTATTAAAGATATTTGAAATTCGAATATGCACAGGTTAGTTCAAGCCTATATCACCTCATGCTTTTATTTTGTCTCTTTGACTTTCTCATGTGACTGCTTCCCGTTTTACGTTTCTGTTGTTGTTGTGTTGTTGTTTTTTTTCCTTTAAAGCACTCAACTAGATCCCTATCACATAAACATCTTAAGAACACTTTTAGTAAGAGCATATTCATCGTCTCTTTTTAATGATCGTTTTTATGAACACATTTATTTGTGCTATCAATCAACACTAGTTTAGTTACGATACGTTCATTTTCTTGCTTCTTCCTTTAATAACAACGTGGAGAAGAATTTAATTTTTTTAAAGATAACTTGTTTTCCGATCCAGCAGCTTGTCTTTACTTACCTATCTCGTTTGTCATATTGCTATGCCTTATTAAATAAAGTTTAATCTAGCATACACAGGACGCAGTCAAATGTCATAGTTACATCAGTACTGAGACGACATAGTTTATAAAATAGAGAAAACCTAACAGTTATCGTCTTGGAATGGTCAGTCGGCAAAAAAGGCCTACTTGGGGGCCTCAACCGGTTTTACAGAGCTATAACCTCCCACTTCCTTAAGGCTTCTCAAATGTAAGCAGGAAAAAGAAAATATATCTACTTAAAACAAAACCTGTCAAAGTGATGACGTATTCTAAAAGCTTAGTTATAACAAAAGTACTAACATAATTAAACTTGTTTCGACATTTCAAATGTGTATTCGTGCTATAATTAAGGTAATATTAGAACGAACAAACAACACAAACCTTATATAACTGAAGTCGTAATTAGCCCACATATTCTGGACGAGGAAGGAATTAACACTGACATTTAATAAAACTGTTTTATCATTGCATCACCTCTGACATTATATCTGTAAAGCCCGGTGTGAAAACATTTGCTTTATCAACCATCAATCTGATAAACCAGCCACGCACTTCTGAACGGACTTCTTTTTAAATGCTTAAATTGCATGCTGCACTTGGAGGTCCAATTGTCGTCAAACTGTCGGAAGTATAATGTATTAATGGACACAACAGCGTGTGTGTTGAATTAAATAGTTTTGACCGAATTAAATTCGCTTCTGTTCTTGTAAATGTGTTATCATGCCGTTTAATGTCGTGACGTAAATTTCTTCTAAACGTACACGTTATTGAAGGGAAGTGACGAGAACTTAAGGCAAACGTGTCAGGGTACAATTTATATTTGAGACAATGTTAGGATATGAAGTACCATTGCAGTAGCGTTTCAGCGAATTTGTTTTCATAGAAAATTAAAAAATCAGATTTAACTCGCTGGTCCTGAGGGACTTAAACCTTTTCACTCAGTAACCTCTCATTAATTGTAAGGTTTTAGTTTGATCATACGGTAAGGTACTTAATATCCAGTGTAGTAACCTTGGCTACAAGTAAGTTTAAACTTTAAATTTAATGTACTTTTGTTTAGGACACCTTTATTTGTAACAGCTACACTCAAATTCAGACGGTAAGTCTCGGGATTTTGATTTGTCTCAACTTTGAATGATAACATTTTATTTCATTTCAGACCAACCTACATATGTATGATTCATAACGATCCCAGTTGTAATTCTGTTGTCAAAGGTCCATATAAAATGAACCGTGATTGGTCTGTTCACTAACACCATAGTTAGTGTGAAACCTTTTTGTCGCTAACCATGCCCTTTGAGGGAATTGGAATTATTATGATTAATAAGATAATAAGATAAGGTTCTATAAAATTTGCCACAGCTATTTAAATTTGAACTACCGCCAAACAAAGTCAAACAGGGTAAATGTAAATTGACAAAAACACAGAAAGGAGACATTACACACAAAAAGGGGACAACAACAATAACTGCATTGGAACGGTCTGTCGGCAAAGAACAGACTAGGGTGCTTAAACATCGTTTGTGGAGCGCTCCAACCTTGCACTTCTTTTTTCTATCAAACAAATAGTATAAAAAAAACAATATATATATATATATATATATATATATTTATATATATATATTCCATCAACGTGAGACAACTAAGAGTAAGCTCCTGCGTCGGGAGTTAAAACTGATAAAAGGAATTAATATAGTAATTTATCACATGATTCACCTTGTTTTCCATTTAATACACTCATGTTATATTTTTTGTAACACTAGTGTAATACAGCTTTTCCTGTAATTTGATTGGCTAGCATCTTCGCGTGAAGCCAGAGGCTCGTTTAATATCATTTTGCCTGAACTCGTTTAATAAATGTTTGTATTAAATAACAACTCATGTCAGATCCTCTATATAACTATACTATGCAATCTCACTTAAAGGGCGTGGAGACAGCTCAAGTTATCTCAATTATATATGACATGACTTAGAGAGATAAAAAGACAAAATTTCAACGGTGACTGTCCAAACTATGGCATTAAGTCCCATATTTATATAGTCTCCACGACCTGTCCGGTCACCGTGTAATTTCAGAGCAATGCAAGATTTTGACAGTAAAAGGGTAAATAGAAAGCAATGCAGTACAATGAAAGATTCCCGTGTAGCTGTTTCATTTTGCACAAACACAATTACCAGATGATAAATATAAGGACTTACAAAGGAGCAGAACCATTCTTTGTGCCAGTTACTTAGAAATAAACCAGACAAAAAGAACAGATAATTGATATGCATTTACACAAAACCCATCACGTTCAGCACATTTCAACTATACAGTTTGATATCTGATTAAAGCGTTTCATAATGTTATGTATTCGTAGAGTCGACACCAGCACCTAAATGGATGCAAATGTCAGATTGGCAGTTCTATTGATCTGTAGCAACTCTCAGTTTCCATCATCTGCTTATTCCACACTTAATAATGTTATTCCTACTGAGACATTTCTCTCTGAAGGTTTCATTGCCATTAAAATAACACGAGGCCCGTGATCTCTTTTTCTTTACATAAATTCACTTTTTATAGAGCTTGGATGGCAATACATTTTTTGAGTAAACAGTTCGATATGTTTGTTTTGTTTATATTTTGCCGGTAAACAGTCGGAATTATAAGCAATAAAAACACAGACACATTTGATGAAACCGATGAATACAAGAAAAGTATATTCACTTGATGCCAAGTGTTTAAACACAAGACATAAAGGAATCATCTAAAGCCTAATGGACGGTTAAAGCCACCAATTTCTCGAGACAATTTTAAGGCTTCACTGCACTTGCCTGAACGAAAAGGGGATTAAACAACAGTTCAATGCGCTTTGCATTACATTGTGCTTCAATTAGGACAAAAAGCAATGGATATAGACTATTTAACATTCCGTAGAAAGGTTATATAAGATCATTTGGAATCCAATCGAAATGTGTAAGGTTAATGCATATTAAAGCTTTATAGCTTGTCTTTTGATGATTTGTTTAGAATAAAAGGCAATAAACATAGATAAGTCAATATTAAATATGTTGTTGTTGTAATCAAAAATATGTAGTTACCAAATACTGGACCTTCACTTTTTATAATATTAAAAACAATGTGATACAATAAGCAAATATTGTATCAACGTATTATTTAGGTTTCTTTGAAATATTTGCACGGACGTTGATTTAACCCAAATTAACGTTTAAAATATTTTACGTTGTATCTTTAATGTATGAAAAAGAACTGAAGCTTAAATGTGTGGTACAGTTTTGTGTCATGTAATTTATATTACGCGTTTGTTATGCGTTTAAAGAATTTAAGACATATAAGGCTAATGAAATAAAATATGCATATATAACTTTTAGTAAATTGATAATTTAATCTACCCAATGCATATCATTTTAGTCTTTTTTTTAATTTTGCAGTCGTAATAATTGGGGCACGTTTTTTTTTTCAAAGCATCTAGGTGATATGTCAAACCGAAACATTCCTTCATAATGATGTTTTGATATACAGAACTTATTTCCGAATGGCTTAAATTAAGTTACGTTTAAGATTAACTTGATTAACATATGCTTATAGGAACGACTGTTTTTTTTTTGTGGCGACATCAAATGAGTTAATTAGGCCATTGTTATTCATGAACAAATCTTACTTATTCTTGGTTATGGTAGAAAGAAGGACATATCAATAAATGAAAAAACATGTAAATCGATATCATGTGTCGGAAATAAACATTTGCAAACGACAGTTCTAATTTAATAGCCGCCCTAATGCATGTTTACTGCCAACTTTAAAAACGTTATGCTTAAAGCCCTTCAAGTTTTAAAAATGACACTGATTGAACATGTGCTATTATCCGACTATACGAAGTCCGCATGTCCAAATTATTGAACTTATTCTGGAGTGTAAATAAAATTTCCTAGATTTTATTTAAAGAAAACATTTAAACATAAATGTGTTTGGAAAAGAACTCTGTTCAGTAATACTGAAGACTGCAATTACAAACACTATTAAATGAAAAAAAATAATAAAATAGAAACAAGAACAAAACAATAAGTTAAACAATTTGTACATTGCTTTGTTTGCACAGGAAGCTACGTTAAGCTTTAATTTGCAACAATGACAGTCAAAGTGAGGTTTAAATAGAACAAATGAAGCTAAAATATAAGACGCAGACAGAAAGAAATATTGTCCTCATCTTGAATGATAAAGACAAAGCAAAATGGCGAACTCATTAAATGTAGTATCAAATACTTACCTCGCATAAAGAGGACTGAAAGTCAGAGAATTCTTTTTACTCATTATCGGTCTTTATGAATCATTAGGGAAAACGACATAATAGCTTTAAAGCATAGTTCGTTCAACAACTGATAAATGCGTAGTTCACTACTTTATGTGATTGAGCTGATTTAAAGTGAATGGAAGATAATAAAAACCCAGCATTAGACGATCTAAATGTTGCATTCATTACCCATTTGACACTTACCGCTGTATAAAGTTGTTAATGCTCGAAATTAACTCTCGGTTTCTAACAAGCAGCTGTTACACACACAAAGACAAATCATATATATGATATCTACAAGGGGTGACGTTTTATAGGAAAAAGAATATATGACAAAGCCCTATGAGCATTGAAACCAACATTTGAAAAGGCACAGGGCAGAGGGAGTCACACGGAAGCCAAACGTAAAAGTGAGAAAAAATCTGTGATGAGTCATTTAACAAAGAAAACCTGACAGTAAACGCCTTAGACCGGTCAGTCGGCAAAATGGATCGACTGGGGGTGCTTAAACCTGTTTTACAGAGCTCTAAGCTCGCACTTCCTGGTGTGTTTCTTAAATGCAAGCAATAAAGAAAGCCGACCTATTTGAAAAAAAAATATGTCCAAGCGCTGATCTTTTCTTTGATCAGTCATTGAGGAATGAAGTGACGTCATTGAAAAAATAATGCCCAAATGTCTAACATAAAAATAGTAATGATTGTTTATGACGACTGTTTATTTGTGGTAAACTAAATGTAAGCGATAAGAAAGCATTTTAGCGGTAATATTCTTATCAATGTTTTAAATTTATGTTTGCTCTCTCAATAGCAAAATAATAAAAGAAAGTACCAATACGAATTACCACAGACATTTACATCTGAACTTTCTCTAAACAAAGGCAAATAGCGTAATTGTAAAAGTGACAGAAACGAGACATAGCACACAAGAAGAAACGACAGCAGTTACCAACTTGTTCAGTCGGAAAAAGGACCGACTGGGGTGCTTAAACCTGTTTTGTAGAGCGCTCAAACCTCGCACTTCCTGACTCTTTTTAATCAAATAAGTAGTATAAAAATATCCCATCAAAGTGAGACAACTAACAATAAGCACCTGCGTCGGGAGTTAAAACTGATAAAATAAACTAATATACAGACAAATCAACTATCATTATAATAAACAATCAACATATGTACAATACGTACAGTAGATAAAAAAAACTCGGCAACCTACAAGTTGCAAACGAGAAAGTTATTTAAATAAAACAGTCCAAGCGGTGACGTTTAATAGAAGAATTTATTGACGTTATATGTCAGATGTTTAAAAATGTGAAATTTAAATATCACGACGGAAACATAGAATTAAAAAATGTAATGTTGTGAATACCTACTGTTCTATCTCACGTAAAGGATGTGGAGATTTAGTTGTCTCACCTATTCTGGTTAGGACTGGAGAGATGAACAGACAAAAAATCCTCACCATTTACAAGTAGTCTCAACGATCTCTCCGGTCACCAGGGAATTAAAAAGCAATGCAAGCTTTTAATTGTAAAATGTTCAATAACAAGCAATGCAGAACGAAGGATTCCCTGGTTGAAACCGTCAGCAATCATTTTCCTGATATTTTTGTCAGGAAAGTTATTGAAAGCCTAAATGTTCTACATCTTGTATCAATTATTTCCATAAAATGCGGGATGGCTTATGCCTTGTTGTGCAAGTGTTTTCATACTGCTGTTATATTTTTAAGCAATAAAATCATTGCGGTGAAAGAATTTTAAAAACGCCTTCCTTTATATGTGAAATCGAGAGCATTCCCTTGATGTTTTTCATGGCAGTGGGCAGATGCTTATATATATATATATAATATCTATCTATCTGTCTGTCTGTCTGTCTGTCTGTCTGTCTGTCTGTCTGTCTGTCTGTCTGTCTGTCTGTCTGTCTGTCTGTCTGTCTGTCTGTCCGTCCGTCCGTCCGTCCGTCCGTCCGTCCGTCCGTCCGTCTGACTGTCTGTCTGTCCATTTATCCATCCATCCATTAGCCCACCCACCTACCTACCTACTTACCTACCTACCGACCGACCGACCGACCGAACGAACGATATATCTGCCTACCTACCAACCTACCAACCTACCAACCTACTTACCTACCTACCTACCTACCTATGTTATTAATTTATTTCCTTTTTATCAACTGAAGAAACTGCAAGTTACAAAGAACTAATTATCCCGACTATCTCGTTCAGAAAAATTGGCATTTCTGATATCAGCTCATGTTCCAGTTTGTAAGTTATTCATATGTTAAAAAAAACAATTACAATATTGTTTATGTTTAAATTGGTTTAAATGTTTTATATCCGAGCTTTGTTAAAGTGTTTGTAAAAGTTAACCCTTTAATACAGTTCTTTACCATTGCGGTTTATATGTTATCCACAATAGCTTTCACATGCGTTCTTTTTCAAACATTTTGCTCTTTTCTTCATCGTATGTATCAATTGCATAGAATAGATGACAAGAGGCTTATTTATTATAACCAGTCTTGTTCAATTAAGCTCTTAAGAAAGATAATGCATCAGTCACTTTAGATTCTATCGAGCAATATTTTTATTTATGCCATGTTAATTGTATACACCATGTGGTTTACTTTCTTATCGAGTTGTATGTAATACGTCTAGATTGTGTAAGATGTAGGCTATTAAATTGTGCCGTTTGGATATGTTCCACATTCAAGGGTTTTATCATAATTAAACTCTTATCTGTTGATTTTAAAAAAGTCAAGACTTAATGTATAGGGAAATAGGGTCCAATTCGTATAAAAAGATTAGACGGCATTATTTTACTTTATATTACAGATTGTACATGTATTATCTATTTCCCACTTGCTCTATATTTATGGGCTGAACTTTCTTATTAAACTGAAAAAAAGTGTTGTTCTAATACTAATGCTAATCACAGCTATTTATGATATTCTCAGTGAACCGTAATATACATGAACAATGTATGCAGCAGAAAAAAAGGAGCAGAAAAGACTGCACATGTTCAGGGTGTGCAAAATTGAATGGACAAGAAAAAAGTCAGTAAATAAAAAACATTTAAAATATATATTTGTATTATTGGCCGAAGGAACTTTATTAGATCCATGAACGCATTGCATTGTAAAAAAAAACGGTACATGTGATATAGAAACAGTCATCATCTAGGAATAATGATGACGTAGAAAAGAAAGTCACAGAATCTAATGCGAACGTTAAAAAAATAAGAAAAGGTCCTATAAGAATTACTACAAAAATATAAAATCTGAACTACATTTTAAGATACTGAATAAAGATAATTGTTGTAGTAGCTTGTTAATGCTTAATTTATTTCAAATAAAATTAACTCAAGTCCAAGGTATGTCATAAGAAAATATACGTAACAATCCTGATAAGATATAATAGATGAAGATTACACGCGGTGCTTTTTTACGACCGCCACACTGCACAAGTAACACTGTTGTTATCATGAATAGAAAAATAAGAAAAGGTCCTCTAAGAATTACCACATATTTTAAAATGTGAATTACCTCTGAAGAAAGGTTATTTTTAATGAATTTAGATAAAACACATGTATGCGATCGATTGTTCTGTCAAATTAACAAGAGCAACAGTTATTATCCTTGTGTTAATGTTTATAATCAAAAGTTATGTGTAATTCTAAAGGGAAATAATCATTAATATTTAAAGAATATTGATATGACAATTTCCGCACTTTTTAAGAATAACGTACCTATGCTTTAGTTGTTCGAAAGAACTTTTATTGTATTAAGACGGGGGAAGTGCCCCTCTGTTTAGTTAAATTTAAACCCGACTCAAATTATTTCCTGGGATAAAACTCCAGGATACAGGTCCTACTCGACTCACCCCGCATTTAACTTGCTAAGTTTGAAATCCTACATCAACCATTTTAGGAAAGGCCAGCCAGCCGGGTTGTTGGAAGACGCACTAACATTTTTATGTGTATGCAAATCGTTTTTGTTTATGGAGACAGTAAATGATAAAATGGTATCAGACATATGTGTGTGTGTGTGCGCACGTGTGTGTTTGCGTGTGTCTGCGTGTGTGCATGTTTAACTACCCTCCTACCGACGCCATGACCTCAGTCACCATTTATTTCACTAGATAAATTCTCTAATTATTCAAGAATCTTTTTGCGTTTCCGTGCTTATTCTCGACCCTTGTATAGGGATAAATGCACCTAAAACGTTTATGTATAAAAAAATCAAAATACGTGTGTGTTGCTGCTAAATTTATTTCAAGTTTACTTAGCCGCCGACTATTTGAGCTTACAGCAATTCTTATTTTGGAACAAATGCTCAAAATAGTTTGCTTAATTTAATTAAAGTCTGTCAGCGAGTTTAGACGATTTCTCATGAATAATTCATATGGCTGCGTTGTGTCAAGAATGAATAGGGAAGCAAACAAAAACATACTTTACAGACAATTTCAATACAGACAATAGATTTACAATTTAAAACATAGAGTGTGATAGGTTTCTTTAATGTTAATTTATAAATTACTCGTAATACTTGCAATAACAGAATAAAGGAGTAATAGGTGCATAATACAAACCCACAGAGGAAAATAAATACCAGCAAAGGCACCAAACAACCTTTTCCCGAAGTGAATGTTAAGTCAAATGGCTCTCGACAAATACATCTGAACAGAGGACGCGCCCATGTGCAAGGTCTGAAGAAATACTTAGATCGTCTCTTTTGTTTTACGTCATGACAGATGGTATTGCTAATGACGATTAAATAATAATGCTAACTTGATTGACATAACTATAGATCATATACACGTAAGTGTTTTGTGTAATCCTTTGCGATAAACGAATGACAAATTCTCGCCTGTTTATGGAAAAGAATTTACAATGCCTCAATTGTGTATTAGAAATTAATGGAGGTAGGGTAGCGCATGCGTGACATCTCACACTATATGCTAGTTGTTCAATATTTTGAAAACAACTCGATCAAGCATACGTCCTTTAAATTACCGCGCATTATTCTGCAATATATTATGAGAACCCAAAGCCTTTTTCTAAATTAAGACTGATTAAAGGATAATGTGTTTATGTTAAATGTGTCGACAATGGGTACACTTATAAATGTACCTTGCGTAAAGTAAAAAAACAACCAAAAAAATAGATGAATAAATATTGTGCAGACTTATATAAAAATATCCTATCAATCAGACGATACAAACAAGTCGTATGTATATTACCATTCAAATCTAATTTTAACTTCCGCTAGACAAAAACAGAAAATGTAAATGTAAACGTGAGAAGACACTGAGATGAGAAATAACACAGGCAGAGAAAAAATCAGGCGGTCGGCGAAAGACCGAGTGGGGTGCTTAAACCTGATAAATTTAAGTTGGTTTAAATAAAAGAAATCTCAAGTGAAATAGATGGAGGAGATCAAACGAATTTATACGATTCGTTAAATTTTGGAAATGGCCATGTATTGCGATCATTTTAATCATGAGTTGTCTTTCCCACCATTATTCAGCAAACACTGATTGCGCCTGGAATTTCTTTAGAATAAAGGTAAAATAAATATTTGTTTAAAGTTTTTTTTTCTTTAAAGATTTGTTTGCACCGATAGTGAATTAACTTCCGTTACGTTTATTGTCAACTAAATGATAATATTTCCAGATATAATATGACAGGAATGTAAGTTAAAGATGACAGTTATACAATAATACTTTCCCTAGAAAAGTAAAATAGGTTAAGATCCACTTTAGACCTGTTATTACCACAATTAATTATTTTATTTTTGTAAAAAAATATTTGACTTAATTTGTTTTTTTAATTACCTTTTGATTTTATTTATAAGAAGATGCATTCTGAGTTGTATCTTACACAACCGAGTACAACCACCACAATAACTATAAAAAAGTATTGCATGAATGTTAGAAGAACTATTTTAATGTGTTATAGTTATACAGTAAATTTGATGCTGTAAATTTAGAAATAATTTCTGGCTGATAAATATTGTCATTAAGACCAAGCGGAAATGGAATCTGATGGGGGTTTTGTATACAGTTTAGTCTGAAACATCTAAAAATCTATATCATTAAACACATGTTTGCAAAGTTTGTAAATGGCGTATTTTAAGTGCCAGAATTTAGAAATGTTGTACATATTTTGTGTAAATGCTCGAATTAGTTTTCTCAATGCTCTACGCGCTTCTATTTAATGTTTGGCTGATTTTTGGCTTTTGATAAATTATGTTGTAACTGCGTCTATCAACATGACACCGTAGGAAAATATTAAGTATTCTGTTTTATCCCACCATCTCTGTAAATATCGGATGATATAACCCGTGTGATAAAGATGTCATAAAGATGAGCTTTATCAACCGATATTCGCGCACCTGCTCTAAGCCGGACTACTTTTTTGATAAACGATCAGCAGTGTTTACGATACGAAAATCATTTATCCAGTAATTAAACTTGTGGTCACCCCAAAAATGTCCATAATATAAATATTGGTTAAATAGAGCATAAGAGGCTATTAAAAAAAAGAGGATGAGAGCGGTTTCGATCTCTGACCTGCAGGATTGAAAACTTAAGTAGCAGCGTCTTAACCGACTGAACTAACCGGACGCTTCCTCGCAATCTTCCAAAGTTTTATTTAACAATGATATAGTATATTTGAAAACAAAAAAATCTATCTGAAAAAAATGTAACAACATGTATCTGCAGGAACATGATTAAAATTGTTTAGTAATAGTAATAAAATCAAAAGAGTAGTACGAATTTGTAGTCTGCAAAAATAAAAACAACTGTCGAAATGTCAAATCATGCGAGACCCCGTTGTTTTGATGTTATTTGTTGTGAATTGATAGAATGTGATGAAGAATCGTGTAAAAACCTAACCAGTGTTGAAGAGATGAGCTACGAGGATTTCGAGGCAAAATCTGGCTTTAATTCGAACATTTTTGAGGAGGAAATTGATCTTGAATCTGTGGTGACTGTCTCAGATTGCAATCATCTGCCTAATCTTAGGACAGACCCTGATGATCAAATGTCGTTACATGATGAACACTCACCACCTCCAATCCCAACATTTCTCCAAATTTCGCAAGTCACTATAACTTTACACGAGGATGTGATTTCAGTTGTTCTTTTTTCTAACAATTATTTTTAATTATCGTAATCAATAAAATTACAACCTTATGTATAGCGCAAATAAAATAAAAGAAATAACTTGTTTATTGTCTTATTTTTTTTATGTAAAATAGAACTATTTCTTATAGCCGAACTACTCTATTGCTCGCGCATGAATTTCGTGTATTGCATTGGAATGTCAGATCATGTAAGGTAGGTCCAGTAGCGGTAAATTTAAATGTTTCCCTTTGAAAAGCTGTTGATGGTGGAATACAAAGAATACCAGGTTAGTGTTGATATAGATAAATGTTATCATGCTCGGCCCGAAAATCAGAAAGCATGCGGCAAGCCTCGTGCTTTCTGATTTTCTTAGCCTCGCATGATAACATTTATCTATATCAACACTAACCTGGTATTCTCTATATTGATAGTATACTTGACAGTTGAGTGAAGTCAGGGTAGCCCTTTTATTTGTCTATTCGATTTCTCGATATCTCAAAGATACTGCGTTGTTTAGCCTATGACAGCCTGTAGCAAATGTATTCGTACTAGACTCAAGGTATATCTTTAATACGAAAAGTGTGACATTTATATTGTACAACGGAATTAAATTCCTCTTGGCCGACATTTATGCATTTTGTCTTTGCTTTTCTTTTATTCAAAATGGACTCCACTTTTCGAGTACGTTACGCATGATAGTTTCATCTTTCAATATTTAATTGCATTAAAAATTAGCAAAGTATTTCTAGACATCTTAAAATGGAAATTGAACTCCGATAAGTGCATTGCAAATACCAACATTTAAACAACTAATTCAAACTAATATATATATATATATATATATATATATATATATATATATATATATATATATATATATATATATATATATATATATATATATATATATATATATATATATAATCATTCGCTAGGAGGATTCAAAACTATCAAAATTGTATGACCATAAATGCGTTGCTTCACGAAATACCAAAATACTATTCAATGAACTTCGAAGAATCCTAATGCATACTCATTTTTTCTTTATGACCTCCATATATGTTTACTCCTACGCCTCATCAGAAGAGTGTTTGACGACATCTAAAGTTGTATTGGCCTACCGCTTGTTTGTAGGCGACATGAAATTAACCACCCGGTCTGCATGTTGAAATGCGATTATATTTTATATTGATAATGGGTTATGCATAAATCAGAATCAAGTCGTTTCTAATTTATCAGTTCAATGAACTGATTATTTATCGATGTTATAATGTAAAGTGTGTCCGGGAAGTCCGGGAAGTCGTCCGTTAATTTAAGAAAGAAGAACAAGGTCATCCGTAAATGTGATATATGTTGTCTTTAAGCACGTTCTGCTAGCCAAGCATTGAATGATATTTTAAAATGAAAAGCATTTAATGGTGAGCATTTTCAATGTAAGCACAGAACCATTATCTTTATATAAAAGGTTGCTACAAGTACGGGTAAATATGTCAGTAATAAACAATACATCGATTAACAGTTTTTAACGTATATTTAAACTTTATTGTAAACATAATTGCATCACACGTCGTCATCATTATGTTGTGAAAATAGTTTCATTCGGGCCTTACAATTTTAATTTTGACGTATTTTTCCTAAATAGTAGAATTTTCTTTTCAAACGCAATGCTCATCATCTATATACTACCATATGTAGTGAAACTGATTATAGAGAGCTAATAACATGGATATGTTTTAGTATTCTTTATATTTATGTTTTATGTCCATTCAATGAGTATCAAAGATAACAAATACTAGATTCTTAAACTAATTACCGTGATCGAAAATAAAGAAGATGTTTATGGTCATTTCGTCCTATTAACATACAAAAGAAAAACATAAAAAAACAGCACCGTTCGCTTACGTGTGTTTATTCTTATTAACAGTAAATAAATATAAATAACCATTGTAAACAAATACAAATTTGACATATCCACAGTGTCAGATCATGAAGAAAAAAAGTTTTCTAATTAAAATACTGCTCTTACTCCACCATTGTCCTTACCAGGATAGCATTGTCGAAGTGTTAATTGGCTGCATTATTTTACATAATTGGTTATTTATTTATACATGATGGTGGCAACCAAAGGGTCCCCAAAGCTTTCTATACTAATTTGTGGTTGTTTTATTCAGCTGACATAGCATATCTAATACGAAAGTCGGAAATACGAAACAAGAAGATATAAAACTCCCTACTTTCTGGTTCCCCATTCAATAGTAGGAAATTGGTCAAATAAAGTATACATCTATTGACACCAATTAATGCTTATTATGTTTTCTTACAAAACTTAACGAAATCCACAAATATATCACAATACATAAACAACGCCCTTACACTCAGAAAATGTCAATGCAGTTTTGCACTTTAACGTTAAACTAACAGCAGTCGGTTTGTGAAAGTGTTGCTATAGAAGCACCATAAATTATGTAAATATATATATATATATATATATATATATATATATATATATATATATATATATATATATATATATATATATATATATATATATATATATATATATATATATATATATATATATAGAGAGAGAGAGAGAGAGAGAGAGAGAGAGAGAGAGAGAGAGAGAGAAAGATATATATATAGGCCCTTACAATGAAAGTAAATTAGTAGAATTTTGTTGATATTTTTTTAAATATACAGACAAGCCCAACATAATTAATTTAACCAAAAATAAACAGGCTGAAAATGTAAGTGCTCACAGCACCAACATGAAAAATATCCATTTAGGCAAAAGGTATATGTGTTTCAAAGAAAAAGATGCTACTCTAACATTTTGCGGCTTATCTTCGACGTTTAACAAAGGTATAGCATACACACTTAAGTTTTGGTTTGTGCCACCGGTACAGTCTAGAAATGGTGCAACAATGAATCGTTGTCTAGAACTTCCTAAATTAAGTTTGGCAGACTATTTCGGGAGTTGCTCTGTAATCCATCCTATAAATAAATTATCCCAAGGTAGGCGTCTGTAAATAGAAAAGATCTTTTTTTATCGACGTAATTAATATATTCTCTTTGCACGAAAAAACAACAAAGAACAGTGGTACAATTAGCGCTAAGAACTTCAAATGTGTGATAAGTTCGATTACTAAAATAAAAAAAAAATTGTTGAAATCAATACGAAATTTGAGTTGTGTGACAAAAAATGTGACATAAACAGTCGCACTGTCCAATAGCATGTCCATTTATGATTGTGTGTATCCAATATCTACAAATTACAAGCATATTTAGAACTTGGCGCCTAGCATTATTGACGGCAAACATCAAGATAATATCACAATGTCATTCGGTAGAATAGTTTAATTCGTCCAATCATTTCAGTGTCTGATTGCTGGTTTAACATCTTCAGTACTTAAACCAAACTTAAAATCACAAAAATACGGCATGCACTCGTATTCAGGGCCACAAACTTTAGTACATGTTTTACTTCTGTGACAGCGCTTATAAATTTTAAAAGTAGGTCTACAATAAATGAGCAAGATTGTTATGCGTGATTTTGTAATACGCTTACTATCACAATAAGTGATATTTTAACAGGTTTATTCAAATTCGAAATGAAGGGATACTCGACACGCGAAATCATGTAAGGCTTCTTCTCAGGACATAAGTTGAACGTACTTAAGTAATTAGGGTCTTTAACTTATTCTCGAGTCTCGAGACCCTCCCAAAGACCCTTTTAAAACCTTTTTTAAAAAGTCAGTATACAGAATTAAACTTTATTTTTTTCTTTCAAATTGATTTCATTCGCGATTAGCAAAATCAAATTTATTGATTTAATATGTTATTTAACGTAGATTTTAATCGTCTATTATTAAAATATGACTTTTAAAACATTTCTTAACATATTTATGAACATTTATTACCCGCGTTTAAAGAATGTGACCTATATCTATGCCGAAATAATGTTTACTAGGAAAGATCTTGATACTATCGCTCGAATTTTGGATTCAGTAGTATCTAACGCATGCGCAAAATGGTGTATTACATGAGCATGCAATTGCTTTACCCTAATGATTGTGAAGAATTGCACAATATTAATTGGCTTTGGTCAGCATAAAATATGTTAAAAGTATGCTACCTTTAAACATACTACTAAAACAGTGAGCGTATTTGTTTTATACCAACGAAGACATCTATGTTAAAATTGGACCCGCCTCTCCCCGTTTATCATTTTATGATGGCAGTGATAGTTATCCCATATAATCAATACTTTTAATATGTCAACTCTGTATAAATTTATGTATGAAATTTGAATTGCACCAGAAAACTTTTAAATATATATCATAAATAAGCTTACGTGACTTTTTAAAGCCCGTATTTACAACTTCACATCAATCACAATGTGCCCTGTTGAATAAAGGTGGCACTATGGTTTTGAACATAAAAATGATATTCACATTTGCATCTTGCTATTACAGAATTTCAATCTTTTTGCATTGTAGGAATTGAATAGGTAAATAAGAAAAGGTCCTATCAAAACTCAACAAACAGATATTTAAATTTTATCCACCAGTAGACAAAGGCAAACAAGGTAAATGCAAATGAGACGAGACATAACACACATAAAGAAAAACCATCAGTTACCGCCTTGGAACGGTCAGTCGGCAAAAGACGAGACAAAACACACATAAAGAAAAAAACATTTGTACCGCCTTGGAACGGTCAATCGGCAAAAGGGCCGACTGGGATGCTTAAACCTGGTTTGTGGAGCCCTCCAACCTCGCACTTCCTAAAGGTTTTTCTAGCAAACAAACAGTGTAAATAACAATATCCCGTCAACAAAACAGTACGCATCTGCATCTGGAGTTAAAACAGATATAATGAACATATATACATACATAATAACTAGTAATAAAATAAACTATCAACATATGTACAGTTTGTACAGTAGATAAAAGCCTCGGCAACGTAAAAATAAAAATACAAGTCTTATAGACCATATGAAAGAGGATCATCGCTTCTTGATTGTCTATATTGAAATTCAAAGCTATCAATAACATTTTCCTGTTTGAGGAAGATGTGTGTATTTAATTGACAGAAGTGCTACTAGAAAAAAACGGCACTTCATCAGTATGAACAAATAGTTAACAAATACTGCAACATGATGATGCATATGAAATCTTTAACATTGTCACGTACAACCCTGCTATTTTTTCTATAAGCTTAATTGTGATTAAAAAATCCACGCTCATAAAGATACTTAGACAGGTTTTATACAAAAAGAGGAAATGCATAAGGGGCTCAATAATTGTGTAGATTGGCTTCATAATTTAGCCTTACCATTATCATCTTAAAAAGTGCAATTATTCAGTCCATATGCTGCTGGTTTAGTCTTCAGTAAACAGACACCATTTGGCATTTTCAATTATTTAAAGCCGAACCTACTTGATATCGTGAAAACGGTATAAAGTTAGCCAAAACACGTAATACATTGTACAGATGTAGCTACAGAAACCTCATTGGGCCGGATTCTTTTTTAAGCCGGATAAAAACCGGTCGGCACCTTTCAAAATCATGAATTATTTCATACTTTTAATGTTGTAGGTTAATATTGTACCAGTCGTAATGTATTTAAAACCATCATAAAAACCTGCAGAAACAAAGGTTCCATTCGAATCCAACAAAAAGTGCTTTACTTCTCTTCACACCATTTATAACCGTCGTTGAGTTCTTTGCGACAGTTTGTATTGCTATGAATATCAAAGTATAAATTGATAAAATTATTTTCAATTGAACAAAAGTTCCATAAGTATATAGTTATATGTAAACGAGGTCCTTGATGATAGGTTGGGACAGCAAATGTGCTAGAGACCTGGGAATCATACATGATAGAATTGTATCACATGACTGAGTGTGGTTTCACTTATCAACGCTCAATAAATATCATGGATAACCAGATAGTTATTTACCGAGTCGCTAATTTTCGTTGATGTGGCGGTGTTTCCCCCTACACCGGTGCTTCCCATACCGAAGTTACTGTAATGTAAATTCCACTTCATAGCTATATTTCACAAAAGCCAGCTTAATTATCGGTAATGTGATAAATAGAATCTAGCATTCAGCCTTATCTTATTGTATACTTAAACATTGATCTATTTGGACGAAACGACATGCAACTTTGCAGAACCTCGTTTTGTATTATGTATCTAACTCGTTAAATATTTTCAGTATTTAATGAAGACTTATGTCACTTCATCTATATGTAATACTCGGGCGCCATTCGATTAAAGCGGTATTGTCATTTTTAACTTACTGCATTGTTTTGGTTTTTTTTCAGAAGGCAATCAGATGTCAGCTAGATATATATTTATACCTCCATTTTGCTATTTTAACGTCCACATAAATGCACTTGATCTCTAGGATGGATACGCGCAAACACGTCGTCTGATACGCAGATAGTATACGCAATACGTAAAACAATTTTTTTTTATTTCTCGATTTTACATGTACAAATTGTCAGAAAATATTAGGAAACGACAGTCGTTTCAAAACACTCATGTTCTTAAATCGCAGTTTAACAAAAAGAGACAAAAACGACGTAGTTGTTCACTTTATCTCACAGGAAACATGTGAGAGGGACACTCTAAAGCGTTAACTAATTATTTACTATTGAACTAAACGTTTCGTCATTTGCCTATGCCAGGTGAATCTATGACTCTATTAATGAAATTCTACCTTCTTTTACATTACAAAACTGGCTTCAGTCACAAACTTCAAGCCTGTAGAAAACATTCATTACAAAGAAGCCTAATAAATTCTGATTTGCCAGTGACTTTTTTCATTTCCACATTTGGAGGAATTCTGGCATCCTACGCTCTGGCTGTTTACAAGTGAATTCGATCTCACATATCTCCTATTCCTGAAGATCATTTCAACACACAATATGAACCCACAACCACAGTTGGAAGTTTAATGCCTGTCAACATCTCTTTTTTAAGGTCATTATCCTTGAATTATACTGAAACGATCTGTGTCCATGTAAGATAGCAATTATTATAAAATCAGCTAGTGGCTAAAACGTGTTTACCATGAAATTTTCTATTGCATAGTATATTAGCTTTTTAGTATATTAGAGGAAAGAAAGATGGCATAATGAATACGTTAGATCCTAGCCCATCCTAGCTCAAGTCTTTCTCTGGTGACAAAAATGGGTCATTTCGTGATATGGGTAAAACATTACTCCGACATTTACTCCAAAGCAGAAGAGAACATTGTGTCACCATCACCTCTGCAATTTTTGAACATATGAACATCGTAAAAGACCAAGCTGTAGGATCGAACTTTAAGGAGCTGTATAAGCATATACACATTTGGCTTCTAGCAAGGCACCGGGCAATGACGAGATCCCCAAGACCTAACCTGGTACAGCAAGATGGGTTTACTGCTACCCCTGACTGCATTCGTTTTCATTATTAGCAAATGAAGGCACCACTTGAGCTACGCCAGGATCATCATCATAAAGTAACAAAAGATAAACGAACAAAAAACTGAGGGAGGAAAGAACGTTTGACATTTGGTTATGTGAATCTCGAAGTCACTTTGAACACCGATGCATTCATTTTGTACATTCGTCATTTGGCGAGTGAAATGACTAATGGAGCGTATAAACTGAACACAGTGTGTATTAATTACTAAACAGACTCCTAATTGGGACTTAACAAATCGATTCGTATAACATTAAAAGTTTTGAACATAATATGTTTCATGTTTTAAGGAAAACAATAATGTTAAGGTCACCATGTGAACTGATTTTTGCAATTTGCAGCAGTCTTGTTGCATTTCTTTTTCAATTAGTGTTTTAATATTTTAAAAGCTGAGCCAGCCTTGAAAGTGAATTGAAACAAAGAAAAACAAATGTTTTTATTCGCAACGCATGGTATTGATATTGTCATAAATAACACATACAATGAACCAGAAGGCTTGAAGGGTTTTTGACTAATAATAGTTATATTGTTCTTGTCATTTAGAGAATAAGGAACGACCTTTTAGATTTCAAGTATTTCATGTTTGCTAAAAGATATATATATATATATATATATATATATATATATATATATATATATATATATATATATATATATATATATATATATATATATATATATATATATACATATATCATTCCAAATTACATGCTTTTCAGTAAGTCTGTAATATATGAAATTCGCAAATAAAAGATAATATCTGCTGCTTTTGAAAACGGTTAAATGGATATCAATGATGCTTGCATTTATTTAACTTATATTAATTTATTTATAAAATATAATTATAGCCGATCATGGGTTCTGCTCACCATGGCTATAGGAGCTGATGAGTTGCTGAGGATTTTATCTCATCTACATACTGTACTTATGTTGATAGTTAACTGCAACAGTGTTTATGTCGTTTTAAAAGTGTCAACTTTGTTATAACCTCCCGATGCCGGTGCTTAACTCATAGTTATTTCACCTTAATACGACACTTTTTCATACAATGTTTACAATTGAGAAAAATATATTAAAAGCTACTTTGAAACTCTCCGTATATTAGTTTAAAGCAAGCCAACATCGGGTGTGTTGCCTTATCACGTTCCAATGCGGTAGCGGTTGTTTCTTCTCGTGCCTTTTATCTCATCTGATTTTTTTTGTTTAATATATGTGATAGTTCTAATATGATATATTCATGACAAAAAGTTCGCTTATGCCAAAACACTCCTCTTCTTTCGCTTGAATGTTACAATTTTCGATAAGTAAATACAAAAGTGATGGTGATATTTACGAATGAAACATTTTCGGAGTTGTTATTTACGTTTAATACGTATTTGATAAAAAAAAATATAATACAAAAGCAAGAAACCCAATTGAATGTAATATATTTGAAAAAAAATATAAAACATAAATCTGTTAACGAACTGCTGTTTTATTATGTTTTATGTTTTCGTTATCGTGCCAAATCGCATGTTAGTTGCATATGAAATCCCCGCCAGTAATGAACAATGGCGATCTGGTTTTATGAATGAAGCAATCATCTTCCATTTGCAGAGACCGTTATTGCGTAAGGCAAACACATTTAATGGACAACATAGTCTTGCAGACAAATAAAGTTTTACTGAGCATATTATGCAAACCATTATGTGAATGAATGTAGAAATTGCTGACTTGCCAACAACGGGATAGTCTACTTCTAGGGAATTTCTGTAAACAGTACTGGAACAAGGCCCAAAGGAAGCATTAGTTGTTTTTTTTGTTGTTGTTACGCTTATAAATATATTGTTCACTTTAACACCATAGATATATATATATATATATATATATATATATATATATATATATATATATATATATATATATATAGAGAGAGAGAGAGAGAGAGAGAGAGAGAGAGAGAGAGAGAGAGAGAGAGGCAGGCATAGAGAGAGAGAAAGAAAGAAAGAATGAAAGAAAGAAAGAAAGAAATCAGCAAGAAAGAAATCTGAAAGAAGTGTGAGTATAATTTAAAAGAATGCGGGATGTTAGTAAAAACAGAAAGTAGTTGTGAATTTAAATAGCTGAATAGTTTTATCTTTAATTGTTGTATATTAAAATTTAGAATTATGTGCATCAGTTATAGGGCTCAATTAATATCAAACCATCATCATGCTGTTCGTTTCTGTTTAGTTAATTTTATAATGAAGTATACAAGAAAAGTATACAAATGGTTTGATGTGCAGCAGTAATGAAAATTGCCCTAAGAGACTTTTGCCTAGATAGATTACATATGTAGCAGTATTCTTCCACTAGTTATGCATTTCTTTTAAAGGGGGAATACGTGAAAATAATCTCATTGGCGACTAAGAACCTGGTTCGTATGTGAGAAAATTCTGTACTATACAGTTAAAGTTTTCAAGCATATGCGATGTTGTGACTCGGAACACCATCCTGCAGTAATGATTCTTTTATTACATACCTAAAACGATCGACAAGATGATTCCGGTAATAATTTTAATGAGATAAACATTTTTTATTTTTAACACAAAATAATTACATTATTTTCAATGAGCTTTTTGTAGTTATTCTAATCGAATTAATACCCATCTCTCTTTTAAACACTATGTGCACATTATTTTTCAATGACGTCACTATTTTCGTCATACCTTATCAAACAAAATATCAGCGCTTGGATATTTATTTAAAAGAATCGGTTTTCTTTTCATTGCTTGCATTTGAGAATCCCATTAGGAAAAAGCGAGGTTTAAGCTCCCCAGTAGGTCCAGATTGCCGACTGACAATTCCAAGGCGGTAACTGTCGGGTTTCCTCTTTTTGCTAAATGACTCATTACAGACTTGTTCTTACATTTACATTTGGCCTGCGTGTGAATATCTTTGTCTAGTGCCTTTTCAATTTTTTGTAAATGTTGCAATGCTCATAGGACTATGTCATATATGTTCTATGAATATGCAATCAATTGCATATGCTTTATTGTCACGTGACACAGAGTTGTGCTAACATATTCATATCGGTTCGTTTCAAGTTTTTTGCTCATCACTGTCATTTCGATCACGCGAATATGCATTTTTTCTGCATTTGTGACCTTACATAGTTATTATTTAGACTGATTGAACAGTGTTGGTAAGTGTCGCGTTGGGTAATATTTGTCCCGCGAATGAAGAAACATCTGCCTGTTTCCAGAGTTGACAATTTTAAGTAGTGCTGGCATTCCTATTCAGGGAAGTGACCTGAAAGTGCATTGGCATGACGAGGTGGGAACATTAATTACCAGAACCGCTATAGATAGACCCTGGATTATTCTGTGCCTGAAGCATGTACTGGCTACCTTCCCTTCCTCATAAAATGAAGGTAGTTCATCACTTTTCTTGAGGCGGTCACGATCTATATGATACGAGAAGAGATTTCTGTCATTAAAGTTATACGGGTAACGGTATCACACAAGTAAATATAGAAAGTAATTTAGTAAAAAAGAAGAAGTTATTAAATAAAAAGAAATAGCCTTGAAAAAGCCAAATTGATGGTTATATAATATGTACAAGTAAATTCCTGTCATAAGGTCATGAAATATCTTTGCAAACCCAACTTAAATTAATGTCATAAAAGTGGTATCCTACACATTTTTCATTAAAAATTTAATAAACTATTGTTGCCTGGACAGATATTGCAAAATGATGTTTATTGATTACCTACACCTGTATGAAACGAGAACCATAACACCATGATCGTCATTAAAACGTGTATTTCCCATCTGAGTCACGCTGAACTGTTTCACTTCATTTATAATGTATAAGGCTAGTGGTGGTGTTTAGTTTGCTCGACGGGGAAATGTAAAGTTGATTTTACATGAAGTAGCTCATACTCTTATCATTTTTCATATGGAATATTCCTGATAACGATAGTTTTTCGTACCTGAAGTACTCGGTTGCCAGGTCTTGTGTCGTTGTATGGTAATGTAACCGAATGCTTACATACTTGATGGATCTACTATAGATAGGTCGCAATAGACACAGAGATTAGTTGATATACATTTGAACTTCAATCAGATAACAATGAAGATATCTGGAGCTTTCTCGCCTCCTGCATTTTGCTAGCTTTATGTAGGCTTTCATTGGCGGTATATAGACTTTACACTTTTTAACACTTTTGGATGGGGAAAAAAAACCTTGTCAAAAGTTTGCACTAATTTTCAGTCAAATAACTTCCCTTGTATATCATGTCGTTGTGTTGAAAGGGAGTTAACTCTTTTTATCATTGAGTTTGCTTGTTTCAATAAACTTCTACAAAACAAGTTACTTACGTTTAATATCTACACAATAAGTATTAACAATAGGTAAGATCATTTAATAAAAAAATGGTAACCACTGTGGTGAAAAAATGAACTGGCTTGAAAATTCGTCTTTATTTATTACATGAAATCCCGGCTCGCACAAATTCGGATGGCATTCTAATGGGTCTTCGAAGTGAACAATACAACACATGTCATCTGCCACAGTGACATTATTTTTGCGAGGGTTTGAATGTCTGACTGGGCCTCTAGAGCATTGTCAATTCTACCACACAATAAACAATACATTTTATTACAGACTTTTGATTTCGTCTCAATGATTTCAAAGTAAAGTGGACTTGAACATTTGCGCGTTCTCGACAACTCTAACTGTAGTCCGTCTGATGACGAAAAGAGTCTTGGCAAGAACTTGCTTAATTCGGCTGATATTTTAGTTCCATTAGATACACCAGTTTCCTATTCAGCGATCACTACATAACGCTATATGTAAAAGCTGTGTCTGGAGATGTGTATGTGTTCGCTTGTGAATTTGTTTTGACTGGACTTTATTTAGTTCTTCATGGAGACTGTACACTTTTTAAATGTACTTTGCATAATTGGTGGCACAAAATCTGACTTTGAACAATTTACGTATCCTTATAAATAAGTCCCGATTACTCATAATGCTATTTGTTAACGTTTATTCTGCCCTTTATGACTAGAATGTTAAGTTAAGCATCTGGACACTGTTTAAAACATACTTGTGACTAGGGGCATATTTTCTATCACAGTGTTTGACAAGTGGCATTTTATCTTTCGTCTTGGCATTTAACTGTACTGAATTATTTGTTAATCAGCAATATTGACTTTACAACGTTTCCGTACACCATGACGATGTCACAGCGGACAAAATACTTCCGACGCAGGCGTATTGCACTCTCGGCCATAGTGATATTATTTTCTCGAGAATCTAAATAAAAAGAGTCAGTCGCTACCACGTGATCAATCTCAGCTATCGAATGTCCGTGCCTTAAGTTGTTTTAAGTCCTCAAATTCAGTCCTGGAAGGCGTACGTGCACACATCATACAGTGAATTTGCTTGATAGTTGACATTAGATCCTTAAAACGAGATTGTTCAATGAAATGTCACCACACGTAAAAATAAGACGATGCCATCTTTTTCATCAGCTGCTCAAATGCGAATCCAGTGTCCGGTCGGGGAATTTAAACATCACCTACAATTAAGAAAATAGGAGTCTCTTGCGTAACGATGGATGGAAAATGAAAGAAGTCGCAGGCAGACATTTGGAAATACTAAAAGAACACTCGTCGAATAACTTCGGTTGAGGACTTTAATTATTTTTTCTGCTAAAAAAGACTCCGGAAAGAATATTGCTGACTATCATTTTTGAGAGAGATGTTCTCATGTTATCTTTGACGTATCAATGACGTATCTAGCCGCAGGCCCTAATGTACCCTATTGAATAAACAACTATTAACCCGTAACGGGGCTCCATAGTAGAAACGCAACATCATCCCATGATTACAAGTTTATTAATGAAAGTTACATTTTACAATCTAACAACAGTGAGGCGTGAATACCTCTCTCTAACGCGTCCACATCCACTCTCTGTCTCGTCCAGATCTACCCTCCTTCTCCCTAGCCTATCTCTATTCCTTCTCGTCTTTTCATCCTGCACTCTTAACATATATATAGTTTTAAACTCATTGCCCATTCGTACTGGGGTCGCATATATTTTTGACTATGGTGTCATTCTTACAGTGCACAACTCACGTTTCCCGCCTATATTTTGACGTATTCATCAATCACTGTCCTGAATTGTGCCTCTTTATTGCTATTTTACTATTTCCCCGGTAAACAAAATGTATATTGCATCATTCGGGTTTATTATTCATGTCATTCATTGTCCTGCTTTATTTAACTTGCACTTAGTTTAACTAAACGGCACGATGTCTTTAACTAACCAAATTATAACACAATATTATTTAACTGAAAACTAATTAATATGGTTATATTACATTAAACAACAACCAAATTCACAACCATGTCCCTTTGCTTGTCCTGAAAAAAAAAGACAACGTCACTCTTAATACTTGTAATCTAACAATTTCCGGTACATATTTATGTTTTACTTCATATATTCTGAAAGGGCTATCTATCTAACATATATCACAGGATAATAGAATTGATCGTCGAAACTTATTTGTTCTGTTTTAAAAGAGCGGCCAGTGTACAAACGAGGGTAATATTGTCAGCAACAACATGTATTTTTTTGGCTTATTTAATACCACGTGTATATGCTAGTCATTTATCCAACTATCGTACTTCTTTTTTATAGAGCACGGCGTCATTTTTATGACAATGTTCAATATTATACTAAATTCTCTTTTATTCTATAAACTTACATTTTACACTTAATGATTCCTTTTTTGTGATAATTTATATATTTACTTACTATTTGCTGTATAATAATTAAGTAATCTTATAACTGAGTTGCATTAATAGACCTTTACAAAATGTCTTCCAGCTATGCCTATTACATCCGACTTACACATTTGATTTAACATATACAGCATACCGTCAAGTATGTCAAATTGATATCTGGGTGAGATTGATTCAAGCCAATTAAAAGCGAATTTGATGGCAGTTTGTTTTGTATAGCATATTAGAATACACGTACAATATCCTTCGATGTGTTTATGCAAACCCCCTTAAGAATGACAAACTGGTTAAACTTACTTTTATTTTATTTAAATTTATTACATATCTCTAAAGGTAGCTGTGAAACCTACATAAGCTTGAATAGCAGCAACGTAAAGTGATGATATATACATAATATAAAGACTTAAGGTCAAAACAACTAATGAGTTCAGCAAAATTTGTATCTAGGGTATTTTGAAACGTTAAAAGCTTTTACATCATAATCATACAAGGCAGTTTTGCCTAAAGTCAAAGTCAAAATGGAAATTGGGGTGTATCATAATAAAGGAAGATATGCATTCCTTAAACCTGAGAGAGTGAAATAACAATTACAACATTTTCACTTCGGCATTTATATTTATGTTTCAAAAAAGAAATTAAGCACATACGAAGCTTTATCTTAATAACATGCAAATGTCATAATCTGAAGGGCATCCAAGCATATGCTGTATATCACTTTATTCATTATGTGTGACTTTTTCCAACGTTTTACCAAGAATATTAATTTACATAATAGCTATGTGAATTACAACAAAATAATAACCAAAGCTTATTTTTCGTGAGGTCGATAGAAACTGCGAAACGTTCATTGTTCCTTATCTATCAGTATAAAACAAAATTTACATACTTTGTAAGCTCCTATAATGCTTCTGGTTCAACATTGATGTACAAGCATAATATGATAATAAGAAAATATAAATTATACTGTATCTTATACACATGTCATATGTTATGCATACGCAATACAATGTAATATGTAGGTAATGAAACAAGGAATCAGGTTCACCTAATACATGTGTTTCCAACCAGAAAGTTGTTAAGTTAATAGTTTCTTAAAATATATTTTCAAGTTATGCATGACAGCATTAGTTATGAGAAGCTTAATTAAATTTGAATTGACAAAAACCTATATGGACTGGCATCAGATTTACTTAATGGAATCTTAGAGCAAAATTAATGCTCGAATTTAACTGTATATGTTTACAGAAACAACAGTTTATGTATTTCCAAAACATCATGAAGTATGTGGTGCGTTTAGTATATGTTTTGATATTCCTCTGAAGTCGGTTTTGGTATATGTTGCAATGCTCAGGGGACTTTGTCATAAATGTAAATGGTCAATATGTGTGGTGACTACTTGATTATCTAATTGGTTCTTTATTGTGAAATGTTTGTCTGAAATTTTGTCAATTATTATAAAATATGGTAGCCAACGATTTTGTATTTTACTTCTTCTGATTACGTTTTTTAGGTAAACGGGATCATTAATTTCTAATTTGACTTGTTTTCAGTTGTTATTTGATCGGTCAATTCTTTGTTTCTGAGCCCTACGTACATTTAAATACGCTTGTTTATATATTTGATGGTTTTTTATAAGATAATTTGATGATAACTTTCACCGAGATAGGGTAATTGATGTCCTAAAAGGTTGTCAATGGGGAGAATCACATCTCTGACATGCATTATAAAATATGGACTCATTTTTGAACTACCGTTGCTATGAAATCTTATCGTTGCTACTGCTTGCTGTAAAACTAAATCCCAATTTGTTTCATTGTCCTCAATAAGTTTGGTGATAGTGGATTTTAAAGTAGAGTTTAACCTATCAGCTCTTCCATTGCTAGAAGGGTGGTAACGAGAAGTTTTAACGTGGTATATATTTAAAGCTGACATAGTTTCTTCAAACATTTTGGACGTGTAGCAAGATCCGTTATCTGTAGTTATTTGTATAGGTGACTCCCACCTAAAAATATGAGCTCATAAAATGCTGATATTACGCTTTGACTGGTTGCGTCTTTGATGGCTATTACTTCAGGATAATTACTAAAAAGGCATGTAAATGACAATATATATGAATTTCCACTATGTGTTGTAGGTAATGGACCCGTAATGTCTGAGCTCCCCATTGTTCCTGGAATATTTGGTATTGTCATTTCTTCCATTGGCGCAGTAATTTGTCTTAAATTAACTGATTGAAATTTGACACAATGATCTATAAATTTGTTAACTTCTATAAATAATTTGGGCCAGTAATATTTTCTAGATATAGCATCATATGTTCTTTGTACTCTTGCGTGAAAAGTCTCATGATAAGCCATGATAACTGAGTCTCCAATTTGTGATGGGACGTAGATACGTAACTCGGGATTATTGTCTGGGTTGGACACGTAATATAATATGTCATCTTTAATGATAAATTTCCGTGTTTCCGCGTCAGTAAGTCTGTTTTGACGTACGCGTGCCAGCAATTTGTTAATCGCTGGGTCGGCGAACTGCCCTCTTTTCATGTAATAGTTTCGCATGCCTTCGAATCATGTAATCTATGTTGTCATTTAATTCATCCTATGAGGATTGTTACGTGTATTTCCTTTGATGGACATTAAACTTTGGTTCTTCAATTCCATCTTCACATGAACAGGATGCTATAACCATTTATTCATCTCTGGTCATGTTTGTTTATGATTAAGTTAATTTTATTTGTAGTCAACCATTTTTGTGTTGATTTTCAAATCGAAATAATACCATATTTTTTTTCTGAACACTATGTGGACATTATTTTTCTATGACGTCACTACTTTCGTCATAACGTATAGAAAATATCAGCGCATGGATATTTTCTTTCAAATAGATCGTTTTTCTTTTCGTTGCTTGCATTTGAGAAACTCGTCAGGAAGTGCGAGGTTAGAGCTCTGTAAAACCGGTTTAAGCACCCCAGTCGGTCCATATTGCCGACTGACCGTTCCAAAGCGGTAAATGTCGGGTTTGCTCTTTTCCTTTAATGACTCATCACAAATTTGTTCTTACTTTTCGCTTGGCTGGCATGTGAAATACCTTTATTCTGTGCCTTTTCGGAGTTTGGTATATGTTGCAATACTCATAGAACTTTGTCTTATATTCTTATTCGGGCGGTTCTATCTGATTGTATCCGAGATCTGTATCATTTACGCGGTTCTTGGCGCGGGCTAATTTTGACACGTCGAAATCTGCATTGTTTGTTGGCGCAATTAATATATCGGTGTCCGATTGATCTTTAGGAATTTCGTCAATTGTCAGCAAGCGTGATAAACTATCTGCAACGACGTTTTGTGTTCCTGGGATATGTACTATTGACAGGTCGTATTCGCTTAATCTTAAAGCGATTCGCTGAATTATTCTGTTCGTGAATGTCGTTGACAACAAATGTGTTAATGGCTTATGATCTGTTCTTACTGTAAATTTTGCTCCGTAAAGGAAAGGTCTAAACTTCTGTACCGCTTGATCGAGGCTAATAAGCCGGTAAGGGGTGGTCGTATGGTCAGGTTTGACTGTAGCTTCTTTAACAAGTTTTGGTTGTTCTAATTGAGCTCTTGAAAATTTTCTGGACATGAATTGGATAGGTATTTCGTCTTCGCGTTTGCCAGTCGGGCTTTGAATCAAGACTGCGCCATAAGCTCTATCGCTTGCATCAGTTTCAACGATAAAAGGCTTGTTTAAATCGGCGTGACGTAATAGTGGCATGTCTGCTAATTTTGCTACAATTGTTTCGAAACTTGATTGACATGTTGGGGTCCATTTAAAAAGAATTATGTTTTTTCGTTAGATTGGTTAGTGGGCATACTATATCAAAGAAATGTTTAACGAATTTTTGGTAGTAAGCCGCGAGTCCTTAAAATGACCTAACTTCTTATACATTGGTTGGTACTGACATTTTCTTCAAGGCTTCTACTTTACCCTCATCAGGTTTGATCCCTGCTGCTGAAACTGTATGGCCTAGGTATTGAACTGTGTCTTTGAAAAATTGGCATTTCTGTAGTTTCAGTTATTTTCCTTTAATCTATCAAAAACCATTTGTAAACGTTCTAAATGTTCTTTTGTTTCTGAGATAATTAACAAGTCGTCAAGATATACGAATACAAATTGGTTCAATCCTGCCATTATCCATGACATTGTTTCTTGAAATATGAATGAACTTAAATTGAGACCCATTGGTAAACGTTTGTAAACATATGTATTGTTGTGTGTGCTAAAACAGGTTTTATACTGATCTTTTTCTGCGATCTTGAGTTGATGGTAACCTTGTGTTAAATCAAGTTTACTGTAAAATTTAGATCCATTTAGGCAACTTAAGACTTCATCTATTTGTGGAAATGGTCTTGGGTTATTAATGACTGATTTATTAATTTGACGGAAATCAATTACCAAGCGCCTTGATCCGTCACGTCTTTTGACTAATAGAGCGGGTAAGGAATACGGAGAACGACCTTCTTTGATTACGTCAGCTTTCAATAATTCCTTAATCTTTTCGTCCATATGTGGTCTTTCTGAAAACGGTAATCGTAAGTACCTGTTGGCGGGGGAGATGGTCGTCGCGTGTTGGGATTTGAACTTCAACATTTGCGACTAAACCTATATCATTTGGGTGTTTTGATATTAATGCAACCTAAATCAAAATATATTCTACAATCGTTTTTATACAGAAAATCTCGGCCTAAAATAAGTGATCTATTTAAATTTTTGACAACAATAAATTCGTGACACATGACCAATTTGTTGATTTTAAAGTTAATATTTGCTTTGCCAGCTACTGTTAAACTGTCGCCTGAGGCGGTATTTAGATTGCTGTGACAAGGTGATAAGCGCGGTTGTTGCTTCAAAGTCTGAAATACTCTATAGCTAATAAAAATAATTCCTGCACCAGAGTCAACTAGAGCTCTAACAGTTTTTTTCGGAATCTTAACAAACAAGAAGACGGCGTTTCTTTGTATTTTACAAATGATGAAGTTGGGATGTATGTTGAGTTCACCTTTGATGTTCCTATATATTTCCTTATATGATAAAATATAAATATCTGTGGAAGTTTGATCGAACCTTTTCTTATTTACCTATACATATACTGCATAGGACTTGGTCATATGTTCGTAGCTATTATCACAATCATGCAACCATGCAGCGAGGCGGCTGTCAAAAGTTCACCCATGGCAAGTTATATAACTCATCCTATCAAGACACCCACGTACATTTTTCCTTGATGTACGCAGTACAATAGTATTTTAATTTCATCTTACGAACAGGCAAATTAAACTAATTATATTATATTAGATATAGAGAATCTGACAAGAGTTGTTATTTAATACAAACATTTATTAAACGAGTTCTGGCAAAATGACATTAAACGAGCCTCTGGCGAGTTTAATATCGTTTTTCCTCGACGAGTTTAATAAATGTTTGTATTAAATAACAACGAGTGTCAGGTTCTTGTTATGACATAATTTTCGTCCTCTTTTAATAGAAACAAATACCTGTGTAGATCTACATGCCGGTTCAAAAATTAGAACGATATTGTGACTTCATTTAACCGAAACACGGCATCATAGATCGTTTGAGTTTATTGTTGCGCTATACAAAATAGTTCCATTTTATTGTCTTTAATTAAGAGAAAACACAACCTTTTGATGCGTATTTAACATTAATAAACAATAAAAATAGCATATCATTGCCATATGTTTTATCGACTATTTCAGCTAAATAACTTATAAAAATATACTGTAAACACGTGAAAGTGCATGACCCAGAAAAGTTTATAAAGCGGTTATTGTGAAGGTCACTATTCACACACTGGTTTGTTATTGTAGTGTGACTCGACAGAGCCTCGTTCGGTTTTATTTAATCCAACTCGTTTAATATTTTCAGTATCTAATAAGCACTCACATCAGATCCTCTATATAATGACTTAGGGAATTAGCTTTGGCACTGGAACAACGGCAAATGTTCTTTTGACACTTTTATTTTCGTAAACATAAATTCTTATCAGTCCAAAACAGCTGTTAAAGATAGTGACTCGACGGTCAGGCTTATCTTGAGTCAACATATTTTCCAGCCGTCTTTGAAATGTTTCGTGATTATGGTTACACTAATGCAAAATATGCAAATGGTTTTCATGTTATGCAATTCTATTTTATTTGATTTTGTGACTTATTTAAAGGATGCAGATACGATGCTATCAAAACGTTCAATAATTTGCTGTTACATGTATAATACTCGAATGTTAACGCCTACTGTGTGCGATATGACGTATCAATAAAAAAATGAAAGCATTTTATTAGAATCATAAAATATGGCCAACGCAATAACGATATATTAGCAAAAACAGTCACTGGTTTATCAACAGACTTCCAAAGGGTGAGGGGTCTGCGTCTGGAGTTTATATCCAAACTTCAAGGTCGTAAACTTAGTTACCATTCACAACAATTCACAATTACATTCAAGTAAAACGCCTCCCAATATAGAATAATGACATTTGATTGTGTCTGTTCACGGAACAAATGTAGTACACCCACACCTATTTGCATATTCCACCAAACATTATTTAAAAATGTCTCAACTTATACAATTTATTAGTCTATCAATATATGAAGTATTCTACTGAGATCACAGAGGCTTGACCGTTTTCAAATAAAACTAATGTCAAATCAATCTAACAATTGTTTTATTATTATAAAGTGTTTGTATGCTTAACCCGCTTGATTGAAAGTAACACTTGTGTTTTTAATTCATTGCACAATCGTATTGTTGATATGCTATGTACTTGTCCTTGATTATAAACAAGTTGTAAGATTGTTATTTTATTTTATTGCATTTGAATTAGCTGATTGGCTTACACAAAACTTGCCAACAAGTCCTGACCAGTAAAATATTAAGATTGGATCATACGCATGTTTACATGCCATGGTATTACTATTGGTATTGTCTACACTTGGACAGTGGACATGATAAGATAGTTGTTTCCTTTAAATAAGTTTTTCGCATGTACCTGTACCTTTGTGAACATTCCATTTTAATGTCAAGATTGTATGAAATAAAATCGAAGATTTTATCATTATACACTGCAACGCTAATGGGTCTACTAGTTATATAAATAAATATTTCTACAATTCCGCACGTTACATAGTTTTATATGTTACACATACAATTTAGTCTGGCTTTACCTTCCTTGATAATTCAAAATATTCATTCTTAGACCAGTCAGTTTTGCAAAACAGTGTTATGAGAAGATATTAACACTTTTCTTAAGCTTTGGTTCTAAAAGACTGGTGGTTTGTTTAAGTATGATATATGTTTTTTTTTAATTTAAAAAACAACAACAAACAATTGATTCCCACAAAACAGACACATGATTATAATTTTATCTCTTTTCTTGCATTTAAATCTAATTGGAAATTGTCTTTCTACAATAAAATGATTCCAAAATTATACAGATCCAATGATCTATCTAAATGAAATATACATCAAGGGTTTTATCTTCAAAAAAGGATCGTTTCTTTAGGACGCAAGGGGAACAAATGTTGTATATAATGTAGTAAACCACCTAGAATATACTTTTAGAAGCTACAATTTATTTCACTTTGTTTGGAAAATTCAAACTCTTGTCGTGCCAAAAATAGATAAAATAAATACAAGATGTGAATTTTAAGGGATAAGTGGCTCGTTTTAAACGCAATAAAGTCTTTCTGAGAAATCTTCATTTTATTTGAAATAGTCGCTGAAGAGTGCAAAAGAAACAAAGAAAATATAATTCACCATCTTTATTTACTGACTCTATCGTAGCTTAATAATCATGTCAATTATCAGTCTTCAAGAATTTTCAATTCGTCTGATGCTATTTACTTTAAGTAAAATCAATATACTGGCTGTTATATTGTGGACAATAATACACGTCGTTGAAATTACTCTGTCCAATTTACCTAAATATTACTAGTACATAAAACATACATTTAATCCCAATGTCAAACTGATGTTTTTAGCTGTCGGACTGGTTGTTTACATACATCAAAAAATAACTATCTCAGCAACACATAATTTGATCTGTTTAAAAAAGTTTAAAGTAAAGTGCTCTCTTCAAAAGTAAACTGACTTCAAAATTTTATATCGTAAAGTTGCACATGCTCATTTAGCGTGGGAGGAAAACAAATCAAGTAGCGAATGCCAACAAACAGCTTTCATTTATGTGTTTAGTGAAGATGCATTTGAACCCCCACCTCAAACTTAAAGAAATCTGAATTCAATTTAAAATTCATAAAAAAACACCAATCATTATTCCCCATTTTCTCATTCAGTAGTTATTATCTAGAAACAGTATTTGCGTAATGGTCACGTTTTCACCATGTATAACTCATAACATACCATTCCTACGAAATCCATCTCAAAATGATTTAAATAATTTAAAATCATTGTATACAGCAAACATTTATTAAGGTGTGCCTTTTCAAATTTTATCGCGCAAAGCGTATCCTAATTAATTGTAAAATCTAACGTCTGTCTTCATATTTGTATATCCGGGTTTTCATTTTAACAGCTTTTTTATACTTTTTTATACATGTATAAAAGTGAAAGTATTGACGATTCGTAATATGCACGGATCTTTTTTAATAAATTGATAGCTCAAGCTTAGATTTTTATGCAACTAAATAAGAAAACATGTGTCAACGTATTCCTTCATGTTTCCAAAACGACAAAAATGTAAAAAATCGACATTATTATTATTACTATAATACCAAGGGTATAACTAAAGTATTTTGTTAAAAAGGCGAGATTTAGCCGAATATTTACCAATTTCCATATGAAGCCATGTCCGCCCTTTTAAAGAAGCATTGATAATCAAACCAATCCGCCCTCACATTCCTGTATTTAAGATCTCTAACGGGAGCGCCTTTGGTCATCGAGATTCATCAGTGAGCATATAACATTTTCTTTTTTTTCTTACCCGGGATAACCAGCCGAACACTAGCTTAGTAAAAGTTGTCAAAATGGTAGCTAAAAATGTAGTTCTCATATGCATCTGCCATACTTTCCTATTCTGAATTCTAATCTTGGCGTGCAATACATATAATATCTGAGGTTATAGGTAAGGTTTGTTAAACTGTTCTAATCGTTGGAGAAAATGCGATTTAATTTATAATTATTACTGACATAACAAGTATTGTACGCAAACACGCGCATATATATGTACCCAGTAGCGCAAATATGCGACGTTTACGGTGTCTTTGGAGTAGTTTAGTGGTGGTAAGCGTAAATGTTCACGGGTAATAGAAAGGATGATTCCTTGATTTGTGTCTGTATTTGCTTTTATAATGATAGTCGCATAAAATGTTGTACAAGACAAAGCTTAAACATTGCCGAGTTATGAAAACTCAAAAGAACATCACTTCATTGCTCATTAAAGGACTTATCGATTTAGACCGGAACAGATCATTTTATTAAAATTATGAGGTTATATTATGAAGAAATACGGTATCTGTTTTCAACGAAGAATAACCGTCTTAGCAATACATGTTTTTCTCTTTGCAGGAGACCCTGATAATTGATCCTTTCCACCATATATAGAATTTTGGGTTCCCAAAGAAATGATCGCTGTTTGCTTCCAAAGTTGTGACATTTACAATAAAGATCATATTTAGTGTCATGTAACCTTTAATGTGTTTTCATGACCCTTACTTACGCCGAACCTGAACTTTATTTTTAGCGACTCAAACGGTCTATAGGTCGAAATATCGGTCCATACGTTGATGAAGTTCGTCTGCTCCATTCCTAGGATACCATTTGTCGGACTTTATTGAAATTGTACGGGACTGGTAATAACCAACTATAAGGAAAATTGTTTTATAGAATAAAGTGCTATGAGCATTGAAACATAAACAAAACTTGGAAAATTCACATAATAACGGTATTTTCATGAAAGCCAAATGTAAAAGTTATAACAAATCTGTGATAAGTCATTAAGCAAAAAGAAACAAAACAGTTAGCGCCTTAGTCAGCGAAAGAGACCGACTGGTGCCAAGCCTTTAAATGTTAAAATCTCCACAAACTGTAATGTAATTTGATATTGACTATGCCTAAACAGGTTGTAAATTGTTCCAGAAGGAACTGTATTATATTTTGTCTAAAATACCCTTACTCAAATTTTAGGCAAATTGCCTTTTTCAAGAGTAAACATAAACAAATTCTGTCTCTACATTTTTGCAAACGTTTATGTGCGCTGCCATATTAGAAAACACGGAAACGGCGTCATCCAAAGATAACGTCGTTTTACCGCAATTTACTGAACGTCATTTTCCAGCCTATTACTGAACGTCAAGTAGTACGACGTTATGGTGCGCGTCTTTTAGGTTGCAGCCCGGCGGTCGGACAGTTTGTAGTTTATAAATCCATGCTGACTTATTTATTTGCTATTCATTTCTTTCCGCTGGTTTGACAAGTGTATCAAGTTTGGAGATGAGGCAGATGTATATAACACTAGGACAGGTGTAAGTAGACATTTACTTCTTGAAAACTGCCATTTCTCACTCATCCTTGTCAATGACCCTAATAGTTATGGTCATGTAGATTGTGTGGTAGGACACAACTAAAAGTTACACAGAATGGTTAGATGGTATGCAAACTGATCTCCTTTCGGATGAGATTGGAACTTTATGCCTGCCAATCATTCCCATGTAAATTTAACCACTAAAACCATGCCTTCTATTTTATCGATTTCAGCTCCAACAGATCATACAGTCCAGTGTTCTCACGTTCGTCAATGTTTTAAATATGCGAATGATATTCTTCTGTTTGAAAATCTGCTAAGAAAGGATAAAGTGTAGTACCACTGTCAGAAGTAGTATTCGATCTAGTGATAAGAACAATAGCAAGCATAGTGAAGTGAAAAGCAATCTCCGCACACTTCTACAGAATCGGTCATAAATTTTCTGGACATCTTACATCTTCTCAACTTGCTCTTTTAGAGGAAGGTCTAAAATATATACAATGTAGGAATAAGATTGACAAGTTTAAACTTTTGTCTGACCTTTCGGATTGGGAAAGAAGGGTGGGAATGAAGGAGTTCTTTATCCACGGGAATATTATAATTGGCCCAAAAGAGAATGTTACTAAAAGATTCAAAATGAGAAAGAAACATCCATTTACACCGAGCGATAATGGAGTCCAACATTTGGATCTGTACATAAAATTACTGAAGAATGACAAAGTTGACAATTTGAAAAATATTGAAAAGTGAACCTGTCTAATAGTGAGAATACTGCGTTTTATGAGCTTCTATACAACGACCAGATAGTTATTCCCCCAAAGGACAAGGGTTCTGGCATAGTTATTGCAGACAGGGAGAAGTATAGCAGGAGATCATGAAAAGTTCATCCTATGAAGTAACTGCAGGTGACATAATTGGACAAAGTAATAAAGCTGTAAAGAAACTGGCAAAGAAGATTTACAGAGAGAATGCAATTTCTAAAGATTTGTGTCATTACCTCATTCCACAGTATGCAATACCAGGTAAGATGAAAGGTAATCCCAAAATACACAAAAATGGCTAATACCGTACCATTGTAAGAGGCATTGGAACCCCATTAGAAAGACTTGCTGAAGTTGCTGAACATGAACTGAGTGTGTACGTAGAGGCTTCTCCTAGTTTCATCAGAGATACTGTGGATTTTATCAATAAACTCACATATTTGGATGAGCCACTTCCTAATATTTGCCTACTTTTCTGTTTTTATATATGCAAGTTATACCGATCCGTCCCAAGGAAAGAAGGAATAGAGGATTGCTAGAAAGATTTGATGTTAAGGTCATATGTGTTGATAGATACAGGCGATGTATTAAAATAATAGAGACTGTCCCTGACAACAATCTGTTTGAACTTGGAACGAAGCAATTCATCCAGAAAGAAGGGGTAGCTATTGGTAAGTATTTTGCATGTGCCTATATGAGAAAATGGGACAAACAGTTTTTGGGTGCAGCTGGAAAGCTACTTTAGTCCAGATAGATGAAGGTCATGTTTAACCAGACCTCTTTGTCAAACCAACTGACAACCAGCTGTACTTTGACAACAGGCCGTGTCATCCACCATCTATGAAGAATAGGGGTTAGCCTATAGTCTGAGTCTAAGACTAAGAAGAATCTCTGAAAGGCAGACAGATTACCAGACACTGAGAAATGAACTGGAATGCGAACTTCGGAAAAGGGGATACAGTGGCAGGACGATTGAGCCACAAATTGCGAAGGTTGATGTCTTAGACAGTCACTTCTTGGGAAACGGAAGAATGACAAGCGAGAACCAAGTAGAGTATCTTTGGTGTTAACTTTTTTCCAATCTCATTCCGGATGTACACAAGATTGTACACAAACATACCAAGGTGTTGTATCGATCGGAAAAGATGAAGCAGGTGTTTGACAAACCTTCCCTTGTAGCATTTAGAAGGGATGTGAACCTATGTGTCTCCTTGGTCCATGATAAGACAAATCGTGCTGTTCGTAGGGATGCGTTTCCCTGCAGAGCCGAATGAAGTGTTGTGTGGAGTTCAAGATACCACTGGACGGAAAAAAATGCTGTGCCGAATATGGTAAATTGTTAACAGAGGTATGTTCTAAATGGAATAAGCTGTAGAAAGTGTGGATCAGATCGAAAATGGCTTCAAAATAACGTTCAGTAGATGGCGGTAAAAATTTATCCCAACGTCATTGGTTAAAGTTCACTTCATTTCCGTGACTTCTAACATCACATTGGTTGTGTGTAAATGATTTAAAATAATATCCACACTATGTCTATGAGGCTTTAGTAAAAGACTTATTCTTATAGTAGAAGAAAAATAACAAAAACATACAAAGCCACGTAACATTATCATCCTGGACTAGTGGATAGGTGTAAATCTACTTAATAGGCACTTCAATTTCATTATATTGCGCTGGTAATTCAAACGGTGTTCACATTTTTAAGATCGTGTTGGAAAAATTACATAGGCAGTTTAGAAAAATTTTAATATTCAAAATACATGTATCGATATTAACAAGAACAACAGCCCTGGATAGAACTTCACTGGTCATTCATTTGAGAACTAATGTTGCTTTGGTAAACATTGAGGAAATAGAATCTTAGTAAGGGAAATAACATTTGTTTATTACAGTGACTTGAGGTAAAATATGGTTCTATTTTTATTGGGTTTTCATTAAATGTTTAAAAAGCTGTTTTTAGATCTTTTAAAAGGGAAATCCGGTTTATGAAAACTAACAATACATGATCTATGTTAGTTAAATCAGCCTTCAAATAACCACCTACATTCGGAAGGCGTTGTTTTCAAAGTAGGCATTTCCTTGCTGATGTCTGATGGCCTTTGACATTCGTAGGATGCTAGGTATGACTCGAAAATAATACTTGCAATATTGGCAGATATCATATGACAAGGGTTTTTCAAAAGCAAGCTATAATATGCTATGGCTTTCATGCTTTAAGCGTCCACTTAATGTCCGTTTTAGCTATTCGCGCATTTAACTGATATAGAGCGTTTCCAACAAGTATCGACAGGACATAATTCTTGCTAGACAGATACGTACTGAGCGCCACGATATTCATTAAATCATCCAGAAGAGACCCGTCTGTTGCAGTTTGAGAAGGAATTGCCGGACGATTTTACCTCAAATGTGACCAGGCATTTCGACGCTTCACGTCGTCTGTTTAGATTTATCAAAAGATATTATGTCTGAGCTACTAACAGAAACAAATTAGAAGCCATGAGTTCAGTTCATGACTAACATGAGTATATGACCCTGTTCGCGCATTCCAAATTTTATGGCAGACAAATTGATAGTATGTTGGGCTCAGCGGGCGAACTAAATTCACGGTTCCGCTAGTGGTACCATTTCTAAGCTAATTTTGTTTTGAATGATGATATCTAAATATATGTTTTAAACAATATTCATACATTTTCTACGGTCCAAATGTTTTCGAGACATTTAATTTATAATGCCAGAGTTTTGTGCGTTGCAAAGAATGTTATGCTATACGTGCTTTTGTCCTTATCAAAAGCTCAGTTTATATGTCTCTACCAACACACCTTCAGTTGACATACTATTGATGCAACAATATAAATTATTTACCATGAAATCCTTAATATTTGTTTACGACATGAGCGAGCATAATCCTTCAGCGTGTTTTAAAAGATACGCATCTCAGCGCTTTGACATTGTTTTATTAAAATGGGACTGTTTTCTTTCATTGTATGCATTTGAAAAACCCTTCAATGAGACGATAGAGCTATGTAAACCCGATTGAAGCACCCCAGGCGGTACCTTTTGCCGGCTGACGTTCCAAGGCGGTAACTTTTGAGTTTGCTCTATTTTTAATGACTCATTACAGATTTGATCTTACTATTACATTTGGCTTTCTTGTGAATGCACGCGTCTGTCCTGTGCCTTTGCTCCTTTTTCCGAAGTTTGATATATGATTCATAGCTCAAAGAGCTTTGTCATATTTCCTTATTAATGATTACAAAAATGTCACCAGTGCAGTGTGTCAGTATTATCCTTTGATTGACACTGAACATTGATTCCTCAAATCCATCTACACATGAAGAGGATGCTTCAACCATTTACACATCTTTCTTGTTCATTTTTTCCTTGATCAAAAATTGATTGCATTTACAATAGAAAGATTTGTGTTGTGCTTCTAGTATACATAATACTTCTCTCCTCCTTTCCACGTTAACAGTTTTAATTACATCACTATTTTATTTTAATGACATCATAGATTATCTAGGTAGGTATACGTCACATTTTTATTCAAATAGATTTCTTTCATAACTTTTGAGAAATCATTCAGGGTGTGCCTTAACCTAAACCAAATATGCTCGAACATTCAACCGGTTTATTTATAAACGTTGACCAAACGGTCGCTTAATCATGAAAACAGTAGTAAATGATTCTCCAAAACGTAAAAACACCAATCTCTTTTCTTAGCATTAGAGGTGTTTGCAAAAAAAAAAAGATTATTTCACTTTGATTTGTATAAGACAAACGTCCTTTTTAGCATGCTTTGAAAACGATACAAAATATTGTGTTTATCGTGTTCGAAATAAACACGTTCAAATGATATACATTGAAACAGTAACATTATTTCAGAAGAAATTTATCATGTAGAAGAAAAAAAACGCGTTAAAGAATAAGATTAATGTTGTGTTTAAGTGTTTGTTTTCAACATTTCAAGAAGAATTAGGAATAAGTTGTATGGGAAACAAATATGTCAATATATGTTTTCCTTGAATAAAAGTGCTTAAAGTGCAATGTTTTGGAGTGGGAGTCTCTGTTAAAACAACTGATCCCTTGAGACATATCTGATAGACTGTCCTGTCAGAATCTTGCAGGAGAACATTAAAGATACAATAGCAGTCCCAATAGTCTAAGGAAACTTAACACTGGATGTAGCATTTAAAATGTTGTAGGCGGTTACTGGTGGGTTTGCTTCAAATTTTGGTATATGTTTCAAAGCATATAGCGGTAACTGTTATGTTTGCTCTTTTTGACTAATGGCTCATCACTGATATGTCTTTCTTTTACATTTGGCTTGCATGTGACTACCTTTGTCCTGAGCCTTTTCAAATGTTGGGATATATTTAAGTGTTTATAGGAATTTTTCACATTTCCTTATTCATTTTTTGGTTTGAGAAAGTAGGGCCTCCTGTTCTCTTTCATGAATTTTTTGTATAGTTTGTACCGTCACCAAAGATACTCTCCTAGGAATAGGCTCAACTCCCATTATAACAACGTGCCCCGTCCATTGATTCAATTGAGGTTAAGTTGGCGTAGAAAAGGTGCTAGAAGAGGGCAAATCGTAGTGGACGTTTAATGGTCATCATCAAACACCATCTTAAAATTTTAGAAATTTTTCAACAATAAAACATTTATAACAGCTAAGAATATTCGAGAGTGTACCAATTACACCCCCATTAAAACATTCCAGATTATACTACTACGTTAACAAATCAATATTCGGTCAACTAGTGACGTAGTAAAGACGTTAGCAGTGTCCTAAAATGCGACTGTTACAATGTTACACGAGATGAGATACACTTATGTTAAGTAGCCAATCACAAGATGTTGAAACTTATAAATTATAGCTCTACGTTATGCTTTAATAATAGTTTATGTAAGATATTATAGATCCAATGCTTAAATATTACCACTGTCTAAATGATTACTTATGGCTTGAATTGTGCTTCTAGTGTGCTACTCTTCCTATATTATGTATATTATTGTATTACTGTTATAAAATAAAGTAAGGTATAAAATGGTTTTATGAATATTTAAAATATTTAAAGATCGCCGATTTCATAAAAAAGTAAGTAGTCCTTGCAATAACATACACTTTGATCCTGTACCTTTAATAAAATATGAGACTGATACAATGCATGGATATATGGTAACGTACCTTTATTGGCATACATGTAACATCGTTTAAAGGTAAAGCCAACACAGAGACAAATAAATTAAAAACACACCATCCATATTCTTTTTAGCAACTGTCATTCGTATTAAGCATGCGAAAAATCGTGTACTCATATGAACGGTCGTCGAAAAGTAGATATTCCATTAAAGTTGCATGAGATATACACCAATAATAAGGAAAAAGGACAAATCCACCATATACCAAACTTTGAAAATGGACAGGACAAAGTTATTCACATGCCAGGCAAATGTAAAAGAAATAATAAATCGGTGATGAGTCAGTCGGAAAAGGGACTGGTTACCATTGGCACCTGTGATGTGTGGCGGTCGTAAAGACCGCGCTTTGATGTTGTTTATGTGTCCTTTTATTCATCATATCTGAATTGTTACGGGTATTTTCTTTTGACGTACATTGGATCTAGGTAATTCAATGTGGACATAGCGCAATGAATAAGTCTTGACTTAGATAGGTTTGTTTTGAACAAATATTTTCAACGCTTGCCTGTGAGAAACGCATCAGTACATGCGAAGTTAGAACTCTGTAAGACCAGATTAAATACCTACCTTAGTCGGCCTTTATAGCCAACTAACTTATCCAAGGCGGTTGCAGTTGGTATTTGCCTTATTTTATATAATGTCCCAGTTTTCTTGTAACAACTTGTAAATTTGACTGACATGTGAATACCTTTGGGCGTTGCCCGCTACAAAAAAAAATATATGTTGCGATATTCATAGGTCCATGTCATAAGGGAATCATGCATATTGTGTATTTAAATTTAATATGTTTAAATAACAAATTTCTTTTTCAGACTCAGTTTTGTGTGGATTTTTTTTCCTGCAGAAAATCAAAATGAGAATAAAACATGAAAAATTTCAATTTTAATCATGATTGTCGTTTCTTCTTAAATGAAATTTCTGTTGTTTCCGATTACCTTAAACTTCGTGATTCATTGATTGAACAATTAACATACTAACAGGAGCACGCGAAGTTTAATAAACGACATGCGTGCCAATTAGGCGTATTGTTGCGGTTCAAGTCCTTCACCTAATTGCAATATCAACCGAATAAGAAGTATGAAAATGTCTGATGAAGCGCACTTTAAGATCAAAATGATAACGTGTTTTTAGAAAGGAATTACAAAACGAACTTTTTATCGCATAAGCAGAATCGCTAGCTGGACCAAAAAAGAACCTAGATGATTGCTTAATTATCTTATAAAATTAACAAACAAAAAACTAAATCAACACTTTGTATTGCATTTTCATAGCATGTCTAAGACAAGTGTATTACATGAAAAAGTATGTGTTTTTTTTTATCAAAATAACTTAACGTGAAACTAATCTAATCCTATATTCAACATTTCAATAAAAGTCGACTCGAGTGTCATTCCTTAAATATATATCATCAATCTGATTAAATTTACGATATAAAAACACTGTTATTAAAGCGCAAAAACTTTTAATGCTTAACTTCTGGTCACATTGTATGTCTTGTATTTTCATCCAGTACATAGAATGGCTTTTCACAACGGTATGATATTCACAGCATGTAGCACAATTGCTCGATAGCATCAAGATGGGGGAAGTGTCAAGTAGATTGCAGCTCATTTTACCACTGATAATGAGATTTTGCAATAACGACAGAAAAATGCTGTGACACGGGTTGTTAGTAGTATGATAAATCATGTGCCATTCATAACATACGTGTAAGTATGAAATTGATTTGTATTTTATCAGTATTCTCAAACGAGCATTCACATATATGTAGATAGATAAGAAAAGTGTACTTACATTTAACGGAGCATGAATAACGATTTAAGCGGTATAAATCGACGCATAACAATTTTAACATAATACTTTTAAGACTTTTAGCAGAAAAGGACCATTAAGTTTGAGTTCTTTATACTTTTTATTTAAAAAAAATCAAGATTTGAAATGTTCTTGGCAGCAACGTTCTACAACTTTTCGGTATGTACATTGTAAGTGATGTTAATCGTACACTTACCGCCCAGGTAATGTGTCTTTCTGAGAACATATATTTTGGTGGGTACCAAAATACTATTAGCAATAAAACAACATCTTAATGTTTTGATAAAAGCTTATTTGTATGTAAGCCAAAAGTAACAAAATTGGAATGTGTGGACCAATTTATCATTAAGTGTGGATGAGAAAAAAAGAAAAATGTTAACCGCGAGAAAGATTACATCGGCGAAAATGAGCAAAATTCAAAATCTTGGTTTAGACTCAGAGTATAGAACACCTAGCTCTAATAATACTCAAGTATCAGGACACAATTTCAGAGATTGCCCTGGAGATTCGTTGCTTTTTAGAAAACGCAAGATTCCTATACCTGGAGCCAGGAGCCATTGTGGCTCCAGCGAAGTGTGAATAAGGTCATATGCAGCCGTCCTCTAGCGCTTTTGACCACCAGTAAAATTACAACCAGTCTGCTGATGAAGTTCATATAAGTTGGACGAAAGGCAACTATCCGGGTAATGTTTTCAAAATATGATGTTTGCGAAATTGATAATTTATACTGAATTATAAGATCTTAATATAATTGTGCTATATGTTGTTGTTGTATTACTTTTACAAAATAGTTATCAGAACAAAATAGTACAGTTAAGTGCACATTTATTAACGAGACAGATGTCGTACGAGACTGTTCCACTTTTTTCAAAGGTCGTGGCTTTTGCTAAGTCAATTGACTTACCCACGTCGATTAACAAACGTCGTTGCTAAGTAAATGTGTCAACACCAGACTGAATTTTCGGTCTGTACGAAAGCTCTCAAGGAACAATGGACACAAAGAACTTTAGAAAATCACTGGCAATAATAAGTTCTGCATGTGTGTACATTTGTGTAATGAACATGTCCTTATAGAATTGTGTTTGTAAGGAGGGTTAGATTGTAAAAAGCAATTGGCATCATGTATCATTCAACTTCAGTAAAGAAGCGTTATCATTGTTTTGCTTTCATGCACTAAAAGGATAACAACATCAGCCATTTTTACCTTCATGCAACCAAAGTGTTTTCTATGTGACAATAGAATAGAGTATGTTATAGCATCACGTACATTTTGATACAACTGAATGACAGAATAAGAAACACTTTCAAACCAAACCCATAGGACCTGAGACAAATATGAAAACGGTAGCGCGGCATTCATATAAAGATTGTCATTGGTCATTTTCAAAAACCCACTATAATGTTTAGGGGTATACTGGAAAAAGATACTCTTGAGGACCATGCAAAACTCTGCAAATGCCTTTTCGTTACGATCAGATTAAAATTTCAAATATTATTGTCCCTTTTAAAGATATTTCAGACGTTGATATGGGAGTGAATTACGAACTTTGAGCAGGTGGCAGTATTCATATGCAGTCCTGTTTCGTGTTTCATTTAAGATAATATTATTCGCGTTGAAACTGTTGCGGCTTTGCTATGTGTGATTAAAATATGCGGGCACAACATATAAATGTAAGTACATGCACGCCTTACGTATATGTAAGTTTTGTGTATAACTCATCCTATTATAGAGACAGACACAGTCAGAAGGAGGTGAAAACATTTTTGGATTATTTATTTAATTACACTTACAACCAACAATTGTGTGCAGTTCTATTTTTAATTCTGTGAACATTACTTTACAATGACATCACTACTAAACATATCAAAGAAAACGTCAGCGCTTGGACATTTATTTGAATAAATAGATCGGTTTTCTTTTCGTTGTTTGTATTTGAGAAACCCCTCAGGGAGTGCGAAGTTAGAGCTCTGTAAAACCGGTTAAAGCACCCCAGTTGGTCCTTTTTGCAGACTGACCGTTCCAATACGGTAACTTGGGTTTGCTCTTTTTGTTAAATGACTCGTCACAGATTGTTCTTTTACATTTGGCTTGAATATGATCACCTTTTTGTTGTGCCTTTTACTGGGTTTGTTGCAATACTGATAGGACTTTGGCATGTATTCTTTTTATTTATACACGGCCTGACTGAAGCTTTGCATATCGTTTACAAAATATGTTCCAATCGAAATATGGAAATCTTTCTGTGATTTAAAGTTTCTTGTCAGTTTAAATGACTTTTAGGTAACTAGATTACACATGTATTTTTCACTTTTACTTAACACTATTTATGATATTATATACAATATAATTACTTCATTATTATTGTTGTTTAAAAAGTCTTTGAATATAGGGCAAGAGTTCATATGATGTTTTCGCATTTTGTATGGTGAAAAGAAAAGTCGGATATTAAAATTTTACAGAAAGATAACACACGGTATAGTAGTAGTAGTAGAATGAGTAGTAGCAGTAGTAAAAATTGAGTGAAGTAGTGAAATAATAATCATAATATTAATAATAGTTACAACGCTTACAATAATTATGAATATAATTATAGTATGTGTACAATATATGATAACAAGAAGAAATATATATATTTTTAAAAGATATGTTGCGTTGTTGTGACTTTTAAACGTTTAGAGTGTTAGTCATTGTGACTCATATTTATCGATTTCTTTAATTATCAGAAGTTGCTGAATGTTTTGTTTGTTTTTGTTTTTTGTAGAAGATAAGGCTGTACAAATGAAGCCCCAAAATTTTGTTCATTTTCTGACAATTTATTTCACTGTTTAAATAATGCAAACTGACTTCATCAAGAAGACCTTCAATTTGTAAATCATAACAAGCACTTTGAACATAACCCAAATGTTTTGCTTATTGCTTCCGATGAATGAATTAAAAAAAAGGTCAAATGTCTTTGTAAAAACGATAAGTTGTTTAACCCATGAATGCCAGAAGAATTGTCAAGCTTACTACAAACTATGCTTTATAATAGCAGAAAAAAGTTAAAAGGCCCTCAAGCAAATGTAAGTAAATATATTCAGTCTACACTTGAATCTAGTGAGACGGTAGTGGCAGAAAGTGTTAAGGCAGTCATCGCCGAGATGATCCGACCATTGTTCTTTGCTTGATAAACTTTTCCTACAGTGGTTTTATCGTACTCGGTCACGCAGTGACTGTTTAATTTATTAAGAGTTGCGTTCCTTATAATAATAATAATAATAATAATAATAATAATAATAATAATAATAATATAAACAAAAAACTTTTGTAGAACATTGTTATCTTATTATACACCATTCATGTTGAGGTCATTTTATGGTAAACATGGCACACTTAAGTTATTTGTGCCTGGTTTTTGCGTAGATATGAGTTGAATGTCAGTCTCCTTAAAAATTTCCTTAGATATTTAAATCTAATCTAACAGGGCAAACAGGGTATATGTAAATATGTCAAAAACGCAGAGACGAAATATAACACACTCAAAACAACATCAATTACCGCCTTGAAACAGTCAGTCGGCATCAGGACCGACTTGGGTGCATTAAACCTGGTTTGTAGAGCGCTCCATCCTCGCATATCCTGAAGGGTTTTCTATCAAACAGACAGTGTAAGTAAACATATCCCGTCAAAGTGAATCAACTAACAGTAATCACCTGCTTAGGGAGTTAAAACAGATACAAAGAACTTACATTCACACAAAATAGCTAGTAATGAAATAAAGTATCAACATATGTACAGTATATAAAAGCCCCGGCAACCTAAAAATTCCAAATGAGAGAGTAATTTAAAATAGAGCAACGCAAGCGCTGACGTAAAAAAGAACAATTTAATGATGTCATACAATGCCATCACGTCATGTCGAAAGTGTCAAAAGTGAAATGTATAAAAATATGAAAGAAAATCATCGAATTTTAGAAAACAAGCCAAACCAACAAAATAAAATGTAGTATTGTTAGGAGTTGATAGGTTATAAGTTTTAAAATAACAAATCATAAAAAGCCGAGGATTTATCAGCAGTTAGCATATTTTATAATAAAGGTACAAAAATTCCCGATGTTATACCTACTGTGCAATCTCACGTAAAAAGCATGACTGCTCAAGTCGTCTCTCCTATATAGGGCACGACTGGAGAGAGAAATGAAGACAAAAAATCTGTCAGTGACTGTCCAATTATGGCTTTAAGTCACTGTTTCCATATAGTCTCAACGACCTGTCCGGTCATCGTGTAATTAAATCTTGACTGGAAAAGGACTGTAAGTTTGTAAAGTGGTCAGAAAAAATGTAAACGAACCTTGATTTTGTTAAATAAATGTTAATTTTATCAATTATTATAACCACATACTATTTTAGAGAGTGTGACAGGTACTTTGAGATTTAACCTCGTATATCTACTGCAGCTAAAATCATTTAAGAAATCTATGTAAATAACAAAAACGGTTATAAAGTTCAGTAATTTTATTTTATTGTGAAAGGACAAAAGTGCAATAAAGCAATAAAGCAATAACGAAACGTAATGCCTCTGCATCCACTGACGAAAAACAGGCAATTGGTATTCCTGGGAAGATTGTCTGGGCAGAAATATTTCTTCTTTTCTCGTGTTATCCTAACTCTAGCATGGAAAAAAAAGTGAGAAAATTTGCTAATTGGAAATATTTACGTTAATTAATTAGCAGTTTGGTAACATAAAATTAAATTATGCCTATTATGTATTTTCTTTTAGTGCATATGATCTAAGTTTGTTTAATTCATCCCAACAGGAGTGTTACGTATAGTTTTCTTTTGATCTACTTTGGGCCGTAATTTGTAAATTCTGTCTTACTATACATGGTATTTTAAGCCCATTACATTCCTTTCGTTATTTATTAACTTTTACCCCAATAATTATTCTACAAAATAGTACTTTGGTTAAATTTTCCACAATGTGTATTTTTCAGCCTCACATTCACACCCAAGAACAAAGTGGAAAATTCACATAACTGTTAAGGTAACTGACTTAACGATGGGCAATTTAATATGATATTCTCGTGTAAATAGCGGTATACACCATATGTTTTCGTGCAAGAACTTATTGATCGTAAAGCTCCAAAAGAAAGTGGCATGCATGTCCTTAAATAAACCTCATGCGCAGAAATAATTTAGTTAATTATTTGAAAATATTCAAAAAAGCAACTTGTTCACTGGAATAGAAAAAAGACAATTAGTTGAACATATTAACAAGATAAATACATTAATAAATATTCGAAACTGTGTGGCCTAACGGGGCTCCATGGTAGAACCAAAATCATGCCATGATTACGATTTTATTACTGAAGACTACATTTTACAATATTACAACAGTGAGGTCTGAATATCTCTTTCTTCTACGTCCTAATCCACACCCTTTTCCCCAGCACAACTCAACTCCTTCTCTCTTTCACTCACTTTCTGCACTCCAAATATATAAAGTCTAAACTAATTGCTTATCCGAACTGCGCTCGCATATATTTTGACGATCGTGTTATTACTACAGTGCACAACTCATGCTTCCCGCCTATGTTTTGACGTATGCATCAATCACGGACCTGAATGGTGCCTCTTTATTGCTATTACGTGCGTCATAGTATATTTCCTTGTTGTGTTTATTAGTCTTGTCATTCGTTGCCCTGCTTTAAGTTAACTTTTTGCACTAAGATTAATTAAACGGCATGATGTCTTTAACTAACCAATTACAAACATTTTTATTAACCAGTTACTACTTTACTAGAAACTACTAACAAATTTATTATTTACTTGAAAACAAATTAATATTGTAATATTACATTACAACCCTCACCTTTATTTAAGAAAAACATTTATCGTAATCTTTTTTTAACAGTGCATTAAAAATCTTAAAAATCTAAAAAGCATATATCAAATAAAATGCAAAGAAAACTTAACTAAATTGAAAGACAACATTTCCACATAATATCAATATGTCTGAATACAATGCAATATATGTGTGCGTATAAAAACGTTTTAATACAATTTACAATCGATAACCAATCTCATTAAAATCACATCCTAACTTTTGCTTCATTACTTTCCGCTGGTTAGGATCTGATGACATCGCATTAGGTGTCACCTCAATTTGACCTTTGATTAGCCAATGAAATCGTCGGCTGCAAAATGTTGGGGTATAACTGATCGGAAGGTATGGATGCCGCCGTGTTGAAAGATTAGACGAACTTGTTTCGTAACGAGGTTTCTGATTGGTCAAGTTTGACGTCATCGGCTCATTAATATTTATAACTTAAAGGTCACTTCGAGGCGACCTTTATCGGGATGTTATCAGATCCTAACCAGCGGAAAGTAATGAAGCGAAAGTTAGGATGTGATTTTAATGAGATTGAATCGATAACTGTCCATTTAAATCTTTTTAACGTCCAAATCCGTGTTTATGTATGTCTATAACACAATTCTAATTTTAATTGTAATTTTAATTTGTAGTGTATATAATAAAACACTAAATTTAGATTTTAAATGTTCATAGTATTAATTTTTAAACATTTTTCTTAGCTGTCGGCGTTAATCAAAGTATCTCCACTTGTGCCAGTCGTCAGCGATAAGAAGAAAAGGCGTCCCAATGCCCTCCTGTCTGGAAGTGCGGCTCGTCGTAACATTCTGTCCGAAAATGTATTAACACTGAGATCACTTCTAATTTAAAAGTAAAGTACTACTATTTAACACGGAAAAGTAATACTTTTGTGTTTATTCTATTTCTGGAAACTTTCCTTGTTATTTCTAGTTATTATGTCCTAGTTTATTGTTTGTTTGTTGATATGACGTTTCATCATTCATATCCGAGAATTTTATCATGCTGACATGTTACTGTTATGTTAGTGCCATGTAACCTTCGTGTGTTGTACACTTCAGCCGGTCTCACTGTAAGCCTTGGAATCAATCGTCACTTGTGGGCATCATTCTCATTTTTACGTATAAAAATTGCTTTACATGTGTTTTGGGTTTGTGGTGTCTTATACCATTATTAATTATTTTTCCATTTACCACAATTAATTATTTGTCTTTTGCTTGTAAATCATCAGCAGTGTTGGGTACAGTTATTTTGCTGTTTGTGTGTGTGGTTTATGTAAAGTGAGCGTTATCCATGAACGATCAAACATATCAATGAGAGAGAAACAAAGATCATATGTACAAATGTAATGTATTCGCAATTTTATAGACTTCGTATTGATATCCTTAAAATAAAAATAAACATAACTCCTTAACTGAAGTGAATAATTTGCAACTATAAGTGCATGATATTTGATGTAAAATTAAACTTATATTCTATACATGTAAGATCTCTCGCGCGCGCTCTAAGTTTATAACTTCATGACTGGATCCATCTCAACTAAAAATATCTAACTTTGCTTATTTCCGTAGATTTACTGTTTACAATTCTGACAGGTTACGTTTGCTTAACTTAACTATCTTTTATCTGTACTTACGCGCGTCGTACTTATCTGAAAATAGTAAAAAAACTTAATTTTCGGCTTTTTAATCAATATATCACCGCTATGAAAAGTCATTTTTTCACCTTAGTCGGTACGCGCGTCTTTACTATTTAAGTAAAATTTATGTCAAAGATTGCGGTTTGTACGCTCTGACTAATAAAATGCTGACTGATTTAATAAAAGTACATTATAACTTGGCAAAGGTCATTGATGTGTAAACTCAATATTACGTTTCTATCTGTGCAGTTATGTTTTTGAAATTGTTAATGTCTTAGGGGCATTGTAATTGTCATTGTCATCCCAACTGTTTTCTTCACTATCTGTCAATAATTTCGGTGAACCTATTGTCGAGCTATCTGATTTATGAGTGTATTCGTTTTGCGACGTGCTGTCTACCTGTCTACTTGTGCTCTACCTGATTCGAACTGAGCATTCATTAACCTAGCTTTCAGCTCAATTAATGGGATATCGTCCTCGCAATCATTGCTTGATAAGCATGGTTGGTCGTTTGGACTATCGTTACTTGTTAGGCTGTCTTGTACTACAAACCTACACTCCCTAATTGGTCTTTGTCCCTGTTCTGCATTTTTCGGTATAGCCCAGCTCTCAATATTTGCCAGGCGTAAATGGTCAATCTGTGCGGTAACTACTTGATTATCTAATTTGTTCTTCACTGTGTAATGTCTGTCTGGGTTTTTTTTTCAATTTCGGTAAAATATGGTAGCTGACGATTTTGAATTTTAATTCATCTAGTTAATTTTTTAAGGTAAACGTGATCGTTAACTTCGATTTTGACTAGTTTTCTGTTCCAATTTGTTCTGTCACTTCTTTGTTTTTGAGCCCTATGTACATTTAAATACGCTTGTTTGTATATTTGGTGATTTTTAGATAAGATAATTTGATGGTAACTTGTACCGAGATATGGTAAATGACGTCCTTACAATTTGTTAATTGGGAGTATTACGTCTCTACCATGCATTATAAAGTATGGACTCATTTTGGAACTACCGTTGCTATGCAATTTTATCGCTACTTCGGCTTGCTGTAAAACTAAATCCCAATTTGTTTCATTGTCCTTAATAAGTTTGGTGATAGTGGATTTTAGAGTAGAGCTTAACCTCTCAGATCTTTTATTGCGAGAAGGGTTGTAATGAGAAGTTTTAAAATGGTGTATATTTAAAGTTGACATAGGTACTTCAAACATTTTAGACGTGTGGCACGACCAGTTATCTGTAGAGATTTGTAAAGGTGACCCCCACCTAAAAAATATAAGCTCATAAAATGCTGCCATAACGCATTGTCTGGTTGCGTCTTTGATGGCTATTATTTCAGGATAATTATTAAAAGGGCATGTACATGTCAATATATATGAATTTCAACTATGTGTTGTAGGTAATGGACCTGTAATGTCCGAGTTCCACATTGTTCCTGGAATGTTTGGTATTGTCATGTCTTCTATTGGCGCTGTAATTTGTCTTAAATTAACTGATTGACATTTGACGTAATGATATATTAATTTGTTAACTTCTATAAATTATTGGCCAGTAATATTTTGTAGCTCATGCGTGAAAAGTCTCTAATTTGTTATGGGACGTAAATACATAGCTTGGGATCATTGTCTGGGTTGGACACATAATGTAAGATGTCATCTTTAATGGTAAATTTCCGTGTTTCCGCGTCAGTAATTCTGTTTTGACGTACGCGTGCCTGCAAAGGGTCATGCAATAATTCCGCATATCTTTGGGCTTTTCTATTTCATTGTATCCGGGACCGTCATCATTTACGCGGGGCGCGGGCTAATTGTGACATGTCGAAATCTGCATTTTTTATTAACGCAATTAATATATCGGTGTCCGATTCATCGTCGGGTATTTCGTCTTTTGTCGGCAAGCGTGATAAACGATTTGCAATTACGTTTTGTGTTTCTGGGATATGGACTTTTGACAGGTCGTATTCGCTTTATCGTAATGCAATTCGCTGAATTATTCTGTTCATGAATGTTGTTGACAGCAAATGAGTTTATGGCTTATGATCTGTTTTTACTGTAAATTTTGATCCGTATAAAAAACAACGGAATTTCTTAATTCCTTGATCCAATGATCCAATTCTTTAACAATTGTTGGTTGTTTTAATTAGGATCTTAAAAATTTCATGAATTGGATGGGTATTTCATTTTAGCGTTTGCCAGGCGGGTTTTAAATTAAAACTGCAGCATAAGTTCTATCGCTTGCATCAGTTTTAACGATAAAAGGCTTGCTTAAATCGGCGTGACGTAACAGTGACATGTCTGCTAATTTTGCTACAATTGTTTCGAAACTTGATTGACATTCTGGGGTTCATTTGAAAGTAATATGCTTTTTCGTTAGATTGGTTAGTGGGCAGACTATATCTGAGAAACGAATATTTGATAGTAAGCCGCAAGTCCTAAATTGACCTTAATTCCTTGACATTGGTATTGATTTTTTTAAAGCTCTCATCAGGTTTGATTCCTGCTGCTGAAACGGTATGGCCTAGGTATTGAACTGTGTCTTTGAAAAATTGGCATTTCTTTAGTTTCAGTTTTAGGTTATTTTCCTTTTATTTATCGAAAACCATTTGTAAACTTCTAAATGCTGTTCTTTTTTTTTCTTAGATAATTAACAAGTCAAGATAAGATATACGAATACAAATTGATCTCATCCTCGACATTGTTTCTTAAAATATGATTGAACTCAAATTAAGACCCATTGGTAAACTTTTGTAAACATATGCTTTGTTGTGTGTGCTAAAACAGGTTTTATACTGAGCTTTTTCTACAATTTGATGGTAGCTTTGTGTTAAATGAAGTGTACTGTAAAATTTGGATCCATTTAGGCAACTAAACACTTCGTCTATGTGGAGCAATCGTATTGGGTAAGTAATGACTGATTTATAAATTTGACGGAAATCAATAACCAAACGTCTAGATCCGTCACGTTTTTTTGTTTAAGCTTTTAATAATTCCTTAATCTTTTCGCTTTTGTGATCTTTCTGAGAACGGTATCGAAAGTATCTGTTTGCAGGGTGATGGTCGTTGCGTGTTGGTATTTGCACTTCAACATTTGGGACTAAACATATATCATTTGGGTGATTTGAAAAAAAAAAAACAGATTTATTTTGTGTAAATTAATTTTTTCACCTAATTATAGTATTCTTTCGTTACAATCTCATCTAAATTTAGTTTATTGTCTGCTTATCGCTTACCCGAAGTTCTGTCAATGTTGTTTGTTTCGATCGAAAAGTTATTCATGCTACATAACCGTGCTAAAACGCACCCGCGGCTTAATTTGAAAAAAAAAATGAGTGAAATTGTTGGTTGACATGATTGGTACTCATCCGTCTGACTCTAACTTCATAAGTGCTGGTGGTAATTCTAAATTTGGTTCATCAAACAAATAACCTCTATCTACTGCCTCTATACAGAACTCTTCGTTAGTTTCTAAATGCGGATTTCTTTTTATTTAACCTATTTAATAATTTACAGGTCTTGGTTTGAATATAGTTGTGTCTTTTAATCTAACGCAATGATTTTGTAATCTTCAAGTGGTATTTCCTGTGATATTAATGCAACCTAAATCAAAATATATTCTACAATCGTTTTCATGCAGAAAATCTCGGCCTAAAATAAGAGATCTATTCAAATTTTGACAACAATGAACTCGTGACACATGACTAATTTGTTGATATTAAGTTTATGTTTGCTTTGCCAGCTACTGTTAAACTGTCGCCTGAGGCGGTATGTGAATTGACGTGACAAGGTGACCAGCGCGGTTGTTGCTTCAAATTCTTAAATACTTTATAGCTAATTAAACTAAGTCCTGCACCGAAATCAACTAGAGCTTTAAAAGTTTTATTTCCTAATCTTAACAATCTGGAGGATAGTATTTCTTTGTATTTTACGAATGATGAAGTTGGGATGTATGTTTAGTTCACCTAAGATGTTCCTACCTCGACCTTCTTAAGGTAAGAACCGTTTAGTTGTTTCGCATGTATGAAGTGTTTTCTTGGCGCGAATTGCCGTATGTTGTGACAATCACGTTCTACATGGCCTGTGTTTCCACATTGGTGCCTCTCATTGCGTGATCTACTTCCATAAGTTCAAAATATTGTTCTCTGTTAGAACATGTCGGGTTGTTGTTGTGTGTGTTATTTGTGCAGAAATAATTGTTTCTGAATGAACCTGGCTTGTGATATTTGATCTGTGTCTTTCATTTCTGATTCTTACGTTTTGTTCAAATATTGCACTGTTTACAGCTGTCTGAAATGTCTCCGGATTTTCTCTTAATAATGTTAATCTGATTTCGGGATCACTTACACCTTCAATGAAACATCCTACGAGTTGATATTCTACTAGTTCGAGGTTTTCATCAAACCCTGCATTGATTTCGTCCAATATTGCTACTTATCACTCTGTGCAAACCTGAATATTTTCGTTTGTTCTTTTGCGCGTGTTTTCTAAAGTTGAAAAAAATGTGTGAATGACTTGCCCAAATCTAGCTTTAAATTCTGACTCATGGTTTTCATGATAGCAATGCCTGTGTTAAAATGTCTATTTAGAAAGTTTAGAAAATCTGATACTACGCCCCTACTTGATCGTAATGCTAACAAACATTTTTGTTCGCTAGACGTTCACTATAGAGACTTGGCCTTTCTACCCAGCGAGCAGCGTTTGGTGGCAGAAATACGTCTTGAGTCCGGGTGACTGAGCGAAATGGCGTCATGGCACAATCTCCCAAACGTCGTAAGCTTGCATTCATTGCTTCCAGCCAGAGAAGACCTGGCAAACACGAACTTCGCCGCTAAATTGTAGAACCTGTACAGGTTGGCAATCCCGGCTACTTCAGTTCCATCGGAGTGGATATTTTTAGCAGCAGGTCTACTTGTTAAGTTCAAAAACAGACTAACATCCGAACTTGTCGATAAAACTTCTAAAAAATAAATGTGAATGTCGGTGCATCCATAGATTAATTCTACGGATAACAAATAAGTAAAATTAATATAAATAAAAAAATAAGAACAATCATTCTTAGAATTAAAATCAGTTAATACTTTTCTTTGAATTATAATTCACAATCAAATGTTCAATGTTTCTTGTTTGCATAAACAAATAAATAAATGAAAGAAAATAAAAATATGTTTTACGAAAATAAACATCAGAACTCATAAAAACTCATATTAATGTCGTGTTTTCTTTAATAACTGTTAAGAGTGCTTAAAATTCCGATAATTACAGAGTAATTGACACCGCATACCGAAGAATAAACATTCCTTGAATTGGAACATTCGGTCTTTATTGCTTATACCGTTTTTTGCCCTTATTTATGCATTAAAAAAGTAAGAGGGGTTACAAACTTATATTCTCATTTGTCAATGTTTCTGTTTGTTTTATTTCTGAAAGTAATTACCGAGTACCAAATACCGCATACAGAGAAATAAACTTTCTATAAACTGTAACACTTAACACGGATCTTATTGCTAAAACCATTTGCACTTATTCTTCACAATATTTCATAGTTCTATGTAACCCAAATAAGCTTAGCTTTGTTTTGTAGGATCTGTAAAATTGATCCGACCGTTCGAACGTTCGAAAAAAAGGATCCGAACATTCGTTTTAATGAGTGAATTCTGCCATCCCTATTTAAAAATATTTTTCATGCCATCATACACGTAGTACACATACGTGAATTCATTACCGAATATTACAATGGACAATTTTGAATAGTATAAATTAAATACTAGAAACAGGACGAGGCCGCCTATTTCATGAATAGTTTTTTCACATCAATACCTTGACTGTGTGGCTCTGAATCTGGTGTAAACATGGACTCAGTACCTGGTTTGTTCCAAGGTAAGAAACAATCGCGTCAAATTTCACCGATTTCACTTTTCTAATTTACTCGAGAAATTTATTATCAATTAAAACACCGACAACTACCCTTTTAGAATATCCGCGATAAATTTGTTTTTGTACCTGCGGATAAAGAATCTAACATTACAGTTTTTTTTCTGAACAATATAATATAAACTATAAGGAGTGCTCAGTCATCCACCACCAGCTCTTACATTATCACCAACACTGACATGCATAGGGACATTGACAAGCATTAAAAGATGTTGCAAAACATAATATCAGGATCGAATCAAAACAAGAACAAATATCAGACTATATGTACTAAAATGCGGTGACATTTTATTTACTTACAAGGTTTGCAAGAGTTTGAAGATTTTTATGCTAGAAACACATTTATCACTTCAAAATTGTTATATATGTTATATAGTCAAAAACTTGCATAGCTTTAATTTAATAAAAGGATGACCAGACAGATCGCTGACTTAAATAAGAATATATATGACAAAGTCCGATGAGCATTGCAACATAAACCAAACTCTGAAAAGGCAAAGAACAAAGGTATTTCACATGCAAGTCAAGCGAAAAGTAAGAACAAATTTGTGATGAGTCATTTTACGAAAAGAGCAAACCCGACAGTTACCGCCTTGGAACGGTCAGTCGGCAGTAAGGACTGACTGGGTGCTTAACCAGTTTTACAGAGCTCTAACCTCGCACTTCCTGAAGAGTTTCTCAAATGCAAGCAATGAACAGAAAAACGATCGTTTTGAATACAAAATGTCCGAGCGCTGATATGTTCTAAATAATGTCCATATAGTGTTTAGAAAAGAATATGGTATTATTTCGATTTGAAAAACTACACAAAAATGGTTGACTATAAATGAAATTAACTTTCTGAACTGTTGGAATTCTGTCTTTTCATATCTCAAGTCGTGCCCTATATAGGTGAGGCAACCTAAGCAAGCACCATACCCTTTACTTGAGATTGCACAAGTAAAGTAGGTATAACTCTAGGATTTTGTTTGAATTTATTTTATATGTCATTTGCGGATAAATTCTTGGCCTGTTCCTTTTACCGAACATGTTGGTATTAAGCTAATAAAATGTGAATAAAAAAGTATTTTGTGAATACCTATTTTGTAGCGCTGCATAAGACGGTGAATATGAGGGCGATCTGCCAGCTTTGTTATGCTCAGATTGGGAGTAGTTTAAAGCGACAAAACTTAATACATAAAACACAGTCGGGGCGCTTTCATAGAACTATATAATTCAGTAAATCCATCGCATTAGCGTTGAAGGAAAATGTTACGTGCATGTTTACGATTAATGAAAGGTCTTTTATCCTTTAAAAAGCCAAACGCAAGTGCACATCTAATAACTTGTTTTATATAAATCATACACACGATTGTAAGTTCCTCTGATAAGTATTTTGTCGTTAGCATTTGCGTTATTGTTTAACAAAACCCAAATATATGCTTAGAAATAAAGATATCAATATTTCCAGGCACAGCGATGATAACTCACTCTTATAAGACGTAGGTCTTCAGTAAATCGTTACCTGGAATTTAATACTTCCCAATTTTCTATACATTATTCAAGATTCTTATCAGAAAAATGCAGGTACTAACGCCATTAGTCCATTTTCTTCCAACATTAGTGTTAATGCTCAAGGAACACTTGTCTAAATTTATACTTATCTAGAAACGAAAATACACATGAGACCTTATTTAGCGATATGTAATGCTTTAGTATATCCTGGAACGTTCTCTACATATCATTTAATTTGTTGCTTGACTGTGTTGCTTCACTGGTGCATGAGATCCCAAGCACAAACCAAAATATTATCCAAAACTATTTTTCACGATTACAAAACACTGGTACATAACTACAAATAACACCCCTACGCGTCACCCGTACAAGAAGACTGAGCAGATGGCACATGACGGATACCCTCAACTGGGACCCTTTATTGGCTTACGACATACAAACATAATTAAACAAAGAAAGCACCATTCGAAAGTGAATGACCCCTTGATCTGCAAAGCGATCGTCTACAGACCGGAAACTGCCATGGTAACGGATCAGGCCCTGGGTTCTTGGTCATAAAACAGAGATGTGATTTACAGTTACTTGTTTCCAAGCACTTGTTTTATCTGAATACATTTGTGTTTGATATAGTTTTGAGGGTTTTGTACACTGTTACCGACGTAATTATTTTTTACAAATCAGATAACAAGCGGATCGTGGAAACAAGAAACACATAAAGTAATCGCGATCAAGAATTTTATTCAAGAAAGCTGGGATTACCTTTATATGATAATAACACAATAGTTCTGGTTTTGTGGTCTAAGATAGTGAGACGACCTTTTTCAGCAGTGCTTCGTGTTACATAAAGTGCCGATTCTTCGTTGAAGCCGAATGTGCTAGTATATATGGGACAGAGATTTGCCAAGCAATAGATTTTTGCGTGAACCTGGATATATGTATACTTTTGTGCCATTTATTCTAAAAGGCCCTTTCTAAATTTCTAACCAAATAAGTGGTGACAACTGTCAAAATGTATCTACTGCCGGTACCTGTAAATACATTTAAAAGTTTTACATTTTGACGTTTACAATATAGTGCATATACAAGTTAAGTTGTGGACATTTGATTCTAGGATGGACACTCTAAGGCAAATATGTTTCCAAGATCGAGGAACGAAGGTAGTGCACTATTTGTATACATTACCACATAAGTATATGGTTCTTCTCCCACAATAATTATCATATATTGTAACATATATGACACCTCATTGACAGATTGTTTTCGATCGCGTTAAATCAAGATACATCAATGCATTTTCGCGTTACTTGTGGCCTTTTACAAGCGCCTTATTATAAACATAGAACACGGTTATTTCGAAGAATAGGCAATCTTCCCTAGTATGCAACACATTTTTATGTCTTTGATCAACTCTTGCTTTCATTATGCAAATATATTTTGGAATTGCCAAACCTTTTGTAAAGTAAAATATTTTAACAGATTCTATTTTATCTTTGATTGAAAAAGACTTCCTATTAATTACTATGTACTTCCGTTCTAATGACAGCTATTAATATAAATTTTATTAAGGTTCTGATATGTGAAGAATATGACAAAGTCCTATGAGCATTGCAACAAATTAATATTTGAAAAGGCCCAGGACAAAAGTATTCACATGCAAGCCAAATGTAAAAGTAAAGACAGATCTGTTTTGAGTCATTTAACAAAAAGAACAAACCCAACAATTATCGCATTGGAACTGTCAGCCGGCAAAAGAGACCGACAGGGTTGCTTAAACCGGTTTTACAGAGATCTAACATCTCACTTCCTGTAGGGTGGGTGGGTATCAAATGCAAGCAATAAAAAGAAAATACATCTATCCGATAATAAAAATTGTCCAAGCACCGACGTTTTCCTTGATATGTTATGGCGAAAGTAATGACGTCCTCAAAAAAGTGTCCACATAGAATTTAGAAGAGAGATAGACATCATTTCTGTAAGAAGAACTACACAAAATAGTTGATGGTAATTGAAATAAAAAAATTGAATAAAGAAAGGAAAATTACCAGAGAAGGGTAAATGGTTGTAGCATCATGCTCGTGTGAAAATGGAATTGAGCAACCCAAGTCCAATGTTCTTCAAAGTAGTAACAATCCTTATAGGTTAAAAATGATGACAACATAGATTACATGCACGGGGAGATTTTTACGACCGCCAAACTGCACAGGTAACATTGTTGTTTTCAAGAAAAGAATATATGACGAGGTCCTAATACACAGATGAATACTATTTGTGTCAATGTTTTTTGTTCATTGTTAATTTCATTTACTCATTTACTTTTACTTAGCTATAGTAAACATTATCTGGTTTTAAGAATCTTAAAAAATATACAAACTGATATATTTTACATACAATGCATTGATTTATACATAATAATTAAAAACTAAACATGGTTATTGATTAATTCAAAATATAAATGATATGCAAACAAGCTATTACTTAATGTTATGAACTGTCTGGTTAATGGCATTAAACAACAACGACAATGATATAACATCACTGGATCTACAGCATAGTAGTACATATTATTGATACCGATTAATATTATAGCAAAATACAATTTGGATCAAAATATTTTATAATAAATAACATTTATAATAACCAAATTAATCCATAGTCTGGTGGTTAGGAATTTGTATGAGAATTGAGGGCCCTAATACTGTGTCCCTAAACCAAACATGCGATTTTATTGAGCAAAACTGTTTACTGATTAGAAAGGATCCAGGTAATCACCACCTGAGTAATGGCTCTACCCAGGATGTGGACAGGCACAAAGGCTATATAAGTTGAGATGACTTGTTTCTCTATTGCCTTTAAATAAAAAAAATAAAACTAAATTTAATTATTTAAATGTGTTCAAGATTGTAAAGCCTTATTTAAAGGTCAGAGAACAACGCACTAAATAAGTCTCAATACTGTGTTGTCATCCTTGCAGCTATGGAACAAACCATGATAATATTATATTAGTATTAAATATAATATTATATATTATTATAGACGGATTTTCCATAATGTTCAAAAAATACATATTTAATTATATGGATATTCATTTCTTACTAACCGACTGATTTCATGCAAGTCTGCCACTTCTAACAGGAAATCCCCTTTTTCCAGATAACGTTATTATTATCGCTTTGTTATTTATATATTGGTGGACAGATATATATATATATATATATATATATATATATATATATATATATATATATATATATATATATATATATATATATATATATATATATAACATTTCCAATCATCTAGTGTTAAAAACATTACACATCTAAATCGTTTAATAGCTCTACCAGTTGTTTCAGTACATAGGAAGAACACTGTATAAGAGAAACAAAACTACAGACCATTAAGTATCCTACCAGTAATGTCAAAGCTTTTTAATAGAGCCATCTATTTGCAGCTTATGAATTTATTTGATAATCGTTCTTATGTGTATTACTCTGCGTTTCTGCCTGGATATTGTTGTCGGACTACACTATTGAAAGTAGTCAAGGTTAATAAAGTAAGTCGTTGGATAAAAATGTGGACACTGCTGCAATTTTGAAGAACCTATTTCAGCTTTTGACTATGTCCCTCGTGATCAATTGCTTCTTAAACTGGGGTCAAAGACATTGCATTCGACTTGATGGGACGTTTTTCAAGGATAGAAAACAACAAAAACAACACAACTTGAATAGTTTTTAAAGTATATTCATGTGTTATAAGGGTCAATATTTAGTACCATCTTTTGTAATATTTTTATTAACGGTACTTTTGAATTTGTAGAAAGTAGTGGTAATTATAACTATCCAGATGATAATACCTTGTCTTTCTCCAACAAAGATCCGACGGTGGTTGAATCATTCCTTAAAATGACAGAATATCACTTTTTTAACAAATTGTCGACTGATCTGGACGATTTCCAGGCAGTTGCTATTGGCCGTAAGACAAGAAAGCTAGACATGTGTTTTAACATAGATGGTTCAAATTTTCCTGTGAGTCTGATGTCATCAAATTAATAGGCGTAACAATATATTTCCTGCTTTCTTTCCATAACATGTATCTTTTTTATGTCAAAAAAGCATCAAAATACGTAATTACTTTACAACGCAATGGCAAATATATTTAAGCAAACTAACCATGTTTTTTGCCCTTTAACATGGCATTTTTGGTATAGCATTATAAATATACTGTCACCAAAAGGAAAATTTGCATTTTTATATTGTCCCTAGATTTTAATTGCTATAAGAGAAATAATTATAGTTTCTACCATGACTGAGAATTTTTTTACAGTCCACAAGACGACAGGCTTTTTCAACTTGTGGATGTTCTTGAAAATGACATAACGCCATTATTCAAAATTTTGACACGTGCTACCCGTGAAGTATGTGTACAAGAACAGTTTGTTATTCAGTATTGACCGATATCTTCAAGGTATACTCAATGATAAAATCACTATTCATTTGCATTTCCATCGTTAATAAGATGCTACGCCATAGAGAAAACAAACGTATTCACTGGCACTTTTACAGCTTGCATAAGGCGTCAACGTCACTGACTTTGCACTGAAGTTCAAATAAAAATACAATTATGAACTTGTGACAGCGTTGCCATCGAACCGATAGTAAAACAAACATTTGCGGCGATCCGGCAGGCCAAAGATGGCAAGAGTACAGGATAGACACATGACGCTGGCGCATTTATGTAATAGGTTCATGGCAGCAACAAGCACTGCTTCAGAGCAGTGGCCTAGAAGGTAAACGGTTCTTAAATGCCACCGAGCCAAGGCCAATCATGTAATGGCTATGAGAACTTATGTTGGTCAGAACCTAAATGATCAACACCGCATTCTTCGACTGGGCTGGGCCCGTCGCCATATTCATTGAAACCGTTCCATGTGGTCTAGGGTGCTCTTAAGTGATAAGTGGTGTTTTAATCTACGCACAGCTGATGGCAAGGATCGTATTTTCAGGCATAAGGGTGAACGTTTTACTCCTGTTAGAGAGAGATAGGTTCATATCAGCGGGGGTGGCGGTCGAGTACGGTAGTATGGGTGGTCAGCAAACAGAAAATGTCGTAATTCCTAACTTTTTAAATGAATATCTAAATTAAATCCTATGTCCAGTGATTGTTTCTTTTTTAAGGCAAACCCCATACTGTTTAATGCACGATGACGCAAGAGCATATACTGCTCTGCTAACCAGAAATGTCCTCACAAGACATAATGTTAATGTTTTAAAATGACCAGCATGCTTACAAGGCATGAATCTCATCGATTATCTATGAGACAGGCTGGGACGGAGAGACAGGCAAAAACAAGTCAAAAACAATGTCAACGGTCTGACTGCAGCATTGATTCATGAATGGGACGACATACCTGATGACGTAATAAGACGCTACGTCAGGCCCATGCGTTCCAGAATCCTGGAACGCAGACGATGAGGTCATAACAGAAACTGAGTGATTACATTGTTTCTCAATGAATTCCAAAAAAAACATCTATACATCTGGAAGAATAATGCAGATGTGCAAATGTTGATTTTGACCCTTACTTGATTCACGTGCAAACAATTCGAGCCTGATTATATTGATTTGCTTGGCCCATAGAAGAGCAACAAGAAAAAAACGATTTTCAAACAATTTGGCACCAAATTTATCGATGTTATTTTTTTCCTAAAATATATGTTAACTTCTTTCTTAAAAAAGTACGGAGTTTCCTTATGATGGCAGGATGACTTTATCTCTAGCGATTCCGTTCTATTGTCTGTGCTAAGACAATCAACACTACAGGTACGCTCTGGAAGCTTTTAAAATTATAAATAAACAGAGTGTATACTTACGCGTATACTCAAATTAATCCTTTAGGTGCATCATGAGTCATGGGCTTAGCTCTTTCCGAGCCAAGGCGCCAATAATCTGCAACGCTCTGTCGCAGCATTTTCGATATGTAAATAGTCTCAGTCAATTAAAAGGTTTGCTGAGTGCGTGGGGTGGAGGGGAATGTGCTTGTGCCTCGTGTCACACCAATTGATATATTTTGTTGCCAAAGTCGATTAGGTGAATAAACTTCAACCCCGACATGTTGTCTAATGTGTTTTATTAATGTCATAACATATTTTAAAATGACGGTAAATAGCTTTTCAAAGCTAATGATATTTGTTAAAAGATACGATGCAAATTGTATTGTATTGTTTTCCATCCGTTGTTTGACAATTATTGTTGAAAACTATCAGTATCGCGGATTATGTGACGTCCTTACAAAGAACAGATTGTTCAAACCACTTAGGAATAGTGAAAATAAAACAACAACGTATGCTCGGATAAAGGCACCCAATGTGAGGTTACCAGTTCTAAAAGCGTCTGGGGATATATGTAACTCCTATAAAGGCTCTTTTTCTGGAAAACTTCATGTCATTTAGACATCGGCTTTTTACCGATGCGTCCGGTAGTAGTATGACGAGTTTTTCGAACATCGTGTAAATCACAGGCACAAATAGCACTGTAACTTCATGGATCAGAGTAAGGTTTTCTATTTCCTTTGTGAAAATTCAACGTTGGGTCACCCTTGAATACTGTCGGGATCTTTTTTTGTATTAAAAAGTATCGACATGTTCGATACTAGCTCGGACACGCCATACTTAAAATGTTCGTAAGTTTAACACGCTGCCTAAGTTATTCGCGAAAATAGGTGCAACCTCATATAGAAAGTTAAAATGGCTTCTCAACCGTATAGTTGACCTTCGACATTCGTTTCTTTAGAACGAGGCTTCCTTGTAGGCAGAAACTTCCAGAACAAAGTCATTTTCAATCAGGCCGTCAGTGTATTAACGATCAATGTCTTTGTGGAAGTGAGCTGTTTCTCCCTCACTACTACTACTATTACTACTACTACTGCTACTACTACTGCTGCTGCTGCTGCTGCTGCTGCTATTACAACTACTACTATTACTACTATTTTTACTGTTACTACTACTTTTACCACTACTATTACTATTATCACTACTACTACTACTATTACTACTACTACTACAAAAACTTCTACTACTACTTCTTATAATAATAATAATAATAATAATAATAATAATAATAATAATAATAACAGCCCCACAGCATACTGAACATTAATTTGATAAAAAGTGATGCATGTGAGGTAACGTTGATGTCGTACTGCGGTCATCACTTGTGTGCTGTATTTAAAATTCTGTTATTGTAATTATTTATTTTTATTGATTTATTGGTACAGCAAAATTATTTTTCTCATTTCTTGGAAATACACTGAGTTAGAAAAATATAATTTTATATCGCTATTTTCTATACACATGAATAAATTTAGAGAGCAGAACCCTGCTTTTGGGTCAACTCTCGCGTCTTCAATAGGGGTAAGGTTATTGTCTAATTTTACTTAAAATATCAAGATAACGTTACAAAATCATTTTATTTTATGTCGTGTAAGGGCAATTAGCATATCGCCAAAGCAAAGGCAACTACCTCAATTTAGCTTAAAGGCTTCTCAAGAGCCTTATATAAGTGACCCCCCCCCCCCCCCATTTATTGCCCCACCCAGCATGTGAGGGCATCTGTTTTCTGATAAGCCAGGCTGCCACAGTCTGTAACGATGTGTCTGTCACACAGGTATTGTTCAAGATCCAAGTGTATGTATGCTATATCTGGAGGTTGAACATAGACATTCACAAGTTTGTAAAGGAAACAGTTGTGAATATACCAATTACGCAATCCAATATATATATATATATATATATATATATATATATATATATATATATATATATATATATATATATATATATCTTTGTTTTCTTTCTTACTTTGTTGGTTAATTTTGTTATTTCTTATACATTTTGTTATTTCTTTCATTCTTTTAGTTCTCATATATATTTAAAGTTATATTTTATTTTGATTTGTAAAATGTAACGAAACGTTTCTAACAAAAGCAATTTAAAAAGTCATTCATTGTCAGAATAATGTCCTTCAGAGTCATTTTTGAATACTAAAACTTGTATCTCTCATGTATTTTCAAAATTAAATATTTAGCTATGAAATAAATACATAATCTTGCAGTTACAAAATTGACACCTAGTAATTAATGCAATAAAGAATTTGTAAGGGATCATATAGTAAACAACCCACATTATCACTAACAATAATGTTTGTGGCTTTTTGTAAAACTAGCCTACTGTCTCACATCCATACTAGCAGGTACTTTAGTTTTGCATTAACCCATCAGAGGTATTACTGTGACAGATTAGTACTATGTTGGCTAAAGACTCCCTGCAGTGATGACCAGCAATTAGCAGGTCTGGTCATAGCATGTGGGGGCCTGGCTCAGTGGGATACCACATTCCTTTCGAGATGCCTTTAACGGAAACGCGCCTCACAAAATTAAATATATACTTTTATCATTAATTGCGATTGATTTTGGTAGTATTAATGACGGCGCGATGTTTGTATATTTAAAGAAGTACTGCATGGATATTCACGGATGAAAGATAAAGCGACTACCAAAATAACCAAAGTTCACTTTAATGAATAGTCAACATGCAATAAGGCTATAAAGAAACACGATGGCTATGCTTGCATTCACGAAAAAAGGCAATGGTTATTCATGAGAAAATGGCAGTTGTCTGGACGGGAAATATTGGCACGTTCGTCATGTGTGCGTCATTGTAATTCTAAGCATGCAGGAATGAATAAAAGAACTGCATTGCTCAGCTAGAAGATTTTCGGGATGTTTTTGTGTAAGCAGTTAAGAAAATTATATTTCGATGATGCTAAGTTTCCCTAATCCTCCCTGTGTATATAATCTGTTTTTTATTCATCCATCAGGTTTGTTAAGTATATATTCCTCGGACGTAAACTGTTCAGTAGAAATTAAATTTAGTCTAACTATTAACAGGCTACTACAGTCTATCACACTCCTCTTCTTGTGTTTTATCTCAGTTCAAGAAAGCTGTTTATTATAAAATATAGAATCCTACGTTACTTGTTCTCCAACTTCCCAAAAGATAACAAAGAGGAAAATTGCCTCAAATGACGTCATTGCAATTTTAGTTTATGACGTCTAAATTCAGTACCTTTTGATAAATTTTTTTCTCAGGATTTTTTTTATAACCGGATAAGTATAATTGTGTCTAGTGTTGTTATATTGTTGTAATATTCATTGGACCTCTATATACATTCGTTTAATAAAGGAGGACTGCTCAAGTTTGTCTGTGCCCCTTCCTGACCATCGTTGACGAAGACACGTTTTAATTAACAAATAGTATGTTTCTTCTAGTTCATTCTTATTGGGTACACTTAACGACAAAATAGTTTACTATTTTAAGGCAACTCAAAACCCTTATATAAGTGACCCCTCCCCCATTTATTGCCCCACTCAGCATGTGAGGGCATCTGTTTTCTGATAAGCCAGGCTGACACAGTCTGTAACGATGTGTCTGTCACACAGGTATTGTTCAAGATCCAAGTGTATGTATACTATATCTGGGGGTTGAAAATAGTCATTCATAGTTTGTAAAGGAAACAGTTGTGAATATACCAATTACGCAATCATATATATATATTTGTTTTCTTTCTTACTTTGTTGGTTGATTTTGTTATTTCTTATACATTTTGTTATTTCTTTCATTCTTTTAGTTCTCATATATATTTTAAGTTATATTTTATTTTAGTTTGTAAAATGTAACGAAACATTTCTAACAAAAGCAATTTAAAAAGTCATTCATTGTCAGAATAATGTGATTCAGACTCATTTTAAGTCATTTTGAATACTAAATCTTGTATCTCTCATGTAATTTCAAAATCAAATGATCAAATGTTAAGCTATGAAATAAATACATAATTTTGCAGTTACAAAATTGACACCTAGTAATTTATGCAATCAAGAATTTGTAAGGGATCATATAGTAAACAACCCACATTATCACTAACAAAAATGTTTGTGGCTTTGTGTAAAACTAGCCTACTGTCTCACATCCATACTAGCAGGTAATTTAGTTTTGCATTAACCCATCAGAGGTTTTACTGTGACAGATTAGTACTATGTTGGATAAAGACTCCCTGCATTGATGACCAGCAATTAGCAGGTCTGGTCATAGCATGTGGGGGCCTGGCTCAGTGGGATACTACATTCCTTTCGAGATGCTTTCAAGATAATTCACAAGCTGGTGTGAGTTATCCTAACAAGAAAAACGCAAACATGTTGTTTGTTTATATTTCTTAGGCAATCTTGATATTTAATGTACTTTAATACAATAAAGAGTAACAATCATGAGTTATTGTTTTAAATACAAAAAAAATTAATAAATTTTAGTAAAGAAGTTTAAGAAACGTATAAATTTTTATGCGAGATAAAGGTCATATTTGCATGTTGTCATTGGGCGTCAAACATTCGTCACAATATTCCATACGTCAATATTCGTTGTTTAAGTACGAAAACAATACCAAATAAAGTTGTGAACTAAGACAATCAGCATTCTAATGAAGTAAATTAACCACATGATGATCTCAATGTCGGTATATAGCAGCTGCACTGTCCTCCTTACGTCTGTTCGTTTGTTCGTGTTTTTATGGAACATTATGGAAAATGTACCATGATTAGAGCACGTTGTTAAAGCCAACAAAACATCAACGTCAGATTACACTCCAGTATCGACACATATATGGTATTGTAAGAGCATTGAATTCTGATTTTTTTTCTGGAGCAAAATGTTTATACTTATATATATAGCAAGCAACTGTAGGCATTACCGTTAATCACAAGCCATATAGCTTCACGGTTCACTATTGAGTATGACATCTATTTAATATTTTTCCTCTTTAAGTTATCATTATATACATATATATATATATGTATACTGATACTGTACTATGCAACTAAATTGAACTTGTTCTTTTTATCAAAAGTTAATCGTAACCTTTGAAATTAATCATGTGTTATCCTATTTTCAATGGCACTTATTAAGATAAATTTCTGGATAATGAGATGAAATATAAAACTATGTAATAGCTGTAAATATAACGCTCGGGGCTAAGGGGACAGCATTACGCCTGACACGTCTGACTCGTCAGTATCAGTATAATGGGCCGGCCGTCCAGGTGTCCCTGGACACCTCATAAGTGCCACTGTACTATAATGATAGAAATGTCGCTGCATAGTATCGGCCAAAAATGCCAGTAAATCCCAAATCTCACATCGCAGCTTCATGTAGTTATCATTACCATAACGCCCGGCAATGTTGGCGGAGAGAGCTTTAGACAAATATCTCGAAAGCACCACTGGCGTACCGCTGGCCAGCTGGACTTGCTTTTATTAAATACTGTAATGTAATGAAATGTTTTACGTGTTCTGCCTCATGCGTTTCGTGCGATTTGCTTGGCGCTGAAACATTCTGATTATGACGCTCGAGTAAACCGTGCGTGTATGAATAATTGTGCAAATAATTTTGCGTAGAAATGAAAGTATCATGAAGTTAACTTTAAAAGGGAAAACATTCTGTTAAAATATGAACAACATCAGAAAAAGTATCTGAACGTGTTATCTCTTAAAACTTCTTTCTTCATGAACCATGTCATCTATTCTGCTGGCAATATAAGTATAAATTGCAACACTGATGGTTTATGTTTACATGTTACATTTTCCTCAAACCTCTTTTTCTAGTGTCATAAGGACAGAACTCGTGAGTTTGAAGGAACGTGTTTCGACCACATAAAATATAGATGATGCATAATTGCACTGCCTTATACTAGCATCGCTCATCATCTACATGGAACTACATCCAGGATTTAGATGATTTAGCACGCAAAGACAATCTTCTGAAATCGGTTTGGGACATAATATTGCCAACATAATGTAATATGTGAACGCAACGATAGTCAAATGTGCGTATATTCGAAATGTCAAGATAATGGTTGTATGTATTTTCATATTTCTGGACGGGTTGAATTAATTTACTAACACTGAAAATGAAACTCACTAGCTTTTACAAGTACAGCATATAAATATATTTCTTGATTCGCTAATGTGTTAATTTTGTGCATTATTTTTTGACTCTTTTCGAATTAAACTCCCATGTTACGTATTGATTTTTCTCAACAGTTCTACTCGTTTTATGAATGGGAACCTGTATCTTTCACGTTTGAGACAACTTTGTTGCGCGTGGAAGGTTCATTTAAACTGAGCAATCGTTAAAATATGTAAATATATAAACATTTGTTGGACAATCATTGTCAAAATGGTATGAAGTACTTAACATTATGTAGGTGCGTCATAAACAGCGTAATTCTGTGGTGAAAGAAGCATGGAACTGTAATTTGCTCTGAAGGACGGCCTATAGATGGAGGTTTGCAGCAATATGCCTTCAAATGTCCACGTAGAAGCTGAAAATATTTACACATAACCATTGTCAATAAAAGGAAATGAAAAAACATTGTATAAGCATCAAGGCGGCGGCTTTATGTTTGAATTATTAGAATGCAGGACAACTATAACGGCGGCCCTATTCGCCACTGATTCTGGTTATATGTTAATTATACTTCATACTACGTTCTGCTCTGTGTCAGTTGTAATTATCTTCAGGTTTTAAATGCGTCCAAGTATCAGTTCTAGACAGAAGCAGATAGTGTTACGACATGTAAGAACTGTCGTTCTTTCTCTATTAAGACGCATTCCAGTCAGTAATTAAGCAAACAAGATTTTTTCCCCAAAAAATTTGCCCTCTTTGCAATGAAATACCATTTCTGGTTAAAGTGACATTAGCCTTTACGATTCATTAAAAACGGTATTGACACTGATGAATAACACAGTTGCAGTATATATGTATATATATACTTCTAAGTGTTGTGTGACATTTTCATATTTTGTATTCCTGATTGGTTGTAAACGATTGTAAAACTAAAGAAAATATGATTTCTTGATTTATTTTACGATTTATTGATTTGTTTTACGATTTATTATTTATAGTACATGTATCTCTTTACTGAATAGTGTTGTACATTTTAATTACATGTTTTTTTGTTTTATATGAAAGAACATCTATTTATAACATGTTATTGTACAGTGGCGAGGCTTAACAATGGTTTGTCTGTCTGTCTTGCTGTCTGCCTGTCTGTCTGCTTGTCTGTCTGTCTGTCTGTCTGTCTGTTTGTCTGTTTGCTTGTCTGTCTGCCTGTCCGTCCGCTTGTCCACCTGGCTGGCTGGCTGGCCGACTGACTGGCTTGCTGCCTGCATGCTTGCCTGCCTGTCTGTCTGCCTTTCTGTCTGTCTACCTGCCTGACTGCCTGCTTGTCTGTCTATCTGTGTAGCTTTACGTATACGCCTTTATTTTAAAGGACCAACCTGTAATCATGCGATGTTTAATTAAAGGTCTGGGTGTCAGTTTAATAGCTTGTTTGCGCAATGCAATCAAGTTCCTGCATTAGGCAAACACCAGGAGATGAGGAGCAGATGTTACATTTAGATTTCATATTATTGAAAACTCATAAATAAAGGACTTAGACTTAAATTATCACAAACCTTTAAAAACATAAAACAAGTCAAGGTATTTGTTTTCTATTAATTATATTAGATCGCTAAATCAGCAAAACAGTACAATGTGTGGCGTGTGTTTTACTTTGTTAGAAAAGACTGCATTACTGATTACAATGCTTTGTTACATGTACATTTAATAAGAATATATAAGACAAAGTCCTATAAACATTGCAACATATACAAAAATTGAAAGACACAGGACCAAGGTATCCATATGCACGCCAAATGTAAAAGTGAGAACAAATCTGTGACGAGTCATTTAACATTAAGAGCAAACCCAACAGTTACCGCCTTGGAACGGTCAGTCGGCAATATGGACCGACTGGTGTGCTTAAGCCGGTTTTACAGCTTAAGCCGGTTTTACAGAGCTCTAAATCTAATTACCACCCCAACTGTGCTCATCACATTATACCTGTTTCAAAATCGTGATTGAACGCATTGAAATTGTCCCCATCAGAAACCATTCATGATATTTAAAGCAAGTAGTCACCCGTTATGCACATTGCCATACCGCACTGCCATTGGTCAAAAAGATTCTAATGTCCATCAATCCAATAGATCATTGCAGCTTTAGGTTGTTTACCTCCCAATGTCTAGTCAGATACGGCCAATGTGTTAAAATATTAATGTTCACAATCCCTTTAAGCTGGGAATGTCAACGGTAAAACCAGTTAACAGCATAATCGGTTATCGCACGTGTATCCTGGTAGCTTACTATTCGGTTAACCTAACAAAATGCCCAAACCTTTAAATAAATATTATAAAGTGTCCGACTTCGCTAAATTAACATTACGCCGAAATTTGATTGACAGGACAAGACGCCTAGCGTTAGCGAATCAGCGCGCTCCATTTGGTCACGTGATTCTTTTGTTTTCGGTCGCCATTTTCCTTGGACAAGCTGAGTGCATTTCGTTGACCAAGAAACGGAGGAATAATTCTGATTTTAGTAACAAAAAAGCGAGAAGAAAATGGTTAAAAGATGTCAGTGGGGTCTCTGTGATTCAGATAGTCGATATCCGGAACGTTTGACAGGCGGCATCGTTTTTATTCCATTTCCAAAGCCGAAACGTAACTTGGACAAATGTGAAAGATGGATAAAATCGTGTAATCGTAAACACCACCAGTTGAATGTTGAAAAAGTCGACGGAAATTACAACTTTTATCGTCTAACGCATTCTCGTTTTAATATATATGTATATATTCCATCTTTGTTATGACCTACTGCAGTAACTTCTACTCAGATCAAAGAAATAGATCCCCTTTAACTTGAGTAACATCGGACGATTTCGTTGTGATATATGGTAACAAAAATAATAAACACATTATCAAAGGTTAACTGCATTTAGAAATTGTGGATTTAATGTAATAATGAAAATTACCCGGATTTACACGAACAGTATGCGTCTGTAACGGAATCTAGGCCGATCGTCATGTGCACACTGTTTGGCTTCTCGCTCTTTCGTTGTGATCGGAAAACACTAGAATTAACGTCAATTTCTTCCTTCGATCTAAAAGTCAACCTGACTGATTGAATGTAAGATTCATTTGCGTATCGTCTGACTTGCATTCTTTGCCGAAGTGACGATTTTCTTAGCATAAAATGCTCACCAAAGTTCGCTGGTAGATCGCTTAAACAGACAGCCATGTTTGTTGACAATGGGTCCTACGAGGATTAACATCCGATTAAAATATGGTGCAGAGTATACTTTAACATTACATTTATTAGCATTTCAAATCTGGTGTTAATTGCAATAATTATTGAAGTTTGCTCCACTTACCTTTCAACAAGGAAGATGCCGCATAGGTGCGAAATGTATTACTTTATTTTTTAAACCTCCCGCTTTTATGGATATTCCACATTAGGTGTTAATTATATGTTTTGATTAAGACAAATAATAGCCACTTCAATTTTCAACATTCTTTTCAACTGCACCTGTTTTATTCAGTTTTCTTACCGACAAAACATAGAAAACATTTATCGCTTTAATTGTGTTTATTTTCAAAGCAGTCATAATTATTTGACATATCTCGCTCACAAACGATAATACATTGGTCATGCTTTGTAATTTATGTTTTAATGTTCATATCTTACATTTAATATTTCATACAAGTAACGCACACAATATTTAGTACATACAATAATATTTTCATTGGAGATGATGTGAATTGTATTGACACATGTTTATTGTTAATTATGCCCCTATCAACGAATTGTTGATATATATTATGTAATATATGAATACATATATACATTAAAATCGTTTTTTATGTCTTCGTGGTGTCTTTGTGGTGTCTTTGTTGTGTCTTTGCATGTCTCTGTGTGTCTTTGCATGACTTTTGCAGTGTTTAGTAGGACCGTTGACAATAGAGTATTGACCCGATCGACGATAAGATGTCCAAGGTTATCAGATAGTGGGTCACGTGACTCGGTGGGCGGAGCAATCTACCCGCGAGCGTAATGTTAATTCTGATACCGATTCCATCGTTATGTGGTTAATAAATCGCCGCGCCAAACCATTTCTCCGCCACCACTTTTCACGGTTACGTAACGCATTCATCTGCGGTCACGGGAACCAGCTGGCAATAAACACATATGTCAGGTTATTGTTACGGGTAATTACCTTGTTAGACAGTCACTACCTTTCTCTACCATGTTGTGCTATGTGCAAAACAGGCTAGCATGTAAATGATTTGACATACGTGTACATGTATTTCAACTGAGCATATTGTTTAATACAGTTAATCAGAACTCGCGCTATTTTAAACAACATTACACAATCATTATGTTAACAAACATACAGTTGGCTCCAATTATTCAGCTAAATAGACTTCCTTCTTCTCCAGTAGTTTCCTTTGAACACTGCGATATCGACCATTTTCTAACCCCACAATTTATGCTCGACGTTTTTTCGTGTTTCATTTGTCGAGATAATGTTGCCAAACACACATTAACGTCACGAGCTGGCATTATCTTAACAGACTATATATGCGGTAATCGTTCTTTAGTAAATGTTCTAATTCAACAGCGCGAATTGTTTGATATTTCAATTGTGATGTTCATGCCTTTATTTCATATGTTGTTGCAGTTGTCTTTGCGAACTACCCTCCCGAGTAACAATAAAACATTAAAATTCCACAACATGCTAATGACCATCCAATTTTATTTTATTAGCGAAAGTGACCACCAGTAATTAAAATAAGTAAGAACAGAACAGAACATCGTTTATTGAGATTTGTACATACGTACATCATCTGATACAAACAAACATTCACACAATAAAATACAACAGTCACGTGATACAATCACAATTTTACAAATATAACAAATAACATTGGAACTTTTGGAGAGTAAATCATTAATATCAGTGTATAGTTGATATAATCGTTATAAAAGAAATACAGTAGTTACATAGTAAAGAAGTTTTTTCTTATATTCAAAGCTTGCTTTATAAAATTAGGAATATTTTAAAAGAGATGTATTAACTTGAGTTGAGATATTAATATTAAATTTGTAAACAGATGGTCTATTATAAAAATAAGAATCAATATACTTTTTGCGTAGGGTTTAATACAATGGACATATAAGTACAAAATGGTATATGTCTTCGATATCCCTTGTATTACAACATGGGCAATATCGTTCGTTTCTTGGTATAAAATTAAAAAAAAGTAAGACTCTCTATAGTTTGTCATTTTTGCGACATATTAGTCTCAGTGTAGTAGCACGACATCTGTGACTTTTGAGGCCTTGGTTGTTTTCACCTGACTGTTTTCGCGGCATTTTGACCACTTATTCTTCCACACAATTCAAGCCTTTGTAACACTTTACTGCCCCAACTTTGAATAATATGCCAAATTATTAATGTAACGACAACACAATGTAGTAAGAACAAAGTTATTTATCATTTTATAGCGTTGTTAAATGTATATGCAGACGTAACATCCGGTTACTCGGTTACTCGGATATAATATGGATATTGTTTAAAATTATCCGGATACCAAAAAAAGTTTTCCTTGACATCCCTACTTAAAACCAACACCAACACTTGTAATGTTCTAAAGGCATACATTTGGATTTATTATCGCTTTCATTGACAACTGAAACTCGGTTGAGTCTATAATTTCACCTTCCTGTGACCTTCTTGAGCCATTGATAGAAAGACAAAGTTCGCAGCTGTCATCATTTATCTTATTCATATGGTAACCGTATTATTTAGAGATGTGTCATCAGTTCTTTTAAAGAAAGGCAAGGATACAAAACAGGGTTATTGATTAATTGGATAATTACTTCATTGTTTAACTTTATTTGACGAACAAGACGATGTCGCCCATTTTATTAAAAGTTGTTTTCACATAAATTACCATTGACTTTGTCTTGTATGAGGGTAAGAGGGCAAATCCATTGCATATTGATTTTCGGTCTTTCGCAGGCATCCATTTCGTAAAATATACATGAAGCAAATTTATTTCAATGAGAAGCCAATCTGTCCCATCTAACTTCAGTATGCAACTAATTAATTTTAGGGCTTTGGATCCATTTGGGATTTAATTTAATTTAATATATATATGTTGCATTTATACGATTAGCTGTCATATGAAATGGAAACAATAATAGATAGTGGTGTCCAAAATTAAGAACAAAGATAAATAAAATCGGATTAACTATCAAATTTTACATAAATGAGGACAATTGCATAAACTATTTTACATAATTAAATCCCAAATGGATATATATATATATATATATATATATATATATATATATATATATATATATATATATATATATATATATATATATATATATATATATATATATATATATATATATATATATATATATGTGTGTGTGTGTGTGTGTGTGTGTGTGTGTGTGTGTGTGTGTGGTGTGTGTGTGTGTATGTGTGTGTGTGTGTGTGTGTGTGTGTGTGTGTGTGTGTGTGTGTGTGTGTGTGTGTGTGTGTGTGTGTGTGTGTGTTTATAAAGTCCTGATAACTAGTTGGACAATTATTTTTCTGTAAACATTTTGGCATCATTTTAGCATAGTTGGTCTTGTAACATAACCCGAACGACAATCAAAATTAAATAACTTTTAAACTTTTAAATTAAGGATTTAATTGAAGAGCACAAAGGGTGATTAATTTAACAAATATTTATTATGGCTTATCTTCGTAAGAATGCTAAGTTCAGTGACTGGATAAAGTGAAACACTAACAAGTAGATTTATAAAACTATTATTCAATACATTATCTCCAAAGTGATTAACAATTCATGAGGGTTATTTTCAGATCATTGGTCTTCAGATACTGAATGAAATATCAGAAAAAAAAATTTCCCACCGCACGCCACCCCATCCCACCCTACCTCCGTGTGAAATCTATTTAAAATGCAAATACCGATTGATATTGATTTAATGGATTAGAATTATGTCTGTTGCCAGACGAAGAATATCTCATGAATGATCATAAAGTGTGTTTCATGAATGAAAACTCTCGCATCGTCTTTGTTTTCTTCCTAAATGTGTGTGGTACACACAACTTTACGCCAAAATTACTCTCGTTATAGTATTTCTGACATCCTTTTTCAATAACCTGTGTGAATCTTGTAATAGCTTTTCGAAATTGCGTGTTATCAGGTTTGCAATTTAGTGGAACCCTATATTTTAATTTTTATTTCCATATCATTAGATAATTAGTGATTGCCTCGTTTTATTTGTTTAACAAACTGACAAAGTGTATGCTCATAGATCAATCACAAATAAAATAAAAAGATCGTATTAAACAAGACATGCTATATGTATACATTACATTCGTATAAAAATTATATTTACATTGGTTCATGGACTTTGTAAGTTTAACCGTTTAAGAGAATAAAGGTATGGAAATAATGTATGGAGTTCAAAATTACCTCCCAGAAATAAATGTCCCCTACACCACTGCGATTTGACTGTTCTTTCCCCTTGCATCATTCATTCAAAACGCGTGGGATAACTTATCACTGAGATACTGAAGTAATAATAAAGAGCTGCTGTAACCTGGTATTAAGTAGCCACAAAACAAAAGTCGGCGAGACATTGCGTGCCCGACGTCGCAAATATCTAAGCCAAGTAGATAATGCCCAGTCAGTGGAACGCTTCTTCTAATAGCATTTCGCTTCCTTCGTTCGCCCCTTTCCTCCAGTCACTGAATGATATTCCTTCGCGGTGTTGTTCATTTATGAATCTGCATTTTATGTATATCTGCATTAGACAATAGAATTACTCGAGCATTCAGTTTAAAGAGATTGCATATAACTGTTAACATTTAAAGCATGTCTGGATACAAATGACGCCTCTAGATCCCTTCATCAGACATTAAGTGTTTGTGTATTCGCACATAGTTTCCACATCTTTAAGACTGGCCTTGATGTATTAAATGACATGCAGGGTCAATCTTTCCTTATAATTTAGAATTAAAGCAAATTAAAATCATCAAAAGTAGGATCACTATTATTCAAAAGTGAAAATATGCATATACACAAAATGTATAATTAAACATATATTTCTTTTCGTAGCTTTCTAACCGCACTTTTGTCGAACTTGCAAATGCTGACGCTAGCCCATCCCGAATGAATAACTAAGCGACTCTCATTGGTAGAAATACAAGATAATTTCGTTTACAGTATTCTGCCGATAAAACACCCGGGACCATACTTTGCTTTAAAGAGACACGTTAATTAAAGTCATTAAAACTGGGAATCAATTCCCGACAACACATGTAGAAAATATTATCCTTAATACACATCCCCTCAAACTGAATCTCTATCAAATACATGTACCATAAAAGCACAACGCTCAACAGCTCACTGTCTCACTGCTTCAATCGATAGTCAAACTGCAAAACACTTACCCTCAGAGGTTTGAAGGCCAGGTCAGTTTGACATGTAAAGGAGTATCAAATCTCACGATGTATGAAAATTGTTAAACACTTTTAGTGCCATAAAATGTATAATCTGTTGGTGTTCCGGTTCTTACAAGTATCTTTTTTTAAACAAAACATCAACAATTTGTGTAAATTAACTCTTACCTACTTTAAGGTTTGTTTTTTTTTTTTTTTTTTTTTTTGAATAAATTGTTTTAAAGTTAGCTGCAATTATAAAACAGTTGATATTAATCATATGTAGATTGACTTACACAATAATTTGCGGTCATATGTCGTACTAACATGTTCCACTTTCTTCACAGGTCCCAGCTTAAGTCACATGACTGGCCCATACCAATGAACGAACAACGTCCGCCGAGTGGTGTCAATGTGTCAACCCCAAACTGAATTTCAAGTCTATGTGAAAACGGTCAAAGGATTGCGCGCACTGAGTACCAACAGAAAATTGCTGACAGTACAACCCTTTAAAATTAAGTGAATATGTACTAAGCGTAAATAACATGTTAGGCAATTAAGTTGTTTTCTGTGAACTTTCTCCTGATGGCGTCAAGAATATTTGGAAGTTTCAACAATTTAAAGAAACAATATGGTATACATTCAAATAAATAAGACGATGAGACAAAAAAGACGGCAGAATATATGTACGAATAGGCGACATTGATATAAAAACAATCACTAGTCTTCATAACCACAACGAGATGTTGGGGTATATTGGAATCGGATTGTCTATGCTTCTATCTCTGTTAGTGATAGCATTTCATCTGTCTTGGCTTCTTTTTCCAAAACAGTTTGCTTCAATTTTGATGCAACTGCATACTCTTAAGTACCATGCGAAATTCTAAACTTAGAATTTTCATTACGATTGGAAGAAAAATCTAGACCTTTTAATGCTCTTTTAGACTCTGGTATAAGGGAGATATTTACGATCATGGAGCAGGTGGTGGTATTTATTTACAGTTGAAATTCCATATCGTGTGGTATTAAAGCCAATATTGATCACTTTTGAGACTGTAGTTGACTTTGCTATATGTGGCAATTACTGAGCGAACACAACATGTAAATATTAGCATTTGCATGCCGTATGTTTGGTTATCTAACGTTCCATTGATAACAAGTATGATTACACTCGTAAATTTCGTGGAACACATTATCTCGTAGGGGTTCATAGAATACCGCTTACCAGAAATACACGGATCATACACATGCATTTAGATTGTAAACAAACAAGGCACGAGGGCCTCCATACATAAAACACAAAGTAAGGTTATTCATGAGAAGATTTTCGTCTTTCGTCGTCTAGGCACTACAGGAACTTTCTTCTTACCGTTGTAGATGACGCATTCTAACATCAATACAGGCACAATCAGACGTAGACGAAACATTTGTGATTATTTGCATTGTTCATAATCAATACGGATGGTCCTTAATGATAAAGCAGGGCTTTTATTTTGTGGCAAACATAGGATTAAATGCATGCGTTATTTGTTGTTCAAATAACAGTGTAAATCACGTATTATATTTGTTGCACAGAGAGTCTTTTATAAACAGATATTTAATATTAATATAATGTTCTGTTTTGTTTTTATATGGGGCCTTACCAAAATTAATCACCGACCTGACATTGTACAAGGTTATTATTTTAATATTGGTATAAAAGCATTTTATCTTGCATTGGTTTAATTTATTGTTCGAAATAACATGTCCCATGTCAATGCATCTCGCACATGCTATAACGATTAATGTAAATAGAACATGGATATTTCCTCATTTAAAAACATGGGTTGTAAATAACCATGATAAATTTTGGGAATTCAAAGTGCAATAGACATACATTATTCCAATATTGTGAAGAAGGAGAAAAATAAGAGTATAGCCAACCTTTAAAATTACACAATCCCCAGACAGGTCGTTGACGCTATATGTAAACTGTGACTTGAAGCCATAATTAGACAATTACTGTTGGATTTCTGTCGTGCCTATATAGGTGAGACAACTTGAGCCGTCTCGGGATTGTGTGTACTTTTATTATCAAACATGCAAATTGTGGCTTTTTATCGTGTGTTATTTGAACCCCATTACCTATTAACTCACCACAATACTTAATTTTAATAGAATGACTATAAATGTTGACATTTTAGAAGGCATACTCTCTTCGAAATTATTGGAAACGAACACGTAGTTTCCTCAAAAAATGTTATTGCGTGTGAAGGGTTCATTTAAACTGATAAATATTTTCAATAAGTATATAAATGTTTGTTTGACTATAACCGTCAAATTTGTTTTACGTTACCAAAATGAAATAGCTGAGGCATTTATCACATGATTATGTTTGACCAAATATTGGGAATAATTTGCCTGGCCCCTGTGAACTTATGCCGTCATGTGGCTTCTGTTGTAAACTGTTAATTGCAAAGGACACAATTAATCATCGCAATCGTATAGAAATAACTGCACTAATGAAAATAACTTTGAATGGCCCATCATAAATAAACCGATCAGAAAAGAGTATTCTTATAGTTTTCGTTGTAAAAAGCAGACCAAGTTCTGCTGTGTGGTAATTGTAATTCTCATTTCGTTTTAATGTTTAAGAGACTCAGAAACATACATACGACCGAGGTTTAAGACTGGACAATAGTTATCTCATTATGGTAAGACAAAGTCCGGAAAGTGAGTAGGCAAGTATATTTTCCAGCTTAATTTGCTCTCTGTGCAATCAATAATGGCTGCAGCATTATTAGCCTGCATGAGTCTTTCAGAGCGGTATTGATAAATTGATAAATCAGGCTACAACTATCAGTTAATAAGTAGAACAAAATATATCTGACGTCACTGATGTATCTTTGCTACATACATGCAAGACCAATTGTTGTGTACGTGGTTTGACGGCGATTAAACAATAGTTTAGGTATTCTGCTACTTTAACCAATTGGGTTAAACTTGACTTGATATATAGCTTACCGACCGAATTGTGCGAGGCAAATGCAACATTACGGTACTATAATCGCTTTTCACCACCAACATATTACTCTTGCTGTTGTTAGACGTTGCTGTCTTACCTCACTTTTGAGGTTCTTAGAGATGCTGCAAAACAAACCCGGTTGAATATCAAAGGTGCCTGCATTTGTAGGAACTATCCATTATAATGCGTCTGTACATCTGTATGTGAAAAACCTCGTTTTGCCGCAAGTATAGTACACTGGCAACATTCGGAACACATCGGCGATAACTAAATGACCCTTCTCGGTCACTACCGTCCCAAATAATAAGTGGATGTACTGAAAACATTTATTTGCTTGCTAAGAATTTCGGTTCGCTAAGTTATAATAAGTCATATTAGGCAGGTTCCTCTTTGCATAGATATAATGATTAAGCGGTTATATTTTGAAAAACCATTTTTAACCTAAAGCTAGACAAGAATTAGCAATTTTTCTTTTGTGGGCAATTTATTGTGTATAATTTACTAAAGTGTATACCTTTTTCGTCAAGTAATGCCTATTAAGACAATGTAAATTATTATGTAAACTATAATGACGCATGAAGATGGCACTGCAGCACGCGTTTTGTGTAACATAAATAAATGACGTCACTATAGCACCTCAGAAACAATATTAACTGATCTGGTCTGTCTATCTATATCCTCTCTCTGTCATGAGTGGAGCCAGGATAAATCATACCCTATTCAAATGCAAATATGGCCACGTGAACATCATACACGACAAGCTTGAAAGTGTCCGCTTATGAATAAACTGCATGTTATCCGAAAATCGTGTTAGAAAGTTACTGACAAACGGCAATGCAGAAAGCCCATGAATAACAAGTGTGACTACTTGTTTTAGGGCCTCTTTCCCTATAAAATCCATGTGTATAATAAACTAATGAAGTGTCTTGCTGTGATGTCACAGCATTTGGTGTCATCTTTGAAGGGGAGGGGGAAGATTAAAGAGGGCCCTTTGCAATGCCTTCAGCAGTAACACATGAGGTAATTGCACTCCACTAAACACCTTTACAGCCCAAAATTGAGCACAATTAGTATTTTGACGCATCTGTCTCAAGCCGAATCCTTTTGTAAAGGTTATAACAGAAATAAGCTAGAATAAGACTGTTGTGGACAATAGCCTTTAGGTTTTCTTGAACGTTTTTATTTTTAGGAGTCGAAAGTATACTTTATTGCAATCCTGTCCGGACATCCTGAGCTCGACCAGCCCAGAACCCGTTCCTTACTATGAAATCCAGCTGCCATCTCGAACGGTCTGACGGAAAGAAGGAGTTCATTTATTTTTATTTTGTTCTTCGATTATACTTAAATATGGAATGTTTTGTTGACTTGCATTATAGATAAATCAAAATAGAAGAATGATAATTTAACAGCTTAAGATGAAGTAATAGATGGGATATTAGATTCATCTGTTTCATTGTTTAGATTTTCTTAATTTGATACGTTTTCCCAAAGCACCGTTTTGGTTTAGAGAATATATCGTTATCTATTCACTTTCAAAATAACAAAATTCTTAATAGGCTGCTTCAAAGTGCATAGAGCATTGGCATGCCTATCTTAAAAAAGTGTATTCGGTTACCATTGTGTTTTAATATCGTTTTCTTGATTTTCTAGCACAGTGGAAACATAATAATATGTATCTCAGTTAAACATAGAGCCCACCCCCTCCCCCCTCTGAAACAGCGGTCATCTAGCTCGTTTGATAAATGCTTTACCGTTAACACTTGTAACCAGTGACGTTAATTTCTCGAGCTTAAAAACTTTTGACCTTTTACAATAATATGTTATGTGGTAATCGTGTATGTACTATTCGTACTTGCATACTATTTTCACACAAAACATGTTTTAATACAAGCCTTTTCATCTATACATTTCGCTAAGATGTACAGTGTACATATTGCATGGAAACTAACTGCATAATGCCTTGATTTTACATAATTAAGTGGTCAAGTGTTTATTATAAACTACAAACTGTCCGACCGTTGAGCTGCAACGTAAAGATGCGTGCCATAACGTCATGCTACTGACATTCAGTACATGTAAATGGCGGGAAAATGGCGTTCAGTAAATGGCGGTAAAACGACATTGTCATTGGATGACGTTGTCGTCGTTACCGTGTGTTCTAATATAGCAGCGCACATAAACGTTTGTGAATATGTAGTGACAGAAATTGTTTGTGTTTAACTCTTGAAAAAGGCAATTTGCCGAAAATTTGAGTGCGAGCGCTTTTTAAAAAGAGCATGTTTATTTAAAATTTATTTAGAAATAATGACCCTTTTCAATCAGGACATTGGAATTTTTAATTGTCTTGAAGTATGTATGCTCTGTTTCCTCCAGCATTTAGACAGATATTTCGGAAAATTAGTCTCAGAGCAAACAACATGATCTCAAAGGAAAACCAAAATGTATTTTAGTAACAAAGGCTCTGGTATTAAATCAGTGTCGCCTATTTTTCATGCTATTTCCTTTACGTGTTGTTGCATGGCAATGCTTTTAAAGTGATTTTAAAATCAAGGAATTCGGCAATTTGATAACGTTTTAGCTTTCCCCCTTTTCATATTTCTTATAGAAAGCCACACCATTGCACGGTTCATTGGCATTTGTCCCTTAATTTAAACAGGAACAGTCTCGAAAACTTAATTGGAGTAGGTTTTTTCTCCAAGTTTAGGACTGTATCCTGCAATATAGAATGCAAATCTACTTTACAATCTGCTCTCTGCACTTAGCAATCCTTTGCCTTCTTTATTGCCGATAATTCTACTGCAGGTCTTATTTCATGCAGACATGTAAGTTCCTCGAGGGTACAAATTCTGTTTATGAGACTTTTGAAGCACACTTGCATTCACAAGGGACTGCAATATCCAATTAAATGCCTGTAATGAGGTTATATCTTCAATGATCATTGTTCATGTAGGAAATCTAATGACAAAATAAAATTATTTAAGATTTTTGTTAGTTTCAACATATAAAAGTGTTATAGTGTCTGAACAGCATGGACTGAAATATTATAGGTAACACGGAAGGCCATAGCAAACCATTTCAGTCACACCTGACTGGTCATATTTAACTAGTAAGTTTAGATGCGGAAACAGGATGTCTCCAGAGCTAGAAGTATAAAGATGACCTGCGACTTATTTATAATGACAGTGTATTTTTGATTGTGTGCACATATAAGTTTACAAACCGTTATATATTTAAATGAGGCTTAATACTTGTAAATGTCTAAAAACGTTTTTCAACCTTTTCAACCCAAAGAGAGCTCGATATTCAATCAAATCTAATAAAGAAAACATGTTATAATTAAATTTGATCATAAACTGTCGAAAAAATGCTAAAATATAGTTTGAAAAATTTAGTATTTTACACAGATTTTAGTAATTAGGCATGGAAATAAAAATGTAGGAAAGCTACAAACCACTACACAGAATCTTTTCCATGCCGTAACGTGTTTTGCTACTGTAAATCTAACGAGCAGTCAGTAATTGCATCAGCAGTTACAAGCAGATTTCTTTTCCTTTAATGCAATATGTTTAGCATGTAGGTAAGAGAAAAGAATGGCATGACATTTTTGTTGTGTTCATTACATTCAGTTATCATAAACGTGTTCCATTCGTTAGGTATAAGTGATGTCAGTCATAATTTTATGATAATGATAAAACGCAAACTAAATTTGTTAATTATATCGACTCTATTTTGCAAATAGTTTTTCATTCAGCAAATTAAGGCAATATATTTTATTCATAGTGTATCAACGAAGAATCACAAAAAAAAAAAAAAATCAATATACTTCCCTTTCATTGGAACTAGTATATGTATGCACAATTTTATTGGGGGAAAAAAACCTTCAAAGATCATACAGATCCATATACAGCTGGCAGGAACATTTGTTTCACCTCATCCGAAACTTTTTTACTGACTTTTCTTTTAAATTACTGCATGAATTTAATTATTCGATACAAGTTAGGAACTGTAAATATATAAAACGAGATAATTAAATTATCCTGCGGCTTTATGATCAGTCTGATTTACCCTTTTAATTCTTAAACAAGGAAAGGTCTTGATAGTTAGGGTTGAAAAATGGAGATCAGCATGCCCTATAGTGTCAATTGTACTACATTTTATGAAGTAGAGGAGCTGTTAGAGTCGCTTGTAACCTTGTATCTTCTCCGTCCCTTACCACGTGGGTTCGAGTTCCGGTCTGTGTGAAAATGGTTCTACCCAGTTATAAGTCTGGGGTCTCCCTCCACCAATAATAAGTTGGACGTCTCCAATATGGCCAATATTTGTGTAGGTGCAATATAACAAAGACAAAACACACACACACACACACACACACACACACAGATCTATGATATGTGAGACGAATTCAACTCAAGCATTGCGACTTATCTAAACCTAGATAATAATTTGCAACGTAATGTATGGTATACAGAGAATACCAGGTTAGTGTTGATATAGATAAATGTTATCATGCGAGGCTAAGAAAATCAGAAAGCACGAGGCTTTCAACACTAACCTGGTATTCTTTTTATCCCACCATCAACAGCTTTTCAAAGGTAAACATTTAAATTTACCGCTACTGCTCCTCCGTTACATAATGTGACATTTCAATGCAAAGAAGAAGAAGAATACACGAAATTCATGCGCGAGCAATAGAGTAATTCGGCTATAAGAAATAGTTCTCTTTTAGAATAAAAAATAAGACAATAAACAAGTTATTTCTTTTATTTTATTTGTGCTATACATAAGGTTGTAATTTTATTGATTACGATAACTGAAAATAATGGTTGGGAAAAAAGAACAACAAAAATCACACCCTCGTGTAAAGTTATACATGTAGCGTGTAATGTCAAGGCCGTGAAACATTAAAGTTGCTACGCACTTGGCATTAAGACACGCGAATTACATTCGAGGATTGTGTGTGTGTTTGTGGCTGTAACAAACAGTAGCTCATGGATTTTAATTGTTGATGACATTGAAATTATGAACATTGAATATAACGCTTTAAAATTTCGAAGATAGTTGTGTTTTTGACAGGATGACTTGCGAAATTTGGAGAAATGTTGGGATTGGAGGTGGTGGGTTGGTGTTCATGTTTACGTCTAGAAACTGTGATTTTTAGCACATTTGTCCAGATCTGTGCAGTCAGCTGTATTTGTTCGACTAAAGATCGAGCTCTATCTAAACCATTTGAATGTCCATCATGTAACGACATTTGATCATCAGGGTCTGTCCTAAGATTAGACAGATGATTGCAATCTGAGACAGTTACCACAGATTCAAGATCAATTTCGTTCTCAAAAATGTTCGGAATAAAGCCAGATTTTGCCTCGAAATCCTTGTAGCTCATCTCTTCAACACTGCTTAGGTTTTTACACGATTCTTCATCACATTCTTTCAATTCACACTTAATAACATCAAAACAACGGGGACTCGCATGATCTGACATTTCGAGTTGTTTTTATTTTTGCAGACTACAAATTCGTAATTTTATTGATTTTATTACTATTACTAAACAATTTTAATCATGTTCCTGTAATACATGTTGTTTCATTTTTCTGATAGATTTTTTTTGAAACTTTCTATATCATTGTTTAATAAAACTTCGGAAAGTTGCAAGGAACTGTCCGGTTAGCTCAGTCGGTAAAGACGCTGCCTCTTAAGTTTTCAATCCTGCAGGTCAGAGATCGAAACCGCTCGCATCCTGTTTTTTTTAATAGCCTCGTTTGCTCTATTTTACTAATATTTATAGTATGGACATTTTTGGGGTGACTACAAGCATAATTACGGGATATATGAGTTTCGTTCTCGTAAACACTCCTGATCGTTTCGTCAAAAAAGTAGTCCGGCTTAGAGCAGGTGCGCGAATATCGGTTGATAAAGCTCATCTTTATCACACGGGTTATATCAACCGATATTTACAGAGATGGTGGGATAAAATGTGGTATTTATATATCACAAGTGACTACGTTTGTGCGAATTCGAATTATGAGAACGATTTAAACGCTACAAACCATTCTTTACTTACAAACTTGTTACGGTTTGACAAATTGTGAAAAAGCATAGCCATATCGCCGTATTGGTCGTATTGCTTCAAATTAAAAAAGGCCTAATGAAAACACATATGCATCAGGCCATAAACCAACTTGCCTTTTAAGAAAATGTTCTATAAGGTAAACATAATCAATAATCATATTAAACTTGCGTGACCTCTGTACAAAATTTATATAAAACATCCTTACTGCCGGTCCAGGGGCTTACTGTTGCATGTTACTGTTAGGTGTTTCGTGTTCACACTGTTCGTATTTAATAAAATCATTCATGAAGCAAGATGTAGGAAGGCCAGATACCGGTTAAGGCACTTGAGTTGGTAATATTGTCGAGTACAATAATACTATCTTTATTTCCTCCTTTGCAGACGATTATAGTCTACGTACATTGTTATACATTATGAAGTACATACAACAATAACACAGAACAGAGCAACAACGTAACAATAATGTTATGTACATTTCGTTGAATAGTAAAAGCAAAATGAAGTTGGTTATAGGTAAAAAAACTTTTCAGATTTTCTTAACAGAAATAGCATTCATCTGAGTCAGCACTTGTCTTGACAAGCACATATATGAAGGCCATACATGTGTAAAATTAATATAATTTTATATGTTTACACCCGTTAACATAATGTTTTGTCGATACGAATAACAATGAGACATTGGATTGATACATATAATGTTAATGACCAATAAAAACATCTTATATTTAACCAATTAAAGCTTGTCCACCTCCTTCTCCTCCTTCTCCTCCTCGTCACCATCGACAACCTCATCACTAACCTAAAATAATAGTAAAAATGACAATCGTCATCGTCATTATAATCATTATCATCAGCATGGATCACCATCACCAACATTATCATGAGTCATTATTATCATCATCATTATCATTATCGCTATTTTTATTATCATCATCTACATCATCATCAACGGCAACCTCAACATCATCACAATTAGCAGCATCACATCATCACCAACACTATCATCACCGCTTCATCACCAGCATAATTATCACCACATCGTCATTAACTGTTAACATCATCAGCCTCATCATCATCATCAACAACAACTACAACATCGATATCTTCAATATCATCACAAACAGCATCGTCACCTCATTGCCATCACTATCATCACACCCATAATCTCCACTTTGTCACCAGCATAATTATCACCACATCGTAATAACTGTTAACAACTTCATCATCATCATCATCATCATCATCATCATCATCATCATCATCATCAATCATCATCATCATCATCATCATCATCATCATCATCATCTACAGTTGCGGCGTCACCATCATGCTTATCACCATCAATGTCATAACCATTTACTTCACATTGACACAATAACATTGACACAAAATCCTCTTCGTCATTGCATTTCTAAAAACTAACAGTACCATCAACGTATGTGTCAAGTTGTCATTAAAATACATAAAACCAGTACGAGTATTCAGACACAAGTACACGATTATTAAATTATAGGATCTATATTTGAAACAATTTGACTATATCGTTTTTGTATGGCATCGACCCTTTAGTTTCATATATGGAACTGCTGTAAACTTTGATACGTAAGCTACCTCACCGTAGCTGTGATTATTTTACATATCGCAATATCTAAGTGAACATGAGCATTTCTTTCTGAATTGCGCTCAGCAAAAGTGGCTCACGCTGACTATACGGCTTACTATTCATTATTTGTAGAAATTGTCCGTGCCCAAACCTTTCATTAATCAAGTCCCATAAATAACGCTTTACATTCATCCGTGGACAGAAGCATAGTCGGTGCACTATGTTTTGTCTATAAGGGCATCCACAAAGATCGCAATATTTCACGTAGTTACCTGCCGGGATGTTTCTTCCATAAGCAGTCAGTATTGTTAATGCTAGGACAACTCTCGTTGGTGACTATGTGTCCGAGGGAGACGACACCTGACACCCCAAAAACGATAGTTTCTTAAAGCAAATTAAGTTTTCCAACTGTTTAATTTTTTGGGCAAGGATTGCGAATACTTCATGCAGAAACGGTGCGAACGTTCTAATTTTAACACGTCTGATGGCGAGAGACAGAAGCACAGTTCGTAACCGTACAGGTTGATTATAGTGTCTGGTGTTCTTAGAACTGTTCTCTAAGTTGTATGCACGCATCGGGCACACTTTCTTCGTTTGGCATGTTTTTCACATGTAAGACCCAGATGAGTATACTCCCTTGACCCTTTGATTCCGTTATCTCCAAGCCGAAAACTCTGGTTTGTAATTTTTTGATGGATTCATTGAAGACTTCCATTGCACATTTCGCTGCGCTGGAGTTATATTCTTATCTCCAAAGCTTGGAGTATTTGTAGCAAATGTCAAGCTTAGCGTTCATACCAGCTACTGAGGTCGACACAAGAACCATATCTGTGGGAGAGCACACCACATAGAATTCATAGCCATTTTCACAGATGACATTGATCAAATAGTTGATATATAGGAGATACAAAATGGTGGAGCATATCCCACCCTGACGTGTCCCTTGCTGCACCCAGAACCAGCGTGAAATATGGTCTTGGAACCTAACACAGCTCGCCATGTTGGTGTACATTGTTGTGTAGGCTAAAAGAGTAGTGTGGTCCAGGTTGCGGTCATGGTTAAGTTTATCTAGTAAATCATCATGCCATACATCATCAAACACTTTTCTGCCATCAATGAATGATACGAACAATTTGCATCCATTTTCGCGTAAATATTGCACAGTTTCACGATATACAAATGACGTCATTAAATACCCTAGACTGTTCTGGAAACCCCCTTGTTGTGGATATCTTGTTTTCCTTATTGATTCCTAGAGCGCTGCAAAACGATGTCTTCGAACACTTATTATATTATCGAGGAAAGGGTTATAGCTCTATAGTTATCTGGTTCATCTTTGCTTTTGTTGACACTTTTTTGTAACGTCACTATTACTCCCCTTTTCAGTTCTTTTGGTATAACAGAGATCCGAAGCATACAAGAATACATATTTGCTAGGGCATGACTTGTGCTATGGCAAACGTAGATTAAGTGCTCATATACCAGTTCGTCACAACCGCCTGCTTTCCCCGTAAGTAATTGCTTTATCTGACCTGAAGTAACAGCTGCTGCTAAATCAGGAGTCAGTTCATGAAATAACAGTTTCAGATGGGACTGAACACTTTCTGAACTAGGTTACTACATGTATCTTATCACTTCTAGCAAGTCTATAGCATGTTGTTTTGATTAAATTACTGCCCTGGTAAAGCACTTCAATTATTCAATGTTCAAATCCGCAGTTCAATATTAAAAATTAATGTACTACCGTATTTTTTAATAAATTAAAAGCTGAATTGCAAAAGCAAACCTTATACAGTTACCATGATTACCATAACACCTGTCTTTGATTACATCAAGGGAACTCTTAAATGGTAGCTGTTAAATATGGTGTTCACTTTAAAGTGCTGATTTGCCATTAAGTGTAATTAAGGAAGTTCGAAATGACAAAAAAACAGTCGAAGTAACATTTTTTGTTTCTCGATAGAATATCATTCCTTAAGTATCTGATTAATGTGTTAACCTTATCCGATAAAAATCGTTCCGTTATTATCTCTGTTATTGTAATACATATTTAACTTGCATGCAAAATCAGGTTTAAATGTCTTCTATAAACTGTTAAATTTAAATCAAGAGGTTTTACGTTGCGTTTATATGAGATCTTCACTGAAAAGGGATGTTTTCATCAGATTCAATGCATTACAGTCAATACATGCTCAAAGATATTTTGAATATAACTTTTAAAAATGATTTTTAATTGCCGATATACATTAATATATATATATTAATTTCAAAGGATCATGCAACTGATTATTAGAGGTCTTTGTTTCAATTGGCTGCACACTTTGAACAAAAAATACAGTGAAGTTCTAGGTTGATGCATCGTTAAAGTGCATGCTTTTATCTGACGAAATACATGGCTTATTTTGAGTTTTCTTATTTAGCAAAACCTAAAGCAACATTATTCTGTAAGTCTCATTGTTACATGTACATATTTGTAGAATACCCTTTAAATTTAGATGCCGTTTAAGTATGTAAACACGTAAAACAAAACTTCATTTAAATTTTTATATAATAATTTCTTAAATATAAAGAAATAACTCCAATAACCCTATACTCACTATGTTTTCCCAGGTCTGTGGTACACACCAATAATATTTTTTTTCAACTTGAAAAAAATAGTCCAGAAAGTAAAAATATTACCCATTTAAAATTGCAAACATTTTGTTTTAATAGTACAAAATGTTTTATACTTGTCGCCAATACCACTATTTGTAAAAAAGCTATGATATTATCAAAACCCGTTATGGTTATCCGGCTGACGCAATTAACACACATGCAGCACAAGATATGTAGACTCGTGATATTCTATTGCGAAATATAGTCTTTCTGTTCCTATAGCATCGGGCCATCTATTTAACAGTTGTCACTTTATTGTGGTAATATGTACAATCTATGGTGTAGTAAATAGCAATTACTAGTCCATACGACTTCATACGATCCACGCTTAAAGAAAGAAAGCATGTATAAAACTTCCTGGGAAACATAAAATTGAACTATGTAACTGCGTGCAGGCTTAGACCTCTTTGAACCAACATCTTATAACATGATAATGACACTTGTATTAGGACATCGGAGATAAACTTCAATCGTATCAACACCATACTTTAGCAGAAACTACATTATATAAATACATTAACTTTATTCAGAACCTCAGCTTATGCTTCCCTTTATATAAGGTAAATATTACTTTTTTATTTGTGAGCGTTTGTTTTGTTTTGTTTTGGCTGATATGCCGTAAGAAAGTTTTGATACAAATTCTTGAGGAGTTACAAATAAGAACAAGATTGCATATATATCTTATATAGTTGCTTTTGTTAAATTAATTTTTTATATTTGGCTCCATCTTACCATTTCGTTTAATGTTAAATTAATATTGACATTAAGTATTACGCTCGTGCACTACTTGATCTCGTATACTTGTGTTTTAAACCTTTTACTTTAAACTATATGTGTGCGACCTAAGGTTTTAAATGGCATATTCACAGCTTACACGCTCACATTCACCTTTTACATTAAATAATATGTTTTGTAAACAGTGGCATTAATTTAACATAGGAATGTCGTCATACATGTACTGAAGTTAATGGCAACATCCAAAAGCTATACCGATATAATGATAAAAACAGACAGACGGGACATTTTTCTCAAGGAAAAGGGGATATGTTTTGAGATTTAATACAGTTTAAGGTTTGAGACGTTGACATTTCAGATATGACATAGTACACCAAACGTGATTCATTAAAATTTTAATATGTTTTACTATGCTGGTAGTAATTTGTAATGCCATAACATACAAAGAAATTCCGATACGCACTTTTATTATGGGTTTGTGGAAGTACAAATATTAAAAAATGATATGTTTATGTTTTATAAATTATACCTGACAATATTAGAAAATGTCAAAATGTAAGAAAGAAAGATATGCTATTTACTTTACAATCTCGTCTTGTAGATTTCGTCTTGTGGCGCTGTAAATAGCATTAGCATTTAGATGCTATCAACCATATTATGTATGCCATAAAAATTACTAATATCCTTTCAAAAGCAAATGATATGATTTTTTTCATAAGCTCTCTCTTTAAAAAGTTGTCACGTAAAAAATCTCCTTGTGCTTGTAATCTGTGTTATCATTTAATTCATCCTATAAGGATTGTTATGTGTATTTCCTTTGACGGACAGTGTTCTTTGGTTTCTTAAGTCCATCTTCACATAAACGAGATGCTACAACCATTTACTCTTCTCTGGGCATTTTTATCTTGATTCAAAAAATAATTCCAATTACTAACAAAATTTTGTGTAGTTCTAATCGAAATGATACCTATCTCTCTTCTAAAGACTATGTGAACATTATTTTCAATGACGTCACTATTTTCATCATAATTCATCAAACAAAATGTCAGCGCTTGAACATTTATACAAATGGATTGGTTTTCTTTTCATTTCTTGCATTTGAGAAACCCATTAGGTGCTGGGTTAGAGCTCTGTAAAACCGGTTGTAGCACCCGAATCAGTCCATACAGCCAACTGGCCGTTCCAAGGTGGAAACATGTGGGTTGCTTATTTTGTTAAATGATTCATCACATATTTGTTATTATTTTTACATATGGCTTGCGTGTGACCTTTGTCCTGTGCCTTTTCAATTTTTTGTATATTTTGCAATGCTCATAGGACATTGTTATATATATTCTTATTAATCGACTATTCAGCAAACAGTAATGAAGTATTTCAGTATTTTTCTAATGTTAATCATATAATTCTAGTAAATTTATTATACTGGCTGTAAGTGACACACAATGTACAAGATAAACTAGGAAAATCTATAAACAGTTGTTTGACTTACTCTAATTTCATAACTTTTACTGTCTTGTTTACATTCTAGTCAATGGATGAAAGGGAACAGCTAAAGGTTACGGCAAAAGTCTACCTTACTGATAAGCATGTCATTCAATTAATATGACCTGCTTCTGTCGCTGTGATTCATGTATTTGCTCTTACAGTCAGAAAATGCTGTTTGAAAAAAAGGGATATTAATTGTCAGTGACGAGACAAGCGTGGTAAAGTTTAGAAGAGGTATTGCCATGAATAGGAAATTTCATATGGTGAATGAGAAAGCGTTTGTATTGGCACCATGTCATATTGCTTAAATTGAAAAATAACTAAATAACAGAGGAAAAGAAGGGCAGAGGAAAACAGACAAACAAAGCATATAGCGCATTACACAATATGTTTACCGTACATAAACTACATACGCCAAAAGAAATGCTTGCAAAACTCATCATTTGGAATAAACATTAAGGCGATAGGCTTTTAAAACCTAACCAATTTTAATAACAATAAAATTGACATTAAAGAAAAAATTGTCACTTCGTTAAACCATTTTAATGACCCGACTGTCCACACGGTGATCACTAACTGACTGGTTTCCAGCGGAAACCAAAATGTCCCAACACCATGTTTATTCTGTTTTGTGTATTGGTTTATAGGATTTTAAGCTTACAAAACTTATGTGTTTCAGTTATTGAATTTTCATTATTGAGTAATAATCATTTTCTTATCTGAGATATTTTGTAAGCCACGCATCAGAAAAAAATATATTTCGTTTTTTTATGTAAATAACAGGACTCTTACTTAAATTTTTAGTAGGCCAAACTGTCGTGCATATCGACACAATGCTCCTACAATTAATCGATGAACACACAATCAATCAAATTTGAAAGGTGCATGTGCTTGTTTTTACAGGTGTACATATATGCTCTTAAAAGTTCTAAATGTTTACTGCTGCGTCCTGTCCGAACAGTGTTTTTGCAACCGTATCTGCTCTCTTAACCAAAGTTCTTTAAGGAAGAGAAAAAGCGTGTAAAAAGTGTTTCGCTCTTTGGTATTCATAGGCGTTGTCTGACCACGTGATGTATTGACTAGACAAAGATAAGTTTATCTGGCAGGATTTTATTCTATACTTTCTTTGTTCAAACAAGTCCTCTAATTTTTTTAAATATAATCTCCAAACAAAACATATTTGCATAATTTTATATTGCCTAACTTCTAAATACCTGATTTAATTTCCACTTTTTATTTCAGTACTTCAGCTTTAGAACCTGTGGCTCTATCAATTGTTCAATGGTTGCCGTCAACTGTTCTTTTGTACTTTGTACCTTCTATTCAGTTGGTATCACACTGTGTTTAAATTAAACTAAATGTTAACAAACAGTTAAGATTTAGTAACTCAATGACAGTTTAAAGGAAATTGTGTTATATTTTTATATATTTTATAGTGTTAACGTCATGATATTTTCATTTTAACGATAAAGTTTTAAAATGTAAATTGTAAATGAAATCACTTTATTGCATTTTAAACATTTGGCAAACATTATATTATTGACACACAGTTCGATATTGCCACTATATAATAATTGCTTTCTTTATAGTCACGTGCTTTTGAGACAGCTGTGGTAACTAATCGAACAAGTTACAGGGGTAGGGTTTAATAAATATTGAACTGTTTAGTTATTTAAATTGATTGGGAAATATGTTTGCTCCTTTAACCCTGTGAGCGTTTTATTAAACCCACATATCATTGAAATCTAGGATCTAGGCCAGTATTCACCAACTATTCTTAAGTAATAATTGCAAGTCATTGATTTCAAACCACACAATCTTTTTTTATGTATTTAGAGAAATGTTTGTATTTTTGCATGACATTTTTTACGTTGCTACTTTGAGCTTAAAATGGCAATTAAACTTCATAAATGAGCTTAATTAAATGGTATGAAAATTGGGCTTAAGTCATGACTTAGGCTTAAGAATGATAGGTGAGTACGTGCCTACATTCATTACTATTCATCAAACGCAATTGTTAAACATAAATACTTTAAAAAAACATCAAACAAGTGATCGAAAACTCGACATTTTAGGGATGTGTCAAAGGTAAACAGGCGACTATGTATTAATGAATCTCGCTATCCGACTGAACGTGTCTATGGGAATAGTCTTTTCGGTGCTTATTAATCGATCTTTAACAGTAGCATATCCTAGCTAAGCCGATGTAAGGAGCTCATTTACTTGCGGCAATATATATCTTTATAAACTGATCAATTTGATTTGAACATCTTGTGTCAATGCCCATTTAATAAAGCTACGACAGCTCTATATCCGATTGGGCCATCTGAGAAATTGTTATTAGATGCTGAGACAGACAAAAGCATGATCATATTCTTGAACTGCTTAACTTCAATAAAAACTTAGCAAATAAAACTCGAAATTGAACGATAGAAAGACTGAAAGACGAATTCATTATACAATTCTAAAAAGTTATCAAGGACCTTTGAGGAAATGTTTTAATGGTAACCCGCTCTATTCTTTTGTAGTCTTGTTGTTCATTGGAATTAAGGTCATTTTATCAATGAGGCAAAACTTGAAGTACGGTTACCAGAGATTCCTGCTTAAGTACTTGCCTATCGAGAGATTTCATGAATGACCTCACCAACATTACATCAAGGACCCATGCACAACCAAGTTGGATACTTCTCTCCTAGAAAATGTGGTCTCAATAGCTGGGCAAATGTCCCGGGCGTTTATCGCTATTATAACCAGTGTATGTAAAGAAAAATAAAATTCGAAATCTAAGTGCAATGCGGTGGTCATCATTTAAGGCAAGTCGATCTGACGATTACGTATATGATATGAGGCTTCACTCTACGATGGGAACAACTCCTCAAGAACAAGTAAAATGATGGGTTGAAAGTGAAAGTTCCACAATACTACTGTGAATTTTTGTTGTTGTTGTTGCTACTGACCACTTGCGGCACCTGATCGTAATGTTCTTTGCAGAATATCTAGAGCGAGACAAATATCAAATTGAGCTAGGAGTGCCACTAACCTCATATGCATCAGACTTTTCGAAAGATCATAAATAGGTCAATAAGAAAAGGTTTTCAAATTTCTACAGATATTTAAATTGTATCTACCTGCTTAAACTTGGTTTGTGGAGCGCTCAAACCTCGCATTTCCTGAAGGTTTCTTTATCAAAAAAAAGTATGGTAAAATAGGTACCTATTGTACAACTAATCAAGTTGTCTCACCTATATAGGGCACGACTGGGGAGATGAAGAGACAAGAAAACTCCCACTTAGGTCACTAACTGAACAGTGTAAGGTCGTAAAAGCCGGCATAGTCGCTATTCGCGAGGGATTCACCAGACGACATATAAATGGTAGGAATTGGGCTGTAGCCTGAATAATGTGGGGCGATAGTATAAACATAGAGCCACTTCAATCAGTCTGCTGCCAAGACATGTCTATTCAACATTTACCGGCAAAGCAAATTCCCGACCTTTCCACTGTGTCCGATAGGAAAATCCAGCAAAGCAATGTTGTCCTATATATACGACATTAGCAAATAGAAGTTACCTATCAACAGGTTTTTGTGGTGAGAGGCCTGTCAAGCATATGACAGAGGCGATCATTGATGAAAAACAAACGAATTAGGACTATTTAGCCACTGTAGATGGCCACAAACCACAATGCACCAACAACATCATTCATTGATAAAGCCGAGTCATGGAAATGGAAGAAACAGGGTTTAACCTGATATAGTCTAGAAAACACAACGGCCAGATATTGTTGTTCCATCGAATAGTGATTAAAAGAACTGGTTCTGGGGGTCACGGTGTTTCAGAAATTAAGGTGGTCAAGTAAACTGACTAAGGCTTTTCTCTGTGAAAGATTGAACAAGAGGGTTGCTTGTTAAAGGGATCTCAAAAGCCTTATATAAGTGACCCCCCCCCCCCCATTTATTGCCCCACCCAGCATGTGAGGGCATCTGTTTTTCTGATAAGCCAGGCTGCCACAGTCTGTAACGATGTGTCTGTCACACAGGTATTGTTCAAGATCCAAGTGTATGTATGCTATATCTGGGGGTTGAACATATTCATTCTCATTTTGTAAAGGAAACAGTTGTGAATATACCAATTACGCAATCCATATATATATATATATATATATATATATATATATATATATATATATATATATATATATATATATATATATATATATATATATATAAAATCTTTATTTGTTTTCTTTCTTACTTTGTTGGTTGATTTTGTTATTTCTTACATTTTGTTATTTCTTTCATTCTTTTAGTTCTCATATATATTTAAAGTTATATTTTATTTTTATTCGTAAAATGTAACGAAACGATTCTAACAAAAGCAATTTAAAAAGTCATTCATTGTCAGAATAATGTCCTTCAGAGTCATTTTGAATACTAAAACTTGTATCTCTCACTGTATTTTCAAAATAAATATTTAGCTATGAAATAAATACATAATCTTGCAGTTACAAAATTGACACCTAGTAATTAATGCAATAAAGAATTTGTAAGGGATCATATAGTAAACAACCCACATTATCACTAACAATAATGTTTGTGGCTTTGTGTAAAACTAGCCTACTGTCTCACATCCATACTAGCAGGTAATTTAGTTTTGCATTAACCCATCAGAGGTATTACTGTGACAGTTTAGTACTATGTTGGCTAAAGACTCCCTGCAGTGATGACCAGCAATTAGCAGGTCTGGTCATAGCATGTGGGGGCCTGGCTCAGTGGGATACCACATTCCTTTCGAGATGCCTTTAAAGCAGTATGCAGACTGTTTTGTTTGAGGCACTGGATGTGACAGTATGAGAGAGAAAATGTTTTTCAACAGGTATGTTAATGAACAAGTACAAAATCTGAAAGCCAACTACTAACATGTAATTGATTAATCACCACTGCTGGTCTTCCAAAATGAAGGTGTATTATCAAACCGCTTACAAGATAGGTGGCTCTAAAATGGGATGTCTGTGGGTCTGGTGGTCAGATGTTAAAGTAGACAATAAGATATACGAATCTTAAAATTTGTCTTATGTTATAAGACATATCCCAGACTGTTACACTCAATACAGAAATTATGTTTGCCCGTTACACGTGTTGTTGGTTGCTTGAAGATTGCAAAAGAAAGTAATTATCTCAATAACAAAAATGTGGATATTGTATATTATCCACAGAAGGTTATTTTATTTGTATGATTATATTTTTGAAGTACTGTTAAAGTTATCTTATTTATATAGACATGAGTTATGTGGGGGCTTTCTTTTCATTCGTAATTACTTATTATGATGGTATAAACCGTTTCAACATTAGCTAAATCTGCATGTTTATGTCATATATTCCATTTCGTCGTAGAGTGCCTTTACAATTAAGGAAATCGATTATCTAAGGCTCTTAGCAGCCTTGTTTATGTGTTTACTTTCTTATCGAACCAGACTTACGTATGTTCTTTTGCACAATATCCAAGACAAAACAAAATCATACATTTGCCTGGTCCTATATATAGCTTGTTTTCATTTTCTAAGGTACGAATAAAACAAGTCTACGGATTTGTTGTTAGTAACGCAGTTTATTGTGTATGGCTTGACCAAATTTAATTCACTATTGAAACGTAATGTGTCACCGTATTTATAAATGCGTCGATGTTGATAAAGTAAAGATGGTCGTTTTACAATTTAATTCGCAAACCTCATGTCTATTATCATTTCACATTTTTTGTTGCTGTTATTGTTGTTGTTGTGATACGTTAAAATATCCTTAAGGAACTCGTGTTCAAAGAAACAAAGTTTATATGTCTAAGGATGAATGGCGGAACTATTAATATGAATTTGTAACATTTCTTTTCAGGGTAAGAATGTTTTTGCCGTTTTTGAGAAACAATTGTTTTAACAATCTACCTGGTAAAACGACATAAACCCAGTGGTTTTACCACTGAAAGATCTTCAAAGGAAGTAATTCGTCTGTCATACATTTTTACGAAAAGTAGACATACGACGATGTTATAATTCTGCCTTAATACGGCATTTGACATCCTGCCACAACTGATACGATTAATTTATCACATGGTTAGGCAAGATTTAGCTTGTGTTAAATTGTTTTCACAGCACTGCAATCTCTTGACACAAAAGGCATTACCCGCTATCATTGAAAAATGTCAAACTTCCCCGGGCTTACAGCGATATGCTATCAACTTGAAACTTTTAAGTATCGATTTATGAGACGCTTCTCTGGGGATTTATGGCATTGTAAATAACAATAACTATGGTCTTGATCTTATATGCTTTAAGCACAATGCATATGTACAAAGATTATTATAAATAGAAACCAACAGCATCGATTCATAACGGTATTTTAAAAACATGTTTGGTTAAAGTTTAACACATAGTTAGCGGGATTTACTTCTAAATTAATTAAGTAAAGTGTATTACTTTTACAATAACCATTGTATTAAAACATTAAACATAAAAGCCAATAAGAGCCTACATTTGTTAGGCTGACAAAAATGAGAACATAGAACATGTGCAAAAGGTTATCTGTCAAAGCTGAAAACAACAACACATGAAATAAGCATACCTTATCCAACTTCAATTTGTTATCTAGCTTGTCGTGTCCTTGTTACCAATCGTAACACGTATCTTTCTTCTTTTATTTCTTTTAATCTATACAAACAAAATTAAACCATAACTACTGACCATTTGTCTTTAAATCCAATCCAGCTTAAATAATCAAGCATTTTATTAAACTCGATTTCAGTCAAGTGTATATAAATGGTCCTTACAGCTAGAAACAATATTTAATACTACTTTTAAAAGACTGTATTCAATTAAAATGTTTTAATGTACTGAAAAGATATATATGATGCTAAATGGAACCCTGTTTACAATGTGTATAGAATTATGAGATAGGTGTTTATCTGCTTGTTGGGTTTTGCGGCCCACTGACATTATTTATAGTAATTAAAGATGATGTCGCATAGAAAGGGTATATATTGCTGCCATCACTGTGCACACCTGGTATGATACCACACCCAGTCACGTTTTCTGTTTCCGGGTTGACCTGTAGTGAAAGAACTCTTGCATTTGCTTGACCATTAGCATTGGTGCTATACCACTACTATTTAAGCGACTTTTGTATTCACAGCCTGGTATCAAACCTGGTGCCTTGCGTACCTTCACGATTACCACTTTGGTATCTACTTGTGTAAATGTGTAGATCTCAAACTACAGTTACAACCACAGTGACCACATATTATATTATAATCTTTAAGACTTGTATGGAAGACTCCTGTTGAAGATTGAGTAAAGTTTAAGACAACATGATTGTTTGTACAATCGTCGTTTGGTAAAATTCAGTTAATAACCAGTCGATCGGTTTATTTCTTTCACAGAGTATAGTTGCGTAAATCATTTGTGAAACAAAACATGTGCTATTGTTTTTATTCTTGTTGATGTTGTTGTTGTTGTTTCTGAAGACTATTAAATACAAGCGAAAATCAGGTCTCTATATAAAAAATAAGAGAATTTTACTTTATTTTTTATGTTGTTTTAATCATAGGAGATTGTTTTATTTCGTAGTCATGATCACATTAATGTTACTTGTTCAGTGTACATGTTTTCATTTAATTCTTTCAATCAGAATCGGTACATGTATTTTCATTTACATTGAACAATGATACTACCCTTCTTAAGCTGGTCACTAACAACCCTTCAAAATACGTCGGTATAAACTAGTAACTTGAGTAATGATTCATTAACATGATTAATTCTCCTCACCTCACCCGAATACAAAAAAGTACATGATTGTTTCAAATGTCATCTACGCTTTTATTTTTTGACGCCATTGCTTAATTCTCTGTATATGTTGGGTCGTTTTTTTTTTCGTTTCACTGTCCTCATTTAAGAACACCTTCAAACAGTGTAAGATTAAATCTCTGTTATCCGGTTCAAGCACCGCAGTAGTTCCTTGTGCTTAGTGACCGTTCCGAAACTATGACTTTTTGGGTTTCTCAGTTTGTGTAACGTCTTGTACACCAGTCTCTTAAATTCTGTGTTGCGTTTAAGTTAATATGTTTTATCTTTGTCTAGTGCTTTTTCAAATAGTAAGTTGTGTTGTATTCAAGGTACCTGTCATCTTTGTGCACTAAATATAACAATCGCTTCGACTCTTGTCCTGTAATTTGGTCGGTTTCCTTTGACCGTTTGTCTTCAAAACATTTTAGAAGGGCAGATTTAGAGCTTTAGGAGGGCAGGTACAGAGCTTTAAGAGGGCAGGTTTAGATCTCTGCTTTCCGGTAAAGCAACACTGACTGTCACCTTGCTAAACCGGTCTTTTCATGATGGTAACTATTTCTTTGTTTTGAGTAATGTTTCGGGTCAATGCTTATGCCACTTTAAAAACATCAAGCTTCACAAAACACAATACAAGTCACGATTCATAGTTAATGCGAGCTCTAGCATACCATTACTCACATATCTCATCTACTTAGGTATTGCCTTACTGCAGTTCGTCATCACGTTGTTAAATATTGTGAAAAGGTGTATGATAGTTCAGCAATTAACATGTTTGGTATATTAAAAATTCTTCAGTCATAGACAAGTTTCCTACATTAAATTTTTATAGTTCTGCAGTTGATTTTTCACGATGTACACGCTTTTATTGATGCTCATGACTAGTTAAGACAAATATTATAACTCTCGCTGAAATGACGTTTGCTAGAGATAAACAATTATGCATTGCAGGAAATAAAAGGAATGCCTTTTTACCAACATTTTCTGTGCATGAAAAGCCATTAATATGAAGAATCAAAGGCGACACAAATGCCGGAATAAATAAACCTGTTAATATTAATATGGGAGCAAGTAAGACGACATTTTTTATTTAATAATTTTCATTAACTATAAACCGCCAGAAAGGGTATGTTTAATGTATAATGCTAAGACCACAGAATCCGACACCGTTTCATGTTGTTTCTTTTTTACTCAAAGTGATATTTATGTAGAAAAAATGGCAGAATTATTAAAACGATCTATAAGGCTAAAGTGTACAATCAGAAAATGCACTTGTGCACCGGCCTTATTTTACACTAATCAGGTGACATTTTTCAGGAACATATTATTTTTTTCTCAGTATCTTATTGTTTATTATCAAAGTTGTTTTGCATGGAAGCATTTTTAATCAATGTTAAGTACACAAAGAACGAACTTTAAAGTTTCCTTAGATTTACCCACTTTACGTATTTCAAAGTAGAATCAATGAATACAAAAACTGAAAGAAACAGCAAATAGTTACAAGGCAAAGTTATTACGTAATAAAGTGCTAATGTGGTTAATAATTACACATTGAAATGACGTTAAAAATACAACTTAACAAAAGTTGCTGTCAAGTGAAAGGTAGTATGTCATTCAATATAATACCGAAATATTACAAAATATCAAATGTTTATTACTTAAAGCATTTTTTTAATATTATCGAAGATGGATACTGCTGTTAATTATATCTGGGGATACGGAAGTGGTCACGAAAGTAATAATTAGTTTGAACATAAAATGTTCCTGAAAATAAATAATGTGCAAGAACTAAAATTCCATGTCGGGTTATACGTACGTACTTATGAATAACCGGCCACAATAGCTCAAGTGGTAGAGTGTCGGCTTGCGGATCGGGAGGTCACGAGCTCAAACCTCGGCCGGGTCAAACCAAAGACTAGTAAGTTGGTAGTAGTGGCTTCCCTCCTTACTCGTCGGTGTCAGTATAAAAGACCAGCCAGGTTCATTAATTGGGCCCCTCATAAGTGCCCCTGTGTTATAATGATAGCAATGTCACCGCACCGTATCGGCAAAAATGCTGGCAAATCCATGTCCTATTTATGAATATGTATCGGGCGTACCGACAATTATGTACAATTACGTTTAGACATTTTAATGGTAACATGAAAAAAAAATCTCTCGTTTTCTGTCATGTTTGTGTGAAAGTTTCAGGCAAACAAAATAAATATAAAATAATAAAAATAATAATAAAGGACGCCGTTTACCGTACAAGGACCCGTAATTTATCAGGGTTATGGAAGTCCGCAAAAAATACTTTCACCATATGCTAATTTTGGCGTCAAGTCCATCGCCAATAGGTTTACATTGTGGACTTGTATTTGTGGTGTAAAGATGTGTATCATTATGTTTCCTATTAGACAATATTTACATAAACTGCGGTAATCTTTATTTAGACAAGGAACTATGGATGTAACTCGAATCCCAAAACGATATTCGAATATTCGTAACGTGTATTCGAATCATATTCGAATATTCGGAACGAATATATATATCATAGTGGCACATAACAAGGTAATTTTCCCTTACATTCAATGTGTTAATTCATTGTAAAATGTTTATTTCTAGCCACGATTTACATAGCTAGCCTAAGTTAATGCAGAAGCGGCGGTAGATGTATGATTTTAGCATAGCATTTAATTTTAAAACGACGATTTCTTCTTTTTGAAATACAAACGGCAATATTATCAATCCGCCATTATCCTGTTTATAGTGAAGGACCAGACCGGGTGTTTCTTTATTTGGTCAGCGGTAATTGGCAAGAAAATACTGTCAGTTAAGAATGCCAGTAAATGCGTAAACAATGTCATTGTTACTTAAGTATTATTGTTATTATTATTATTATTATTATTATTATTATTATTATTATTATTATTATTATTATTATTATTATTATTATTGTTGTTGTTGTTGTTATTGAAACTCTTATTATAACTAGGCAGTAACCAATCAATGTTAAGATGACCAGCAAAGTCCCGTATGATATATACTTTATTAATTAGTCACGTTAAACTTGGGTGTCTTTATGTTACGTGTTGAACTTCGTGTAATAACCTTTACAATTTAAAGCATTTTGCGTATTTAATTTCTTATTTGTATTAACATATGACGTATTAAAAGGGCTACTTAAGCTCCTTTTAATGTTAACATAACGATTTAATAAAACCATATCATAATTTTATTAGATGAAACTGTACAACACATGCAAAATAGCTCACAATTTTAATATTTTACTCTACTAACCGCAAACAATGTATAACAACAAACAGTCAATTATGTTTTGTGAACTTATCTTATAAGATACATAAATGATTAAAGGAGGCATTTTCAAAAGGGCAAAATGAGGGTGATACTGGATCGACTGTAAGACAATTAGGCAAAACCACGAAGGTTTTATGAAGGGAAATCGCTCAAGTGTACAGCCAATTAACGGTCTTGATTGGTTGGTGGTCGGGTTGATGTTTAATTGTGATTGGCTTATATCGCTAAGGGCGTTAATCCGAAGCCATAACATGTCAATTAAAGACATTTAGTTACCAATACACAAGTGACAATTACGAACCTGCTCGCCATATGCCTAAGGGTGAAAGGCGAAAGTAAACAAAACCATTTGATGACGACAATTACTGTGATTGGCTAGTGTCAAGATTACTTGTCTGTTGATACATTGATAAAGTACCAATCAATATATATATGAAGTAGAGTGACAAAAACAGAAAGTGGATGCAATCAAAATTTGTCTGACAGTGATCTAGTTGTGCTTTCCAAAAATAAAAGAAGTTCTGGTGGACTGTTATCAATAAGTATAGCCTTATATAATGTATTTATTACACACTATCCCGACCGAAGCTAGGTAGAATCAGTGTTACGTAATTGCTGTAGCTAACTGACATGATTGTGTGTTTATTGTACTTTGGTAACTGTTTCCACAGCTGTATGGTGATGTGGGTGATGTGACTGGATCTTAGTGGGAGAGGGGGCAGAGAAGGGGCTGTGCGCGGTGAGGTGATTTCATGATGTTAACCAGATGTTAATCAGGAGACATGACCCACCCCTCCATCTTAGAGCGAGCGCGATCACATAAGTCGCTGGGAGACACTACGATCAAGTAAAGAAATGTCTTTTTAATTTTCCCTCGAACTTAACAAAAGTGAAACAAAAATTATAAAATATTCGAATCCCCAAATCTCTATTCGAATAGTGACTTGACAAGGAACTGATATACTTATGGGAACCAACTGTGCACCCTTAATTGCTGATTTGTTTTTATACTGCTTAGAACGAGATTATGTGTTAACCATATCCCCTTCTAACCAAAGCCGTATTACAAAAGATTATAAGTCAACGCCACGCTAACTTGATGATATTCTTACTATAGGTAATCCTTTCTTTGCTTAAATGATCAATCTGATTTACACCCCAGAACTTACCAATAATAACGCAAACACCTGACATTTAAATGCAGCATCTCTAGACAATGAATTCAGTATTTCCAATGACAAAGTCACTTGTAAAATCTATGATAGGAGAGACAATTTCAGTTTCAGTATTGCGAATTATCCATACCTTGATGGTGATTGACTTTATGCTACCTCCTATGGTATTTGCATGTCCCTACTTACAAGGTTTGCCCGAGTTTGAACTAAAGTAGACTTCAATGCTAGAAACCAGTTTATCACTTTAAAATTGTTACAGCAAGGTTTTCGATTACACAAATTAAGAAATGCTTTCTTTAATTAGTTTACTGCAATTATTTTATTGCTTTTTAATATTATAGCAGTATGAAAACACGTATGTTACAAGGTATACGCTATCCTGTATTTTATGGAAATGTTTATTTATTGGGTTTGTCGTCCTGCCAATTTATGGAAATGCTTTATATAGATAAACAAAATCAAGGGTTTCAAAAAGTTTTCTGACCTCTTACAAAACTGATCATAAAATGTATTGCTAATGGTTACAATCCTGGAATCCTAAGCTATATTGCTTGCAATTAACCCCTTTACAGACAAGAATATATATTGTTTTTAAATTACACCAAGACCGGACAAGTCATTGAGATTACAAGAACACAATGACTGTGATTGGACGTCACTGTTAGAATTCTGTCTCTTTATCTTTGCAGTCATGCTCTATATAGGCGAGGGAACGTGAGCAGTATCCATTCCCTTTACGTGAGATTGCACAATAGGTATAGCTTCATGATTTCATTTGTCTTTATTATGTGATATGTCAGTTGCGGGTAAATCATTGGCCTGCTATAATAACACAGTAAGATGTCATTGCATATTATCTTTTCATAATACTACGTTTTGTTTTGTTGGTTGATATTGTTATCTAACCTTAAATTGTTTCAATCGAGTTTCTTTTAATTTCAACTTTTAGCGCTGACATATAAAGTCACTGCATTTTTGTTTTTGTATGGCGTTAAAATTTTTTTCATTATACATCATGGATTGGACTGTTTTATTTCAAGGCACTATTTTGTTTGGAATTATAAAGTTGCCGAGGATTTTATCTCCTGTACGTATTGTAAAATGTTGATAATTGATTATAATATGAGTTATTTTCTTCGTATTCAATAAACTTTTATCATTCTTAACAGTCTTAACAAAACAGTATGATATAACCACTGATACTGGCATTTATTCAATGCATAGTTTGTTACAACGCAAGAAACAAACATAAGCTCAATTGTTTTATGTTCCTACCGGTAACTAAATATATAAGGTCAGCATTGGCAGCACGGTAGACACTAATGTGATGATGGCGCCTTCTGTCTGTCGCTCTATTGTGTTATCAGCTGTCCTGAAAATTTCTTTTCAACGATATACCAATGTTTTCCAGAGATACTGGGCCGCAATTCACTATGTTTTATCTCTGAATATTTTCCGATATTCAGTTAAGTGTACAGGCAAGCAAGAGGAAAATTGTCATTTTTCTGTGTTTAAAAAACAAGCAACCTTATTGTGGGATTGGGATTAGCCGGCATTTTTGCCGATACTGCGCAGCGACATTTCTATTATTATAGCACAGGGGCACTTATGAGGTGCCCAGGGACTGAACCCGGCCGGTCCATTATACTGACACCGACGAGTCAGGCGTAATGCTGTCCCCTTAGCCCCGAGCGTTAGGTGGGAAGCCACTACTACCAACTTTAAAGTCTTTGGTTTGACCCGGCCGGGATTCGAACCCACGACCTCCCGATCCGCAAGCCGACGCTCTACCCAACCAAACTGTAATTAAGAAAGATTACATAGATAACAACTTCAGTTTACTCTTTACATCAAAGTGCACTTTAGATTCTAAAATTGAAATAGTGCAGTAAAGCGGTCGTAAAGATTCTCCACGTTCATCTAATCTATGTTGTCATTTAATTTAGCCTATAAGCATTGTTATGTGTATTGTCCTTTGACATACATTGGACTTATACAAATGAACAGGATGCTTCTACTTTTTACACTTCTCCTCTGGTCATTTTGTCCATTTTAAAAAAAATCAAATCTTAAATTCATTCTACAATCATCAAATGTGGGTAGTTTTACTAGAAATAGTACTCATTCCCTCACCTAAATACAATGTGGACATTATTTCACTTGTCTCACTACGTTCTTTATGATGACGTTATAATTTAGCATTAAGAATACGTCATCAGTTCGACAATGTTGTCTCAAATAGACTTGTTTTCCTTTCACTGGTTGCATTTTAAGACACGCCTCAGAACGTACGAGGTTAGCGCTCTGTACACCTGGTTGTAGCGCCACAGTCAGCCCATGTTGCCGTCTGATCGTTCTAAAGCAGTAACTGCTAGGTTGGCTCAGTAACTACTAGGTTGGCTCAGTAACTGCTAGGTTGGCTCCGTAACTGCTAGGTTGGCGCAGTAACTGCTAGGTTGGCGCAGTAACTGCTAGGTTGGCTCAGTAACTGTTAGGTTGGCTCAGTAACTGCTAGGTTGGCTCAATAACTGCTAGGTTGGCGCAGTAACTGCTAGGTTGGCTCAGTAACTGCTAGGTTGGCTCAATAACTGCTAGGTTGGCTCAGTAACTGGTAGGTTGGCTCAATAACTGCTAGGTTGGCTCAGTAACTGCTAGGTTTGCGCAGTAACTGCTAGGTTGGTTCAGTAACTGCTAGGTTGGCTCCGTAACTGCTAGGTTGGCTCAATAACTGCTAGGTTTGCTCCGTAACTGCTAGGTTGGCTCAGTAACTGCTAGGTTGGCGCAGTAACTGCTAGGTTGGCGCAGTAACTGCTAGGTTGGCGCAGTAACTGCTAGGTTGGCTCAGTAACTGTTAGGTTGGCTCAGTAACTGCTAGGTTGGTTCAATAACTGCTAGGTTGGCGCAGTAACTGCTAGGTTGGCTCAGTAACTGATAGGTTGGCTCAATAACTGCTAGGTTGGCTCAGTAACTGCTAGTTTGGCTCAGTAACTGCTAGGTTGGCTCAGTAACTGCTAGGTTGGCTCAGTAACCGCTAGGTTGGCTCAGCAACTGCTAGGTTGGCTCAGTAACTACTAGGTTGGCTCAGTTACTGCTAGGTTGGCTCAGTAACTGCTAGGTTGGCGCAGTAACTGCTAGGTTGGCGCAGTAACTGCTAGGTTGGCTCAGTAACTGATAGGTTGGCTCAATAACTGCTAGGTTGGCTCAGTAACTGCTAGTTTGGCTCAGTAACTGCTAGGTTGGCTCAGTAACTGCTAGGTTGGCTCAGTAACCGCTAGGTTGGCTCAGTAACTGCTAGGTTGGCTCAGTAACTACTAGGTTGGCTCAGTTACTGCTAGGTTGGCTCAGTAACTGCTAGGTTGGCGCAGTAACTGCTAGGTTGGCTAAATAACTGCTAGGTTGGCGCAGTAACTGCTAGGTTGGCTCAGTAACTGCTAGGTTGGCTCAGTAACTGCTAGGTTGGCTCAATATCTGCTAGGTTGGCGCAGTAACTGCTAGGTTGGCTCAGTAACTGCTAGGTTGGCTCAGTAACTGCTAGGTTGGCTCAGTAACTGCTAGGTTGGCTCAGTAACTGCTAAGATGGCTCAGTAACTGCTAGGTTGGCTCAGTAACTGCTACGTTGGCTCAGTAACTGCTAGGTTTGTTCAGTAACTGCTACGTTGGCTCAGTAACTGCTAGGTTTGCTCAGTAACTGCTACGTTGGATCAGTAACTGCTAGGTTGGCGCAGTAACTGATAGGTTGGCTCAGTAACTGCTAGGTTGGCTCAATATCTGCTAGGTTGGCGCAGTAACTGCTAGGTTGGCTCAGTAACTGCTAGGTTTGGTCAGTAACTGCTAGGTTGGCGCAGTAACTGCTAGGTTGGCGCAGTAACTGCTAGGTTTGCTCAGTAACTGCTAGGTTGGCGCAGTAACTGCTGGGTTGGCTCAGTAACTGCTAGGTTGGCTCAGTAACTGCTAGGTTGGAGCAGTAACTGCTAGGTTGGCTCAGTAACTGCTAGGTTTGCGCAGTAACTGCTAGGTTTACCTTTCACTGGTTGCATTTTAAGACACGCCTCAGAACGTACGAGGTAAGCGCTCTGTACACCTGGTTGTAGCGCCACAGTCAGCCCATGTTGCCGTCTGATCGTTCCAAAGCAGTAACTGCTAGGTTGGCTCAGTAACTGCTAGGTTGGCTCAGTAACTGCTAGGTTGGCGCAATAACTGCTAGGTTGGTGCAGTAACTGCTAGGTTGGCGCAGTAACTGCTAGGTTGGCTCAGTAACTGTTAGGTTGGCTCAGTAACTGCTAGGTTGGCTCAGTAACTGCTAGGTTGGCTCAGTAACTGCTAGGTTGGCTCAATATCTGCTAGGTTGGCGCAGTAACTGCTAGGTTGGCTCAGTAACTGCTAGGTTGGCTCAGTAACTGAGAGGATGGCTCAGTAACTGCTAGGTTGGCTCAGTAACTGCTAGGTTGGCTCAGTAACTGCTAGGTTTGCTCAGTAACTGCTAGGTTGGCTCAGTAACTGCTAGGTTGGCGCAGTAACTGCTAGGTTGGCTCAGTAACTGCTAGGTTGGCTCAGTAACTGCTAGGTTGGCTCAGTAACTGCTAGGTTGGCTCAGTAACTGCTAGGTTGGCTCAGTAACTGCTAGGTTGGCTCAGTAACTGCTAGGTTGGCGCAGTACCTGCTAGGTTGGCTCAGTAACTGCTAGGTTGGCTCAATATCTGCTAGGTTGGCGCAGTAACTGCTAGGTTGGCTCAGTAACTGCTAGGTTTGGTCAGTAACTGCTAGGTTGGCGCAGTAACTGCTAGGCTGGCTCAGTAACTGCTAGGTTGGCGCAGTAACTGCTAGGTTTGCTCAGTAACTGCTAGGTTAGCGCAGTAACTGCTGAGTTGGCTCAGTAACTACTAGGTTGGCTCAGTTACTGCTAGGTTGGCTCAATAACTGCTAGGTCGACTCAGTAACTGCTAGGTTGGCTCAGTAACTGCTAGGTTGGCTCAATCACTGCTAGGTTGGCGCAGTAACTACTAGGTTGGCTCAGTAACTGCTAGGTTGGCTCAGTAACTGCTAGGTTGGCCCAGTAACTGCTAGTTTGGCTCAGTAACTGCTAGGTTGGCTCAGTAACTGCTAGGTTGACGCAGTAACTGCTAGGTTGGCTCAGTAACGGTTAGGTTGGCTCAGTAACTGCCAGGTTGGCTCAGTAACTGCTAGGTTGGCTCAGTAACTGCTAGGTTGGCTCAATATCTGCTAGGTTGGCGCAGTAACTGCTAGGTTGGCTCAGTAACTGCTAGGTTGGCTCAGTAACTGAGAGGATGGCTCAGTAACTGCTAGGTTGGCTCAGTAACTGCTAGGTTGGCTCAGTAACTGCTAGGTTGGCTCAGTAACTGCTAGGTTGGCTCAGTAACTGCTAGGTTGGCTCAGTAACTGCTAGGTTGGCTCAGTAACTGCTAGGTTGGCTCAATATCTGCTAGGTTGGCGCAGTAACTGCTAGGTTGGCTCAGTAACTGCTAGGTTGGCTCAGTAACTGAGAGGATGGCTCAGTAACTGCTAGGTTGGCTCAGTAACTGAGAGGATGGCTCAGTAACTGCTAGGTTGGCTCAGTAACTGTTAGGTTGGCTCAGTAACTGCTAGGTTTGCTCAGTAACTGCTAGGTTGGCTCAGTAACTGCTAGGTTGGCTCAGTAACTGCTAGGTTGGCTCAGTAACTGCTAGGTTGGCTCAGTAACTGCTAGGTTTGCTCAGTAACTGCTAGGTTGGCTCAGTAACTGCTAGGTTGGCGCAGTACCTGCTAGGTTGGCTCAGTAACTGCTAGGTTGGCTCAATATCTGCTAGGTTGGCGCAGTAACTGCTAGGTTGGCTCAGTAACTGCTAGGTTTGGTCAGTAACTGCTAGGTTGGCGCAGTAACTGCTAGGCTGGCTCAGTAACTGCTAGGTTGGCGCAGTAACTGCTAGGTTTGCTCAGTAACTGCTAGGTTGGCGCAGTAACTGCTGGGTTGGCTCAGTAACTACTAGGTTGGCTCAGTAACTGCTAGGTTGGCTCAATAACTGCTAGGTCGACTCAGTAACTGCTAGGTTGGCTCAGTAACTGCTAGGTTGGCTCAATCACTGCTAGGTTGGCGCAGTAACTACTAGGTTTGCTCAGTAACTGCTAGGTTGGCTCAGTAACTGCTAGGTTGGCTGAGTAACTGCTAGGTTGGCCCAGTAACTGCTAGTTTGGCTCAGTAACTGCTAGGTTGGCTCAGTAACTGCTAGGTTGACGCAGTAACTGCTAGGTTGGCACAGTAACTGATAGGTTGGCTCAATAACTGCTAGGTTGGCTCAGTAACTGCTAGGTTGGCTCAGTAACTTCTAGGTTGGAGCAGTCACTGCTAGGTTGGCTCAGTAACTGCTAGGTTTGCTCAGTAACTGCTAGGTTGGAGCAGTAACTGCTAGGTTGGCTCAGTAACTGCTAGGTTGGCGCAGTAACTGCTAGGTTGGCTCAATAACTGCTAGGTTGGCGCAGTAACTGCTAGGTTGGCTCAGTAACTGCTAGGATGGCTCAGTAACTGCTAGGATGGCTCAGTAACTGCTAGGTTTGCTCAGTAACTGCTAGGATGGCTCAGTAACTGCTAGGTTGTGTCAGTAACTGCTAGGATAGCTCAGTAACTGCTAGGTTGGCTCAGTAACTGCTAGGATGGCTCAGTAACTGCTAGGATGGCTCAGTAACTGCTAGGTTTGCTCAGTAACTGCTAGGTTGGCTCAGTAACTGCTAGGGTTGCTCAGTAACTGCTAGGTTGGCTCAGTAACTGCTAGGATGGCTCAGTAACTGCTAGGATGGCTCAGTAACTGCTAGGTTTGCTCAGTAACTGCTAGGATGGCTCAGTAACTGCTAGGTTTGCTCAGTAACTGCTAGGTTGGCTCAGTAACTGCTAGGATGGCTCAGTAACTGCTAGGTTGGCTCAGTAACTGCTAGGATGGCTCACTAACTGCTAGGATGGCTCAGTAACTGCTAGGTTTGCTCAGTAACTGCTAGGTTGGCTCAGTAACTGCTAGGTTGGCTCAGTAACTGCTAGGATGGCTCAGTAACTGCTAGGTTTGCTCAGTAACTGCTAGGTTGGCTCAGTAACTGCTAGGTTGGCTCAGTAACTGCTAGGTTGGCTCAGTAACTGCTAGGTTGGCTCAGTAACTGCTAGGATGGCTCAGTAACTGCTAGGTTTGCTCAGTAACTGCTAGGATGGCTCAGTAACTGCTAGCTTCGCTCAGTAAGTGTTAGGTTGGCTCTTGTTATAATATCTCCTCTGAGTTTTGTCGTAACGTTGTCATTTGTCTGACATGTGAATATTTGTCTTGTCCCTTTTCCAACTTTAATCTTTGTTGCAATTCTCACAGAACCTTTTATTGTTGTTTTATTTTTTAAAAAAAAAGAATATATGACAAAGTCCTATGAGTATTGCAACATATACCAAACTCCGAAAAGGCACAGAACAAAGGTATTTCACATGCAAGCCAAGCGAAAAGTAAGAACAAATTTGTGATGAGTCATTTAAGGAAAAGAGCAAACCCGACAGTTACCGCCTTGGAACGGTCAGTCGGCAATATGACCCGACTGGGGTGCTTAAACCGGTTTTACAGAGCTCTAACCTTGCACTTCCTGACGAGTTTCTCAAAATGCAAGCAACGAAAAGAAAAACAATCTATTTAAAAACAAAATGTTCATGCGCTGATATTTTTTATACGTTATGACGAAAGTAATGACGTCATCGAAAAATAATGTCCACATAGTTTCAGAAAAGGAATATGGTAGTATTTCGATTTGAAAAACAACAAAAAAAAGGTTGACCACAAATAAAATTAACCTTCTGAATCATGAAAAAATATGACCAGAGACGAATAAATGGTTGTAGCATCCTGTTCATGTGAAGATGGAATTGAAGAACCAAAGTTCAATGTCCATCAAAGGAAATACACGTAACAATCCTTATAGGATGAATTAAATGACAACATAGATTACATGCACGGGGAGATTTTTTACGACCGCCACACTGCACAAGTAACATTGTTGTGATCATGAAAAAGAATATATGACAAATTCCTATGAGTATTGCAACATAGACCAAACTCCGAAGTAAAGCTTAGGGCGTAATTTCATTGCTACAAGTAGTTTTGACATTTTAATAGTAAGACTCCCAATCACTTGCAAACATTTCCCTTAGCACTTTATAGAAGTCAGCGCTTAATGACAATTTCTTCTGCTTTGAGTCTATTGTTGTAAATGCCGGTAATAAGGAAATATTTCGTTGATATCAGCAGCAAGACATTTACAAACCTCTCCTGAAACAACATATACAGGCCTAATTTGTTATGATGTTTACATGTTTATTTTGTGCTAAATTATATCGTCTTGTCTTTTGTTGCACAGAAATTGTTGCACAAGTTTTCCGGTTATAGTAAGACATTTTACGAGAGTTTAGCCACACCCTACACAATCACAAATTGACTCAGGTGAGATTACTTAAAACTAGTTTTACTTTTCTAATCATTGAAGTGATTATTTTCATAATCTATTTAAAGGTTCATTTCATAACTAAACTGATAATGTTCTGAATTATTAATTCCAGATTTAAATATTATAAGTAAACTGCCTATTTTGCCTGATAAGTGATCTGAATTTCTTAGAAATGTTGCAAACATTATTTTACTTGGGCTATTTTAATAAGGTGTATTCGTGCTGTTTGAAGAGTTTCTTATATCTGATCTGATCTTCTGGAACAGTTTAAATGCAACATTTTTAAAAAATGCTTAGCAAGTGTATAATATTTTACGGCTAAGGTATGTGTTAAGTTAAAAGGTACATATTTAAGCATAATACAATTTTGAACAACATCTACGTTCTTTTCTAACACGTTCTTCTCATCTATCAAGACCCGTGGTTTTAAAACGTTGATGTTTTTTTTTCTCGAACGTTTTTATTTATTATCAAGCTATTATATATGTACCATATTAAGATACTGCAGTAAATTTAGATGTTATTTTATATAAAATATGTTTTCTTTATGTAGACTTTCCATCATATTTCTAATCCTAATAGGGTGCATACATTTGAAAAAGATTTTCTTCGGAAAACAATAATGAATAGAAGCAAACATTCCAATCGTTTATTAGACGTTAATGTCCGGAGTAAAGTAAAGTTGCGACAGTACAACATAGACATGTTGAATTTATACTTTATAATCGACATAAGCATGATTTTAATAGGAGTTGTTTTACTGCCTACAAATCAATGAACAATACTTTTTATACATACTTTATTGCATGTTTTAAAGAGAATGATGACTAGAAAAAACACCTTCTAATGGATAATCATTAACTTTTGTTCATCAATGGAAACATTTGTATTGTGCGTGTTTATTGGCTTATCGCATGTCGACCAGAAATAGATTAGTTTCCAGATTGTCTATCTTTCACTGGTGTATTTTCGTGTTGTAGGTCTTTGAAAGGGTAAATGGCGAGCCGCCTTTTTCATTAACACTGTTCATCGCAAAAATCGTTAACAACCGTTTCTATTTGTGGTGCGATTTTCCGACATGTTACGTATCACATCATGCATTTGCATTTATAACAAATACATGTAAACATTAAAAAGCTGCGACATGGTAGATTTCACACAACTTTATCAGAATTAAATATAAAAACATAAACTACGAGTCATATATTTATTATATTTCAAATTAAATGAATCCGAAAACTGGTGTTTCATTGTTATCATAGGCAATACTTGAGTGAACATTTTCTGAATGAAATTCCTGCTAACATACATCCTGATTGCATGTTTACTCATGATTGGAATGCTGCCATCTTTAGTAGGCGTTTTATTTATCTTATCTGTTTGTAATTACGTAGCAGAGATCTAAAGATCAGGTATACAGAATGGCTTCACTGGCAATGAAATATGTAATCGTGTTTGTAGTTTAATGAAGATATGTATTTTAAATTTTTAAATTCACACTTATAATCATATAAATTACAGCATCTTATATCAGAACATTTCACGATGCATTTCTCCAATGTAAAAACGTAGTAAACTAAAGTTTAAAGATTGTTTGACTGTTAGAAATCGCATTTTTCTTGTAGCTTCTTGTTTCGATTCACACTTATACATATGTCGCTCAATAAATGTAATCAGTATTTTCTGCATTTAAGTTGGTCGCATTACCATGTTAATGGCCTCTGGAGATGTATTTTTCCACGCTAATTATTCATGACAAACCAAAGTGAAAACGAAGAACATTGAACAGTACTATAATCAATGTATTTTTATTGTTTGTCCAGCTGTATTTAATATCGATACTTCTCTCTGAAAAACGAGAGAAATTTATTACATCTTGGAAAGCGTGCCGTTTAGAGTTGGTATGGCTATCCGTATCTGAAGACTCCTTTTCATTCCATACTTATATAAAAATATGCTTGATATAGGTTTTAGAACATGTTATGTCTAAATGCAACTTCTTTTCTTGATAAAATATTCTATTTGCCAAACTAAAGCATCCTTATCTTTACAAATGTGGATGCATGTGATTTGTATGTTTGTATGTTTGTTTGTATTTAGTGTTATTGTAAATTTTATTTAAGCTGCCATGATAAAGTTTCATTGAGCGATTAATCGCTAGATAAAAAAGAAATAAAATATTTACAATGTAACTGTATCAATGTGTTAATAAGCTAATACGTAAATTTTGTTGATTGCATGTACATGTGCTACACCTTTGATGATACATATTATTGTAACTATTTCATTTTTAGGAATAAAAAGATATTAAGTTTTAATGAATATCAACCATATTTTTAACAAAATATGAAAAGAAATATTGAGACATGAAAACTTGGAGCAAAAAATTTGGCCTTCACATGCCAATTCAGTCTAAATGTGACAATAACTCCGAAATGAGGCATGACAAAAGAAGAGATAACTAAGCCGCTTTGGAGCGCGAGTCCACAAAGGGTTGTTAACCGGTTAAAAGAAATCAAACCTTGCATGTCTTGAAGGGATTTTCAAGCAAACAGTGAAGACAAATCAATGTGAGTCAGTTATATAATATTTACATTTTCCTATACCTTTTAAAAGAAAAACATGATGATCTTTTTGTATAACCCTCATGAGCACCTGCATTGTAAAAGACGTCAGAATATGCATGAATATATGACATCATGCATGTGAAAATTGTGTTATTATTTTTTCATTTCCTATTTATGCCTTAATTCTGAAGATTTAAAATGACTTTCCATCATCAAACATTCATTTTCAGTGGTTTTTGCCTTTATAATTCATGGACAATTTAAATTAATGATTCATTTAATTGAAAAAGTGCTACATGTAATTAGTTAAATTATGCATTTTCATGCGAGTTTTGCATTTCGTAACGGTTAGAACATTTGCCTCAAAGTCAAAAAGCAAAATTTTATATAAATGTTAATATCAGGACTGAATCTAATTATGTTGACGTTTATCCATAAGGTCGCGTACGTGCAAAGCCCTGAAGCACGCCAGCGATTCGGCGACATGCGTTCATAAAGCATGAACATCAACAAATTGAGATTTAATTTTTAATTGTTGCTTAATCGTAAAGTTAACTAGAAATACGCTTATAATTTTCAAACAGTTTCTAGCCAAATTTAATAAGGTCAGTTGATATGATAATATAATATAAATAATAATATAATAATTACAAATATTGCAAAACACGTGTTTATAGCTGGTTTGCACATTACATGTAACTGTTTAAATATACCTAAGAGCATTCAGTGTAAGGAGATACGTTTTAAAAAGTTTACTTTAATTAAAATGAGCAAATATCCCTTTTCTAATAGTAAGACAGGTTGTCAAAATATTAACACAAAGTACTATTTTAATGTATTATTTTATAGCTCCGATGAACGATATGTTGTATTTTTGTTATGTTTTGAGGATGAAGATAATAATAGACAGGGGTTCAATTGAATTATGTTGCTTATGCATCTGGATACGAAATACAATTTCAAAAGCCGTCAGTGTGGCGGAGTCTAATGTGATAAAGGCGCCTCCTGTCTGCCACTTCATTGTGGCATCAGATGTCCTGCGAATTTGAACGTTTTGTTATTTTGCGCCATATATACTTGGAAACTCCGTGGCATACAAACACACAAAGATATCATGTACGTCATTCAAATGAAGAATAAATCGTCGTATAGACAAAAGGAATGTTCTTATCTATTGCAATCGAAAGAACAAAGAAAGATATCTCAAACGACCATACTAAAAGATAAATTTACTAATAGTCTTTACAGTTAAAGTGCGGGTATGTAAACCCTCTAGTTAGACATAAGATAAAAAAGCCGGCCACACGTAGGTATGTGTTAAATGCATCTTATTGACACGCTTTTCAAAGGGAACCCTAATGTAATCATACGCCCGACTCCTACATAAAAAGAAATTTAGAACGTCAAAACTTAAACTAAGCAGTAGTCAACTTATAAAAATGGTTTTAAAAATATTGTCGGACACAATTTCGAACTTGTCAAATCCCACTGTAAACGAGAGCGAGACTATATAATTAGGTTAATAACTCCAAAATATATCATGTTTTCATTATCTATATGTTTATTAACCCCATTTATTTAGTGATAACCGGGTTGTTTTTGAGTGTAATAAGATGTTCTTATTGTAAACAAATGGCTAGTATAATAGGGAAACAATAGGGTGTAACATCCATCAATTCAACTTCTATTGCGAGATTATTTTATTATCTAAAGTGATCGGACAATCAACAAGCCAATGTTGCACTTCATCTTTTGCATTTATATATAATATAATGTCAACATGACAATCTTTATTCTTTTAATATCCAATTTATAACATAATAAACCTGTTATCAGTATGTAAAATACAATCAATTATAAATACAAACAATCACCAAGGCTACAATAGTGAGGGGAACATGATGATAACTCTGTGTTAAGTGTATATCTTTTGAAACATGCAAATGCACAAAAGCTAACTTAAGATTAAATTGAAGAAGTAATTAAGGAATGTTTCATTGGTCAAATTAATGTCTCTATGTCTGTACAAACATCAGCATTAATAATCGAAAGACCAATGCTAATCTCATGCAAAGACATGGTGGTCTGGTTGCGTAGCGTAACCCACGAGCTCTTTTATCGGAGAATGTTTACATGCTAGCTAAATCTTGATTTTCAACGTTAATCTGTCCCTATGTTCATCTAATTTCAGTTTCAAAAAGCAAAACTTGTTTCATCTAGTTTTCCTCGTTATTAAAATAGCTTGTTTTTATTCCCACATATATTAGAAGTATTACTAATCTTTTATAAGTTTCTACGTCATGGACAACAGTGTAGCATTAATTAGAAAATGTGCTTGTGGTAAAATTATGTACAGTCGAACTGAAACATAACAAGGTTGTGGTATGTTTAACCTTGAGAGTATAAGTAGATTATCAAAAGCGTATGTGTCTAAAAAGAAACATGCCACGGGGTTCGTGCAATATACATTTACATCCAGACTGGTAGCTACTTAACAAGTGCGTGTAGCTGTCTTCTATGACGTACAAGTAAAGTAACAAAGAATGGTGTTAAATGAAAATGAACCCCAGGCTCTTCATTTCCGTGCGCAATCTGAAAACTAATTAGTCTTGACGTACAAGAGTGGTAATACAAATCATTTAATATAGATGCAAGTTCATGTAACGGCGGTTGTCCAATATGTTTATTTGTGTTTATGTTTAAGTATTTGTTTGTGTGGTTGTTTGTTATGCTTTTTTGTTAATGATAATAATAATAACAATAATAATAAAATAATAATAATAATAATGATAATAATAATGATAATAATAATAATAATAATAATAATACATGTAACAAGCATCTTTTTATTCATAAGGTAATCAATTGTCAGCAATTATTGAAATATTTTAAAATGTGTTTGTAATAAGCTTTTTGCATGAATTGCGTCAAAGCTTCTTCGGTAATACAACAGGACACCTTTAAGACCCGTCCCACAATCATCTGGATATCCCTATTCATTATTGGTTTTTGTTCTCTTAAACTCCTAGTTTCTTTTGCGTTGTAAGATGTAATGTAACATCAGTTTGTATAAGGAAGAACATTTACCAGAAGGGAGATTACCATACTTACAGACCGAAAGTCTTCTGACTACTTCCCTTCATTGCACGAGCGTAAAATTTCTTTATCCAAAATTGTAACTAGTCAATGCAGTTAATGATAACCCGTTTTTACCAAAACCTTTGTTCGAATAGTATATTACATAGTACATTATTAAAAAGTTAGCTCGATTTGTATCACGCAGTTTTACCAGTAGTAATAAATTATATATTGCCCCTAGGTTTATTTCACAGCGTAGCAACTTGAATTTGTTGGGTTATTATTTTGAAAGGATTCTTTCCTACCATTACCCGAAAAATTTGCCATAGTAACGTACATTTTAAAATAACGCCACATTTTCAATAAAACTATATTTACTAAAGTGTTTTTGCAAGCCCTTTTAATCGACAAAGTTAATCAAACATATGTTATATTGTTTCTTTTTCATTAAGCATCGTCTTTATCAGAGACCTGATTAGTGACGAATTGTAATTGACAGCATTAGTTGTAGGGCCTAATGATTTGACCAGCTATTTTTATTTTTATTGTTCGTTATATTAAAAGAATTAGAACTTTACATGTGTAATATATTTTTCAGACAGACAACAATATAAACAATGTTATTGACTCATGACCACGTAATGAAGTAATTTTTGTTCTTTGCAAGTGTTCTTTTCCCTGATCTTATTTGTTTAGTTTCGTGTGTGTTTGTTAAGTCCTAAAAATAAATAAGGAAACATGAGTAAGCCATTGTTTGGATAATTCGAAACTCGAAAGAACAATAACATAAATAACATAAATAGCTTCTGAAAATGATTTTAACAAGGCTTATCCTACATTCATTGTATTTTGTCCAACCTTATAAACGGAAAACAGTGGTATATGTTAGGAAACTAGTTTAAAACATGTTGCCAAACATACATTTTTTTTCTTAAGCAGTTCGGAAAAATACTACACACGAATTCAATTATCAGAATGAATATTAAAGGCAATTACTGATTAACGTTTATATGTGAAGACAAAGGGCCGGAAATTCCAGTAATCGTGATTTAAATTTCAATGAGTATTAAGTTTTATATGAAATAATAACATATCATCGTACGTTCGGTGGTGAGCTTGTTGCATGCTGTATCCAAACAGGGTTCACTATCCGGGCTTTGGTGTCTGATAATTCAGATAAACTGATTTTATCCTCACAATAAGGAAGTACGACAACTCCCTAGAAATATCTATGTTTTTCAGAACAGTGTCACTTCCTTTACCCTTTTATAGATAATACAGCCTAAATGTACTTCAATAATTAATTATTTATTATGTTCACAACTCAATGTTCCTTGTTATGATCATTAGGTAAGTTGAAAAATATATATATAATACGGATAACGTTAAATTGACCTTTGTAACCGTAAGAGGGAACATTATATAATTAGCTTTTATATGAATTGCAAAAGAAAATCGGGAATAGTTATTACAGTACCAAATTTAAATACTTTTTTACCTTAGCAAAGAAAAGACAAAGATAAATATTGCTTCTTATAACTATTGCCTAAATGAGCATTTCATATTTGACAACTTATGCAGCGTCATTATTTAGTAGTGACGTTTTCATAACGTCAAACAACGTCATTCGAAACATGTCCAGTATGTGTTCGGATGAAGAAAGTACAATTTTAGTTACTGAATCAGCTTTGCGAAATTCTATATGTCTGGCTTGTCGAAGAAGCAATTTGCTTAAATTAGAGATAAACATCAAAATTTGCCTGTAATGGTTTGTTGTAGCCTTTTCGTTGTGTGGCTGAATTGAAGTACCAGAGTCCATAATACGTCAGAGGACATTATACGTAAATTAGATATTATTTAAAAGACAACAATGATTAATGCATGATTCGGACATTTCCGCCATTATTGGGTTTAGTTGCGGGACATCTGTAGAGCCTTAGACACACCCTTAACATTCTGCTCTTCGCTATCATTAAATTAGAAAAGGTATTTTATGCTGTTTCATAAATTGATGATTCTACACAATCATCTGCTTAAATTAGAATTGGCTCGACGTCGTTATGGTGTATCCAAAATTTTGATATGACCTGTCCTTATTTACCTAATCAAAAATTGATCAAAAGGATATAACGTTTCATATGTAATCACATGGAAATGTAGTCCTACTTATATATCGCGGATGTGTGATCACCGGTTGTTTGACAGCATATCATTATGAGAAACCTACCCGGACGTGCGAGATTAGATCTCTGTAAAACCGGGGCTTAAGTACCCCAGTCTCCCCATATATCCGACTGACCGTTTCAAGGCGGTAACTGTTGGATTTGCTCCTTATGTGAAATGACTCATTACAGATTTGTTTTACTGTTACGTTTGGCTTCCATGTTCTCTATTCCACTGAAAAGGAGTGAAAATACAGGTAAATAGGTTGTAGGGATCAGGAACCTATTCGACTGCACGCTACACCGTGTATCAGGCAAATATCAGGATTGGCAGTTTTGTTTGACTGATCTGTTTTTGCTGCTGTATATTCTTCTAAAATAAAATCCCTGTCTTAGCACAGTTCGCCAGAATTAAATTTACAACAAATAATAACCACAGCAATATTTTGTTACTTCTGGTTCATCTTCTTTGAATGGAAGCATGAGAAATAACTAACATAATAAATATTTTTTCGAAGGGCTAGACGACGAAAGTCTTCCCAGCAATAATCGTGACGTGTGTTTTATGAATGAAAAGTCTCACGTTATGTTTCTAAACTGCCTGATTTCGTGAGAACAATTCATTAGAATGTGCCAACTTATTTTGCAGCCGTTTTATCTTTCCCATCTTTGTGAAGTTACACTTGGCGAATCTTTAAATTACTCATTGAAAATGCCTACAATGGCAATGGTATGCAATAATGTTTGTAATTCATTGCAAAGCTTTATTTACATTTACATACAGTACCTATCAGTAGAATAGGAAAACACAGAAATGTTCAGCTAATAACTTGTGGCGGAAGTTCCTTGAGTCATGCCTGACGAGAAGCAATAGGGAAGTGAGTCTTGTTCGGTAGACGAAAGAATGTCTCACATTTGAATAGCGAATACAACTAACTCATTGTTCAAACTGACCCATTGGTAACTACAATAATGGTTGTTTAAACTTACAAAATATGCTTCCAAGTTATGTTAACTTTCCATATGCCTTCCTTTGGAAATTACCTACACGTAAATAACGAAATATGACAAAGTCAATAATGAGTGTGCTTGTTAAGCAAATACTGTTTTCCGAAGAGAGTCAAGTTTTGGCATTAAAATAAGGCAAAATTTAAGTTGCAACTAATTTTCATAAATATTTGTCCCTACATATCAGCAATATCAGCAGAAATGTTATTCAAATGCGCCCATGTACGCCCATGTATGCCCATGTACGCATACATATATGTAACTCAACTGATCAAAACATATCAGATAAGGAAATCTTAGATGACGAAAATGTTATTTGTTCTATAAACAAACTTAAGATCTGTTCTGTTTTGTTTTGTCAGTTCATCGTATCGACTCAATAATGATTGCATAGGCGGGGTGTAGCCTATTATTGGTGGTGTCAGATTCCGGATTTTTGTCTGGATTGAACCACTGGCGCCCCGCAGAATAGATGGAAAACCTCCGACCATGAATATTCCTCGCCGTTCCTGGAACTCGCTCCACGGTCTAACTGCTCTGCCTCCGGGGCCCATTTAAGATCTTGCGAAAAATTGTAGACATTGTTTTCATAAGTGTGCGCACTCGCATCGTGTCTATTTATTTTTTATGTCCACAGTCTATAAGACCTCGTCTTATTGACTTTATACATTCGTTCCTATAGAACTCCTCTGGATGGCGCCATGTTGCTTTATAAACAAGTGAATTGCGGGGCTTTCATGCATTGAATTTCGTTATATTAGTCAACTTTGGTGAATATGGGATTTAAATTAGATTGTATTTTTAAAATGTGGTTGTCGGTCAGAGAGGACAGGGGGTGCAGTGCAGAGGCTTATCTGGTAAGGCAGGTGAGATGTCTATACAGATTTCCAACTACAGTACAAGAAGTCTCTCAGCTCCTTGTTGTCAATGACAGACACTTCCTTTTCGAGAGAAGACGATAAGTCGAGTATCAGTCCAGGGTAAGTGAGTTATCAAGCAAGATCCAGTCAAGAAAGAACACTGTAGTCTGGCCAATAATCAGTGATAGATGTTGGGAAATGTTAAGGTTGTTAATAAAATACTGCACATAGTAAAAGAATTCGTAGACAGGAATGTGGGAGTTTTGCGTGCAATTGTTAATGATATAGGAAAAGCGCAGTTTGGTCTAGAAAAAGAAACTACCGCAAAGACCATCAGATTGATTAGGTCCAACAGGCGACAGGCAGAAATTGAAATTAAGACAATTCGTTGGAAGAAAGCAAAGAGGAGAGTGGCTTTTATCTCCAACCCCTGCAAGTTTGCCAAATTGCCCAATTATAGGAGAAGAAAGATCTGGTAAGCTTAAGAGCACTAGAGAAGAAGTTGAAGACTATTTCCAGGAAACACATTCAGATCCTGACTTGGAGACTGTGAGAAGATGCAACCAACAGAAACCCCAACAGTCCTTCTTTAAATAAAGGAACAAACATGGGAGGAAATCCAAGAGGTGGTCAAGAAAGCCCACTCCTGTTCAGCTTCTGGTTTCAGTGGGATAACATATTTTTCAAGAATCGCCCACGATTCCTGCGTCGGTTATGAATCCTTATAAGACAGATATAGAAGAAATGCAAAGAGCTGGCAAACAGAAGAGGGCTGTCTCGTACCAAAGGGGAGTACCCAAAACAACATCACTCTTCAGTGCAGAAAATATTTTTCTCTTACCTTGCCAAAAGACGCACAATTTACATGTTGACCAACAACAACATTGAAAAGTCAGTTCAGATAGGTAGGATACCTTGATTGGAGCACACAAGTGCCCTGACACAACTGCTCCGTGAAGCAAGCACCGACTAGAAGGATCTAACAACTGTATGATTTGACCTTTCAAATGACTATGGGTCAATACCCAATCGTCCCATAGAAAATAAACACCCTTGAACACTACTTTATTCTTAACACATCACCCCCACCCCCACCCACCCCGCCCCCCGATTATGAACTATTTTTCAAACATCTAGATAAGATTCTCGTGTGTAAGGTTACGTGTACCACTACATGGCTACAGAAAAGATGCAGAAGGACATTTTAATGGATTCAGAATTTCAGTCATCAAATAAGATTTTCATGGTTGCCATGACCCTGTCAACTGAAACTAACATCCAAGCCAGGTGGGTGCTCAGAAATCTAAAAGAGACCATGAACTGGGCAAGAATGCCATTTGAGTATAAGAGGTCAAGGTGTCTGATGGTTATAAGGGGAATAGTGACTGAAAAATTTAAGTTAACCATCCAAGGCGAAGAGATTTTATCTCTTTCCTCCAACCCAATTAAATGTTCTGGGAGGTGGTTTGATTCAACACTTTCAGACAAAACAGCAGGCACATCCTGAACCAATTTCGGAAGATTTCCTAGGGCAGTTCAAGGTCTGGGTATATCAACATGGACTATTGCCAAAACTAGTGTGGCCACTTATGGTGTATGAGATACCGTTGAGCTTTGTTAAAAGGCATGGGCGGTGACTCAGCAAACATCCGAAAAAATAGCTTGGTCTCCCCACTGCCTTCACAAGCATTGGCCTTTGTGGTAAATTGACGTAAAAAACAACGTCATTAGGTTCTCTTGTGGAGGACTACAAGGTCTAAAAAACAGACTTCTTGTGACATTGAGAGATTGAATTATGAAATACTGCAACCAATATTTAAATGCACTTTAGTTTTTGTCACATAACGTAAAGTCAGACATGATAAACACAGTTTATGTGATACAAACTATGTCATTTTCACGTGTGTTAAGGTCTTTGATACAGTTATCTAAATGCTTCTTTTCGAAAACAGCAAACCATACAGTACTAACTGTAAAGACTGAAGGGAATATTTCAAGCATTGTTCAAAGTTAGGTATTTTATTGTATTACATGTAGGTCTAATTGAAAGACTAATTTTCTTCAAACGTGTATGATCTATATGTACTTAACGATTTTGGAAGATCAAGTAACTTTTCCGAATGTGTACGGAAAGGGCCGGAGATGATGCAAATGGTTTTCTTTCATCTAAAGTGAAAAAAAATTGATTAAAACCTTTTCCTGGAATGGATGACTAAGGTCTTCAATGACGTTGGAAAGTTATTTGTGTTTGCTCATGGTCTTAATTGCTTAATTTGTTTGTACCACTATTTACATGGCAAGTAAAACTAAAAGGAAGGACCTGATAACACAAAAAAAAACATTCTGTTTAGACAACTTTTATTACTGTCTTGTCTATTTACATTTCAACGTTAATAAGATAGAAACTATTTGAAGCGCCGGTAGATATGACACACAAGACGGTGCCTTATAACGTCCAGAACCTCTCCTTACTGATCAGGCTACTACCGCTGCATTACAACAATTTGTTCATTTGGTTTATATTTGTCACGCTAACTTCTGCAGCATGTGCTTTATAATGCTTAATTTTGTAGGCTTTGAACCAATGAATTAGTGTTTAATTCAATTGCTGAACATTTCCTTTAATCTTGATCAACAAGATTAAATTTGGAATGTGTTAATGGGCACGGTGTTACCGGAGTGTCTAGAAGGGGCTTGGCACTGAAATACTTGTTGGAATGGGATTCCCCATTTTAAAAATTTTAAAAGGGCGTTAAGCCATTATAAAATTATACAATTTCCAAGGTACTAACATTTAAATTAAAGTCTTGTAAAAAAGACGCAAGACGGTGTCCACGGACAGAAAGGCAAACGGACAGTAGAACAGACAGATACACAGACGAACTGACAACCTAAATCCAGTATACTACACCACCGGAAAGAAAATAATCCGTTGATGGGCATAATAATATCTTCTTAGGCTCATGTTTACTCATAAGTAAGATAAAAGTATGTATAGACGCTGTCCCTGAAATGATCTAGCGTTGTTTTTTTTATTCAGTTGCTATCACCAAAAAAGGAACGTGCTGCCTGTATTCATAAATGGCCGACTATTTATTTCAGGGACACCATGTTTTATTTTCAACTAATTTAATATAACTTTAAATGAAGAATCCCACAGTTTGGACCAGAACGTTTCTCAAACAAGGATAGAAATTAATTTTACCGGAAAATGTCCCGCTAAACTCTGTTTATTGATACCGAACATCTATGTGAGCCTAATACCACAATCGTCATAACATTTATTTTTTTGGGTCACGCTGCACAGATATTTTAAACTAAGAAAGCTACGTGTACACTCGCTTTAGAGACCCCATTATATATCTATCCGTGTAATCCGCTGAAGTCGGTATCTATTTTTCCAAATATCCCCATCATGCTTATTTATAGATTTGGAAAGCATGGACATTTAGAGTGAATTGTTCACGATTTGTAATAATTTGTAAAATATCAGGTTTAACATAAGTTATGCCCAAATTCCTAACAATAGGGATACGGTTTTGGTAATTGCATCTGATATATGCAAACTGCCGGATAAAAATTTATAAATATAATGCTCATGCGTTTTAATGAATAAAAATTTTGGTGTAGCATAACAGGAAGAAAAGCCTCTATCAACTCCTAGACGACGTATATCTTCTCATGAATAAGCAAGCATACGTTTTTGTGAATGAAAACTTGCATCGTGGTTATACACTGCCTGGTTGCCTGAGTACAACTTATTGGAATGTTAATGTTTTGGAGTGGGCGTTATGTTGTGTTATTACTTGCGATAAATCTTAGAATCAGACATTAAAAGTACCATCACTGAATTTACTATGCTAGCATGATGTAATCACGTCGTATATGTGTTTGTGTGGGGGGTTGTGTGACAGTGGGCGCGCGTGAATGTGTTTGTCCGTGCGTGCGTGTGTGTGCGCGTGTGTGTGTGCGTGCGTACGTGCGTGTGCGTATGTGTGTCGTGAAATGAGAAAATGTATACACCTTGGGCTACTGTTGAATACCGTATCTGTTAGCTTGCGTTAAAAGAATTTAACTAGATATATTAACCGACACTTAATTGTGTTCGTTTGGCTATTTAGATTGTGGTAAAAGTGACGTACATGTTTGTTTGTTTGTTTGTTATTGTTGTTGTTGTTGTTGTTATTGTTGTTGTAAAAGCAATTTTTTTAAAGAACTTTAAATTTTGTATAGTAGGTAAAACTAAAACAGATTAGGCAGTCCTATTGATTCAAAAGTAGCTTGTCAATCATGCATGGATACATATTTAAAAGGAAGAGAAAAAAAACATTTGATATTTCCAAAATGCTTTTAAGGTTCTTTTTTAATGCTTGTTTTAAACAATATTGGTTTTAAATTATTTATATCTACCTATTATTTACAGTATCTTGTGATAAATAAAAGCGTACACAAACTGTCCAAAGGGATTGGGTTACTATATACTGTCTCATGTAATTTATATGTAAACAAGTTACAAAAGTTCACGTTTGTTAAACATTAAAATACTGTTGAATATATAGGTATGGATGATTGAATCTATATCTCATCATCGTCTTTATTTGTTTAATACCCAAAGATGTAAAAAAGAGTAAAGAAAAAAGATTTCTAAATTAAATATCTTACATTTATATATATGTAATATGCATATCTTAAAATGTGTTTCTGCTATCTTTACAGATATATATCAATACAACACGAAATTTTGTATCAGCAAAGAGACAAGCATGGTGTATATAGACACAATCTACGTTTATACGCGTGACATAGCAAAAGTTGTCAACATCTTAGCTGTTACTGTCATCGAGTATTCACGTCTGCAAACCGATAAACCCACGTTAATTAATGAACCTCACGTGGTGTACAGATCTTTTAGGGGCAGGTAGCATTCAAAATTTGAAAGGACACGGATGGTAAGTTTCTTAAATTCAAAAAGTCTGCTCATGTAGGTTCTATAATTTTCTAAAATTGCCAGTTGTCAGAAATTTGTCGGCATGAGTGAATGTCGACTGCTTTGTCAGTGTCGTTTTCAATCATTCTGGTTTAACATTTTACTGATCTCGACTCTTTTATAACACGGATTTGCGTATACCAGTTTGATTGTTTGCTGTGATTAAATTCATGGTTTGTTCGACTTTTTTAATTTCGACTGACTCAATAAGTAAGTTAGTGAAGCAATCGTCATAAGACCATTAAAATTGGATATGCTTAATTTGCACGGATTGTCATATGTTACTTTATTGCCTTATTACTAATACTTATTACTAATACTTATTACTAATACTTTATTGCCTGGACCTGCGTTTTACACCTCATTTCTATAATCTTATTAAATAGCGTTGACTGAGATCTGCTATACTTCTCAACCACATTTTCTATATTTAGATCACTAACCATATAGGTTACTAATGCTCTAGGTGTCTTCAGTGCATGGTATTCACACCCCGGTATATCTCTGCGTTACCTCCCCTACCGACCGTTGGTACATTGTAGACACAGCACCTAGGTCATGATTGACCAATAGTTGTGCATGAAGGTGCGTTATCTTCCATGGCATCATTTTGGTAGAGTTACTGTCGTTTTGTAAGCAACTTCTTGTATGATCAAGAAATCAGTTTTACGCACACTGATGATTGATGCTGATGTGTAGTTGTTTGTTTATTGGGTTTATCGTCCCACCAACAGTATTTCAGTTATCTGGAGACGGTGTCCACTTGAAGCAGATATAGTGCTGCCTTCACTGTGTATAGCATGCCGTGAACACCTGGCATGATAACCACACCCAGCCAATTATCTGACAACGGGGCCAACCACGTCGTGGAACTACCCTTATATTTGCTTGAGCGTTAGCAAGGGAGCTATACCACAACCATTTTAACGACTTTGGTATGTCGCGGCCCGGGATCGAACCCGGGGCCTCCCGTACCTGGAGCCGACGCTCTACCGATTGCGCTACCAGGTCCGGTCTGATGTGTAGTTGAAAGATTACTCAGAGTGCATTCGTCGTTCAGGAATTACTGCCGTCAGTTTATGTTCTTTGTATATACTTATTAGGACAACTCCAACATTATTTTTCAGGCAAGTCTATTCCAGCTTTTACTGCTATTGGTGTGTTGTTGCACG